>CM066037.1:452566293-453166293 GCA_033557465.1 Ichthyophis bannanicus
AGACCAGGTGGCCAAGATTTTTCAAATTTGGGGAACCCCGAACATAGACCTCTTTGCAAGTCCGTTAAATGCCAAACTTTCCCGGTTCTGTTCCAGAATTCCGGCTCAGGGCTCTCAGGCCAAGGATGCTTTCCTCCTTCATTGGGGTCAAGACTTCCTGTATGCCTTTCCACCCATTCCCCTGATCCCCAAAACCCTCTTCAAGCTTCAGAGAGACAGAGGCCGTATGATTCTCATAGCTCCACATTGGCCACGGCAAGTGTGGTACCCTCTGCTTCTACATCTCTCTCAAGCTCCCTCTCTGGAGTTAGGCTCTGCTCCAGATCTCCTGTCTCTAGAGGGCGAAATGTTATGGCATCCCAATCCCCAGTCCCTGCATCTCAGGGCTTGGTTGCTGAAGGCCTAGATCTTCAAGATCTTAACCTCCCTCAGCAAGTAAAGGATATCATTTATGCTTCCAGGAAGCCTTCCACAAGACGCTCTTATGCTTCCAAGTGGGAAAGGTTTACCATATGGTGTTAGCAGAAGGCTCTTAACCCCCATGCGATACCTCTGGAATCATTACTGGAGTATCTCCTTCATTTATCCAATGCAGGACTTGACTAACTCAGTAAGAGTCCATTTGAGTGCTATTGCAGCTTCTTTCAAGCCTCTAAATGGACAACCCATTTCCTCCCATCCTCTTATAGCAAGATTTATGAGAGGCCTTCTTCTAACTAAGCCTCCCATTAGGCCACCACCGGTGGCATGGGACTTAAACCTGGTTCTTGGTCAGCTCATGAAGCCACCTTTCGAACCCTTAGCTACTACCTCATTGAAATTCCTTTCTTGGAAGGTATCTTTCTCATTGCAATCACATCAGCAAGTCGCATCAGTGAGTTGCAGGCACTAGTGGCTGATCCACCTAATACAAGGTTCCATCATGACAAGGTAGTCCTTAGGACTCATCCACACTTTATGCCAAAGGTGGTCTCGCCTTTTCATCTAAACCAAGCGGTCTACCTGCCTGTGTTTTTTCCAAGGCCTCGTGCATCAAATGCAGAAAGGAATCTTCATACTTTGGACTGTAAAAGAGCTTTAGGCTTTTACTTACCAAGAACACAGCAACATAGAAAGTCCTCTCAACTCTTTGTTGCTTTTGATCCTTCTCATTTGGGACTTCCAGTCTCCAAGAGAACACTGTCCCACTGGATTGCTCAGTGCATTTCCTTTGCCTATCAGAGTAAAAATCTTCCTCTAGAGGGCCATGTCTCAGCTCACAATGTGAGAGCCATGGCAGCTTCAATGGCTCAGCTGCACTCTGTCTATCGACGACATCTGTCGAGCAGCCACTTGGGCCTCGGTTCATACCTTCACAGCCCATTACTGCTTGGACAAGGACTCCCGCCGGGATGCCTTGTTTGGTCAGGCTGTTGTCCAACACCTGTTCCATACCTAATCAACTCCTACCCACCATCCCTGGTTGGATGCCAGAGATCCTTTCACAGGGACACACAACTTCTGGGGTCTTTCCCTGGCATCTAAAGCTAGGGAGTCCCCATATATGAAGACTACATTCCTGCTTTTTCCTGGAGACAGCATAGTTACTCACCTGTAACAGGTGATCTCCGGGAACAGCAGGAATTTAGTCTTCACAACCCACCCACCTCCCCTAGGAGTTGTATTTCTCTATCTCTTTCTCTTTCCCTCTCTCTGTCTCAGCTTTAAACTCAACTGGAGAGAGGCAGTTGGGAAAGGCGGGAAGGCAGCACGCAGACGCTGTGGGATGCTCCCAAAAGCTTTCTAATTGGACGCTGGGGAGCGTTCCTGCGCAGACTCAGTCGGTACCAACGATACCCATATGTGAAGACTAAATTCCTGCTGTTCCCGGAGATTACCTGTTACAGGTGAGTAACTATGCTATATTGTATCTTGGATACTCCTCTCTTAATAGAGTGGACTTCTTACTCTCGGTGATGCAGTTAATTTTGGTTCCTTTTTTCTTCATGTGTAATTCTTGTGATGTATGATTGATTGATTATGTATTTCCTACTCCAAGGTTTTCCCTTTGTGTGTCAATTGCAATAAAAATAAAATGAATAAGCTTCCTAAAAATCTTGGACAAGTGTCTGGTATTTTTAATTTAAGAAATATGTTTAGGAGATAGATAAAAGCTACAGAGCTGCTTTTGCTGATTTAAAGTGGGATAGGAGGATTCTGCTGGTTTGAGCATAAATTCTTTACTAAGATGAAGAACTTAGCTTTGGGATTCCTGATTTTTACTATACTTTGACTAACACGCTTTACTTAATGTTTTATAGTTAAGGCTTCTAATTTTTGGTTATAACCAGAAAACCCTGATCTTTGTATTTAACATTCTTAAATACCACTTTTTTAACTAAGACTGAAGTGGTTTGCAGCATTTAAAACCAGACATTTGAACACAGAGTGCATTTAAGACTATACGAACAAAAAAGATGCCATACTAGGTCAGACCAAGGCTCTATCAAGCCCAGTATCCTGTGTCCAGCAGTGGCTAATCCAGGTCACAAGTATCTGTCAGGTTCCCAAACGATACACAGATTCCATGGCTTACCCCAGAATAAACAATGTGGATTTCCTGGGTCCTCTTTAATGGTTTATGGACTTTTCCTCCAGGAATTTGTCCAAAACTCTCTTAAACCCAGCTACACTAACAGCTTTTAGTACATTCTCTGGTAACAAATTTCCAGAGTTTGATTATACGCTGAGTGAAAAAGTATGCTCTCTGATTAGTCTTAAATGGGTTACATTGCATGTCTTCTAGCCTTTCTACATATTGAAGGAGTAAATAACCCTTCTACATTTACCCAGTCCACTCCATTTATTATTTTATAGACCTTTATCATATCTCCCCTCAGCAGTCTTTTTCCAGGTTGAAGAGCCCTAACCTTTTTAAGTCTTTCCTTTTAGGAGTATCTTTCCATCCCCTATACCATTTTGGTGGCTTTTCCTCTGTACCTTTTCTAATTCTGCTATATCCTTTTTAAGCGACCAGAATTGCACACAATATTCAAGGAGCGGCTGCACCATGACACGATGCAGAGGTATTATAATATCCTTTGTTTTATTCTCCACTCCTTTCCTTATGATTCCTTGCATTCTATTTACTTTCTTGGCTGTTGCTGCACACTGGGCAGAGAGGGTTTCAAGGTATTATTCACGATGATGCCTAAATCCTTTTCCTTGGTGTTATTTATTTATTTATTGTCTCTTCTATACCGCGCTATTCAGCATCAGCGCGGTTTACAATGAACAATGAATTTACACATTTCCGATGGTACTTTGTGTTTACAGTTGAACAGGTAATACAACTTGGATAACAGGGTAACTATTTGTGTTGGTTCCTAATGTGGAACCTTGTATCGTGGAACCATAGTTTGGATTGTTCTCCCCTAAGTGCATAACTTTGCACTTATCCACATTAAATTCCATCTGCCATTTGGTCGTCCAGACTCCCAATTTATCAAGGTCATCTTGTAATTTTTCACCATCCTCTTGTGTTTTAAAAACTTTGAATAATTTTGTCTGCAAATTTCATCACCTCACTCGTTCTTCCCATTCCCAGGTCATTTATGAATATTTAAAATAAATAAATAAATAAATAAATAGTGGTGGGCCCAGCACAGATCCCTGAGGTACTTCATTGTTCACTTTCCTCCATTGAGAAAATTGTCCATTTCCTTATCGTTCCTCCAGTTCAGTCCTCTACCTCTGGGTTGTCAACCTCCTCCTGCAGCTTGGAGACTGGCATGTCAGAATCGTGACATCACTGGATATAGCCTGCTGATCTCTCTCCTCAACTCCAGTGTGACCAGTCTCCATGCAGCAGGAGGACGTAGAGAGCCTTAGATGAGGCTCCCTGGAGAAACGAATAAGGAGCTAGATAGTGTAGATTTAGTTGGCTAGATTTTAGTTTAAGCATTTTGGGCTACTTTCCCTTTAAAAAAAAAAAAAAAAAGACAAAGGGAGAAAGGATAGTATAGGAGGTATTGGCGTTCTTGCTCCCTGCCTGTCTGAAGATATAATAATTCTGCATCAGGAGTGGTTGTTGCTCCTTCACTGGGTCAAGGGTTCTCTCCCCCCAGACTCTACGGGGGAGAGCACCGACGCCAGCGGGACTTCTCTTTCTGGACCGCGGTGACTGCTTATCTGTGGCTCGCGGGGGGGGGGGGGGGGTGCCAGCCTAGACGGCCTAGACGGCCTTGCAGCTCTGTGGGGCGTTCGCAGCAGTTCAGCACAGCTGAAGCAGAAGGTATTGGATCCCGCGCAGACCTGACCGGTAGGCAGTTCACCGGTTACAGGCTGCATTGGGAGGCGGGAAGCTCGGTGGAAGTCCGCTGCTTGCTCTTGTCTTAGTTTGGTGCCCTTTTTTGTTCCCGGACCTCTCGGCGGCCATTTTCGTTACCGCGGAGAAGCCACGTGGCAGGCACGGAGCTTGGCAGCATTGAGGTACCGTGTTTAATTCTAACTTCCTTTCCTTTTATTTCATTTGTTTTCATTTTATTTTAGTTCATTGTTTATTTTGGTTGCTTTTCGGCGTGAAACGGCTCTTCTAAGGTGGGCGTTCCGTTCTAAGGGATGGAATCCTAACTTGGGGGTGAGAGCGTCGGGGGGGGGGGGGGAATTGTTTTCCTTCTTCTAAGTGACTCTAGGTTGCATGTTAGTTTAGTGCTTCATGGAGTTTAAAAAAAAAAAAAAATTGATTAAAAAAAAAAAATAAATAACATACAAGGAAAGAGCCAGTCAGGCAGCCCGTGGCTTGGCTGCTATGGCGGCACATCCACAGTGTATTGTTTGTGGCACCCGGAGGGGTACGGTGGCCGAGTCGGGAGTGTACCGTGGCTGTGCGACCCTCTCCTCCATGGTAGAGCAGCAGATGGACCTTAAAGAGTCTCCGGAGGCGCAGGGTGCTTCGGTGGAGGGGGTGGTAGCTTCTCCGCAGCATTCTGCGCAAGGGTCAGCGTTGCAGGAGGTGTCGGGAGCCCTCAGCAGCTCTGCTGGCATCGCAGGCAACGGATCTCGGGGATTTTAGCCCTGATTTCGTTTTATTAATGCATAAGGCCTTTTGTTTGCGGCGTCAGGGAAAGGTGCCGGGGTTCTTACAGCCAGCCGATTCTTCCCAGCAATTGGAGGTGACAGATGCATTAGGTGAGGAACCTCCAGCTCCTAAAAGAGCGAGAGCACAGGCTTCAGCATCTGCCGAAGGCGACTGGGCAGATGTTGAGGATACGGAATGGGAGCAGGAGGAGGGTGAACGGGATATGGAAGAAGGAGAGATTCCTGAACCCGAGGATCAGGCGAAGATTATTAGGATCTTCCGTAGAGAAGAGCTTACGGCATTGATCACGGAAACTTTGCAGATGCTGAATCTCGCCACTCAGTTACCGGCGGAGGAAGAGGTGGAAGATCCAGTTATTCAGGCAGTTCGGCAGACTCATGTGGTGGTTCCGGTATACCGAGTAGTCGACCGAATGATCCAAGAAGAATGGGATCAGCCAGAAGCAGGACTTCGAGGCATACGGACGATGAATAGGCTTTATCCTCTGGCCGATAAGGAGAAGGACAGGTTCTGGGCACCGCGGGTAGACGTGGTGGTGTCAGTAGTTACCAAAAGACTACCATCCTGGTGGAAGGCAGTGCTGCCTTGAAAGATGCCCAAGATCGTAAAGTTGACGGATTGCTAAAACAGACCTTTGAGGCGGACTTGCTGTCGCTGCAAGCCTCCATCTGTGGGGCTTGGGTGGCTAGGGCATGCTTGCAATGGGTCCAGAGGCTGTCACTCGCCGCACTTGGATCTCAAGGAGGTTAAGGAGCTCGGTCGTCTGGAGCAGCATACTTAGTGGACGTTCATTATGATTTGATCAGAGCGCTTGCCAACAGCATGGTGTCCGTAGTGGCTGTCCGTAGGTCTGTGTGGTTGCAAAATTGGGCGGCAGACGGTTCTTCCAAGTATCGCCTCAGTAAGCTGCCGTTTAAAGGCGGCTTGCTATTTGGAGAGGATTTGGATAATTTGGTAAAGGATCTCGGGGAGTCCAAGGCGGGGAGGCTTCCAGAGGATAAGCTGAAACAAGGGAAGCCCGGTCAAGGCTATAGGGGCCAGTTTCGCGATTTCAGGAGATTTCGTACGATGCGGTTTGGAACCTTCCAGAGGGGCCGCTTTCCGTTTCGTGCCCAGGGATTTCGGGGGGCTAATAGAGGTTTCTCCTCAGGCCCCGCTTCCGCAAATCGCAAATCACAGTGAGATGAGGCGGGTCCCGGTGGAGGGACTTCCCATAGGTGGGCAGCTGCGGGAGTTTTTCTGCTTGGACCCACATCACCTCCGACCAGTGGGTGTTGGAGATAATTCGGCAGGGATATGCACTGGAATTGGCGTGGCCCGTGTGGGATGCCTTCGTCATGTCTCCCTGCAGGGGGCCCAAGAAAGTTATTGTGATCCGCGCCTTATCCAGTTAGGGGCGGTCGTGGAAGTTCCGAGAGCGGAGTACGGCGTGGGTCGGTATTCCATTTATTTTGTGGTGCCAAAGAAGGGCAGAACGTTGCGGCCCATTTTAGATCTGAAAGGTGTGAATCGGTGTCTGCTGGTTCCGCATTTCCGAATCGAAACTTTGCGATCAGTCATTGTGGCGGTGCGTCAGGGGGAGTATCTGTCATCGCTGGATCTTACGGAGGCATATTTGCACATTCCTATCCGGGCATCGCATTAGAAATTCCTGAGGTTCGCATTTCCCTGGGGTCACTATCAGTTCCAGGCTTTGCCCTTTGGTCTGGCAGTGGTGCCACGAACTTTCACCAAGGTTATGCTGGTGGTGGTGGCGTCGTTGCGCAAGGAAGGAATTCTGGTGCACCCGTACCTCGATGATTGGTTAATTCGGGCCATGTCCGAGGCGGAAAGCGTTCGGGTGACAAGCAGAGTAGTGGAATTCTTACAGAGTCTTGGCTGGGTAGTCAACCCGGCCAAAAGTCGGTTGGTGCCCTCCCAGGATCTCGAGTATCTGGGGGTCTGGTTTGACACAAAAAGGGGGCAGGTCTTCTTGCCGCACAAGAGAGCCCAGGCTCTGAGGGGGCTGATTCTCCAGTTCAGGTCCGTTCCGGCACCTTCCGCATGGTTCTATCTCCGGGTGCTGGGAACGATGGCAGCGACGCTGGAGGCGGTGCCGTGGGCCAAGGTGCATATGCGGCCCCTGCAAAGGGCGCTGCTTCGTCGCTGGTCGCATCAGTCCGATCCGTTGAGCAGGTGGCTTCCGTGTCCGATCAAGGTCAGGCGGTCTCTTCAGTGGTGGCTGCTTTGGTCGTCGTTGGCAGCCGGCATGCTGCTGGAACAGCTGGACTGGATTCCCTTGTTAACGGATGCCAGCCTGGCGGGTTGGGGAGCCCACTGCTGGTCCAGGTTCGCGCAGGGTCGTTGGTCTCCTCTGGAGGCGTCATGGTCGATAAATCGCCTGGAACTGCGAGCAGTCGCCCAGGCTCTTCAGGCGTTCGAAGAGGTGGTGCGAGGTCACCCAGTTCGGGTCCTTTCCGACAACTCGGCAACGGTGGCCTACATCAACCATCGGGGCGGCACAGGGAGTGCAGCAATGGAAGAAGTGGACATGTTTGCTTGGGTAGAGAGTCGGTTGCCGGCAATATCGGCAGCGCACATATCCGGAAAGGACAATGTTCAGGCGGATTTCCTCAGCCGGTTTCGGGTGGAGGCCGGAGCGTGGGAGCTACATCCCGAAATCTTTGCGCAGTTAGTTGTTCGCTGGGGGGCGCCAATAATGGACTTGATGGCAACCTTCCGGTCGGCAAAAGTCAGCAGGTTCTTCAACAGAAGGCGCGAAAGAATGTCGGAAGGCATCGATGAGCTGTTACATCAGTGGCCGTCTGCAGGTGGTCTGTATGTCTTTCCTCCGTAGGCGTTGATAGGTCGGGTGATTCAGAAAATCGGAGAGTGCTTCTGGTGGTGCCCGACTGGCTGAGGCGGCCTTGGTATGCAGACCTAGTGAGGATTCTAGATGGAGAGCCCTGGCAACTGCCGGCGAGGGCGGATCTACTGCTTCAAGGCCCTCTCTTCATGCCGGAAGTGGATCGGTTCTCGCTTAAGGTATGGCCATTGAAAGGGCCAGGCTAAAGAAGAAGGGCTATTCGGCGGCGGTTGTTGCTACGTTGCTTTGAGCTCGGAAACAGTCCACATCTTTGGCGTATGTGCGTGTTTGGCGCATATTTGAGGATTGGTGTTCCAGGCATCAGATTCGAGCATCTTTGGTGGCCATTCTATCTCTTAAATTTTCTTCAGGATGGCCTTGATAAAGGTCTTGCGGCCAGTTCCTTATGCATGCAATTGGCGGCTCTTTCCTGTTACCGTGGCAAGATTCAAGGGGTGCCGCTGGGGGCTCACCCTGATGTGGTGCGTTTTCTGAAGGCGGCATCTCGGTTGCGCCCGTCACGTAGTGTGTTGGTTCCGCCTTGGGATCTCAAATCTGGTGTTGGTAGCATTAGGCAAACCACCCTTTGAGCCCTTGCTTCGGGCTTCAGTAAAGGACTTGACGTTAAAGACAGTGTTCCTGGTGGCGATTTGCTCCACTAGGCATATTTTGGAATTGCAAGCGTTGTCGTGTAGGGAACCATTCTTGACTTTCTCGAGGGAGAAAGTGGTGCTGCGTACGGTTCCATCGTTTCTGCCTAAGGTGGTGTCTTCCTTTCATTTGAATCAGGTAGTGAACTTGCCTGTCCTGGGCATGCTGGACGGCGACGAACGGGATCGCAGTTTACGTTGTTTGGATGTCAAGAGAGTCTTGAGGCAGTATTTGAAAGTGACGAAGGGTTTTCACAAAGCAGATTGGCTGTTCGTGGTGTTCGGGGGCGTGCGCAGAGGAGAGGCGGCGGTTAAGGCTTCCATTGCCCGGTGGATTCGAGAGGCTATTGCTTCCACCTATCTGCTTCAGGGTCGGCCCGTGCCTGCGGGTTTGCGGGCGCATTCCACCAGAGCGCAAGCGTGTTCCTGGGCGGAGCATGGTTTGGTTCTGCCAGGTGACATTTGTAGGGCAGCGACTTGGTCATCGTTGCATACGTTTAGTAAGCATTACCGGCTTGATGTCGCCGCAGCGGATGACTCCCGTTTCGGGTTGGCGGTGCTGTCCGCCGGCTGGAAGGGTCCCTCCCAATGAGAACTGCTCTGGCACATCCCAGAGGTAGAGGACTGAACTGGAGGAACGATAAGGAAATGATTACACTTACCTGGTAATTGTAGTTCCTTGAGTGACGACACTTCAGTCTTCCATCCCACCCAGAGTTGTTTCCGGAGGGGTTCAACAGTGCGGGCGAGAACAGAAGGTTTACAGGTAAGTCTGTTCTATTGTTGAGTCTTTTATCTTTTAATTCTTTCTATGGCAGTGAAGAGCGTAAGAAAGCCTTGCTGGATTAGTGGAAAGGTGTTATGTGTAGTTAGACTAGGTTTCGTTGATTGGTTTTAGTTACTTATTTGTTGCTCCTTTGAGTCTGCTTTGTTAATAGTTCACACTGGAGTTGAGGAGAGAGATCAGCAGGCTATATCCAGTGATGTCACGATTCTGACATGCCAGTCTCCAAGCTGCAGGAGGAGGTTGACAGCCCAGAGGTAGAGGACTGAACTGTCATCACTCAAGAAACGACAAATCTCCAGGAACAAGCAGGAATGAGTCTTCACATATGGGAGACGTCGCCGACGGAGCCCGCACGGGAATGCTCCCCAGCATCCAATCAGAAAGCCTTTGGGAGCATCCCCCGCGCCTGCGCGGTGGCTTCCCGCCCTTCCTACTGCCTCTCCCCAGTTTTTCGTTTTCCGCGGAGCAGGCAGGACGTCCCTCCTGCCACCGCAGAACTTTTAACCTTTTTTTCTTGTTTCTATTTAGCCCTACTGTTTTCTGTCTTTTAACTTCCTCCAATTCCATGACTTTAATTTCACCAGTAGTCTCTCATGAGTGATCTTGCCAAAGGCTTTCTGAAAATCCAGATACACTATATTTACCTGTTTATTTACACCTTCAAAAAATATAATAGATTAGTGAGACGAGACTTTCCTTGGCTAAATCCATGTTGGTTGTTTCCCATTAAACCATGACTATCGACATGTTCAGTAATGTTCTTTAAAATGGTTTCTACCATTTTGCCAGGTACTGATGTTGGGCTCACTGGTCTGTAGCTTCCTGGATCATCCCAGGAGCCCTTTTTAAAAATGGGTGTTACATTGGCCGTTTTTCAATCTTCAGGTACTACAGATGATTTTAAAGAGAGTTCACAGATTACTAATAGGTGTGCAATCTCATATTTCAGTTCTTTTAGCACCCTGGGATGTATACCATCCAGTCCAGGTGATTTGCTACGCTTTAAATTATCAAATAGTTGTAATATATCTTCCTGGTTTATTTGTCAATTCTTCCAATACATCACCTTTAAATACCATTTCAGACATGAGTAACTTCCCTACATCATCTTCAGTAAAGACCAAAGCAAAGAATTCATTTAGTCTCTGCTATGGCCTTGTCCTCTTTTAGTGCCCCTTTTTACCCCCTCTGACATCTAATGCAGTGCTTTTCAAACCTTTATCTTGTATGTCTCCATTTTACCAAATAAAATTTTACGTAATCCCAGATGATGAAATCCAACTGGCAGATCGCCAGCCTCCTTCCTCTCCCTTCACTCATCTAAAGGAAGACAGCAGCAGTAGTAGTGGCGGCAGCAGAAGTCAGCACAGGTTCCTTTGTTTTATTGTGCAGTGTGTGCTTACAGACCCCAGTACTCCGCATGGATTTCCATCCTTACAGGAAGTTTACCCAGGCAGTGCAAGAGCCTATTAATGTTCACTGACAAACATATTTTTGTGGTTCGCATCTGCCTTCCCGTTGATGCTGGTACCGACCTCTGGTGCTTACTTTCTTTCGTCGTCATAAGAACATAAGATATGCCATACTGGGTCAGACCAAGGTCCATCAAGCCCAGTATTCTGTTTCCAACAGTGGCCAATCTAGGTCATATGTACCTAGCAGTTTCCCCAAGAAAAAAAAAACCTGAAAGGATTTTCTTTTTTTCAGAAGCATTGACACCATCTTAGGCCTAGGCCCTCCATTTGTCTCTGATAAAATGGAGAAACCATCTAGTAGTTTTAAGAAGCGTTCTAAGTGTGGCGGTACCATCTTGGTCACAGGCACCCATTGGTGTCTAAAATGCTTAGGGCTTGATCATCAACCATCAGAATGTGCTCTCTGTAGAAAGATGATGGAGAGGCTTACAGAATCAACCTGCAAAGCTGGGAACCCTCTTTGCCTCAGACGCAATCTCTTTAGCATCGACGTCATTGAGAGCTTTATCTTACTCGCAAGGATCTCAGGTATCGAAACCTAAGTTTTCATCGAAGGCTGGCCACCCCCACAAGCATAGAGATGCCTCAGCATTGACCTGGAAGGGGACAGCTCCTGCCATGCTTGGGGATCGTGGCCTGCAATTCCGGTACTGATACCCAAGCATTGTCAAGCTCTATGGATCAACGTATCCTTGCCATCGAGTGGAGCTTAGTGACCTTACTGGAGGCCTCAGTTCCAGTGAAACACTTAGTTGGTTCTGCAGGCGTCGGTACCAATACAGGCTGCATTGACTTTTTTGCTGCTTTCCACACTACCTCCCATGTCTGCCCTCAAATTCATTTCTGGTACCGAGGTTCCGACTACAGAGATTCCAGGTACCGGCTTCGATAGGTATAGAGTTTGTACGGAGCGGGAACACCCTACCCCATGATACTTTGAGTCTTTGGATTCCGATTCCTTGGACGATGAATCTGCCAATACTTGAGACATGCGAGCTCTCCTGGAGAGCCCATCTCCATCCCCACAACGCTGCATGTTGTTCGCGATGTTACTAGGGGCCTGTCCATAAAAGTAACATCGGAGAAAGAGCCTAGGGCCGAAGAAATGGAATTTCCTCTTCGTCTCTCTAGGCCAGTCCAGGAACTGTAGGGGTTGTCAACCTTCTCCAGCAGCTGAGGACTGAAAACTCAGTCTTGCTGACAGCCTATCCAGCTCCCTCTGGTGACAGACTCAGTCTTTCAGTCCTCAGCAGCTGGAAAGGATGTGGCTGCCAGGCTCCCTGAGAGACAAATAGGAATACTGTGGTAGTTGGGTGTAGGTGCAGGAAAGTGTTGTTTTTCACTTGTTTGCCCTAGCAGGGCTCTTACAGCCAGAGCAATGGGGAATTGACTTTAAAAAAAAAAAAAAAAAAAAGAAAAACAAAGTGAACGGCGCTAGAGGCTGCCTCATGTAGCTCCTTCAGTCATCCCCGGAGGTACAGGGAGGATCTGGGAGTCCCAGATTGCAGCCCTCGGTCCTCAGGTCCAGATCTGTCTCACCCACGGGCAGCGGATGTGAGCGGAGTTCGGCGGATCTCAGACAGCTGTGCAGGTAGGACACCGGGGAGACGTTAGGTCGGCATCGCGGTGCTGTGCGGCTGTCAAGCGGTGAGAAGAGTTGCTGTTTCTTTTTTCTTTCATTCAAGTGCATGCTGCCCGGAGCGGCAGCGTGCGCACAGTGCGAAAGTCGGCGGGGGCTCTCGGGGCCCGGTATTTGTCAAATTTGCTTTCGCATGGGAAGTTGTGTTGAGAGACTCTTTGGGGATACAATGGAGGCTCAGGCGGCGTCGGCTGATGTCTCGGAGCTGAATCGCAGCACGGAGGAGAAGGCAGGAACAGTGGCCATTTTTTCTGTGGCAGCAGTTTCTCCCGCGCTCCAGAGCAAAGCGGGGAAAAGGAAAACAAAGTCAGAGAGGCCATCTCCGGAGGTAGGTCCAGCGCAAGGGCTGTTACCTGAGCTGCAGGGCCCCATAGCATCAGTGTTCTCAGCGGATTTTATTCTGTCGTTACATAAGGCCTACTGTTTAAAATTAGAACAGTCCCTAAGCAAGCCTCCTTCCTCAACCAGGAGTAGCATGCCTCAGGGGGATGTTTCCGTGGCAGATCCTGGAGATGGGACCTCCTCTAATGCTCTGGGTACAGAAGCGGGCTTCGATGGCTTCGGGCTGCAACTCTGTGCGCCTCAGGGGACCGAAGAGATTAAGATTCTCTCGGAAGGGATTTTGGATTCATGGGCACTTGGTGAGTTGGAAGAAGGAGAAATTGTGCCTGGCGAAGATCCTAATAATTTCAGGGTTTTTCATAAAGAGGAGCTGGCTGCTCTTTATTACCCAGTCCCTGGGGGCTCTAAACATTTTGCTTGCAAAGGTGCAGGAGGAGCCGCTAGAAGATCCGTTACTCCAAGGGTTTAAGCCGGAACAGCATTGTTTCCCTGTTCATAGGGTTATTAGGCAAATGATTGATTCTGAATGGGAGTGTCCCGAGGCTTCCCTGAGGGGTAGCCGGGCAATTGGGCGGCTTTACCCTGTTCTTCAAGAGGACAAGGAGTTGCTGCGTATGCCTAAAGTAGATGTGCTGGTGGCAGCGGTGACGAAGAAGACTATGATTCCGGTGGAAGGTGGTGCGGCCCTGAAAGATATTCAAGACCGTAAACTAGAGACGCTGCTCAAGCAGGCGTTTGATTCAAGTGCGCTGTCACTTTAGGCATCCATCTGTGGGGCATATGTGTCTCGAGCTTCTATTCGGTGGCTCCAGGGAGACTCAGTTTCCGATAAAGAAGAGGGTTCTTCTTCAGATGGTGCACGGTTAGAATCAGCAGCGGCATGTCTGGTGCATGCTTTTTATGATCTGGTCAGGATTTCGGCAAAATCCTTGGCTTCGGTGATTGCCACTAGGGGGTTTCTTTGGCTGCGGAATTGGGCAGCAGACGCGTCCTCTAAGACTCGACTCAGTAAGCTCCCCTATAAGGGTAAGCTGCTCTTTGGTGAGGCCCTTGAAAAGATAGTGAAAGATTTGGGGGATTCCAAGGGAGGCTGGCTCCCGGAAGATCGCCCAAGGGGTGCGCGGCCTGTGTCGCTAGCGAGAGGGCAAAGTAAGGACTTCACAGGTTCCGTGGTCCTCGGTTTGCCCCTTTATCAGAGAGGTCGTTTTCTTGCGCGGGGGCAGTCCTTTCGAGGAGCGCGAGGATTCAGCAGGGGATATTTCAATTCCCAGCAGAATGCCCCTAAGAAGCCCCAATGAAGGGCAGCCGGCTCAGGCGGGGCCTCCGGTGGGAGGATGGTTACAGGAGTTTTACTCTGCCTGGGCTGACATAACCACGGATCAATGGGTTCCGGAGATCATCCGCGAGGGATATGCGCTGGAGTTCGCTCGGCCGCTAGCGAACGCATTTCTGACATCTCCTTGCGAAGCGCAAGCAAAAAAGGAGGGCAGTAAGCGACACACTTCAACTTTTGCTCCAGCTCCAAGCGGTGGTGCCGGTTCCTCCAGAGCAATATTGCTCAGGCCGATACGCGATTTATTTCGTGGTCCCCAAAAAGGAGGGGTCTTTTCGCCCCATTCTGGACCTCAAGCACATAAACCGTTGTTTGAGGGTGCCGCATTTCCGCATGGAGACACTACGGTCCGTGATTCAGGCAGTAAAGCCAGGAGAGTTTGTCCTCCATAGATCTAACGGAGGCCTATCTGCATGTTCCAATCAGGCCGGATCATCAAAGATTCTTGTGGTTTGCCATACCCATGGGACATTTTTAATTCTGAGCTTTGCCGTTTGGGCTGGCTACGGCTCTATGCACTTTCACGAAGGTGATGGTGGTGGTGGCGGCAGCGGCGTTGCGGAAAGAAGGAATTCAGGTACATCTGTATCTGGACGATTGGTTAATTCGGGCAGAGTCTCAGGAGGAGTCAGTCGCTGAGACCGAGCGGGTAGTTCGGTTCCTGGAACAGCTCGGTTGGGTGGTAAACCAGTCCAAGTGTCGGTTGCATCCCGTGAGGCGGCTGACGTATCTCGGAGCCTTGTTCGATACCGAGAAAGGGGCGGTGTTTCTGCCCGTGGACAGGATACAAAAGCTGTGGAAGCAGGTGGCGGCCTTTTTGCGGCTACAGGCGCCTACGGCATGGAGATATTTGCAACTGCTGGGGTCCATGGCGGCGGCTTTGGACTTGGTTCCGTGAGCCAGAGCTCATATGCGTCCGCTTCAGCAGGCTCTGCTATCCAGGTGGTCTCCACAGCATCAGTCTCTGACGCAGAGGCTCGTATGTCCAGAGAAAGCACGCATCAGTCTAGAGTGGTGGTTGGACCCTCGGCATATTCGAGCAGGGGTGTTGCTGGTAGAATCGGAGTGGTTGTTGGTTACCACGGACGCCAGCCTGTCGGGCTGGGGAGCTCATTGTTTGTCGCAGGTAACACAAGGAGTCTGGTCCGCGGAAGAGACCGCTTGGTTGATCAATCGCTTGGAGATGAGAGCAGTAAGCCTGGCACTGCAGCAGTCCGTTGGTCTGGTCAAGGGGCGAGCGGTTCGTGTTTTCTCTGACAATGCGGTGACGGTCTCCTATATCAACAAACAAGGAGGCATGGGCTGTGCAGCCTTACTAGAGGAGAGTCAGCAGTTGCTGCATGGGTGGAGGACCATCTGATAGCCATATTGGCGGCGCATGTAGCAGGAAGAGACAACGTGCAAGCCGACTATCTCAGTCGGCATGTTTTAGATCCCAGGGAGTGGGAGCTAATCGCAGCTGTGTTTCACGACATAACGATTCGCTGGGGCAAATGGACCTCATGGCTACCCTCGGGAATGCCAAAGCATCACGGTTCTACAGCAGGTACAGAGTACACATGTCTGAGGGTCTCAACGGGCTAGTTCAGCCCTGGCTGTTGGGACAGCTGCTGTATGTGTTTCCCCCGTGGCCATTGATCGGACGAGTGATACGGAGAATTGCAGGGCACGTTGGGGAAGTGATTCTCATTGCTCCGGATTGGCCCTGGAGACCTTGGTATGCGGATCTGATACGATTGCTCGTCGATTGTCCTTGGAAGCTTACCAGTTGGATCAGTCTGAGTCAGGGACCAGTTCTAATGCTACGGTTGGATCGGTTCTTGCTTACGGCTTGGCTATTGAGAGGGAGCGTCTCTGGCATCGAGGGTATTCGCCGTCGGTGATTGCTACCTTGCTGAGGTCCAAGCGAAGGTCGACATCACTAGTGTATGTCCGCATTTGGCGCATCTTTGAGGGCTGGTGTGGGGAACGGGACGTTAGGCCGTTCTCTGCGTCGTTACCAATCATTTTGTCTTTTCTGCAAGGGGGTCTGGAAAAGGGTCTAGCTCTAAGTACTCTCAAGGTTCATCTGGCTGCTCTAGCTTGTTATAGAGGAAAAGTGTTGGGTAGCGTCTTGTCCGCACACCCGGTTGTACAATGCTTTCTGAGGGCAGCTAGGATTATACGACCTCCAGTAAGATCGGCGGTACCAGCTTGGGATTTGAATTTAGTTTTGGATGCTTTGACACAGGCTCCTTTTGAGCCGGAGTCCGCAGTGAGTCTAAGAGAACTTTCTTGGAAGACGGCGTTCCTAGTCGCTTTGTGTTCGGTTAGAAGAGTCTCCGATCTTCAAGTGCTCTGATGTAGTGCTCCATACATTCAGTTTACGAAAGAGAGGGGTAGTGTTGCGGCCGGTGCCGCCGTCTCTGCCCAAGGTGGTATCTAGTTTTCATCTGAATCAGACGGTTTCATTGCCGACTTTTCGGCATATAGAGGGGACTGATGGAGCTCATGCTCTTCGGAAGTTAGATTTGGGAAGAGTGCTCCGTAGATATCTCCGGAAGACTGAGTCCTTTCGGAGGTCAGACAAGTTGTTCGTGATTTTTGGAGGGCATCATAAAAGGGAGGCAGCTTCTAAAGCCTCCATTGCCCGATGGGTGAAGCGGGCGATCGGGGCAGCTTATGAGGCGAAGGGCAGATTTGCCTCCTCCAGGGCTCAGAGCGCATTCCACTAGAGCACAAGCGACTTCTTGGGCTGAGTTTGCATTGGTTCCGCCGGTGGATATCTGTCACGTGGCGACCTGGTCATCGCTTCATTCATTTGCTAGACACTATCTTTGGATGTGCAGGCCCGGGAGGATGTAAAGGTTGGGGCCTCAGCCTTAATAGCGGGACTCGCAGGACCCTCCCGTTTTTAGGGACTGCTTTGGTACTTCCCTACAGTTCCTGGACTGGCCCGGAGAGACGAGGAAGGAGAAATTAGACCTTGCCTGCTAATTGTCTTTCCTTGAGTTCTATCCGGGCCAGTCCAGGGCCCGCCCTGTTGGTCTGCGAGTGTCTTGTTTGACAAGAAGTAGGACTTTGGTAAATAGTTTCTTTTCGGAGTGGCTGCAGTTTGGAGCGCCCGCTATAGGAGGGGAGGAGAAGACTAGGGGCCACTCTGGGTTAGTTTAAAGAAAACAAAAAGCACAGAATAAATAACCATAAAGTACTGATGAATTTCAACACTGAATGCAGTATGGAAGACGAGGGCCAAGGAAGGGGATACAGTTTTGTTGTTTTCGATCTTTTTGATAAGTTGTTACATTGCTGTTTTTAATTATAGGCTGCTTTGACAATAGGAGACTGAGTCTCTGACACCAGAGGGAGCTGGATAGGCTGTCAGCAAGACTTTGAGTTTTCAGTCCTCAGCTGCTGGAGAAGGTTGACAACCCCTACAGTTCCTGGACTGGCCCGGAGAGAACTCAAGGAAAGACAATTAGCAGGTAAGGTCTAATTTCTCCTTCTTCAATACCCGACGGCTCCAAAAGAGGTGGCTACTCTCCCTATCCATCAGATACTTCACGACCTCATGCTTCGTTTGTGGGAGACGCCTCTATTTCTCCCCATACCCGCCGGCTCGATACCAAGTACCGGGCACCGAAGTGTCCTAGTTTTCGAAAGACACAGTTGCTGCACCATTCCATGGTAGTGGAATCAGCAATGTGTCGAATCAAGAGTGCAAAAACACATTCCTCAAGCCTCCAGGTAGGGAATCGAAAACCCTTGACGCTTTTGGTTGACGTTGCTTTCAGGCCTCCATGCTATCAGCCAGAATTAGTTCCTACATACTCTATATGGGTATGTTCCTCATAGAGGTGGCTAAAGATTTGGAGTTAATGGCTCCTCTTCTTCCCGATGACAAGAGGGTGGATTATCTCACCTTTGTAAAGCATGCTCAGAATGTCTCAAAATTTGTTAATAGAGCAACTTTTGATTACTCTGAGTGCATCAGCAGAACTTCATCCATCTACATTGGTGTACATGGGATTGCTTGACTCCAAGCATTGGATCTTGAACAGTGGGTTCAAGATAGGCTGGACAATATCTCTTGCACCGGTGAAAACCTTTTTTGGCAAGGATTGGCAAGACAAGGCCTTGTAGTTGGAATCTGAAAACACTACCCTAAATAGACTCTCGAGATCTACTGCCAACCCAGCTAAGAAGGCAGCAAAGAAAGTCGCCTTCAATAAAAAGAAGTGTTATCCTCCTTATACCCCGCTGTTCAATGTCAGCATCATGCTCCTTGGAAGGGGCAGCAACCTCCAAAATAGCAAAAGAAGGCTCAGACGCCCAAGTCTCAGCCACCTCAACAGATTGTCTGCTCCGGGTGTTTGACTCTTTTCTAGAGAACATAGCTGTCCTGCCTCTGGAGAATCCCAATCCCATCCACATTTCTGGCAGTCTCTGCCATTATGCCCACAGATGGCATCTCATTACCTTGGAGCAGTGGACATTAACAATAGTACGGGAGGGATACAGGCTTCATCTACGAAGCCTATCCCTTTCGATGTCACCTAGAGAGTTCCGTTCTTAGCCCCCTCTCACTCCTCTGTTACTATAAGAGGTCACCTCTCTTCTTACTGCAGGGCGCAATAGAGGAGGTTCCTACATTCCAACAGGGAATGGGCTTCTATTCTCCCTACTTTCTTATCCCAAAGAAAACGGGGGGTACAGGCCCATTCTAGACATCAGGGACTTAGACAAGTATCCCCTAAGGGAGAAGTTCAAGATGGTCTCCCTGGGGACCCCTCTTCCCTATCTCGAGAGTTGGTACTGGCTCTGTTCTCTAGATCTACAGGAAGCATACACTCATATTCTTATCCATCCAGAGCACAAAATGTTCCTGTGCTTTGTTTCAGGGAAGAGACTATCAATACAGTCCTGCCTTTCGGTCTCACCTCTGCCCCAAGAATCATCTTCTCAAAATGCATGGCAGTAGTAGCCGCATTTCTAAGAACTCTAGGGATATTTGTCTTCCCTTACTTAGACGACTGGCTCATAAGAGCAAGCACCTCTTAAGAGGCCAGTCTGTCCCTCTCACGCACCATACAAGTGTTGCAGCACTTGGGATTTGTCATAAATCTTCCAAAGTCCCAACTCGTCCCCTCTCAAACTTGAGTTCATAGGGGCCCTCTTAAATACTAAGCAGTCCAGGGCATTTCTGCCCCAACTCCGATGTGCTTGTCTCAATCAGCATCTCAGGCATATGTCAAGAATTACCTGACTGCTCGGGAAATGCTACAACCTCCTGGGCATAAGGCATCAACGGTGCATGTAGTTCCATATGCCCATTTACACATGCGCATAGCCCAGTGGACACTGGCATCCCAGTGGTCTCAGGCATCAGGTCGCCTGGAGAACAAGATAAGTCTCTACCCTTCTGGTCTCATCACTCCAGTGGTGGTAATCCCCAGAAAATCTCCTTGTAGGGTCACCTTTTCAGATGCTTGCACATCAATGTACCCTGATGACTGATACATCCTGACTGGGTTGGGGAGCCGGTCTGCGGTCTCTCCACTCAAGGACTCTGGTCTCAGCAGGAGTCACTACTCCACATAAATCCGCTGGAGCTCAGAGCTATTCTCAAGTGTTCCAGGCCTATCTTCGTTGCCGCAGAGTCCTAGTCCAGACTGACAATCAAGTAGCCATGTTCTACGTGAACAAGCAAGGCATAACAGGTTCTTGGACTCTCTGCAGTGAGGCTCTGCATCTCTGGTCCTTTGCCATACATCATTGCATTCACCTCCAAGCGGTGTATCTCCCAGGCAAACACAATGTTTTAGCAGACAGACTAAGTCGAATCCTTCTCCCCTACGAGTGATCTCTTTATATAGACAGTCTCCTTACGTTTTTCAGATCTGGGGGACTCCAGAGAGAGACCTGTTGGCAAGTCTTCAGACTGCCCAAACTCCCTCGCTTCTGTACCAGGACTCCTGCGCTGAATTGCCAACAGGTGGATGCTTTCCACCTCCACTGGGGACATGGCTTCCTTTATGCCTTCCCTCCCATTCCCCTAATTCCCAAGACTCTCTTCAAATTCCAGATGGACAGGGGCTTCATGATACTCACAGCCTCATGCTGGCCACGTCAACCATGGTACCCTCTCCTCCTACATTTGTCTCAGGCTCAACCTATAGATCTGGGGTCTGCTCCAGATCGCTTCTCTCAGGAGGAGGGGACACTGTTCCATCCCAATCCACAATCTCTCCATCTCATAGCATGGCTGCTGAAGGCATAGCCTTCTAAGGCATTAACGTTCCCCAGAAGTTAAGAACATCCTTTTAGCTTCTAGAAAGCCGTCCACCAGACAGTCCTACGCTTTCAAGTGGCATAGGTTTTCTTTCTGGTGTTCTCAATAGAATCTTAATCCCTTCTCAGCTCCGGTGGAGGTGCTGCTTGAGTATCTCCTCCACCTATCTTCTTCTGGACTCAAAACCAATTTGGTAAGGGTATACCTAAGTGCAATTTCAGCCTCTCATATGCCCTTTAGATGGCCAACCCATCTCCTCTCAGCCTCTCGTAGCACGTTTCATGAGGGGTCTTTTTTAACCAAGCCTCCCATTAAGTCACCACCAGTGACATGGGACCTTAACGTAGTTCTAGGACTGCTTCTCAAGCCGCCCTTTGAACCTCTAGCCACTACCTCACTTAGGTTTCTGACATGGAAAGTCATCTTCCTCATTGTCCTCACTTCAGCAAGGCGCATTAGTGAGCTCCAGGCCTTAGTGGCTGACTTACTCAACACATGGTTCCACCATAAGGTAGTCCTTAAGACTCATCCTCACTTCATGCCGAAGGTGATCTTGTCCTTCTATTTGAACCAGTCTGCCTACCTCCCTATGTTTTTCACTAGACCACATGCATCTAGGGCAGAAGCAACCCTCCACACTTTGGCCTGCAAACGTGCCTTAGCTTTTTATCTTCAGAGGACTCGAGAGCACCGGAAAGCTTCTCAGCTATTCATCTCCTTTGACTCTAGTCACCTTGGGTTGCCAGTCTCCAAATGTACTCTTCCAAATGAATAGCAGACTGCATTACCTTTGCTTATCAGAAGGCAAGACTGTCCCTCGAGGGTTATGTCACTGCCATAATGTTCGAGCCATGGCTGCCTCTATGGCAAATGCACAATCTGTAGCTATTGACGAGATCTGCAAAGCAGCAACTTGGTCTTCGGTTCATACTTTTGCTGGTCACTACTGTCTGCATGAAGACTCCCGCCGGGATGCCATGTTTGGCTAGGCTGTTCTCCAGCATCTCTTTCAGACTTAGAGCAACTCCTACCCTCCATCCTGGATTTTGATACCAGACATCCATGGAGTATACATGACCTCTTTAGGCATACCTGGGACAAACCATAGCCGATTCAGAGGTCATTTCTCTGGCATCTTCTAGCTAGGGAGTCCCATATGTGAAGACTACATTCCTGCTTGTTCCTGGAGATAGCGTAGTTACTACTCACCTGTAACAAGTGATCTCTGGGAACAGCAGGAATTTAGTTTTCACAACCAACCCTCCTCCCCTAGGAGTTGTAGGGTTTCTCTTTTTTTTTCTCTTTCTCTTCTTTTAACTCAGCTACAAACTCAACTGAGGAGGGAGAGCGGGAAAGGCGGGAAGGCAGCTACACAGTCACAGTGGGATGCTCCCAAAAGCTTTCTTATTGGACTCCGGGGAGTATTCCAGCGCAGGCTCCGTCGGTACAGATGCCACCCATATGTGAAGACTAAATTCCTGCTGTTCCCAGAGATCACCTGTTACAGGTGAGTAACTGTGCTTTATTTCATCTAGAAACTTTATCTCCCTAGTATGTTCTACTGTGATATTGACCCAGTCAATACCAGGGTAATTGAAATCGCCCATCATTACTGTGTTGTAACTTTTGTTCGTTTTCCTGATTTCTTCTAACATTTTATCATCCATCTGTTCATTCAGGACAGTTGGACGGTAGTACACCCCTACTGTCTTCCCCTTTTTACATGGAATTTCTATCCATACAGATTAGTCAGTGTATTGTTTCTTGCAAAACCTTTATCCTGTTTGACTCAATGCCCCCTCTAGCGGAGTGCAACCCCTCAATCAATTTGATCTACCGTATGATTGCGATATAATTTGTACCCAGGTATCATGGTGTCCATTGGTTGTCTTCCTTCCATCAGGTCTCTGAGATGCCAGTTATCTCTAACTCTTCCATCTTATGTTTTAGACTTCTAGAATTTACTTACAGGCATTTCAGAGGTTGTATTTTGTGTATATTAACAATCTGGTTATCAGTTGTCGGGGTAACTGGAATATTTTGACTGTCTTCTCTTACCTTAAAGGCACGTGGGCTACTTTTTACCTTTATTGGAACGTCTCTATCGGGATGCCCTATATGCCCTGTTTTTTGCTAGTATTTTTCAAGGATATATCATTCCAAACCATGCACTCTTGTACGACTGTCAGCTTTCTGCTATTATCTAGTTTAAAAGCTGCTCTGTTAAGTGCTGTTGAGTCTGTCTCAACCCTGGCAACCCTCTGGATAGATGCTGCTCTGTCTCCTTTTTAAAGGTTAATGCCAGCAACCTGGTTCCAACCCGGTTGAGGTGGAGCCCATCCTTTCAACCCCTCCTCCCCAAAATGTTGCCCAGTTCCTAACAAATCCAAAATCCTCTTCCTTGCACCATTGTGTCATCCACGCATTGAGACTCTGGAGCTTTGCTTGCCTCTTGGATCCTGTCCCTGGAATGGGAAGAATTTCTGAGAATGCTACCCTGGAAGTTCTGGATTTCAATTATATCTAAAAGCCTAAATTTGGCTTCCAGATCGTCCCTCCCCACACTTTCCTGTGTCATTGGTACCAACATGTAGGCTCCTCCCCAGCACTATCTAAACCTTATGTAGGTGGCAAATGTGGTCCACTACCTTCCCACCATACAGGCATGTACCAGGTGATCCTCACGTCCACCAGTCACCCAGCTATCTACATATCTAATGATTGAATCACCAACTTTGACTGTCCTAACCCTTCCTTCATGGGCATATGGCCCTGGAGATAACACCTCAGTGTGAGAGGGTTTTATATCCTCTTGAGGATAGGTCCTAGCTACAGGACCACTTCCTGCCACACCAAGGTAATGCTGTTCTTTCATGTGACCTCTCTTCTCCATGGCAACAGAGTGGCTGCCAGACTGGAGTTGGGACCACTACTACGTCCCTTTAGGTCTCGTCTTATATCTGCCTGCCTCAGCTCCTCCAACTCTGCTACTTTAGCCTCCAGAGATTGCACGTTGCCTGAAAGCAGAGAGTTATCTGGGTACAAGCAGGAATCAGTCCTCACATATGGGTGACGTCGGCGCCGACAGAGCCCTCACAGAAACATCTCTCCAGCTTTCAAAGAGAGACTTTGGGAGATGTCACCACGCATGTGTGGTCCTCTTTCTCCCCAAGGGTGCCATCTTGCTCAGTCTCCTTTTTTCCACGGAGCCCTTCAGACATCGGTCTTTTTCCCCCGGAAAAAGTTGATTTCTTTGTACCTGAGTTTCATACTCTCCTCTGGTTGTGCACTGTTACTCTTTCCACCACCCAAGCTCGCTGCCCCAGCATAGAGTCTCGGGTCATAGATATTTTTTTCCTCCTGACACCTTTGTGCCTTTTTTCCAACTGGCAGCACTACGGGTCTTTGACCTTGCTGGGGTACTTTTTCCCCTCATGGCTACCAGTGGTTTTAAGAAGTGTGATCAGTGTGCAAAAATCATGTCCATTACCGACACACACAACTGCTGTCTATGCTGCCTAGGGCTGGACCATGACCCCGCAGCCTGTGGTCTCTGTAAGATGATGTCTGCCAAGGCCCTTAAAGCTGCCAGCAGCAGCATGATAAGTTCTTCCTGGAGTCCCTGGTGCCTCCGAAAGCCAAGGCCCCCTCTGAAGCCATGGACTCCTGTGGTGCCCTTGCAGACCCCGGTTGACACTGCAGATCTTCAGAAAGGGGATCTCCCTTGAGGGAACACAAGAAGAAACTCTCGAAGGCTGTTCCTGGATGGTTCTAGCAGGTCGGGTAAGTCTTGAGCCAGGTTCTGCAGTCCACGGGAGCGGTCCACTAAGGTCAACCAGAAGGAATTGCCCAGAGATCAGCCTCTGACCCCTGAGGCCATCCTTGAGGACTCCCCTTCGGGGGAACCGGCAATGGACCCAAGTTCCTTGGTGCCCGTTCTGATAGCTGCGGAGCCTTCTGGACTGGAAACCAGAATGGTAGCCCTGCAGCGTAGCCCGTCTGCCTTCATGGACCAGTAGCGGGCGTTGCTATCCGGCACAGCCAGTTTCTCTGCCCAGACCACAGGGCCCTCGACCTCCAGGATGTGCCCGGAGGTAAAGCTGATCCTTAAGACCATGCGGCCTCGAGTCTATCCTTGACCAAGGTCAAGATCAGAGTCCCGTTTGACGGGACCAATGTCTTCCCTGGCTAGCGCACATGTCACCAGCCGCAGGTCCTCAGAGGGACAGGGGCAGGGCTAAGGCCTGGAGCCCGCGAGCCACCCCTCACTCGAGTCTTCGACAGACTACTCAGAATGGGAGACGGAGGATGAGGAATCCCCGGACACCTGTCACCATTGCGACATCCCCTTGGACTCGGCACCTTCCGAGTCTTGACGTTGGTCTCCACCCGAGGACATGGCTTTCCTCAACTTTGTTCGGGACATGTCGAAGGCCTTAACATTCCCAGCGGAATCTGAGGAGAACCCTCAGATGGAAGAACTAGAAATCCTCCAGTATGAGGCCCCTCCAAGGTAATCGCTCATGGTACCCATTCCGCCCATCCTGGAACGGCTAATGCTCCGTATGTGGGAAACACTGGTGTCTGTGCTTGTCATAAGCAAGCGGCTCAACTCGATGTATCTGGTCTGCTGGAGCCCTGACTTCCAGAAGAAACAGCTGCCGCACAACTCCATGATGGTAGAGTCGGCCATGCGTCGGCTGAAGAGCCAGAAGATGCACTCCTCTATGCTCCCAGGTAGGGAGGCCCGCACCCTGGATGCCCTTGGCAGAAAGTGCTACCAGGGCTCGATGCTCATTGGTCAGGTCTAGGCCTACCAGCTGTACATGGGCATATACCTGAGACCTGGCAAAGGAACTTGCTGGGTTTCAGCTGGTCTCTCCGAGGAACCCCTGCAGCGGTTCAAGAACCTGGCCAAAGGCATCTGTGAGTGCTCCAAGTTCATGACTCAAGCAGCCTATGATGACTTCAAATCTGCGACTAGAGTAGCTGCAACAAGCATCGGTGCCTGACAGGCTTGGTTACAGTCTTCTGACCTCGAGCAGTGGGTTCAGGACAAATTGGTTGATGTCCCATCCCAAGGGGAGAACCTCTTTGGAAACCCATGATGGAAAAGGCTGCCGAGTTGGAGACTGAGTTCATGACGAGGACCAGGCTCTTCAAAAAGACCGCTGCCCCTCCCCAATGGAAGAGCTCAGGTAAGAAGCCCTTTTATCCAAGGAAAAGGGCTGCTTACGAAAACTACCCACAATTTCAAGCCTCACCAGCTCCCCAGCAGGATCAGCAGGCCAAAGGATGTCTGCTCCTGCCCAGCATGGGGGGGGTGTTCTTGACTCCTTGGGCATAGCCTCTCTACCCCAGGGAGGACAGCAGCCCACAGGGGGACATCTGATCCACCATGCCCACAAGTGGCTGGCTATCACCACCGATTCATGATTACTTCAGATGGTCAAGGAGGGCTACCTCCTCCACCTGGAACAAACACCTCCCCCTTTTTTTCTGGGAGAGCCCCCAGGTCTCCCCTCCACCAGGATCTTCTACTGCAGGAACTCGCAGGCCTTCTTGAGGACAAGGCGGTAGAACTAGTACCCCAACGTCTCGGGGAAAAGGGCTCTATTCCAGGTATTTCCTCGTGCCAGAAAGGACAGGGGGCCTAAGGCCCATGCTGGACCTGCGGAATCTGAACAAGTTCTTGGTGAGGGAGAAGTTCAAGATGATGGAGGAGTGGCTCAGTGGTTGGGACAGGTTACCTCAGGCCGGAGGGCTGGGGGTTCAATTCCCGCATGGGGACAAGCAACCGCAGTTTGTCAGGGAATAGTCCTATGGGCTGTATACCTACCAGACCAGGATAACATCCCGGCAGAGACACTGAGCAGGGTCCTCCAACCGCACGAATGGCAGCTGGACCCCAGAGTAGCCACCCGGCTATTCAAACTCTGGGGGACCCCTTGGGTGGACCTTTCACCAGTCTGGACAATCAGTTGCCCCTGCTTCTGCTCCTGTCAGCTCCACCCATCCCGGGTGGTGGCAGATGTATTGCATTCCGTGATCGGAAGGCCTCATTTATGCCTTCCCACCCATGTCGTTGATTGCCAAGACCCTCCTCAAAGCTCTTCGCGACAAAGTGCATTTATCTTGGTGGCCCCACATGGCCCAGGCAGCCGTGGTTCCCGCTGCTCCCTCCGATTGTCAGTGGAAGCTCTGATCCCCCCTGGAGAGTTCTCTAAGGCTCTTGTCTCCAGTCAGAGGGTTCTCTTGCACCCCAACTTGGGGTCCCTATCACTGACGGTGTGGCTGCTGAAAGGGTAATCCTAGCCTCTTTCAGAAGTGGAAGAGATCCTGCTGGCCTCCTGCAAGACCTCCACCAGAAGGGCTTGCGCCTTCAAATAGCACAGGTTCTTGCTGTAGTGCGCAGAGCAATGGGTAAACACGTTCTCCTTCATGGTGCAGATGGGGCTGCAATACCTTTTTCATATCTCACAATCTGGACTCAAATTAAGCTCCATCAGGGTACACCTCAGTGCCCTAGCAGCGTACCACCAACCAGTTGAGGGCAAGTCCCTCTCAGTCCAGCCTCTGGTGACCTGCTTCCTGAGAGGACTCATGCTGTCCAAACCCCCCATCTGCCCTCTGGCAACAGAATGGGATCTCAACATAGTGTTGGCACAGCTCACCCGCCTGCCATTTGAGCCCCTAGATATTTGCCATCTGAGGTACCTCTCGTGGAAAGTCATGTTCCTGTTGGTGCTCACCTCTGCTTTCAGGGTCAGTGAGCTCCAAACCCTAGTGGCAGAGATGCCATATACCAGATTCTACAAGAACAGGGCTGTGCTGGGCACACACCCCAAATTCCTGCCAAAGGGCGGTATCTTCCTTTCCCCTCAACAAGGAGGTGGTGCTACCCACTTTCTTCCCAAGGCCCACTCCAGCAGGACAGAGACCGCCCTTCACACCTTGGACTGTAAGAGGTCCCTGTCCTACATTCAACATATGCAGGACCACCGCAAAGCTACTCAGCTCTTAGTTTCCTACGACCCCAGTCGGCTAGGTGAAGCGGTGACCAAGCGAATACTATCCACTGGGTGGTGGACTGCATTGCCCTTGCCTATGAGAAGGCTGGGCTCATGCTGGATTCACAGCACACAGTGTCAGGGCCATGGCAGCCTCTGTTGAAAACCTGTGCTCCATTTGCTGGGCTGCCACCTGGTCTTCAGTCCTCACCTTTGCAGCTCATTACTGCTTGGAGAGGGAGTTCCAGTGGATCAGAATCTTTGGCCAGGTCATGCTCTGTAATCTTTTCAGGGTCTAGGCAACTCCTACCCTCCGACCCTTGTGTTCAGGCTACTGGAGCAATGGTTCCATCAGACACATGGGTTTTACTGCAGTTTGTTCTGCGGACTCAATTGCTGCTGCTCACAGCTCCCCTTGAGGGTGACCGTGGTTTTTCCTTATGGGCTTTGGGTAGCCTGTAACATATGGGTGACGTCGGCACCGACTGAGCCTGTGTAGTGAACACTCCCCAGCTTTCACAGAAAGTCTTTGGAAGTTAGACCATGCATGTGCATTCACCTTCCTGCCCAAGGATGCCATCTTACCTCAGTCTTTTTTTCTGCAGAGCCCATTGGACATTTTGACTGCATCCCAGATAGTTTGTTTTTTTGTATTGGTTTTTCCTTTATTCTTTCATCCAGTCACATACCATCACCTTCTCAGTTCCTGGAACCGCTGCTGCCTCAGTGTCACATTATTTTTTGGGTACTTTTTCTTTTTCCTGTTCAATGCATGGGATTTTTCTTGTGCCCTCCCTAACCAGAAGCTTGGCGTTTGATCTCGCGGGTACAGTTTTCCCCGCTAGGTCGTCTGTTAGTGGATTTAAGTAGCGCGACCATTACGGGCACACCATGCCCCACATGGATCCCCATGACTGCTGCCTGTGGTGCCTCTGAGCCGATCACGATGCCTCTGCTTGCTCAGATGACGAGCAAGGTTCGCAGGA
Organism: Ichthyophis bannanicus; assembly: GCA_033557465.1. Taxonomy (NCBI): domain Eukaryota; kingdom Metazoa; phylum Chordata; class Amphibia; order Gymnophiona; family Ichthyophiidae; genus Ichthyophis; species Ichthyophis bannanicus. The sequence continues at coordinate 452,594,712 of CM066037.1, forward strand.
ATTGTGAAAGGCAGCAGGAGACGCTGTTTGGCCTCAAGACCTTCTCTTTGGCCCCAACTTTGAGCGTAGAATAGACTCCCTCAGGGGCTGCTGTAGAGGCCCTGGCCTCACTGGTGGCCATGCCGACTCAGAACCCCAAGGTCACAAGGTCATGGGATATGGGACTGGGGATCATTCGCAGAGGGTTGTCCCCGGAAAAATCGGATCCTGCCCATGGCGTCGTCGAAGGATGATATCAGAACCAGGGGGGAGGGGTGTAAGTGTCACCAGCATCAGAGTCCTTGGCATGATGTTGAGGGTGATGGCCAGAAGCAGCCTTCGAAGCTGACCCAATGGAAGGAGACTCCAGGGGATCGGCATCAGTCCTCTGAGGACATCATCATCGAGAAAACCCCCTCAACAGAGCTGCCATCGGGACAGATATTCTCTGTGCCCACGTCAGTGGCTGCGGAACCTTCTGGCCTTGAGTTCAGGATGGCGGCCTTGGAACACAGCCTTGCTGCCTTCTTAGCCCAGCAATGGGGCCTGATGCCCAGTTCCTATGGGTCCTTGGGCTGGGAGACCAGTCCCCCCACTGCGAGGGCGTCACCCGAGGAGATCCAGCCAGTATTGGAGTGGCATCTGCTTCAGGCTGATGCTCAGCAATGCTCTTGATCCTGTTTGAGGCCTCGGGTCTGAGTGCCTCTGGTTTGGGGTGCTGGAACCCCATCGATGCCCCCAGCAGGGTTTATATGTGAGGCCCATTGGGTTCTTGAGGTCTCTTCCAATTCTGACTTGGAGTGGGAGACCGATGACTAGTTCCTGGACACCCGGTGATACTGGGATGTCCCCTCAGACCCATCTCCTCTTCAAGAATGTCAGAGGTCCCCACCCGAGGACCTCTCCTTCCTTGACTTCAGCAGAGACATGGCAAAGGCCCTGGCCTTCACCACAGTCTGAGGAGGAGCCTCAGGCGGAGGATTTTGAGATCCTGCAGTATGACCCCCCCTCTCGAGGTGCTCATGGTATCAGTTTTTCCCCCCTTCCTCACCATTTTGGAATGCTTGTTCAGGATGTGGAAGTCGCCAGTTACGGTTCCCATTGTGAGCAAGCAGCTTGATTCAATGTATTGAGTCTGCAAGGACCTAGATCCCAAAAGACACAGTTATCACACAATTCCGTAGTGGAGTCTGCCATGCGCAGGATCAGGAGCCAGAAGATGCACCACTCAATGCCCCCTGGCAGGGAGGCCCACACTATGGATGGCTTTGCTAAAAAGTGTTACCAGGGCTCAATGCCTGTGATCTGTATCCAGGCTTACCAGCTGTACATGGGCATGTACCTGAGGGACCTGGCAAAGGAGCTTGCTGGGTTCTCAGCTGGTTTGTCAGAGGAACCTCTTCAGCGATTCCGCACCCTGGTATTAACAGTTGGAGAGTGCTCCAAATATGTCACTCAAGCGGTCTATACCTGCTTTGAGACTGTGGCTAAAGTGGCTGCGGTGGGCATTGGTGCCTGCCACTTGGCATGGCTACAGTCCTCAGACCTGGAGCAATGAGTTTAGGACAAATTGATCAATGTCCCTTGCTGAGGAAAGAACCTCTTTGCCAAGCCCACGACGGACAAGGCTGCAGAACTGGAGTCGGTGTGTATGACTAGGACCAGGATCTCCTGGAAAACTGCTAACCCTTCCTGACGGAAGGTTTCGGGGGGGGGGGGGGGGGGAGAAGCCCTTCTACCTGACAAAGAATGTTTACAGAACTTACCCCCAGTATCTGGCCTACCCAACTCCCCTGCAGAATCAGCAGGCCAAGGGCTAGGGGCATGGCCTTCATAAGCCTAATGCCCCCAAACCCCAGCCTGTGCTACAGCTGCAACCTGGGGGGATGGGGGAGTGGAGGATTGACTCCTTGAGCATGGCCTCCTTCTCTCTTCCCCTGTAGGGTCGAGGGCTGCAGCATACAGAGGTGTGCCTGACCATCTTTGCCGACTGGTGGATCACCATGACCACTGACTCCTGAGCCCTCCAGGTGGTGAGGGATAGTTACTTCCTCCATTTCGAGCAGATGCTCCCTCCATTGTTTCTCAGAGAACCTCCCATGACTCCTTGTCATAGAGACTTTCTGCAGCAGGAGCTCAAAGGCCTCCTCACAGCAAAAGCGGTTGAACCCTGTCCCACCACCTCTAAGGGGTGAGGAGTTCTACTCTTGCTACTTCCTGGTTCCCAAAAAGACAGGTGGCTTTCGGCCCATCCTAGATTTGCAGGATTTCAAACTGCTCCTGGTGAAGAAGGTAGTCAAAATGCTCTCCCTTGGAATGTTGCTGCCCTAAATCCAGCGGCAATATTGGTTATGCTCCTTAGATCTAAAAGATTCTTATAACCACATTCTGATCCATCCTCACCACTGGCAGTACCTCGGCTTTGCCATCAGAAGCCACCATTACCAGTACAGGGTCCTATCCTTTGGGCTGGCCTCCTCCCCATAAGTGTTCACAAAATGCCTGGCCATGGTCACCATCTACCTCCAGCTACAGGGGGGTGTTTGTCTTCCACTATCTGGATGAATAGCTTGTCAAGGGTGGCTTAGCCGTTGAGGTCCGTCAGGTGGTACGTCACACCATTCTCATTCTTGAGCACTTAGGCTTCATCATCAAGTACCCTAAGTCTCTTCTGCAAGTGATGCAATGTCTAGAGTTCATAGGGGCCCTCCTGGACACTAGCCAGCCCATGGCCTTCCTTCCTCTGTACAGGACTGCAGCTAGCAGCCCTTGCCATGGAGATGCAGGGTCGCTTGATGACCTTGACCCACCTCATGTTATACTTCCTGGGACACATGGCCTTGACAGTGCATGTCATGCCCAACGCTTGCCTCCACATACATCAAGCCCAGTGAACTTTGCACTCAGTGGACTGAGACGACAGGACACCTGAAGGACAGGATCCACGTAACCACACCTCTCTCAGAATCCCTCATCTGGTGACAGCAGCTGCTGCACCTCATGGCAGGGATGCTTTTCAGGCTCCGAAGCTTCAGAAGATCCTCACCACTGATACTTCCAAACTCTGTGGGAGAGGGTGGCCAACTATGATAGCCTGTGGACCCAGGGCATCTGGTCAATGGGGGAGAGTCTCCAAGTCAAATTTCTCGAGCTTCGAGCAGTTGCGAACAACTTACGGGTGTACTGACATCACTTGGAGAACCAGGTTGTTCTGGTCTTGACAGACAACAAAGTGGCAATGTTTTATGTCAAACAAGGGAGTACTGGGCTGTACCTCCTGTGCTGGGAAGCAGTTCAGCTTTGCGAGCGAGAGCAGGATGCTCCTTTGAGCAGTTTACTTCCCTGGTCAGGACAGTCTACTGGCAGACCAGTTCAGCAGGGTCCTTCAGCCCCACAAATGGCGACAGGACCCGCAGGTAGCCAGCCGCATCTTTCAGATGTGGGGCTCTCCTTCGATGGATCTCTTCGCCAGCCCCGGCAATGTCCAGTTGCTGTGCTTCTGTTCCAGGATGCTGGGCCCCTTTCAAGTGATGACCAATGTGTTCTCATCTCGTGGACGGAAGGCCTCCTCTATGCGCATCCCCCTGATTTCCAAGACACCTTTTAAGGTTCAGCTCAACCAGGCCACCTTAATCCTTATAGCTCACCAGTGGCCATGGCAGCTGTGGTTTTCCCTGCTTCTCAGTCTTTCCCAAGTGCCCCAGTTCTCTTGGGTTGTGCTCCGGACTTGATCTCGCAGGAGGATGCTGCTCTCCTGCACCCCAACCTCAGAGCCCTCGTCCTGATGCCCTGGCTGCTGAGGGTACTCTGGCACAGTTCCACTTGCCCAGGGGTGTGGAAGATGTCTTGCTAGCACCCTGCAAGGATTCCACCAGGCGGGCTTATGCCTTCAAGTGGCACAGGTTCTCAGTCTAGTGTTCTGAGATGGGTTTCAAGCCTTTCTCTTGCTCTGTACCGACAGTGTTGCAGTACTTTCCAATCATGCCTAATGTCTAACTCACTCGGGGTACACCTCAGAATACTGGCGGTGCACCATCATCTGATTGAGAGGCAGCCCCTGTCTGCCCATCCTCTCATGGGCCACTTCATGAGGGGGTCTTCTGCTTACTCAGCCTCCAGTTTGCCCGCCTGCAGCAGTATGGTATTTGAATGTGGTTCTTGGGAAGCTCATGGCTCCACCCTTTGAACTGTTTGCTTCTTGTCACCTCAAGTATGTCTCCGGGAAATGATCTCCTTGTGGCACTCACATCGGCACGCCGAGTTAGTGAGTTGCAGGCATTGGTGGCTCATGCCCCCCCTACACACGGTTTCAAACAGGGTGGTCCTCCACACTCGCCCTAAGTTTCTCCTTGAGGTATTATCCCCACCTTCTTTCCTTGCCTCATGCAAGCAGGGTGGAGGCTGCTCTCCATACTTTGGATTCTAGAGTGGACTAAGGCCCATCGCCGCTCATTACTGCCTGGAGGATGACGTCTGGCGTGACAGCACCTTTGGCCAGGTGGTACGGTTATCTGTTTGGGGAATAAGGCAACTCCTACCTTCCGGCCCTTCTGTGTGTCCAGGCTACTGGAGAATTGATTCCCTGGTCAAAGCTGGGGTCGTCCCTGAGGTTTTGCAGCCATTCAGCGTGCTCTGCTGTCATTCACGGTTTGATTTTTCAGTTGCCCATGGCTTTTTACGGTTTTTTTTCGGTAGCCTGTAGCTGGGTAATCCCATATGTGAGGATAGACTTCCTGCTTGTTCCCGGAGAAAGCGTAGTTACTCATCTGTAACAGGTGTTCTCCAGGGACAGCAGGAATCGGTTCTCACAACCTGCCCTCCTCCCTGTGGAGGAGTTTTTTTCTTTTTTGGCTTGATTAAGCTGACATTATACTGAGGTAAGATGGCACCCTTGGGTGGGAATGTGACCACTCATGCATGGCCTAACTCCCCAAGGCTTTCTGTGAAAGCTGGGGAGTGTTCACTGCATGGGTTCCATCGGTGCCGATGTCACCCGTATGTGAGGACTGATTACTACTGTTCCCGGAGAACACCTCACTTTCCATTTACATCTGAAAACCCTCAAGTGTTTCCCTGTCTCATGAGAATATGACATCATCCAGCTACTTTCATCATGGCCAAATAGCATTAGAAGGAAATTGACTTTGCATGGCTGGGGTATCTCTCTCTACCCTGCCCATCCCCCCCCATTTGTTGCTGCCGCCTTTTCTGCTTTAGTTGCGGCCCAAGTGGTGTGCTTGTAACAGCATGATGCGCACTCAGACCAGACAGCAGGGAAAGAAAAAGCAGCCCAAGGCTCCTGGACTATTGACTTTCTTAAATTTTAAAAAATTAACATGGCAGCAGCATGTGGAAGCAAAACAAGACTCCTGTGATATGGAGCTTGCACATTACTTCCGCTCCTGCGGCCCTCCTCTCAACTGTGTGCTTCCTGTTCAAAGCAGAAGTTAGAGAAGTGTGGGAGGGTGAAGGCAAAATGGGATTGGAGGGTGAAAGGGGAGATACTAGAGGGGATGGAGTGAAGGGGATCAAAGAGATGAGATAGAAGTGAGGAGGGGCTGAGCTAAAGAGAGGGGGGTGGGGAAGGTGAGAAAAGGCACAATGGGGAGAAGAGATGGTGGTGTGAAGGGAATCTGTGATGAAAACAAGAAAGCAGTATCTGATAGGTTGAAAGTGAGTGTTGGAGCTGGAGGATAGAGGGGTGCCTCTGCATTAAAATGTGTCTTTTGGGGAAACTGCTAGGTACGTATGACCTAGATTGGCCACTGTTGGAAACAGGATACTGGGCTTGATGGAGCTTGGTCTGACCCAGTATGGCATATCTTATGTTCTTATGTTCTTATGTAAAAGCTAACATTAACTCTCTCTAACTTTCTTGAAGGCAAAAGGCCCCCCAGACCTATGTATTTCAAAATTGAACCCATCTGAGACTGCCTAGAATTTCATTTCATAGTGTAAACTGCCAATTATCCTATTTATACCCTTCTAAAGTACCTAATTGCCTAAAAAATAAGCACCTAGAATTACGTTTAAAAAACATCTATCATTAGAAGCCTGTTTGTGTAAAAGGCAATGAAATGAACCACTTGGGAGCCCTCTAGTGGCTAATGCGAGATTAGATAATTTAACCCAGTCACTTAAATTGGAAGAAGGAGTTGGCTTACTACATTTTCCACAATGGAGATCTGCAGAGTTTAGAAAGAGATACTATGTTACAGAAATCTCAAGTATAGCAAACTGAGGTGGTGAGAGGGAAGGAGCAGTCAGTCAGGTGCGTGACAGCTAGCTGTTACTTCCTGTAGTGCTCCCAAAATTATCATTTCCTTATCACCCTGCTAGACTAGTTCAAATAAGAGGGTTATGCCCCCTTGCCAGTAGGTGGAGGCAGACTTGAGCAACTTTCAGTGATGTCATCAGGCGATAAACTGTAAGCGCTGGTGCCACACTGAGAAAAGCCATTGTCTACCTCTAGCCAGGTGGCAAGGTGTGTGTGAACTGATTCAGCAGTGTGCTAAGCCTGGCTCTCCTTGCCCAAACCTCTGTTTTGAGGCCTTGGATTGAGCCTTAGGAGTCCTGCGGAACTTGGAGCAAAGGTATGCCTTTGACATTTAGTTGACAGTGGCCCAGAATCCAGTGCTGTTCCCATGGGTTACTAGTGCTTGCTCATCTTGGAGGAGCAGCTGGACCCTTCGGGGCCCCTTGGGCCCGGACTCTTCTTCCCTCTTGCTGTCACTATGGGTATCCTTGGATCTCATTGGGTTCAAGTTGATTCTTTTTTTTTTTTTTAATTTTGTTCTCTTTTGCCAATTGGTTTGAATGGGCTCTATTGGCTGTATTGCTGCATAAAGCAACTTAAAGGTCTAAATCGAGGTGTGTTTTTAAATTCAGCAGTGGGACTTTCCTGGCCTGTGCAGGCCTTTGGGACGCCCAATTTGGGGTTTCCTGACCAGCCTGACAGCCGCTGGGATCCCCTTTTCAGGTCTTCTGAGTTTTGTTGCAGTCACCTTTTTTTTTTTCATGATGGGTTTTTTTTTCACTGTTTTTATAGCAGGCTTTTCATGGTTGGGGGGGGGTGTTTGCATTTTATTTATGTTTTACTGCAGCTGCATGGAGCAGGACAAGCATGCGATGTGCCTGCACTTGTGCCCATTGTGGCACCTGCAGGATGAGTTCTGTGGGAGGCTCCTTTCGCCTCCACTGTGATGGTGATGTAAGGGTCCTGGGCTTTTTGGCATCAGGGCCCCCGTGGGGGGGGGGGGCCCATTGCTGACATTGGGTCCTCCTCGGTTCTGCCATCTGCGTCCGCAGCTGCTGCAGAGCTAGCATTGTTGGTTTAGGGGGCAGAGGTGGTCCTGGTCTCTGGCCAGAGAAACCCCATGGGCACTTTGGAGCAACAAGAGAAGAGGGACCAGCAGCCTCTGAAATGGCTCCTGGGCTGTCTTAATTCTTTAGCTGTATGGCCTCCCCCAGGGGGAAATCTGGACCCTTGGGGAGCACTGCCATGGCTGTGTCTGGGGCTAAATGCCCTGCCTCACACATTCAACTGGGTGCTTCTCAGAGAGCCTGGCCTTGTCCCCTGAGGGGGGGTGGCTGAAGAGGATTCCCTTGATTCAAGAGGTGAGTCAGAGAAGGAATTGGGGCTTCCCCATCTGGAGGGCAAGGAGCTATTGGTAGTCCATATTTTCTGCTGGGAGGATCTCCTAGCATTGATTCATGATACTGTGAACGTTTGGGGGCTTGAAGAGCCGGTTCCCAACCCGCTGTCCAAGGAAATCCCATTGTTGAGGGCATCAGGTGCCCTTTGGGGTTTTTCCTACTTCCTTGAGGCACTGGAGAAGCTCCTGGTCTCCAAGTGGGAGCACCCAGAGTTGGCTCTTAGGGTTCTGAAGGCCTGGCCCATTTGTATCCATTGCCCTCAGACAAGCTGGATCAGCTTTTTGGGATGCCATGAGTGGATGCCCTAATCTCTGATGTGACAAAACGCACCACTATTCCAGTGGAAGGTGGTGCAATGATGCGGAAGCTGCATGATAGGAGGGTGGAGAATCTCCTGAACACTACTGCAGCCTCTGCTTTGAGTGCCCTGACAGCTGCCTATGCTTGTTTAGTAATCATACAACTATAATATTAAGGTCACCTTCGGAGCTACTAATGATACTTCATCAAAAAATATAGCTCCATTCAATAACCACATCTATAGTACAGTTCTCTAGGAAAAATAATCAAGGAGAAAGGCAGGTCTCAGAATTCACAAGGCGACCAAACAGGCCATCATTGTTGGAATAATTGGGATTGCACTTGGAGATGTTATAGAGTATCAAGTTAATTGCATCCCCCTGAGGCAGCTGGAAGCGAAACGTTGAAGGGACGTCTGAGTGGGTGTTGGGGACAATTCATCTCGAGTGGATTGGTGGATAACAGTATTGCATAAAGATTAGAATGTGAAGAAGATTTATGAAGTTCTAATTAAGTTAAGTTATTGTATTTTTTGACCGTGTTTTCCACCGATGGCTTATGAAAGGAGGTTTTGGGCAGGTCATTGATGTATTATCAAGGGTGAGACCTATGGCTATTTTGATGGCCTGTTTGGTCGCCTTGTGAATTCTGAGACTTGCCTTTCTCCTTGATTATTTTTCCTAGAGAACTGCACTATAGATGTGGCTATTGAATGGAGCTATGAATGTTGTTTGAAGTGCTTGTTTAGTAGCCAGGGTGCTACTGCTTTCCATGCAGCAACTGTCAGATAATCAGGAGGTGGGCTACCTGGAGTTGTGGGCTGCATTTCTGGCAGATGCCTTGTATGATTTGATCAGTTACCCTCAAGAGCAACTTTGATCCCTCGCAGGTGTTGGAGTATTTGGGGGCACATTTAGACAGCCTACAGAGGTGTGTATTCCTCATGGTAGAAAGGATACTGAAGCTTCAACCCAGTTGGTGGTGGTCTGTCAGGCCCATGCCTGAGAAGCAGACTGCTTTCTACAGCTTCTGGGGTCCATGGCATTGACCCTGGTTCCATGGCCCAGGGTGCACATACATCCTCTTTAGGTGCACTTTTTTGTCCCTATGATCTCTGAGCTCACAGATCTTCAAGCAAACCTTTCCCCTTCCGGAGACACTCGAGGATCAATTTGGCTTGGTGGCAGGAGGACTGCCATTTGATGTGACATGCCACTGAAATCCCTGGATTGGATGGGCCTGATGACTGATGCCAGCCTGAAGAGCTGGAGAAGGCATGGCCTCAATTAAATGAGGCAAGGGGGTTTGGTCTTCCAAGAAGCTGCCTGGCCTGTCAATTGGCTGGAGGCCAGCATGATCATTTTGGCCTTGGAGGACTTTCAGCCTTTGTCAGAAAAGGTCCAGACCGTTGTGCCCTCCAATGCCATGATGGTGGCCTATGTCAATAAACAAGGAGAGACCTGGAATACTGGGGTGGTGCTCGAGATGGCTGCTCTACAACTAGGCAGAGGCGCATTTGGTGGCTGTCAGCAGCACACACATAGCAAGTGTGGACAACATTCAGACTGACTTTTCTGAGTCGGAACCTATTCATGAGATTTTGTATGATCTCATGTTGAGCATGTGGGAGACACCTCTTACCACCTCTCCTCATTCTCGCAGGTTAGACACCATGTATCGTGTCCCTCCTTGTCCTGGTTTTCATAAGACTCAGCTTCCTCATCACTCTATTGTGGTAGAGTCTGCCATGAGAAAGATAAAGAGTGCAAAAAGACACTCCTCTAATCCTCCAGGACGTGAATGCAGGACCCTAGATGCTTTTGGCCATAGGGTTTTTCAAGCTTCTATGCTAGCTGCCAGAATCAACTCCTATAGTCTCTATATAGGGATGTTTCTAAAAGAAGTCACAGATCTGCAGACTTTAACCCCTTTTATTTCAGAAGATAAAAGGCAGGAGTTTCTCACTTGGCTCAAACATGCCCAGGATGTTTCCAAATTTTCCAACCATGCAGCCTTTGACTCTTTTGAGTGTGTAAGCAGAGCCTCGGCTATTGTCATAAGTGCACGTAGAATTGCTTGGCTACAAGCTTCTGATTTGGAACTCTGGGTCCAAGATGAATTAGGACATCTTCCTTGTACAGGTGAAAACCTTTTTGGCAAGGATTGGCAAGCAAAGGCCACTCAGATGGATGCTGAGAACTCCGCTTTGGATCGACTTTCAAAGTCCACCTCTGCTCCTGCTAAGAAAAGATTGTTCAAAAAGACATCTTTTTCTAAAAAGGGAAGATATTATCCTGCTTATGGTCAGCAGGCATCTTCTGCAGGTCGTTTTGCTGCAAAACGTCTGCAACCACCTAAACAGGCCAAGTCAAAGGCTGCTAGGCCTTCCACGGCCCAGCAGCCTCAGCCTCCTCAGGGCCTTTGACTTGCAACTAGAGAACTTAGCCTTTCTAGCTCTGGAAGAACCAGAGCCCCTCACCATTCCAGGAAGGTTGGCTTACTTTGCTCCCAGATGGGAACAAATCACAGCAGAGCAATGGACCCTCTCCATCATAAGGGAAGGGTACAAGCTTCATTTCTTAAGCCTTCCTCCTCGCACCATGGTGAAACAGTTCAATTCTCCAACATCTCTCCTCAACCTTCTGGGTCAGGAGATTGCCACCCTTCTTGCCCAAGGGGCAATAGAAGAAGTACCTCTTCTTCAACAGGGCTCAGGGTTCTACTCCCCTTATTTTCTTATCCCAAAGAAAACAGGGGGCTACAGACCCATATTAGATCTCAGAGAATTGAGCAAGTTTCTATTCAAAGTGAAATTCAAGATGATTTCTCTCGGTGCTCTGCTTCCATACCTTCAGAGTCAGGACTGGCTTTGTTCTCTAGATCTCAAGGATGCGTACACCCATGTCCTCATCCATCCAACACACAGAAGGTTCCTTCGGTTCCTTTTTCAAGGAAAGCACTACCAATACAGAGTGCTTCCTTTCGGTCTGGCCTCTGCACCAAGGGTGTTCATGAAATGCATGGCAGTAGTAGCTGCATATCTCCAGGAACAAGCAGGAATGAGTCTTCACATATGGGTACGTCGGCGCCGATGGAGCCCGCACGGAAATGCTCCCCAGCATCCAATCAGAAAGCCTTTGGGAGCATCCCTCGCGCCTGCGCAGTGACTTCCCGCCTTTCCCACTGCCTCTCCCCAGTTTTTGTTTTTCCGCGGAGCCAACAGGACGTACCTCCTGTCACCGCAGAAACTTTTTTCTTTAAAAATCCTTAATTTCTTGTTTTCTTGTGGTCGCGGCTGTCTTCCCGCCGATACCGGTACCGCCGGTGCTTTATTCTTTTCCAACTTAGAGAAATAACTTCTCAGTTTTTTCTTTTATCTTTTTGAGGCCTAACAGGCCTTTCCAACATGGAGCCTTCTTCCCCTAAGAAGTGCCTTCACTTCGAAAACTTAGTTTTCTTTTTAGACTCCAGTGCCTGGTGTCTAACCTGTTGGGTCCTGACCCCTTTTCCCCGGGTCCATCGGGCTTTAGTATCGGGAGAAGACCTTCCCTTTTTGGGTATCTCTCGATGCCGTTTTTCCTCCTGAGGTGAGGACGCGGGTTTATTCTTCTCTCCAGGATCAGGTAACCCACAAACAGTCTGTTAAGACTAGCCAATTCTTGATGGGTAGGTCTCATGCCCAGCATGATGACGGCTCCGGCCTTGCCCTCAAGACCCCATTGGCAATAAGACCCCGGCGGGAGTCTTCGGGCTCCAAAGCATTTACAGGGTTTCAGGTTGTGCCTGGGGTTCACTCCTCACAGAACATACCTGAGCCATGCTCGGGGGTGGTATCCGCTTCGAGCAGTACCGATCCCCCGGCATCGGCACCAGTGTCGAGTGCTCCACTCTTCACCGAGGATCGTCAGCTGGTGTCCTCGGTACCTTCGGGGCCGATCGACACGACCCAGCCTGGCTTTCCTGCACCCCCACCATGCGCGGGGTTGGCACCGGCTTCGAGCGGTACCGCTCCCCCGGCATTGGCACCGGTGTCGAGTGCTCCACTCTTCACCAGGGGTCGTTGTCTGGTGTCCTCAGTACCTTTGGGACCGATCGACCCGACCCAGACTGGTTTTCCTGCTTCCCAGCCATGCGCGGGGTTAAGAACATAAGAACATAAGATATGCCATACTGGGACAGACCAAGGTCCATCAAGCCCAGTATTCTGTTTCCAACAGTGGCCAATCTAGGTCATATGTACCTAGCAGTTTCCCCAAGGGACACAGGTTCCACAATGCTTGTATTGGTTCAAGCATTGATATCCTGGGTCCCTTTTTAATAATGGCTTATGGACCTTTCCTCCAGGAACTTGTCCAAACCTTTTTTAAACCCAGATACACTAACAGCCTTTACTACATCCTCCGGTAACAAATTCCAGAGTTTGATTACACGTTGAGTGAAAAAATATTTTCTCTTATTAGTCTTAAATAGTTTACCCTGTAGCTTCATTGCATGTCCCCTAGTCTTTCTATATTCTGATAAGGTAAACAATCAATCTACGTTTACCCGTTCCACTCCGCTCATTAATTTATAGACTTCTATCATATCTCCCCTCAGCCGTCTCTTTTCCAGGTTAAAGAGCCCTAACCTTTTTAGCCTTTCTTCATAGGAGTATCCTTCCATCCCTTTACCATTTTGGTGGCTCTTCTCTGAACCTTTTCTAATAACTCTATATCCTTTTTAAGATACGGCGACCAGAATTGCACACAATATTCAAGGTGCGGTCTCACCATGGAACGATATAGAGGCATTATAATATCCTTTTTTTATTTTCCATTCCTTTCCTTATCATACCTAGCATTCTATTTGCTCTCTTGGCCGCCGCTGCACACTGGGCCGAGGGTTTTAACATGGTATCCACAATGACGCCTAAATCTTTTTCCTGGGTGGTGGTTCCTAATGTGGAACCTTGCATCGTGGAACCATAGTTTGGGTTGTTCTTCCCTAGGTGCATAACCTTGCACTTGTCCACATTAAATTTCATCTGCCATTTTGATGCCCAGTCTTCCAATTTATCAAGATCCTCTTGCAATTTTCCACAATCCTCTTGGGTTTTAACAACTTTTAATAGTTTTGTGTCATCTGCAAATTTGATAACCTCACTCGTTATTCCACTTTCCAGGTCATTTATGAATATGTCAAAAAGCAGCGGACCCAGCACAGATCCCTGGGGTACACCACTATTCACCTTTCTCCATTGGGAAAATTGGCCATTTAGCCCTACCCCCTCTCCTTTCTATCTTTTAACCAGTTCCTGATCCACAATAGTACACTGCCTCCTATCCCATGACTCTTTAGTTTTGCCAAAAGTCTCTCATGAGGGACCTTGTCAAAGGCTTTCTGAAAGTCCAGATACACTATATCAACCGACTCACCTTTGTCCACCTGATTATTCACTCCTTCAAAAAAACATAACAGATTAGTAAGACAAGATCTTCCTTGTCGAAAGCCATGTTGGCTGTCTCTCATTAGTTCATGACTATCTACATGCTGAGTAATTTTATTCTTTATGATGGTTTCTATCATTTTTCCCGGTATTGACGTCAGGCTCACCGGTCTGTAGTTTCCCGGATCACCCCTGGAACCCTTTTTAAAAATTGGTGTTACATTGGCGATCCTCCAATCTTCAGGTATTAGAGATGATTTTAATGATAGTTCACAGATTACTAATAGCAGGTCTGCAATCTCATATTTCAGTTCTTTCAGTACCCTTGGATGTATACCATCCGGCCCAGGTGATTTGCTACTCTTCAGCTTATCTAATAGTTGTAATACATCTTCTCGATGTATCGATATTTCCTTCAATTCTTCTGCACCTTTAAATACCACTTCAGTCATGGGTAACATCCCTACATCTTCCTCAGTAAAGACTGAAGCAAAGAATTCGTTCAGTCTCTCTGCTATCGCCTTGTCGCCTCTTAGTGCTTCTTTAACCCCTTTATCATCTAATGGACCAACTGACTCTCTCACAGGTTTTTTGCTACGAATGTACTTGAAAAGGTCTTCGCGTTTTTGCTTCTGCAGCAAGCTTCTTCTCAAATTCTCCCTTTGCCTGCCTTATCAATGCCTTGCATTTGACTTGCTTGTGCTGTTTCCAGGTTTCGTCGTTTGGCTCTTTTTTCCATTTCCTGAAAGATGCTTTTTTGGCAACAACAGCATCTCTGACCTCAACTTTAAACCATGCTGGCTGTTTTTTGGACTTCTTTCCACTTTTCTTAAAGCGTGGAATACAGCTGGTCTGGGCTTCCAAGATAGTATTTTTCAACAACCGGCGTCGAGCGGTACCGATGCCCCGGCGTCGGCATCGGTGTCGAGTGTTCCAATCTTCACCGGGGATCATCATCTGGTGCCCTGGGTACCTTCGGGGCCGACCAATGCGCCCCGGATGGGCTTTCCTCTATCTACGCCATGCTTGGAGGGGGGGTACCGGCTTCGAGCGGTACCGATACCCCGACATCGGCGCCGTTGTCGAGTGTTCCTCTCTTCACCGGGCGTCGTCCTCAGACGTCCTCGGTGCCTTCGGTACCGATCAATACGATTCCGATTGACCTTCAGGTAGCGGCATCGCCGATTCCACCACCGACGCTCGGTTCGATGCCCAGTCTGGAATCCATATCCAGTCTAGATGACTTGGTCCCGACGCGTTTCGGAGCCGATCCATGTCACCTCCGACTACGCAGTACCAGGGATAATCACCAAAGCTCTCTGGTTACCTCGGTACCGCTTCGGCAACCTCCGATACCTGCTACGATGGCATTACCGTCCCCGATGCCGGTACCGGTGTCGACGTCGTTTCCTGCAGTTCCATCGGTGCCATCGATCCTTTCTATGCCTAGCTTGGAATTGATACCGGGAACCGACGACGCAGTACTAACTGCCTTGAATCAGAACTGTCAGTATCGTTCTCCATCTAGCAGGATTCTTTTTATGCACCAGTCCAGTAGGTCTTCTGGTGTTCACGCTGCTCATTCAACCTCAGCCTACCCAGGAATAGTTCCTCTGGGAGATCCTTCTTTTCAGAAATTTCTCCTTGACATGGCAGCCTTTCTTGCCATTTCTATTCCTGGTCCTACTCTTGACCAAGATCCTGCAGAAAAGGAAACCATAATGCTTCCTTTGCATCAGTCTTTGCAGGACCTTCTTCTGAGGATTTGGGAATCACCTTTAAAGGTTCCTGCGCCTTCTACAGCCATGAATGTTCTGTATCAGGTGCCTCCCTCTCTGGGGTTTCAGAAAAGCCAACTTCCGCATCATTCCATTGTAGTGGAATCAGCAACGAGGAAGGTCGGAAGCAAGAAGAAGCATTCTTCTTTCCCGCCAGGTCGTGCATCTAAAGCACTTGATGCCTTTGGACGTCAAACCTTCCAAACTTCTATGTTGGCTTCAAGAATTATTTCATATATTTTTTATGAGTCTCACACTTCAGGAGGTCACAGAGAAGTTATCTCTTTTGTCTCCTTTTTTGTCAGAACCCAAGGCCTCTGACTATTCCTTGCTTCTTAATCATAGCAGGAATATCTCTTGGTTCCTTTCTCGTGCTTCTCTAGACTCTTTTGAGTCTGTTAGCAGATCCTCTGCTATTGCCATTGGAGCGCGTCATACAGCGTGGCTGCAGGCTTCAGACTTGAGCAGATGGGCAAAACATACACTGGGTAATTCTCCTTGTACTGGAGACAATCTTTTCAATAGAGAAGCTTTACGTCAGGTTGCTCATTGCTCCACTGACTTTCCTAGTTCTGGAAACCATCCTAAGCCTTCTTTTCCCCAGGACGTAGGAAATGTCCTACCAAAGCTTCTTTCCCGAAGAAGAGAAAGTTTCATCCTTCTGCCCATCCTCCCGGTGTACCCAAGCAAGGGACATCTCATCCTAGTCTGAAGTCTCCAGACTCTACCCAGTCTGCTCATAACCAGCAACCATAGGTTCCTGTGTATTGCAATCTACAGTTAACTTCCCCTTAGCAGAAGTTTATTCTTCAAACTCTACACTGGTTTCTTTTCCAGTATGCTATGCTCTCGGATACTTTTGTCCATGGGTTACAGAATTCTCCCATTCTTACTACCACGAAGGGAGGTCACAACTATCCCATGATAGTTTCTGTCCCCATATGGACATCTTTTCCTTCAGCTGCCTTACCCTATGGTAAGTCACTTTCCAACCCCCTCTCTTCCAGGGTTTCCCCTGCTTGAGTTGGTGCCATACTGAAACACTTTTTTTCTTCCAGTGTAGCCTGTTTGTTTTTCCTTCACTGCGTGCTCTGAACAACTCATCGGACAGGGACGGAGATCCTCTCCGCTGCCTTTGTCTGTTTTCTCTCTGTTTTCTACAGGAGAATCCCCTCTGTTGTTTTGTTCAGTTGCTGTATATGCAGGAGTTCCAGTGATTACTTTAATGCTCATTGCAAGCTGCTTGCAACTATCTTGCATAGTACTATTCACTGCAGCTTATCTTCTTCTAGCCATATCCTTTCCTCGGATGTGGCAACATGCCTGACTTCTGTCAGTTTTATCTTATAATTCTCCTGCACAATGCTCTTGGCTACCTTCAGAGAAGCTTCTACTCTGGGCCCTTACTACAGAGCATTGACCTTTGTCTCTGAGGGTCTTTCATATACAGCAGACAAGCTTTTCTGCGTGAATGTCCACGGAGTTCCCAATCTGACCGGAATATGCTCCTGTTCCTTACAGCTTGGCATTATGTTTTTCTACTCCACTTGGACAACGCATACTCCCTTATTGTACATGATACCCCTGAACCCCTTGGCTGGGTCACTCTGGTATCTTCGTCTATGCGTTCTTCTTGTCCTTTGGACGTATCAGAGTCCTAAAGTACTGCTGACGTACTCTTGCCAGACTGCTGTTATCCTCTGTTTTTCACGCAACCATACTGGTTCTTCCACCTACCTACATTCCTGCTCCACAGAAATCGATTCTCTATATTTCTTCAGGTGGGTTTCACCCCCTATTATTGGATGAATTTTTTCCCATCACATTCCCCATGTGAATGTTTTTTTCTGTGGCTCAGTTGCAGGCATGTATTCTGAAACATTTTTATGTATGTGGGCATACATGTTTTTGTACCCTGGGTGGCCGTCAGCCATCCCACCTCTATCTATACATATATCTATCTTCATGTCTATATGTAGATATATATATATATATATGTAGATATATATGAAACACTACTTGTCTACATACATATATTCTCATAGGTATAGATATGTATGTCTTCCAGATATATATATATATACATACGCATATTGGGAGATGTCCATAGCACCCTATGTCTACCTATCTCCCTGACTGTCGGTGCTTAGGTGTTTATTTTCTTATGGGGTCCAGACAGTCAACTTGCCTATTATCATACGGCTCAGTGACTGGGACGGGTTATACTAACCATTACTGCTGTGACGTCAACAGCTTCTATTTTTGTTATACATCTCCCTATCTGTGCAGTCTCAAACTTCAATGTCTTCCTATCGCTTAACAGCTAGGAAGGACAGTGTACATCTTCAGTGTTCCTGAGTACACTTCTGTTCTCCTTGGGAATAGGGGCTTTTTTACATACCCTCTCTTCCCTTCCGGACTGGGCTAATTTTCCAGATCGGTCAGTCTTCTTCTTTTAGTCCTCAATGTTTATGACTCTGTACCTAGATGAGTTCTCAGCTTTTCCCATAAAGCTTTTCATTGGAGACCTGCCGATCTTCTCCTGCCCCGGCTGACACCTGGGTCACCTGCCCATTCCAGATTGGAACTTCTTCCTCACTGCTGTGGAGTCACCTTGAAGATTCTGCTACTGCATCTACAGTCTACTTCCTACAATCCAGTAGGTAAGCTCTATATTGTGCTAGTTCATTAAATATTTTGATGATACTTGACATACCTTCTAAAGACATTTTTCCCTGTAGTCTTTAGATTCACTGTTCCTCTACAGCTCTGCTCTATTCAACTCCTACCCTCCATCCCCCAAGGGATGCCGGAGATCCAGGTTTGGGAAATGCCGTCCTGTTCCAGGGATACGCATTTTATGGGATCTCCCCTGGCACCCACAGCTAGGGAGTCCCCATATGTGAAGACTCATTCCTGCTTGTTCCTGGAGATAGCACAGTTAATTACCTGTAACAGGTGATCTCCGGAACAGCAGGAATTAGTCTTCACAACCCACCCATCTCCCCTAGGAGTTGTATCTATCTATTTCCTTTCCTCTTTCTCTCCTTCTGTCTCAGCTATGAAACTCAACTGGGGAGAGGCAGTGGGAAAGGCGGGAAGTCACCGCGCAGGCGCGAGGGATGCTCCCAAAGGCTTTCTGATTGGATGCTGGGGAGCATTTCCGTGCGGGCTCCGTCGGCGCCGACGTACCCATATGTGAAGACTAATTCCTGCTGTTCCGGAGATCACCTGTTACAGGTAAGTAACTGTGCTTTCTACGCACTCTAGGAATATTCGTTTTCCCATACCTGGACGAACATCCCAGTCAGAGGCCCAGAATTGTCTAATCTGCACAACGCATGTTCTTCAGTATTTGGGACTGGTAATAAACATCCCAAAATCAAATCTCACCCCTACTCAGTCTCTGGAGTTTATAGGGGCCTTGCTGGATACCACAACTGCAAGGGCCTATCTTCCTCAGGCCCGTTGCCTACGCTAGGTGCAGTTAGCCTCCCAGATACAGTTAAAGTCCTATTTAACTGCTCGAGAGATGTTACAACTCTTAGGCCACATGGCATCCACCGTGCACGTGGTTCCATATGCTCGCCTTCACATGAGGGCAGCTCAATGGACTTTGTCCACCCAATGGACTCGGGCATCAGGTTGCCTGTCAGACAAAATAGCAAACTCCAGTTGCCTTTTTTGGTCTCTCCAGTGGTGGAAGTCCTCTCCAAATCTGTTGCTGGGGTCCCCTTTTCAGCAGTCACTACCCCAAGCAACTCTTACAACAGATGCTTCTCCAGTGGGTTGGGGAGCTCATCTGCAGGATCTCTCCACCCAGGGCATCTGGTCTCCATAGGAGACTTCTCTACATATCAATCTCTTGGAACTCAGAGCAATATTCTTAGCTCTGAGTGTTCCATTCCCTGCTCAGCTACAGGACAGTCCTCATCCATATGGACAACCAAGTAGCCATGTTCTATGTAAACAAGCAGGGAGGGACTGGCTCTCTGTCGCTTTGCAACGAAGCTTTGCGACTGTGGGCCTTCGCCAGAGAGCATCACATTCATCTTCTGGCAGTATATCTTCCAGGCATTCAAAACTCTTGGGCAGACAGACTCAGTCGAGTTCTGCTTCCACACGAGTGGTCCCTCCACATGGACCAGGTAGCCAGGATTTTTTGAATTTGGGGAACCCCGGACATAGACCTCTTTGCAAGTCCGTGGAATGCCAAACTTCCCCGGTTCTGTTCCAGAATTCCGTGTCAGGGAGTTCAGGCCAAGGATGCCTTCCTCCTTCACTGGGGTGAAGACTTCCTTTATGCCTTTCCACCCATTCCCCTAATTCCCAAAAAACTATTCAAGCTTCAGAGAGATCGAGGGACCATGATCCTCATAGCACCGCATTGGCCACGCCAAGTGTGGTATCCTCTACTTCTGCATCTCTCTCAAGCTCCTTCCCTGGACTTGGGCTCTGCACCAGACCTTCTATCCCAGGAGGAGGGAACATTGTGGCACCCAAACCCCCAGTCTCTTCATATCAGGGCTTGGTTGCTGAAGGCCTAGACCTTCAAGGTTTTCATCTCTCTCAGCAAGTCAGATTATTCATGCCTCTAGAAAGCCTTCTACTAGACGTTCCTATGCTTTCAAATGGAAAAGATTTACCATTTGGTGTTCAGAGAAGGGTCTTAACCCTCTTGCAATACCTTTGAATTCTTTACTAGAGTATCTCCTGCATTTATCCCATGCAGGTCTTAAAACGAATTCAGTAAGAGTCCATTTGAGTGCTATTGCAGCGTCCCTCAAGCCTCTCAATGGACAGCCTATTTCCTCTCATCCTCTTATAACAAGATTCATGAGAGGCCTTCTTCTAACTAAACCTCCCATTAGACACCTCCAGTGGCATGGGACTTAAACCTGGTTCTTGGCCAGCTTATGAAGCTACCCTTTGAACCTTTAGCCACCACCTCCTTGAAATTTCTTTCTTGGAAAGTTATCTTTCTCATTGCAGTCACCTCAGCACGCCGCATCAGTGAATTGCAAGCTTTGGTGGCTAGTCCACCTTATACAAGGTTCCATCATGATAAGGTAGTCCTCAGGACCAATCCACACTTTATGCCCAAAGTGGTCTCGCCTTTTCATCTAAACCAAGAGGTATATTTACCTTTCTTTTTTCCAGGACCTCATGCATCAAGTGCAGAGAGGAATCTTCATACCTTGGATTGTAAGAGAGCTCTTGCTTTTTACTTACAAAGAACACAGCAACATAGAAAGTCTTCTCAACTCTTTGTTGCTTTTGATCCTTCTCATTTAGGACTTCCGGGCTCTAAGAGAACACTGTCCAACTGGATTTCTCAGTGTATTTCTTTTGCCTACCAGAGTTGGAACCTTTCTCTGGAGGGCCATGTCACAGCTCACAATGTGAGAGCCATGGCAGCCTCAATGGCTCATCTAAACTGTGTCCATCGACCAAATCTTTCGAGCGGCCACCTGGGCCTCGGTTCATACCTTCACAGCCCATTACTGTTTGGACAAGGACTCCCGCCGGGATGCCTCGTTTGGTCAGGCTGTTCTCAAACACCTGTTCCATTCCTAATCAACTCCTACCCACCTACCCTGGTTGGATGCCAGAGATCCATGGGGGGAGGTAGAGTCCTTTTCAAGGACACACAACCTGGGGTCTTCCCCTGGCATCTGCAGCTAGGGAGTCCCCATATGTGAAGACTCATTCCTGCTTGTTCCTGGAGATAGCACAGTTACTTACCTGTAACAGGTGATCTCTGGGAACAGCAGGAATAAGTCTTCACAACCCACCCACCTCCCATAGGAGTTGTATCTCTCTATCTTTCCTTTCCTCTCTCTCTCTCTTTGTCTCAGCTTTAAAACTCGAACTGGAGAGAGGCGGTTGGGAAAGGCGGGAAGGCAGCGCGCAGGCTCCGTGGGATGCTCCCAAAAGCTTTCTTACTGGACGTTGGGGAGCGTTCCCGCGCAGGCTCCGTCAGTACCGACGATACCCATATGTGAAGGCTTATTCCTGCTGTTCCCAGAGATCACCTGTTACAGGTAAGTAACTGTGCTTTATAGCAAGACTCAAGGGAAGGATGTTATCCATTAAATACAATGTCACCTTACAACAGGAGTAATTTGCAGGACAAAGTACTAATAATAATTGCTAACTTAGAGAATGAATTGAAATGTTGAAAATATTGTAGCAGAGGGGGCTAGATGAAAAAATATCAGTTGGTAATACAATGGAACATTGGGAAAGCTAAAGACGAGGGGTTCCATAGAAATAAGCTTCCCAAAAATTTAGCCCATTGTATTTCTATGGGAGGAGTTATAGCTTCTGTAGCATAGAAACTTGCATACGCTGAAACATGTTAGAGAATTGCTCCTTTCAAACGCCCTCTCTCTGTTTTTGACTCTCCCAACCTTCCAAATGGTCCCCCACTCCTGAGAGGTGGCAGCCACACTGCACTGTCCCAGCCCCCCCCCCCCCCAATTATCTTGCAACTGCCCTACCAACCCTCCAAATGCTGCAACCATGACAGAAATCCTACCCTCTCCCCCACCACCTTGTACAGACACCACATTCATAAGACACACAAATTTACATAGGGCTAGTACAAAGATATGAGGCGCCCTATGTGAATCTCATTCCCAGTGCTGTTCTGTTCCTGTGCACATTGCTGCTGCTCCTCTCTGGGATGTGCAGCGGTGGCAATATATTAAAAAAGGCACTGTGGCACTGGAGTTACCTTCTTTCCTGGCACAGTGATGCTGTTCATGCTTCTGCCCTCCTTCCATTTGAGGAGGGCAGAAATGTGACTGGCGCCAGAAGAGAAGGTGACTCCACGTGGTGCCTTTTTAAATGTATTGCCACTGCTGCAAGATGAACACTTTGACTACCATTTTGCCCCTTATTCAGAAAGGCGATTGGCTGGCAACCTTGGAACTCAAGGATGCTTATGCCCATATCCCAGTTCATCCTTCCCACTGGACACTTCTTCATTTGACATTCCTTGATATCCACTATCAGTATTGAGTCCTTCCCTTTGGTCTGTTGCTCCGAGTCTTCACAAAGTGCCTCACTGTAGTTGCAGCATATCTACACAAAGATGGTTATTTTAATTTTCCCTACCTAGATGACTGATTGATCAGGGCAAGTTCCCTTAAGTCATGAACTCAACCCTATCTCCTCTGGAATCTAGACTTCCTCATTGAGGGAAAATCACATCTTGTTCCGACTCAACAATTTATTGGACCAGATTTGGATACTTGCATGGCCATGGCACATTTATTTCAAGACATAATGCAGTCCCTAATATTGTTGGCTTAATCCCTTTTCTGAGACATGCAGATCCACAGTAAAGACAATCTTGCAGCTTCTAGGCCACATGGCTGCAACAATCCAACTAGTTCCAAATGCCAGATGGAGGATGAGACCGCTTCAAAGGCATCTCAAGAAATTTTGAACTTGTTTCTTCAATTTCCAGAAACAAGCAGGAATGTAGTCTTCACATATGGGTGACATCAGTACCGCCTGAGCCTGTGTGGGAATGCTCTCCAGCGTCCAATAGGAAAGCTTTTGGGAGCACTCCACTGCATCTGCATTGCTGCCTTCTTGCCTTCCCCTCTCTTCAGTTCTTCGTTTTCCATGGAGCCAGCAGGAAGCACATCCTGTCACCGCAGAAAACCTTTTTGTGGATAGCATCTGCCTTCCTGTCGACACTGGCACCGTCTAAGACATCTCTGGTTCCCTTATTCTTTTCTTTTTTTCCTTAAAAGGAAAAAAAAACTACTTGGGCATCATTGCCATTTTAGGCCTTAATCCTTCCATACTCTTCATTCTTGTGAGTATGGAAAAACCAACTAGTGGTTTCAAAAAATGCACTAAGTGTGCCAGCACCATCTCTGCGACTGACATGCATGATTGGTGTCTAAAATGCCTCAGCCCAGACCACCAGCCAAAGGTCTGTCCCCTTTGCCAGAAAATGACCTGGAGAGGCCTACAGAACCGGGCTTCTAAATTAGGAACACTCTTTGCTTCAGACGCAGTATCGTTGGCGTCCACTTTGTCGAGGGCCTCATCATCCTCTCCTGGATCTCAAGTATCCTTGAAGTCCAAGCACAAGGCCGCATCGAAGTCTGCGGGCACCTTGAGGGAAAGATCTCGCTCTAAACATCAAGAGATCTCAAGAGTTGCTTCGGAGGTGGATCGGCCTGCCAAACAGCCATGGCGGGAGGCCCTGCCCTCCAAAGTCATTGAGGGGTTTCAGGATGCTCCCAAGGTCTCTAACTTGAGAGTTACTGGTGCCATTGTGGGAGCACTGATAGCATGCAATAAATAATACCCGGAGACAGTTCAAGGATCCAAACCAATTTATTGTGCAGAAGGCCCAAGCATCAAAGGACTGAGCAATGGTGAACAGGAACAACTTTTTTATTTATTTATTTTTTATTTTTTTTTATTTAGCTGTATTTATATCCCGCTTTTCACCAGGTCAAAGCGGTCAATTGGGGGATACATTTAACATGAGGGGATATGAGACACACACACTAATACATACAGGGAACATGGGCATTGGAGGGATAAGTGGCTTGCCCAAGACCACAAGGAGTGCCTATAGGACTAGAAATCCCAATCCCTCCGGCCTGAGATTGCTGTCCCCAGGTGGGACTTGAACCCCCGACCCTCCGGCCTGAAGTACCTTGTCCTAACCACTAGACCACGCCTCCCTCATATATACAAGCTTCACAATTTGATACAGGCAGACTTTCTATTGGTCCCAACGCCCCCTGCACCTATCCAATCGGGGACCCCCTCACTGGGCCCTGTTCCCCCTTCTCAGGCTATGCTAACACAGGCTCAGTTTCTAGACATAATAGATTCCTGCTACAAGGTCATTGCATCAGCATAAAAGCATCAGCATAAAAGCATGGAATAAAGGATTAATGCAAACTTATCAAAAGCAGTTTAGAGTGGTTTAAGGCAGATCCTCAGCCTTCACTGACTTTGGTCTTTCTCAGCACTACTATTTCTAGCAGTGGGGGTGGGGACTCCGGCCTAGCTTGCAGGCTCATACATGTATAGGCTATTATATAGGCCATAGCCTACCACACCATGCTCTGGGATGGTGCAGAAATACCAGTTGCCAATACCCAAGTATCGGCAACCGCAATAAACCAGCATATACTGGCCATTGAGCGTAGTTTGGCAGCTCAGCTTGCAGCCTTGGTACCCATAAAACTCTTGGCTATAGGTACCGGGCAATCGATACCGGTTCCGGTACAGACATCAACACTGGTTCCAGGTGCAACATTGCTCCTACCCGTGCCCTCCCTGGAATCCCTTACCGATGCAAGACCCAAATGGCTCACCGAGGCCGATGCATTGGTACTGGTATCTATCTTCCAGTGCGCACTGTGCCTGTCCATACTTAGTCCTCTGATTCTGATTACCTTGATTCCGATGTGGAGTCACTCGATTCACGGGGGCCCCAGCACCTTCCTTTGGATCCTTCCCCCCACTTCAACAGCGGTGCATGTCGCTGCCAGAGGACATGTCCTTTAGGAATTTGAGACCTAGCCAAAGGTCTCTCTAGCATGGTGACATCTGAGAAGGAGCCGAGGGCGGAGGAACTGGAGATCCTCCAGTACCCGACAGCACCTAAGGAAGCAGCTACTTTACCGTTGCACCGCCTTCTTCATGACCTTATGCTCCATATGTGGGAGATGCTTCTCACGATCTCACCCCAGAGTAGATATCGCGATACCATGTACCGGAGTGGCTCGGCTTTCAAAAGGCACAGCTTCCCCACCATTCCATGGTGGTTGAATCGGCTGTGCGCTGAATCAAAAGCTCAGACTCCTTCCTCTAACCCACCTGGTAGGGAATCGAGAACCCTCGATGTCTTTGACTGTCAGTGCTTCCAGGCTTCTATTCTCTTTGCTAGCATCAATTCTTATATATTTTATATGGGAATGTTCTTAAAGGAGGTCTCCAAGGGTCTCGAAGCATTTGCTGCTCTCTTCCTGGATGACAAACTATCAAGCCCTAGTTAAACATAGCCAAAATGTATCAAAGTTCGTCAAAAGAGCTATCTTTGCTTTTGAGTGCATGAGCAGGGCTTTGGCAATTTGCATCTTTGCAGGCCTCAGATCTTGAACTGTGGATTCGGGATAAGCTGGGCAACATACCTTACACAGGGGAAAATCTCTTTGGCAAAGAGTGGCAAGATACAGCCTCTCAATTAGAAAATACTACTCTAAAGAGACAGTCTAGAGTAACAGCTGACCCTGCTAGGAAGAAGACTCCTGCAAAGAAGTCTTTTTACAATAATAAGAAGAAATTCTTCTCTTCCTGTCCCCCTGCTTCTCAGTATCAGGGCCAGGCTCCACAGAAGAGGCAACAGCCTCCTAAGCATATAAATCTCAACCAGTCCTGCAGCCACAGGCTGCACCTGTTTTTTGATTCCTTTCTAGATAACATTGCCACCCTGCTCTGGAGGATCCCCAACCTCTCCATATAGCAGGCAGCCTGTCACTATGCCCACAGATGTCACCTCATCACCTCGGATCAGTGGATACTTACATAGTTCAGGAGGGGTACAGACTTCATCTGCAAGCTCTTCCCCCCTCCATATTTAAGGGTGGGATATCAAGTACAACTGCCTCTCAGTGCTTTTCTGCAAGCCGAGGTGTCCTCTCTTCTGTTTCAGGGCACCATAGAAGAGGTCCCAACATCCCAGCAGGGAGTGGGCTTCTACTCTCCCTACTTTCTCATTCCAAAGGAAATCAGAGGGTACAGGCCCGTTCTGGATCTCAGAAACCTTAACAAGTTTCTAGTCCACAAAAAGTTCAAAATGATCTCTTGGGACTCTTCTTCCCTATCTCCAGAGTCAGAACTGGCTCTGTTCTCTAGATATAAAAGAAGCATATACACACATCCTCATGCATTCAGGAGACAAGAGGTATCTACCCTTCACCTTTCAGGGAAAACACTATCAATACAGAGTCCTTCCTTTCGGACTCTCTTCTGCCCCAAGAGTCTTCATAAAGTACATGGCGGTCGTAACCTCATATCTAAGAACTCTGGGGATATTAGTCTTCCTCTACTTAGACAACTGGCTAATAAAGGCAGACACCTCCCAAGAAGTGTTGCTATCCTTGCATCATACCATAACAGTACTACAACACTTGGGATTTGTCATAAACTTCTCAAAATCTCATCTCACTTCCTCAGTGTCCAGGGCATTTTTGTCCCAGCTCTGTTGCACTCATCTAGTAGAATTGATGTTCCAGATGCTCCTAAGAGACCATCTGACAGCCCGAGAGATGCTGCAGCTCCTTTGGCACATGGCCTCTACAGTGCATGTCGTCCCACATGCCTGACTACATATGCAGATAGCTCAGTGGACTCTGGCCTCCCAATGGAAGCAGGCCTCAGGCCATCTCAGGGAGAGGATCCAAGTCACTGCCTGCTTAACCACATCCCTTCAGTGATGGTGCTCTCCAGAAATTCTGCTCTTAGGGTCACATTTTCAGATGCCTGCACATCAATGCACCCTGATGACAGATGCCTCCAAGTGAGGTTGGGGAGCACATCTGGGCAGCCTTGACTACTTCAGATCAATCTCCTGGAACTTTGGGTTATCTTCCTTGCCCTCCAGGCATTTTAACACCACCTCACAGCGCAACAGGTCCTTGTCAGGACGGATAATCAGGTTGCCATGTTCTATGTGAACAAGCAGGGGGGGAACAGGCTCTTGGGCCCTCTGTAAGAAGGCGATCCATCTCTGGTCCTTTGCCATTGTGCATCAGATACACCTACAAGCGTTATACCTACTGGGAGAATCCAATGTCTTGGCATACAGACTGTTGCATCCTTCTTCCCCATGAATGGTCTCCATCTGGACACATTGTCTTACATCTTCCAAACCTGGGGAACTCCAGACATAGATCTGTTTGTGACTACACAGAATGCCAAGCTTTCTCGTTTCTGCACAAAGGACTCCTACATCCCCCAACCAACAGGTGGATGTCTTCTACCTGCCCTGGGATCAGGGTCTGCTTTATGCGCTCCCTCCCATACCCCTTATTCCCAAGACTCTTTTCAGGCTTCAGCCCGACAGGGGCTCCATGATTCTCATAGCCTCTCACTGGCTGCAGCAACTGTGGTTTCTGCTGCTACTCTGTCTGACTCAGACTCATCCTCTCCAATTGGGATATGTGCCGGATCTCCTCTCTCAGGACAACAGCTCAGTACTCTATCCCAATCCACAGTCGCTCCGCCTCACAGCTTGACTGATGAGAGCATAGCCTTACAGGGCTTTGACCTTTCTCAAGAGGTTAAGGAGATCCTCTTGGCTTCTAGAAAGCCCTCCACCAGATGTTCATATTCTTTTGAGTGGCATAGATTTTCGATCTGGTGTTCCCAGAAGGATCACTATCCTTTTTCTGCTCAAGTGGAGTCCCTCCTTCAGTATCTCCTCCACTTGTCCTCGACAGGTGTAAAGGCAAATTCAATGAGAGTCCACTTCAGTGTCATTGCGGCCTCTCATCTGCTTGATGGTCAGCCCATCTCCTCACAACCGCTAGTGCTGTGTTTCATGCGAGGTCTCCTGTCCAAACCTCCCATTAAGCCACCCTTGGTAGCTTGGGACCTCAATATTCTAGTGCAGCTCCTCAAGCCGCCCTTTTTCATGGAAAGTGATCTTTCTGTTTGCCTTCATTTCAGCTAGACGCTTTAGTGAGCTTCAGGCTTTGGTGGCAGATCCTCCCTAAACCCACTTCCACCATGACAAAGTAGTCTTTTGGACTCACTCACACTTTGTGCCAAAAGTGGTGTTTTCCTTCCATCTAAACCAGTCAATTTACCTTCATTTTCTTTCCTAAGCCGCATGCGTCTAGAGCTGAAGCAACCCTGCACACTTTTGACTGCAAGCCTTAGCCTTTTACCTCCAAAGGACAGGATCATCATAAAGCCTCGCAGTTGTACATCTCTTTTGACCCCAGTCACCTGGGATTACCTGTCTCTAAGCGTACGCTCTCCAGATGGATAGTGGATTGCATTTCATTATCCCTATGACAAAGCAGGACTCTCCCTGGAAGGGCATGCCACTGCTCACAATGTTTGTGCCATGGCCACCTCGATGGCAAACTTATACTCGGTAGCCATCGATGAAATTTGCAGAGCAGCATCTTGGTCTTCTGTCTATACCTTTGCTGCCCATTATTGTCTGGACAAGGACTCCTGTCGGGATGCCATATTGTACTCCAGCACCTCTTTCAGATTTGGATGCAACTCCTACCCTCCATTCTGGACTTTGAAGATTCCAGAAATCCATGTGGGATCCATGACCACCTCATACCTGCTCAGAGACAAACCTCAATTGGTTCTGAGGTCACTTTATCTGGCATATGGGATCTAGGGAGTCCCATATGTGAGGACTACATTCCTGCTTGTTCCTGGAGATAGCATAGTTACTCACCTGTAACAGGTGATCTCTGGGAACAGCTGGAATTTAGTCTTCATAACCAGCCCTCCTCCCCTAGGAGTTGTAGGGTTTCATTTACTCTTTTTAAATCCTTGGCTACAAACTCAACTGAAGAGAAGGAATTGGGAAGGTGGGAAGGCAGCAATGCAGGCACAGTGGAGTGCCCCCAAAAGCTTTCCTGTTGGATACCGGGGAGCATTCCCATGTGGGCTCATTCGGTACAGACGTCACCCATATGTGAAGACTAAATTCCTGATGTTCCCGGAGATCACCTGGTGAGTAATTATACTTTTTCTGGTGAGTAATTATGCTTTTTCTGTCCAAGAGGTTTCCCATCTCAGACTGTCTCAAACTATCTTCTTTGGTGGACCCTTTCTCGGGGACCAAGCAGGAAGTTAGCCCTCACATATGGGTGATATCACTAATGGAGCCCATGTGGGAACATGTCCCTGCTTCCATAGGAAGCTTTTGGAAGGTGCTTCATGCATGCATGCTAGTCTTCCTGCCCGAAGGTGCCATCTTTACCTCAGTCTTCTTTTTTTCTGTGGAGCCCTCCAGACAGCATCTCTGTCCTGGAATTTAGTTGACCCTTTTTTTTTCTCCTTTGCTAGTTTCACTAATTTTTCGGAATTGAATGCTGTGCAGCATCTTGCTGTCGCCTCCGGGAACATCTGTGCCTCTGTGCAACATTTTTCTTGGGATTTTTTGCCTTTTTCCTTTTTGGCGCATAGGATTTTCCTCTTGTGCCCCCTAGTCAGTGAGGACGTTGGAGTCCTTTGACTTGGCAGAAGCTGTCTTCCCTACCATGTTAAAACCGGCCCGTGCTTCAAGAAGTGTGCCGAGTCTGGCCAGACCATTTCCATCACAGACTGCCACAGCTGGTGCCTTCAGTGCCTTGGGCCCGACCACAAGCTCTTGGGCTGTGCTCTCTGCTTGCAGATGACATACAGGGGAATGGCAGTGGGAATCATTGTTCGGTTCAAGGCATTGGCATCTACCTCTGTATCAACACCTTTGAAAGTCCAAGGTGAGACTTCGCATGGAGGTTGAGCTCATTTGGAGCCAAGGGGTCGCCGGTCACCGGAACAGCAGCTCTCCTTTGAGGAGTGCCTTCAGAAGGATGGTCTTCAACTTCGGTGTCGAAGTTTGATGCTGAGCCCCAGATGAAGGCCCATGGGCATTGGCATCGGAGCCCACGGTGTGACTCTGAAGGCGAGAGTTGGGAGCTGCCCTGGCAGGAGTTGCCTCCAGAGGCCCCAGAGGTCTGGCATGGGACTCTGAGTCCCCTGCTGAGCTGCCAGCATCGGCACCAAAGGCTGCGGCACAGACTCCGGCAGCAGCGGAGACCTCTATCCTCACAGAGAGGATGCAGGCCGTCAAGCATAGCCTTGCTGTGTTCATGGCCCATCAAGCTGCCATGGGACCTGATGATAGCCCCGTCCATGGCAGATGCCTCACCTGCAGAGCTGCAGTCCATCTTAGAGGATCATTCTCTCTCGGGTGGCTCCCATGAGCGTTCGAGGACCACCTCAGTGCAGTGGGTGTCCCGCCCCAAGTTTATCTGGTTTGGACAGATGGGAGCCAAGGACTCTTTTTGACTCCGCCTGAGCACCAGACACGCTCACCATTCGTGGTGGCATTTCGAGTTCCCCTCTGACTCTGATTGGGAGACCAAGGAGGAATCTTCGGAGACCGCTCATCACCACAATGTCCCCTCTGATCCTTTGCTTCCTACAAGTGGAGGAGCACCTCTTCCCCCCCCCCTCCCGATCTCTCCTTCCTAGAGTTCATGCAGGGCATAGGGAAGGCTTTGCCCTTCACTATTTAGTTATTTAAATGTATTTTATACTGTCTTTCTACAATACAGATAACAAAAACGTAACAGTGCAGGGTGCAACTGTTTTACAGAGAACAGGTCTTTATCTGCCATCATATACTATGTTACTATATAAAACAGTTAGCTACCTATTGAAGCGGAGGAGCCACCTCTGGCAGAGGAGCTGGAAATTCTACAGTACCTGACTCCTATGGTTATGGTTACACCGCTTTGACCCGGTGAAAAGCGGTATATAAATACAGCTAAATAAATAAATAAATAAATAAATATGGTTCCGATACACCTGATAATGGAACGTTTTTTCTTTAGAATGTGGGGAAACTCTGCTCATGATGCCAACAGTCAGCCAGTGCCTCTATTCCATGTATCGAGTGCTCAAGAGCTCTGGGTTTGAAAAGCACGACTCCCTCTCAACCCCATGATGGTGGAATCGGCCATGTGCTGAATTAAAAGTTCCAAGATGCACTCCTCAGTGCCCCCGGGTAGGGAGGCAAGCACCATGGACATCTTTGGTAGGAAGTGCTGCCAGGGCTTGATGCTGGTGGCTCTGATCCAAGCATACCACTTATACATGGGCATGTCTTGCCGGGTTCTCGTCTGGTCTGTCAAGAGAGCACCTTGAGTGCTTCTGGAGCATGATGAGCAAAACGAACGAGTGCTCAAAGTACATCACCCCGGCAGCTTACGACAGGTTTGAGTCTGTGGCCAGGGTAGCTGTGGTAGGCGACATTGCCCAGTGCCTATTATGGCTACAGTCCTCTGATTACAGCCGATTTGTCCTGAACCCATTGTTCTATGTCTTATGCCTTGGAGAGAACCTCTTTGGCAAATCAATGGTGGAGAATGCCGCAGAGTTGGAAACGGAGCAATTTACCATGAACAGGCTCGAGAGAGAGACCACTGACCCTTCCAGGCTTCAGGGAAGAAGTCCTTTTATCCTAAAAAGAAAAAGGCCTATAGTACTTGCACCCATTATTATTCTTACCAGCAGTCCCAACAGGAGCAACAGGCTAAGGGTCAAAACTAGAGGCAGCAGCGCAAGCCAAAAGCCCCAAAAGCTCAACTAGCACCGCAGCCCCTTGTGGGTGTTTTTGACTCCTGGCTTCAGACCCCATGGCCAGTCTTGCCCTCCCAGCCTCCGTTCTGCCACAGGCGGGGGGTGAGGGCAGCGGATACACTTCACCCACAGATGGCCCAGCATAACCGATGCATTGACACTGTAGTCCGTGAGGGCTACCTGCTGCACTTTGATCAGATTCCCCCCACCTTCTTTCCAGGGGAGCACCCTCTTGATCATCACCATTGTGAACTACTCCCAACTGGAGGTCCAGGTCCTCCTGGCAGAATGGGCAGTGGAACTAGTTCCACTGTCCCAAACAGGACAGGGTTTTTACTCCCACTACTTCTGGTTCCCAAGAAAACGACCCATCCTGGATATCCACAATCTCAATAGCTTCCTAGTGAAAGAAAGGTTTAAGATGGTATCCCTTGGAATATTGCTGCTCTATCTTCCACGGGAAGAATGGCAGTGCTCCTTGGATCTCAGACACCTACACACACATCCTGCAAAGTCCTGCTCAGTGGACAGCACTATCAGTACAGGGTTCTGCCATTAGGCCTTGCCTCCGCCCCAAGGTCTTCACCAAATGTCTGGCTGTCATTGCCGCCTTCTTACGGATCCTGGGAATCTGTCTTCTCCTACCTAGACGACTGGTTGGTTAGGGGTGGGATGCTTGACAAGGGCCGGCAGTCTGTACAGCGCACCACTCAGGTAATGGAACAGCTGGGCTTTTTCATCAACTACCCAAAGTCCTACCTGCAATCCTCTCTCTTTTTTTTTTTTTTTTAATAATGATTTCAAAATTGCATTTACATAATACAATCAAAGGACAATCGGAAATAAGCATATCTAAATCAGATGTATAACATCAAACAGGAAAACCACAACTGTGATATAGCCCACATCAAGAAACTTAGCTGGGTATTAAGATCAGGTCACAAATAGAAAAATAAGACACAAGGCCCACAAGGGGAGGCGAGAACTTATTCATGGGAACTCTGTACTACACCAAGTGCTTTCTGCTTCTCAATCAGAAAACTTTCTAAATGAGTGACATCAGTGAAAATATATGAAACATCTTTCCAGGTAATTACACACTTACATGGAAAGCGAAGAAAGAAAGAAGATTCTCCCAAGGACAGTACTTGAGGCTTTAAGGCCAAAAACTGCCTACGCCTAAGCTGGGTGCTGTGTGATACATCAGGAAAAATGTTAACAAGATGGCCACAAAACTTAACAGTCTTGTGTTTAAAGAAAGCACGCAGCACACACTGCTTAACATCCTTGGTCAAAAAAGTCACCAACAAGGTAGAGCGGGTATCTATTATATCCAGGGAGTCCTCCAGAAAGGCTGTGAGGTTTGAAATAGTGGGTTCAATTACATCAAACTCCCCCTCAACCGGATTGACTTTCTTAGCACTAGGGGAAATATAATCCTCTCAATGTCTCCAGTTTATTGGGGCTCTCCTTGATACCACACTGGCTCGAGCTTTCCTTCCAGTGGACAGGGCTCAACACCTGGTCACCTTGGCAAGGGATGTCCAGCATTCTCCAGGACCAAGCAGGAAGTCAGTCCTCACTTATGGGTGACGTCAGCCGACGGAGCCCTCGCGGAGCAATTTTCTCCAGCTTTCGCAGAAAGCCTTTGGGAATTGCAGTGCGCATGCGCGGTCCCCTTCCCGCCCAGGGATGCCATCTTGCTCAGTGTTCTTTTTTCCGCGGAGCCCTACAGACGTGTCTGTTAACGCCGCTGAAAAGTTGATTTCTTTGATTTCTTTTCGTTAAAAAAAAAATTAAAAAAAAAATTTTCTCGGTTCGTGTGTTCCTCTTCCCGCCGGGTCTCGATATCCCCTATCGGGCCCGTTTACGTTTTAATTTTTTTCCAACTGGCGGTCCCGCCACTTTTCTCTTCATACCTGGCAGCGCGGTCGTTCGACCTTGCAGGGGCCCTTTTTCCCCCGATGGCTGCCAGCGGTTTTAAAAAGTGTGATCGCTATGTCAGGCTCATGTCTCTTACTGACACGCATGACTGCTGCCTCCGCTGCCTTGGGGCCGAGCATGACCCTATAAGCTGCGGCCCGTGCAGCAAGATGTCCTCGAAGGCGCTGAGGAGTCGGCAGTCGCAGAGGGACCGGATCTTCTCTGACTCCACGCGGACCTCGTCAGAGGCCTCTACGCCTCGTGGCTCCGGTTTGGAGCATCGTAGGAGTTCTTCTGAACGGGGCTCCCCCAGCCGGGAACGCCGGCGGGAGAAGCGGCCCGCAAGGGTGGATCCGGGCGGCAAAACTGGTCCTTCGAGGGCCAGGTCGCTTAGCCCGGTCCAGCTCCCCGGGCCCTCAAAGGAGGAGAAGCCTTCGAAGATCCCTCGTCTCGAAGTGGAGTCGCCTAGGCACGTGAGTGATATAGTCCTCCTGGACTCCCCCTGAAGAAAACTCCATGATCTGACCACAATACCACGGCTCTTCAGGTCTCTGGTCCATCAGTAGTGAGAGACAGGCAGAGAGTAATACAGAACACAATCACACACACACAAAGTGCTATTTTCTTTGAGCTCAGAGGGAAGACGGCAAGCGGTATATGGACGGGCATAATTCCACACCTGCCGAATTCAAAGTTCCCCTCCAAAAAGCTCTCTTTATTAGAGAAAAAAGAGGAAGTAACGGTCATTTATTATAACCATGAAATAACACAAGGTGTCGCCAAAGTTCTTTTTACAGAGTAAGATCTGATTACAGTGTATTAGATGAATTTCACTCAATTATGACAAAATTGTTTATAATTTCAAAAGTTGCAAAAATTATGTTGTGTCAGCAGGGACTTCCAGCTGACTGTACAATGAACTATGGTTGCACAGTTCATAGGCGTTATGCTTAGTTAACACTGTTCCATCTATTTTAAAGACAATTACACAGAACCCATGATCATGACATCCTATTCTATTTAAGAAAGTAGGTGAAAAGTCAAACTTCTAAACACATTTTGTATCAAGAAATTCATCCATCTTCAATTACATATTGGGGATTCTGGTATCCCTCCTATCTGTCCATCCCTACAGTCCTCCCTGTGATTCTATAAAGAATCATTACTGAAGAGCAGTAGTTGAAACATGTCCAATTCCAGAATAATCTTCTACAATAGGCTTCATTTTGCAGATGTTCTTTCAAAGTCCTAGGCACATCTGGTCCATAGGTGAGCTCCATCTTGTTCATTGGAAGAAATCATTATACAAAATCATGTGACATTGTTTACCTTTGCTTAGCCTCAATAAAAATGTGTACAGAAAACAAGACTTTACCAATTATTCTTGTAAGCACTAACTTTTCTAGCAGTGGCCAACTGCTTCTCGTAGATCTAGCAATAATTCAGAGACACCAGTCATCACTCCAGATTCGTCAGCAGCATCCTTTCACACCATGGGCTGTGCTATGCACATCTTAGATAGAGCTTTTTCAGTGACCATCCACCCGGCTTCACTGCTGCACATACATGAGTAGTTCTTCTGGAATCGCTGATCTTTATCAGGAGTCTCCATATCCAGTAGCATTTCATTCAGTCATTTTCCTCTTCGGCCCATAGGATTCAGTGCATACAATATATAATTTGTAAAAATCCTACTCTCCACTACAGCATCTCTCTTGATTCCACGCAATTGCAAACAAGCACAATTATTCATCCCTAATGACAGTCTTAAATAGTTGAACAGAATTATATTATCTATTGTTAATTACAATACATCTATAGCTAGCACTAAACTATTACATAGCCAGTCTGTAACATACTCATTATTTTCATCTACATTCCTAAACTTATTCTGTCTACTTGCCAAATCAAATGTTAGCATGTGGCCTGATAGATACATTGCTTTTTCCTGTCAGGAACACAATTGTACATATTCATATCACTAATTATGTTTGTGATGTATTCTCCAGCCTTAACAATATACAAGATATAGTCAATCTGGTTATTCAAGGGGTAACAACATTAAGACATAACTAGCAGTTTATGACAAATAATTTAAACTCATTTCAATTGATGATTCAACTCACATTACTTTAAACATTATCACCGCATCCTGCACACAAACACCCCAATACCTCACTGGTCTTCTCCACTTCCATATCCCTACACGTAGTCTTCATTCTCTTCACATTAATCAACTTCACTTCCCCCCACCATCTCGTGCACACTTACAGTCTACCTGTCATTCTGCCTTTTTCTTCCTTGGTCCAGCTCTGTGGAACTCTCTTCCCACTCCGCTCCGTCTGGAAGATAACTACACCACTTTCAGGCCCCTACTTAAATCCCATCTGTTCACCTCAGCATATAACCTCCCAGCCACACCCAACTGACCTGGTTTATATATGTTTGCACTTTTCTTTGTTTTTTTTGTTTTGTTATTTTTTTAATACTACTTCCCCCACTAATCACAGCAGTTCACATTGCAACTAAAACTTGGTACAGCACATTAAACAGGAACATTGATAACTTGAAAATTTTCTTTGTAAGACAATGAGGGTTAAGTGACTTATCCAAGGTCACAAGGAGTGCTAGTACTCTAGTCATTAGACTACTTCTCCATTCCATTCTAATTCACATAGACATCTAAGCTCACAAAGAAGGAACATTTATATAAGGGTGTGTACATTCATAAACTATAAAACCTTTTAACACCAAATTTGAACCAATTAAAACTGTTAATTACCACTTCATTTCAGAACAAAACAGCATAGTAGTAGAATATCAGCACATAGGGCTCCTCATGCAAGAAGCCGGAGTATTAATCAAGTGAGCAGATAACTCTAGAGCTCTAGGAAGAGCGAACACTCCAGCTAGTTGAGCATTAGCAAATAGCAAAGCAGCCGACTGTCACAGAATCAATTCTTATAATTGCATCAATTTTCCTTATTCGTTGCGCAAATCATTATACAAGTGTAGAAGAAGCAAAAACCTAATGAGAGACATGTTAAAGTACTAGAAAATCTGTCCATCCCTACACCCCCCACGGATGAGCCGACGTCAGGCCCGAGTCGACGGCTGCTGGGTCTTCTGAGCTTGATCTCAGATTGACGACCTTGGAGCGCAGTATATCTGCCTTCATGGACCAGCAGCGGGCATGGATCACCGGCCTCGCCAGTGCATCTGCCCCGACCACCGGGACGTCGACGCTCAAGTCGACCCCGGAGGCCGAGCCGATCCTCGAGTCCATACGTGCTCGATTCGATCCTCGGGCTAGGTCTCCCTCGGCTTCCCGTTCGGGACCGAGGTCTTCGCCGGCCTCGGCGTCGGGGCGGAGGTCCCCGGATCACGCCCCCGCGGAACCTCTCGATTCCTCCTCGGAGGAGTCGGGCTGGGACACGGAGGAGGACGAGTCACCCGGTTCTTTTCAGACTCGGTGCGTCCCCTCCGATTCGCCCGAGTCAGAGCCTCGGAGGCGGTCCCCTCCGGAGGATACCCGGTTCTCCGATTTCGTGAGGGATATGGCCAAAGCGTTGGCCTTCCCCGCGGATCCGGAGGAGGAACCCCGAGCCGAAGAGCTCGAGACCCTTCAATACGACTCCCCCCCGAGGGAGGCCTTCACTGTACCGGTTCCCCCGATGCTGGAGCGGCTTCTCCTCCGCATGTGGGAGAGCCCCGCCTCAACGCCAGTGTTGAGCAAGCGGATCGATTCCATATATCGAGTCTGCAAGAGCCCCGGGTTCCAGATGGCGCAACTTCCACACCACTCCATGGTGGTGGAGTCGGCCATGCATCGACTTAAGAGTCAAAAGATGCACTCCTCGGTGCCCCCGGGGAAGGAGGCCCGTAGCCTAGATGCCCTCGGTAGGAAGTGCTTCCAAGGCTCTATGCTTGCTTGTCGGGTCCAGACATATCAGCTGTACATGGGTATGTACCTCAGACCTGGCGAAAGAACTTCAGGGTTTCTCGGCCGGTCTCTCTGAGGAACCCTTGCAGCGGTTCCAAGCCTTGTCCTCCGGGATTCGAGAGTGTTCGAAGTTCATTTCTCGAGCGGCCTATGATGGCTTCGAGGCCTCGGCCTGAGTAGCTGGAGCCGGCATCGGGGCTCGCCGCCAGGCTTGGCTTCAGTCATCCGACCTCGAGCCCTGGGTGCAGGACAAGTTGGTCGATGTCCCTTGCAGAGGGGAAAACCTCTTCGGCAAACCCATGGCCGAAAAGGCGGCGGAGCTCGAGTCGGAGACTCTCACCAGGACTCGCCTTTCTAGAAAGTCCTCTGCCCCTTCACAGAAGAAGGGCTCGGGGAAAAGGCCTTTTTACCTGAGGAAAGTGTTTGCTTATACGCATCACCAAACACAATACCCGGCCACAACCCCCATTCAAGGGCAGCGGCCTAGGGGACAGGGTAACGGATCCCGGAAGCAGAAAGCCCCCAAACCCGCCACGCAGGCCCCGGCCCAGCAGGGCGGGGTTTTTTGACTGTGCCAGCATAGCCCCTCCCCCTCAGGGGCTTTCAGCCGGCACGGGGGGTCGGCTGACCCACTTCGCTCACAGGTGGTCCGCCATAACATCTGAGGCCTGGGTATTGCAGGTGGTTCAAGAAGGCTACCTCCTCCATTTTCACCAGGTGCCTCCCCCCTACTTCCCAGGGGAGCCTCCCAGACCCCCTCTGCACAGGGACTTGCTCCTTCGGGAGCTGCGAAGTCTGCTTCAAGAACGGGCGGTGGAGCCCGTGCCCCAACACTGCTGGGGTCACGGGTTTTACTCTAGGTACTTCCTGGTTCCAAAGAGAACAGGAGGCCTCAGGCCCATTCTAGACCTACGCAACCTCAACAAGTTCCTGCAGCGGGAAAGGTTCAAGATGCTTACCCTTGGAACCCTGCTGCCTTACCTCCAGCGGGGAGATTGGCTATGCTCCTTGGATCTAAAGGATGCTTATACCCACATCCTTATTCATCCGAACCACCGGCAGTACCTAAGGTTTGTGGTGGCGGGGAAGCATTATCAGTACTGAGTACTGCCCTTTGGCCTGTCCTCCGCCCCCAGGGTGTTCACGAAGTGCCTGGCAGTGGTGGCCGCCTTCCTAAGGCTTCAAGGCCTCTTCGTCTTCCCGTACCTGGACGACTGGCTCATCCGGGCATCGTCTGCTCCGGAGGTCGCCCAGGCCACCCAACGTACGGTGGCCCTGCTTCAGCACTTGGGCTTCGTCATAAACTTCGAAAAGTCCGCTTTGCTCCCCTCTCAGGACCTCGAGTTCATAGGGGTGCGGCTGTACACTCGGCAGGCGCGTGCCTTCTGGCCTCCGGAAAGGGCCAACCGGCCTCCTCCCTGCAATGGTGGCTTCACCTGCCCAGCCTAGTGCTCGGCATGCCATTTCAGTCTCACCCACCGTCCCGGGTGCTCACGACAGATGCCTCTCTCCTGGGATGGGGGGCGCATTGTCGAGGGACATGCACTCAGGGCCTTTGGACGCCTTTGGACGCCTTGGGAGGCTGCCCAGCAGATAAACTTCCTGGAGCTCCGGGCGATCCGCCTAGCTCTGCGGGCCTTCTCTCACCTGACGTTCAGCCAGTCCGTACTGGTGCAGACGGACAATCAGGTTGCAATGTTCTACGTGAACAAACAGGGGGGCACGGGCTCCCTCCTATGTCGGGAAGCCCGGAGGCTGTGCTCTTGGGCTGTCGATCACGACATCCTCCTCAAAGCGGTTTACCTGCCAGGGCAGGACAACTGCCTGGCGGACAAGCTGAGCCGGATGCTGCTAACGCACGAGTGGAAACTGAACCCCGAGGTGGTCCAGCAGATCTTCCGCCGGTGGGGCTCTCCCACTGTGGATCTTTTTGCCAGTCCCCTGAACAGGCAGCTCCCCAGATTCTGCTCCCGGCACCCCAATCCTTCTCGGGAGGTGCCGGATGCTTTTCTCATCCCGTGGTCCACGGGTCTGCTGTATGCATTCCCTCCTACGCCACTGGTGGCCCGGACATTGTTCAAAGTTGTCCAGGACAGGGCCTCCGTGATCCTGGTGGCGCCTCGGTGGCCGAGACAGCCGTGGTTACCCCTACTACTACATCTAGCGGTGGACACCCCTCTTCCTCTGGGGTTCCACCCCGACCTCCTAACCCAGGATCGGGGCACTCTTCTGCACCCCAACCTCCGGGCCCTACACCTGATGGCCTGGCTGCTGAAAGGGTAATCCTAGCTCCGCTACGGCTAGCCCCGGAGGTGGAAGCCGTCGTCCTAGCTTCTTGGCGTCCTTCCACCCAGAAGTCGTACGCCCTCAAATGGCGTCGCTTCTCGGTCTGGTGTTCTCAGCGGTCTGAGGACCCCTTCGCCTGTTTAGTATCGGTGGTGCTGCAATACTTGCTTCACCTCTCCGACCTAGGTCTCAAATCCAACTCTGTCAGAGTCCACCTCAGTGCTCTCTCTGCGCATCATTCACCGGTTGAGGGCAGGCCTCTCTTCTCGCACCCTTTGGTGGCGCGCTTTCTCAGAGGCCTCCTTCTGCTTAAACCTCCGTTGCGCCCCCCAGCCCCCGACTGGGACCT
Organism: Ichthyophis bannanicus; assembly: GCA_033557465.1. Classification (NCBI taxonomy): domain Eukaryota; kingdom Metazoa; phylum Chordata; class Amphibia; order Gymnophiona; family Ichthyophiidae; genus Ichthyophis; species Ichthyophis bannanicus. The sequence goes on from CM066037.1 coordinate 452,634,725, forward strand.
CAACGTGGTTCTGCAAAGCTTACCTGTCCGCCTTTTGAGCCCATGGCTACCTGCCCTCCCCGTTTTCTCTCCTGGAAAACTCTCTTCTTGGTGGCCCTCACTTCCGCGAGGCGCGTGAGTGAGCTACAAGCCCTAGTGTCGGAGCCTCCGTACACTAGGTTCTACAAGAATAGGGTTGTACTGCGGACCCACCCTAAGTTCCTTCCGAAGGTGGTCTCCCACTTCCACATCAACCAGGAGGTGGTTCTTCCGACCTTTTTTCCCAGGCCGCACGCCAGCCGAGCGGAAACTGTGCTGCACACCCTGGACTGTAGAAGAGCCTTATCCTTCTACCTTGACCGTACGCGAGAGCATAGGAAAGCCGTCCAGCTTTTCATATCTTTTGACCCCAATCGGTTGGGGGTACCTGTCTCTAAGCGTACTCTGTCCTCCTGGATAGCCGACTGTATCGCCTGGTCTTACGGGGCAGCCGGTCTCTCCTTGGAGAGTCGTGTCACGGCTCATCGGGTCAGGGCGAAGGCCGCGTCGGTGGCTCATCTCCGCTCTGTTCCATTGGCAGACATCTGCCGGGCCGCTACTTGGTCTTCAGGCCAGACCTTTGCGGCTCATTATTGCCTTGAAAGGGAGTCCCGCAGGGGCAGCGCTTTCGGCCAGGCAGTTCTCCACAATCTCTTTGAGGTTTAGGCAACTCCTCCCTCCGGCCCTAGTGTTGGGCTACCGGCCGGATTCGTATTCAGAGAAGACTCTTTCCCTCTGTACTGTTGAGCTTGAGGGAGCTCTTTTAGACTTGAGGTCTCCGGTAGCCTAAAGCTTGGGAGTCCCATAAGTGAGGACTGACTTCCTGCTTGGTCCTGGAGAAAGAGTAGTTACTCACCTGTAACAGGTGTTCTCCAGGAGCAGCAGGAATCAGTCCTCACTACCCTCCCTCCTCCCCTGGAGTTGCAGTCATTTTTATTGCATATTTGCTAACTTTTGCTGTCTGTCCGCTATGTCATCAGACTGAGCAAGATGGCATCCCTGGGCGGGAAGGGGACCGCGCATGCGTGCTGCAATTCCCAAAGGCTTTCTGCGAAAGCTGGGGAAAATTGCTCTGCGAGGGCTCCGTTGGCTGACGTCACCCATAAGTGAGGACTGATTCCTGCTGCTCCTGGAGAACACCTGTTACAGGTGAGTAACTACTCTTTACCCGGTTGCCACAGCTCTGCAGATGCTGCGGCTCCTGGGCCACGTTGCCTCTACAGACCATGTTACCCCTTCGGCCCGACTTCAAATGCTTCAGACGCAATGGACTCTCTGCACACAGTGGCGTCGGGCAACGAGACATCTTTTGGACAGGTTTACAGTGAACTCTGCCCCTCTGAGTTCCTGTCTTGGTGGCAGCATCCTGCTCACCTGCTTGCAGGACTTCCTTTCCAGGCCCCACTGCACCAGTAAGTAAGTCCTAACAACCAGTGCCTCCAAACTCAGCTGGGGGGCACATCTGAATGGCCTGTCCACACAAGGCCTCTGGACTGCAGGGAAAATCTGCCATCAGATCAACTTTCTGGAGCTTTGGGCCATAGCCAGTGCCCTCCAAGTGTTTCAGCAACAGCTCTCCAACCAGATCATCCTCATACAGACGGACAACTAGGTGGCCATGTTTTACTTCAACAAACAGGGTGGCACAGGCTTATACCCAGAGGTGGTCCGAGGGTAATGTGGGGCCATGTGCGGAGACCCATTGTGGGACCTCATTGCATAAAATATTTGCATAAATATTTTCATACTGAAAAATAATTCTGCTAGCTGTGATTTCAATATCATGGTGTGCAGGCTGTACTGGACCATGCCAGAGCTATAAAAACTCAGAAATCAGCAATAGGCCACAAACAATATTAAACTGGCAGCAAGAACACAAAATTAGAAACTTAGGCCATGTGGTCTTTTCCTGCCATCATGTTTCTATGTAGTCTGCCCTTCCATATCAACTACAATAGTCCCCTTTTTACCTTTAGAGATCCTCTGTTTGTCTCATGCTTTTTTGAATTCAGATACTGTCCTCATGTCCATCTCCACTGGGAGACTATTCCACACATCTACCACTCTTTCCGTAAAGAAATCTTTCCGCATATTATTCCTATCTCCTTTCACTCTCATCCTATGTCCCCTCGTAGCAGAGCTTGCCTTCAATTGTGCCACAGAGGTATTTAAATGCCTGTATCATATTGCCCCTATCCCGCCTTTCCTCTAAAGTATACATATTGAGATCTTTAAGTCTGTCCTCATATGCTTCATAACGAAGACCACTAACCATTTTAGTAGCCACCCTCTGCACCGACTCCAACCTGCCTTCTGAAGATGTGGTCTCCAGAATTGCACACAATATTCCAAATGAGGTCTCACCAGAGACTTATACAGAGGCATTATCACCTCCTTTTTTCTACTGGTCATTCCTCTCCCTATACACCCAAGCATCCTTCTGGCTTTCGCAGTTGCTTTTTTCTACCTGTTTAGCCACTTTAAGATCGTCAGGCACAATTTTGCTCAGGTCCCGCTCTTCTTTTGAGGACAGAAGTACCTCGCTCCCTACGCTGTACAGCTCCTTTGGATTTTTGCAGCCTAAATGCATGACCCTGTGGTTTTTTTTAGCATTAAATTTCAGTTGCCATATTCTAGACCATTCTTCAAGTTTAGTTAGATTCCTCCTCATGTTGTCGACTCCTTCCTGTGTGTCTACTCTATTGCAGATTTTGGTGGTATCTGCAAACAAGCAAACCTTACCCGACAATCCTGCCAGAATATCACTAATGAAGATGTTAAACAGAATTGGACCAAGGACAAATCCCTGCGGCACACCACTGGTAACCACCACCTCCTCAGAGTGAGCTCCATTTACCTGTACTCGTTGTCGCCTCCCACTCAACCAATTTCTAACCCAATCGGTAACTTTAGGGTCCATCCCTAGGGTGCTTAGTTTGTTTATAAGTTGCCTGTGTTGAACGATGTCAAAATCTTTACTGAAATCTAAATACACCACATCTAGGGCTCTCCTTTGATCCAACTCCCTGGTCACACAGTCAAAGAAATCTATCAGATTTGTTTGACGAGACTTTCCTCTGGTGAATCCATGCTGTCTCGGATCCTGTAATCCATTGGACTCCAGAAACCTCACTATTCTGTTCGTTAATAGCCTTTCCAATAATTTACTAACCACAGAGGTTAGATTAACCGGCTTGTAGTTCTCAATGTCATCCTTACATCTACTTTTGTGTAAAGGGACCACATGTATCTCTCTCCAGTCCTCTAGAGACGATACCATCAATAAATTCACCTAACAATGTCATTAACATATCTAAATATACTCTCACACCAGATGAGTTATCCCTTTTGAACAAAGGACTTTTTCGTACCTAAAAGAAAATTAAATTCCTTTGATATTCATGTCGATCTTTACAAATTCTTTTGTAAGGTCTGTATTCGACAGTTTTTTGCAAATCAGGATATTAATCGCCCCAGTGATATATCTATTAGTAATAAATCCACATGGGTTCCCCCCCAGAGCACAGATCCAGTAATTGAAACATTTGAAAAGGTAGTTACCAAACAAGTTATAGAAGTTTTAAAAAAACATCGTTCTTCTCTATATAACATCACATATAATGAGAAAAAAGCAATTATATCCTTACAGAAGAATAATGAAATCATAATTAAACCAGCTGATAAGGGTGGCACAGTTGTCGTCATGGACAAAGAATATTACATAACAGAGATCAATCGTCAATTATGTGACACGGCTGTTTATCAGAGATTAGATGGTGACCCCACCCAAAATTTAAAGAAGAGCATAGATAATTTAGTTATTTCTGCTTTTGAAATTGGGTATATCACTGAAAAAGAGAAATCATTTTTGATAGTTGATCACCCTATCACTCCCACTATATATATCATTCCAAAGATCCACAAATCCTTGGAGTCTCCGCCGGGTCGCCCCATAGTCTCAGCTATTGGCTCCTTATTGGAACCCATTTCAAAATTCCTAGATTTGTTATTACGCCCATTTGTACAACAGATGTGGTTGTATGTTAGGGATTCTTCACACGTTATACAGATTTAGTTGTCTTTTGAGAAGTTTAGTTCGGATATTGTTTTGGTAACTCTTGATATCGAGTCCCCTATACACTAATGTTCCCCAGTTAGTGGCATTGCACATCGTTGAACAATATCTCCTTAAAAGAACAGCACATCGACGCATGCCTACTGCTTTTTTGGTTACCTTAGCACGTTTTGCTCTTTGTGAGAATTTTTTCTGTTTCAGGGAATTGTTCTATAAACAGGTTAAGGGCGTTGCGATGGGGTCCTCGATGGCCCCTGATATAGCTAATCTCTATATGTCTCATTTTGAGGAAAGTTTTTTGAAATCTCATCCTTTTACATCTAATATCACCCTTTGGATTCGGTATATAGACAATATTTTAATCCTTTGGAGAGGGTCTATAGATACTCTTACTCATTTTCATTCATGGATTAATCAGTTGGATGACAATTTGCGGTTTCAGATGAGCTATGATCCTCATAAAATTTCTTATCTAGATTTGATTAAGAAGGAACAAGATACTTTTTCTACCACTTTGTTCAGAAAACCTACAGATCGTAATACTCTATTACATTATAGAAGTTTTCATAACCCATCTCTTAAAAATAATCTTCCAGTTAGTCAGTTTTTGAGGGCAAAAAGGATCTGCACCAGCAATCAAGATTTTGAAGTACAAGCTCAAGATATGAAGGAGAGATTTTCAGCAAGACAATATCCTGCTTCTTGTATCAATAAAGCTTATAAGAGGGCTTGTGATACTTCTCGAAGATTTACTTAGTGTTAAAGTACGCAATGAAAACCTGGGCATTGTTTGCCCTCTTATATATTCCTCACAATCTCGTAGTATAATTAAGATATTACAAAAAGAGTGGCATTTGGTGCAGACCCTTCCTGCCTTCCATAATTTAAAATTAACTGTGGCTCATAAGCGCAATATTAATCTGCATAATCTTTTAGTTCCCTCAGCTTTCACTGAAAGGAAGTTTTTATCTAATTTTAAAGGGCAATTTCAGTGCGGTAAATGTTCAGTGTGTTTGAACTCTTTACTGGTACGCAACACTTTTGTTCATCCTTTTACCAATCAGATATTTTACAATGATGATTTTGCTAATTGTGAAACCAAGAATGTCATTTACGTGGTTCAATGTCCCTGTAAAAAAACTATATGTAGGGAAAACTGTCCGCAGCATAAGAACTAGAATAGTGGAGCATAAGAGCTGTATAAAAAGAGGTTTGGTTGACAAACCCCTCGTCCAGCACTGGTTGGAAGCTCACCATAAGATCATGGATCTAAAGTTTTTTTTGTTATCAAAAAAGTGAGAACCAACTGGAGAGGTGGCGATACCAACAAAACCATCATGCGACTGGAGCAGAAATTCATTTTTTTGCTTGATACTATGGCCCCTAAAGGATTAAACTTGGATAGGGATCTATCTGTGTTTCTTTGATCCTTTTTATACATTATTATGACTTTTTATATTCCCCTCCTTTGAAGCTTTTAATCACTATGATTTATTATAATAAGTGTCATCCATACCATCAATGGAACTGCATTTAAGCATTTTATTTATTTATTTATTCTTTTATAATACCTTAGAACAAGTATTTCTTAAGTTGTGCTTTATCATACTTATGAGTTTTCCCTGGTATGCACTCCTATGGTTTCATATTCAATAGTGTTTCATGTTTCACGTTATTTCTAGTGTCCCCTTTTTTGCTTTTTTATCGTGATCTTAATTGGGTATTTATATATTTATATATTTATTTATTTCCCCTTTTCATGCATCATTTTTAGATGCCGTTGATTTTTTACTTGACCATCACATTTTTTACATGTTTATTATTGTTTGTTTTATTGTCGGTATTCTAAGCCGGTTTATAAATTTATCTTTTTCACGAGTTTCCACTTACATGTATTTTTACGGTTCCATATTTCATTTTAGCAATATCATATGGTTTTTATTTGAGGAGTTTAAAATTTGTAGCGATCCTCCTTCCCGCCGATCGACTTAGCTCCGCCCCCTTAGCTTCCTTTTCTACGCGCATGAGCCGGTGTTTCTCTGTTTGCTGCAGGTCTGCATGCTACAGACGGCAGCTCGATGAGGATAATTTCTTCACATATGATTTTGCATCACACGAAGTTGTATGTATCAAGGGCATTGCCTATTCCATTTAAATGATTATATCTCTGTCAGATTCTTTTCCTCATGTCATTTTTTAAACGCGATTTAGCAGTTTGAGAATTTGACGGTAGTTTTTTCCATTTACATCAACTATGAGAATCTCAGGTTCTTATTACAAGAAAATTTGCAGCTTTCCCGCTGATCCCACACACTCTCCATAACCTACATGTTGTATTTATGTTCAACGTGCCACTACTTATGTTTCACATCATCTCAGCAATTTATGCTAATTTTGTTACCTCATGCCGGTTTGTTTAAATGGTCTCCTTTTCTACTGACTCGCTCCTGCTTCAATAGAAGTGTATTATACCTGTTTGTGTGTCTATCATTCAGTTTTTAAGCATATTCTTTTTATCAAGTCTTGCCTCCTCCTCCTCCTGTCTCTTCATTTTTAATTATTTTTAATTATTTATGATACATTATGTATTTGTTTTTAATCCTCTTGTGTTTCTTTTAGCATGTTTACCTATTCAGTCTCATAAGAGCTTGATAGACCAACTGTTTGAAACGGTCTCCAACAGAGGTATTTTTAAATGTTTATTCATACATGTATATTGTTTATATCTGTTTCAAGTCTCGAGCATATCTATTTGAGTTGCTTTTATATGATATAATGCTTTTTATATTGATTCTGTTATTTTTTATGATATATATATTTTTGTCATATGTCTGTTCTTTGACATTTTTAATTATTGTGTATTTATGTTTTTAGTGTTATGCCTAGCTAGCCCCTGACGAAAGGTGACGAAACACGGCCTGTGTCGGGCAGTTGAAGGCTCAATAAAGTACTCTGTCTTTCCTTTTATCACGCTTTGGACTGGTTGTTCTCCGCTCTGCGTGATTGTTGCTTCTGCAGTGTTAAATCTCAAGGATTATCCATATTCCACTAGCCCCCACCAACATCCTACAGTTGATCCCACACATGGAACAAAAAAAGTGAAAACTACAGCCCAGGACCTATAGAACATATCTACCATTTCATAATGGCACTAACTTCCAAAACTCACACAAGGCAAAAATGCCACGTATACCTTCAAGTCAATGCTGGCTCCTGACTACTCAGCATCTGGGTTTTCTTGGCAGTGTAACCGGAAGTAGATTGCCAGGTCTTTCTTCTGAGGCAATGGACAAGGAGCCTAGCCCAGAAAGGGCAGAAGTGTAAATACTGCAGTGGGCCTTAGAACATCTACAAACCTATTGGAAAAACTGAACAAGCCAGATTACTACAGACCCATATAGAAGCTCCATGCTAACAGACACCTGTTCTCAATCACACATTTAAGGGCATGTTTACTAAAAGAATTAACGCATGTTAAGTACTCATAGCTCTGTTTCTATTGATGCAGTGGCACTTAACATGCTTTAAACTTTAGTAAACATGCCCCATGAATACAGGCAGATCCTCACCAAGTACAGCATAAATGATCACAAACTAAAAACAGCAATATGTAGAAAATATTAAACTGAAATCCCAAGAAACCAGACTGCATGCAGTAGAATACAAAAAAAAGGAAGAGATGCATAGAAAGACAGCCAATGTAAATTATGAAAACTGACATTCCAAATACTAAATTGAAAATTAATTTTTTCTTTGTCTGGCTATTTTATTTTTCCAAGGTCTGATCTCTGCTTCCTTCGATTTTTTTTTCTCTCAACCCTTTTCAGGGTCTCAAGTCCATCTGCCACTTCTCACCCTTTCTATCTTCACTTTCTTTCCTACATCTGACCGAGGACAGGGAGTGTAACCAACAGGGAGTGTAATCTGGGGACAGGGAGTGTAACAAACAGGGAGTGTAATCTGTCCCCTGAGGCAGATTAGAGCATCAGAGGCCCTGCCTTTACTATATAGTATGATTACTGCTGCGGCGCCGCTACTGAAGAGATGGAGGTTGAGACCCTGCTTAAATCACGGCTACAGGGCTAAGAAACTTGGTTGCTGGTCAGTTGCAGCAGCAGCGAGGGACATGCTGGTCTCACGGCTGCACGTCTTCCTGCCTGGGGGGTTGGCAGTGACAAGTGACAGCCACAGCCATGGGAGCACTTTCCTTCACTGCCCACGGCTGTGCTAATTTGCAGCCACCGATATCTCAGAGAAGTGACACACGGGTATTTCCTGTCTCTTGTGCAAGATAGGAAATGCTCCAGTTTCACTAATATGAACTTGGCGTTGCCAGCGGTTGCAGGTTGGCAGAGCTGCGGGTAGTGAAGCAAAACGCTCCTGCAGCTGTGCAGTGGGGTGAGCCGGTGAGGCAGGTTTCGGGTTAGTGCCATGGGGTCCCTCAGGGAAAGGGGCCTTATGCGAACAACACACTCGCACATGCATCAGGCTGACCCTGTTCATACCTCCTCTGCTGAGAGGCAGTCGCCTCTGGAAGTTTGCAGTCTCACATGGTATGCTCCTCAGAGCGGTATACCTGCCAGAGGAGCTCAGTGTCCTGGTGGATTGCCTCAGCAGGGTCCTTCAGCCACATGAGTGGACTCTGAACAGGCAGGTTGCCAACTGCATCTTCCAGATGTGGAGCACGCCGTCCATAGTCCTCTTTGCCACTCCCTGCAATACCCAGCTCCTGCTGTTTTGCTCCAGAGTGCCATGCAAAAATCGCTTGGCTCCCGATGCTTTTCTCCTGAAGTTGAGCAATGATCTCTATGCCTACCTATTGACTCCTCTGGTGGCCAAGACTCTCCAAGTTGCAGACTACAGAGGGGCAAGTGGGTACAGCAGGAGTCTCCGTTGCAGATCAGCCTCCTGGAGCTATGTGCTCTCATGACTGTCCTTTGGGATTTTCATCCCCCAACGTTCGGGCAAATGGGTCTTAGTCCAGACGGACAACCAGGTGGCCATGTTCTATGTGAACAAGCAAGGAGGAACAGGTTCCTATCTGCTTTGCCAGGAAGCCCTTCATCTCTAGTTCTTCTCCATTGCACACCGCATCTATCTCAAGGCGGTGTATCTCCCAGACAAACTCAGTCTCCTAGCAGACAGGCTCAGTCGCATTCTGTGTCCACACAAGTGGACTCTGAATCAGAAAATGGCATCTTGGATCTTTCACCTGTGGGGGACCCCCTCAATAGATCTGTTCGCCACTCAGGAGAATGCACGATGTTTTGCTCAAGGCTTCCCTCCCTCAACAGTCAGGTACTGGATGCCTTCTTTCTCCACTGGGGGAAGGGTCTGCTTTATGCATTCCCTCCCACCCCCCTTGATACCAAAAACGCTGTACAAACTGCAGACTGACAGGGGCTCCATGATTCTAATAACCTCTTACTGGCTCTGTCAGCCATTGTTTTTCACTGCTAATGTGACTAGCAGAGACTCCACCCCTCAATCTGGGACATGCACCCAATCTCCTTTCCAAGGATCATGGGACGCTTCTTCATCTCAATCCACAAGCTCTCTGTCTCACGGTGGGGCTTCTGAGTGCATAATTGCTGGCCTTGATTTTCCTCAACAGGTCAAGGACATCTTACTTGCCTTACACAAACAGTCTACTAGATGTTGATATGCCTTCAAATGGCAAAGGTTCACCCTCTGGTGTACCCTGAAACATATTGACCCCTCTGCCTGTCCTTTGGAAATTATTTTACAATATCTCCTCCACTTGTGCATTAACAGGTCTTAAGACTAACTCAGAGTTCATTTTAGTGCCATCTTAGTCTATTTCATCCTACCCCTTGGTGAAACGATTTTATGCAGGATCTCCTGCTGTCTAAGCTGCCAATTACAACACCACCAGTGGCTTGGGACCTCAACATGGTGGTCATAGCGCAGCTTCTAAAGCCTCCTTTTGAGCCTTTGGCCACCACTTCTTTATAATTCCTGTCTTTGAAGGTAGTCTTCCTCATTGCTCTCACCTCAGCTTCCGCATCAGCGAACTGCGGTGTTAGTGTCAGATCATCCATATAGCGGGTTCCACCACAACAAGGTGGCTCTCTGTACCCATCCACACTTCCTTCCGAAGGTGATCTCTCCTTTCCATCTCAACCAATCCATCATGCTACCGGTCTTCCCCAGACAACACTCTTCTAGAGCTGAGAGAGTGCTGCACACTTTATATTGCAAGCATGCACTGGCTTTCTACTTGGACAGGATCAAGACTTTCAGGATATCCTCCCAATTGTTCATTTCCTGTGATCCAAGTCACCTTGGACTTCTAGTGTCCAAACACACCCTTTCCATTTGGATTGTGGACTGCATTTCCTTTGCCTATGCTCAAGCGGGATCCTCCCTTGAGGGTCATGTCGCCACTCATAATGTGGGGGCCATAGCAACCTAAGTTGCCAATCTTCGTTTTGTCTCCATTGACAAAATCTGTTGAGTAGCTACCTAGTCCTCCATTCACCCTTTTGCTGCTGCACTACTGCTTAGACAGGGACTCCCATCGGTGTGCTGTCTTTGGCCAGGCTGTCCTCCAGCACCTTTTTGGGACTTAACTGCAACTCATATCCTCCATTCTGGACTTTTTTGTGGCACCAGACTTCACTATATGTTCTTGCCAACTGTCATAGAGTCCAACAGGGCCACTTTGTAGCCACACCCTTTGACTCCACCCTTTAGCCTTGGGGATACCGCTGCTAACCCAGTCTGGTACCTGGGAGCTAGTAAGTCCCATATGTGAAGACTGCATGCCTCCTTGTTCCTGAAGATAGCATAGTTACTCATCTGTAGCAGGTGATCTTCGGGAATAGCAGGAATCTGTCTTCACAACCTGCCCTCCTTCCCTAGGTGTTGTAGGGTATTCTTATCTCTAGGAACAAGCAGGAATGAGTCCTCACATATGGGTACGTCGGTACCGACGGAGCCTGCGCGGGAAAGCTCCCCAGCTTCCCAGAAAGAAAGCTTTTGTGAGCCTCCCACAGCGCCTGCGCGCTGCCTTCCCGCCTTTCCTAACCAACTCTCCTCAGTTCTTCTTTTCCACGGAGCCAGCAGGTCGTGTTCCTGTCACCGCTGAAGAAGTTCTTTATTTTAATTTATTTCTTTGGTTGCGTGTCTGCCTTCCCCGACGTCGGACCGGTACCGCCGGTCTTTTCTTTTCTTTCTTAAAAAAAAAAAAAAAAAATATATATTTTTTTTTTCCTCACTTGGTGTATTTTTCTTCTTAGGCCTACAGGCCCACAAGAAAATTTTCCCTCATGGAAAAACCAGCCTCCGGGTTCAAAAAATGCACTAAGTGTAGCGGTACAATTTCTGTTACAGATACCCATGAATGGTGTCTTAAATGTTTGGGTCCTGAACACTCCATTCCAGATTGCCAGTCCTGCTCTCTAATGTCTAAACGAGGGTTACAGAACCGAGCAGCCAAGCTCCATGTGCTGTTTCCCACGGATGCACCGGCGGTGGCATCGACATCTTCCAGGTCTTCCTCCCCTGATGGGTCTCAGGTAACCAAACATAAACCTAGCAGGTCCTTGAAGGGCAAATCTCCCTCCCAGCATCGAGATGCCTCCGGGCTTGCCTTCGAGGATCCTGCCCCAGCCAAACAACCCCGGCGGGAAACTCCGGCTTCCAGAGCTCCTCCTATGGGGTTACAGGTTGACATCGATGGCACGGCCTCGACCGATCACCTGTTAGACTGCTCTGGGGTACCGGCACCTTCTCCCGGTACCGACATCCAGGCAGTCGTGGCGTCCATGGATCACACTGTTCAATCCATGCAGCAGGCTATATGGCTTTTATTAATGCTGCGACGCCGACGGTACCGCAACGAGTTCCGTTACCGGTACCAGCACCGATACCGGTACCGACTGCATCGACATCGGCCAGGATACCGACTCAGGTTCCTTGTCCAGGGCTATTTCTCGGTACCGATCCGGTACCGGGAACGCCCGATGTCGGTACCGATCGATACGCGTATCGATCGTTGGAAGGGGACAGACGATACTTCGATTCCTCTGATGATTCTGATTCATCAGATGAGTCTCCTGAAGTATCCATTATCCTTCCTGAGGAACCTACTTCTCCAAAAAGGAGAGTGTCTCCTCCAGAGGATTTGTCCTTTCAAGACTTCATAATAGAAGTGGCTAAAGGACTCTCTATTTCAGTAACCTCAAACAGAGCCTAGAGCAAAAAAATTTGATATTTTAGGATACTCTAAGGCTCCCAGAGAGGCAGTCACCTTGCCAATTCATGAAATTCTTCATGAACATATGATTGACTTATGGGAGACTCCTCTCACCCTTTCTCCTCATTCTCGTAGATTGGACACTATGTACCGTGTCCCTCTTTGTCCTGGATTTCAGAAAACTCAGCTTCCTCACCACTCCATTGTGGTGCAGTCAGCTATGAAAAGGATAAAGAGTACCAAAAGACACTCTTCTGCTCCTCCAGGAAGAGAATGCAGGACCTTGGATGCTTTTGGTAGGAAAATCTTCCAAGCCAGCATGCTTATTGCCAGAATCAACTCATATAGCCTTTACATGGGTATGTTTCTAAAGGAAGTTGCACAAAAGCTGCACAACTTTCTCCCTTTTCTTCCAGAGGATAAAAGGGATGAGTTCCTCCTTTGGCTTAAGCATACTCAAGACATTTCAAAGTTTTCCAACAGGGCAGCCTTTGACTCCTTTGAAGGTGCCAGCAGAGCCTCAGGCATTGCCATAGCTGCTCGCAGAATTGCTTGGCTCCAGGCTTCTGATCTAGAGCCCTGGGTTCAGGATGGTTTAGGAAATCTGCCCTGTACGGGTGAAAATCTCTTTGGCAAAGAGTGGCAAATAAAGGCCACTCAAATGGATGCAGAGAATTCTGCTCTGGATAGACTTTCCAAGTCAACCTCCATTCCAGCCAAGAAAAAACCTTTCAAAAAGCCTTTTTACAAAAGGAGCAGATTTCCTTCCACTTCTGGCCAACAATCTTCTACAGGTCGCTTTGCTACTAAGCGTCAGCAACCTAAACAGGCCAGGCCTAAACCTGCAGGGACTGCTACAACCCAGCAGTCCCAACCCCCTCAGGGTTTTTGACTTGATACTAGAGAACTTAACCTTTCTGGCTCTACAACAGCCAGAACCTCTCACCATTCCAGGAAGGTTAGCTCATTTTACTCCCAGATGGGAGCAAATCACATCAGAGCAGTGGACCCTCTCCATCATAAGAGAGGGCTACAAACTTCATTTCTCAGACCTTCCTCCCTATACCATGGTGAAACACTTCAATTCTCCCACATCTCTCCTCGACCTTCTGGATCAGGAGGTGACTACCCTTCTGGCCCAGGGGGCCATAGAAGATGTTCCTCTTCTTCAACAGGGGTCAGGGTTTTACTCCCCCTATTTTCTCATTCCAAAGAAAACAGGGGGATACAGACCCATTCTAGATCTCAGAGAATTGAACAAATTCCTATGCAAGGAGAAGTTCAAGATGCTTTCTCTATACCTGCAGAGTCAGGATTGGCTTTGTTCTTTAGATCTCAAGGATGCGTACACTCATGTCCTCATCCATCCATCCATCTCACAGAAAATTCCTACGTTTTCTGTTCCAGGGAAAACATTACCAATACAGAGTGCTTCCTTTCGGTCTAACCTCTGCTGCAAGAGTGTTCACCAAATGCATGGCAATAGTTGCTGCATTTCTACGCACTCTGGGAATATTTGTCTTCCCATACCTGGACGACTGGCTCATCCGAGCTTCAACCCAGTCAGAGGCTCAGATCTCCCTGAACCGCACCAGGCGCATTCTGCAATACCTGGGACTTGTGATAAACCTCCCAAAGTCTCAGCTCACCTCTACTCAGTCCCTGGAATTCATAGGGGCCTGGTTGGACACCACTTCTGCAAGGGCCTACCTTCCTCAGGCCCGTTGTCAACGTCTAGTGCAGTTAGCCTCCCAGATTCAGTCAAAGAGCCACTTAACTGCCAGGGAGATGCTACAGCTGCTAGGCCATATGGCTTCCACAGTACATGTGGTACCCTATGCTCGCCTACACATGAGAGCAGCTCAATGGACTTTGTCCACCCAGTGGACTCAAGCTTCAGGAGCTCTCTCAGACCAAATAGCAACCTCCAAATGTCTCTTTTGGTCTCTCCAATGGTGGATGTCCACTCAAAATCTGTTGCTGGGGTCCCCCTTCCAACCTTTGTTACCCCAAGCAACCCTCACAACAGATGCCTCCCAAACAGGTTGGGGAGCTCATCTACAAGACCTCTCCACCCAAGGCACTTGGTCCCCACAGGAGACCTCTCTTCATATCAACCACTTGGAACTTCGAGCAGTGCTCCTAGCTCTCAAGGTCTTTCATACCCTCCTCAGCTACAAGACAGTCCTCATTCATACGACAATCAAGTAGCCATGTTTTACATAAACAAGCAAGGAGGAACTGGCTCTGTCGCTTTGCAACGAAGCTCTAAGATTATGGGCCTTCGTCAGAGAGCATCAAATCCATCTCCTGGCAGTATACCTCCCAGGAATCCAAAACTCTTGGGCAGACAGACTGTCGAGTTCTTCTTCCACACGAATGGTCCCTGCACATGGATCAGGTACTCAGAATCTTCCAAGAATGGGGAACCCCGGACATAGACCTCTTTGCAAGTCCGTGGAATGCCAAACTTCCCCGGTTCTGTTCCAGAATTCCGTGTCAGGGAGTTCAGGCCAAGGATGCCTTCCTCCTTCATTGGGGTCAGGGCTTCCTGTATGCCTTTCCACCCATTACTTTGATTCCCAAGACTCTGTTCGAACTCCAGAGGGATCAAGGATCTATGATCCTCATAGCTCCACGCTGGCCACGCCAAGTGTGGTACCCTCTACTTCTGCATCTCTCCCAAGCCCCCTCCCTGGACTTGGGAGCTGCGCCAGACCTTCTGTCCCAAGAGGAAGGGACTTTGTGGCATCCAAACCCCAAGTCTCTTCACCTCAGAGCTTGGTTACTGAAGGCCTAGACCTTCAGGACTTCAATCTTTCTCAGCAAGTGAAGGATATCCTCCATGCTTCCAGAAAACCTTCCACTAGGCGTTCCTATGCTTTTAAGTGGAAAAGATTTTCCATTTGGTGTGCTCAAAAGGGTCTTGACCCTCTGGCACTTCCTGTGAATTCTCTATTGGAATATCTCCTGCATCTATCCAATGAAGGCCTTAAAACGAATTCAGTGAGGGTCCATTTGAGTGCTATTGCAGCGTCCCTTAAGCCTCTCAATGGACAACCTATTTCCTCTCATCCTCTTATTGCAAGATTCATGAGAGGCCTAACTTTAACAAAGCCTCCCATTCGACCTCCTCCGGTGGCATGGGACTTAAACTTGGTTCTTGGTCAGCTTATGAAGCCACCTTTTGAACCCTTAGCCACTACCTCCTTGAAGTTTCTTTCCTGGAAGGTTATTTTCCTTATTGCAATCACTTCTGCTCGCCGCATCAGTGAACTGCAGGCCTTAGTGGCTAATCCACCTTATACAAGGTTCCATCATGATAAGGTAGTCCTTAGGACAAATCCTCACTTTATGCCTAAAGTGGTCTCACCTTTTCATCTTAATCAAGAGGTATATTTACCTGTCCTTTTTTCCAGCTCCTCATGCATCTAGTGCAGAGAGGAACCTTCATACTCTAGATTGTAAAAGAGCTCTTGCTTTTTACTTACACAGGACACAGCACCATAGAAAGTCTTCCCAGCTTTTTGTTGCTTTTGATCCTTCTCATTTAGGACTTCCAGTCTCTAAAAGAACACTGTCCAATTGGATTGCTCAGTGTATTTCTTTTGCTTACCAGAGTAAGAACCTTTCTCTGGAAGGCCATGTCACAGCTCACAATGTGAGGGCCATGGCCACCTCTATGGCTCATCTTCATTCTGTGTCCATCGATCAGATCTGTCGAGCAGCCACCTGGGCCTCAGTTCATACCTTCACAGCCCATTACTGTTTGGACAAGGACTCCCGCCGGGATGCCTTGTTTGGTCAGGCTGTCCTCAGACACCTGTTCCATTCTTAAACAACTCCTGCCCTCCGTCCCTTAATGGATGCCTGAGATCCATAGGAAGACGAGGAACCCTTCAGGGTCTCATACCCTTGGGGATCTCCCAGGCATCTTAGCTAGGGAGTCTCCCCATATGTGAGGACTCATTCCTACGTGTTCCTGGAGATAGCACAGTTACTTACCTGTAACAGGTGATCTCTGGGAACAGCAGGAATTAGTCCTCACAACCCTCCCACCTCCCCTAGGAGTTGTATCTCTCTCTCTAACTTTCCTTTCCTCTCTCTCTCTATTGTCTCAGCTTTAAACTTGAACTGAGGAGAGTTGGTTAGGAAAGGCAGGAAGGCAGCGCGCAGGCGCTGTGGGAGGCTCCCAAAAGCTTTCTGGGAAGCTGGGGAGCTTTCCCGCGCAGGCTCCGTCGGTACCGATGTACCCATATGTGAGGGCTAATTCCTGCTGTTCCCAGAGATCACCTGTTACAGGTAAGTAACTGCTTTATCCTCTATTGCTCAGCTATAAACTCAGATGAGGAGAGGACTTGGGAAGGCAGATGTGCAGGTGCAGTGGAGTGCTCCCAAAAGCTTTCCTATTGGATGCTGGGGAGCATTCCCGTGCGAGCTCTGTCAGTACTGATGATACCCATATGTGAAGACTGATTCCTGCTGTTCCTGGAGATCACCTGTTACAGGTGAGTAACTGTTTTTCTCAACCTCCTGACAGGCTGCCTCTTGTCTCCCTCCAGTGCAGCTCAGTCTAACTACTGACACTTCTCCATGGCGTTGGGGAGCTTCTCTGTCCTCTCTAACTGATTATTGGTTCCCTGACATTCTGTTGGTTATGCATCAATCAGCTGGAACTCTGGACAGTTCTTTACAGCATCAGAACATTAGCACGCTGGTTGAGAAATGTCATCCTACAAATTTGCTTTCACAACAATTTGTTCCACACTCTAACCATTACTTAAGTACCCCTATCTTCTCGGGAAATGGGTCTCAGACTTAGTCGGGGAAGACGCCTAAGAGGAACTCTGCCTCTAGGACTAATTAACCCCTGAATAGCATCAATGACCCAACTTATTTCCCAAATGTATATTGTAAAACTTGAGTTCAAAACAGGCTTATCTTAGCGGTCAATATATTTAAACCTGCATGTATTTTCAAAATAAAGCTGAACACTTATCTGTTAGGTCCGTATGGATTATGATCAAATCCCAACGCAAATGAACAGCGCCAGTGCGTTTCACCGCCTCTGCGGTTTCATTGGGGGATTATTGCTTGATGTTATCATGCAAACCGCTTGACCCAGTGAGCTCTCTGACAACGTTCCCACCAGACTCGTCTTACATCAAAAAGACGCCAGTGCTCACTGGGTCAAGCGGTTTGCATGATAACATCAAGCAATAATCCCCCGATGAAACCGCGGAGGCGGTGAAACGCACTGGCGCTGTTCATTTGCGTTGGGATTTGATCATAGTCCATATGGACCTAACAGATAAGTGTTCAGCTTTATTTTGGTTGATCCTACAAATTTGAACAATCAAGTCGTCATGTTTTATATAAACAGAATGGATCAGACTCCCTACAACTCTGCAGGGAAGTGCTTTGCATATGGACTTTTGCAGCAGTTCTCAACTGCACAAACCAAGTGACTTTATCTTCCAAGGAACTGCAACAAACTAGCAAACTCATTTAGTAGACTATTATGCCTCACGAATGGTCTTGATTCTCTTGTGGCAGAGCACATATTTCAGAAATAGGACATTCCAGTAATAGATCTTTTTGCTTCTGTGGACAACACCAAATGCTCTTTGTTCTGCTCCCTCGGACCATCACCACATTGTTTCCATCAGGATGCCTTTGCAATTTCCTCCCTTCCTACTCTTTCCCAGAGAGCTGCAGAAGATACTTCAGGTTCATACATCAGTCATACTTGTTGCTCCCAAGTGGCCCAGACATGTTTGGTTCCTGCTCCTACTTTCTCTACTAATTGACTCTCCAATACTGCTCGGCTCTCATTCTGCTCTTCTGATGCAGCAGCACGACTGACTACTGCACCCAAAACTTCAGCCTTTCCCCAACAGTGTGTATGTTGAAAGTCAGCATCTGTTAAGTGATTTTAACATCCATGAAGGCTTCCAAAGAAGTCCTATGTTTTCAAATGATCTCGTTTCTCTCGCTGGTGCTTGGATTGCATCACCTTCAACCCTTGCGTTGCCATCTTGCTGAGTCCTTGCCTACTTTGTTATAAGATAGTGGACTAAAGACTTCCTTGGCCCTTGTATATAGTTTAATTGGGACCCTCTGGGGTCAGGTTCATTTTAAGTTGCCGTAGCTTTTATACGTTACTGACAGAGACCCCTAGGGGTAGCTGTATATCACCAGTCTCCACCCTATCAGAGCTCTGGTGGAATTCTCTATCTCCAAGATCTGCTGGCAGGGGTGCATAACCCGTTTGTCTGGACTGGTCTAGCAGTATTCCAGGAAAGGAAATTAACGGTAAGCGAAATTTCACCTTCACCTCTAGATAATTTGACGCTAGAGCGGCGGGCATTGTCTTGTAGGCTGCCAAAGCCTCTCCCGAAAGAGATATGGCGAACCTTACGGCCCACTGGTCTACCGGCCGTTTAGCTGCCTCAGCAATACGTTCAAATGCCTCAGTGAAATCATCAAAATTATCTTGGGCAGTTAGCTGTCCTAGTGCTAGCGCACTGCAGTCGGGTAGTCCTACCCCCTTCACCCTTGAGGTAATAGTCTCCTCAGTGTCCTGAGACTTCTTCACCAAAGCCTCTAGTAGTGTCAGTAGTGGCTGCTGTTGTGCACGCATCGCTGCAGTATTCCGCTCCTGTATCATCCTCGCCAACTCGCTCTGCTTCTCCCATTGGGCGCTCATCCAGCCCATTACTTCCTGGGGATCCATCTCGAGTTATTATTCCTGCAGGGACAGAAGAAAAGAGACAGGCCCACCAAGTGCGGCACACAAAAATATTTCTGTGCCTCCTAGCTGCAGTATAATTTTTTCCCCTTTCTCACAATATCCTTCTACGCCCGTGCCCACCTACTATTACCTGAGCACAGTGCAGATTCCAGCACTGAGAAAAGTCTCTCGGGTCCTCCAGGTCAGGCTGTCAACGAATCCAGTCCGTCTTTTCCCTCTTTCCAGGACAGCAGAATTTTTCCTTCTTTGGAAGCTGGCGTCTTTTGAAGTTTCCTTTTTATAATGTCCTTGTTTTGCGCCAAAAATCCGCACCAACTACGCCCATCTTGTCACCAGTGGTCTACCCTGGGTCCTAAGGCATGCAGAGTAGGGCCAAGCTGGTGAATATCCTGGGCTGGGAAGTGGGGCAGTGCAGGCATAGTAGTGCACTGCCTTCTGGGTGACGTAGTCCCACACACTCCCCAAGCACAGAAATAAATGCAATTGAGTGGTTTTAAAGCAAATAATGAGGTTTTATTTCCCCTTCCCGGGGGATTGGTAAGCACAAAACTTAAGACAAAATATCCATACTTTCTGGCATAAGGAAATTAACTCAGGAAGAGAAGAAAAATAGCTTCTTTTTCTTCTAGCTTTTCAACACACCATCCTTTAACACAGGATTCACCAAACAGTTCCTTTTAAAGGCACGAAGGTTTACTTTGCTTTCAATGCTGTGCATATAGCTTTGTATATCCAAGTCAGCGCAGAAACTCTGTTATCCACTATGGATAGTGTACAATCCATGGGTTCACCAATTACACTTTCATCTACAGATTCTATTTGCATATCTTCCAGCCCTTCCCCCACTGGGTACGTAGGAACACAATCACACAGAGCTTTAAAACAGGTATCATTATTACTGAGAGAGTCCCGGAGAGCCTGGCAATCCCAGAGAAAACTTGTATCTCTAGTTTTCTCCTTATCCCTTCTAAAGGGCTTACCTTCAGGCTTCTGCCTAATGGGTTTCCTTAGCAGTGCTCCTTCAGCATTATCAAAGTCCATAGGTCTGTACCTCTCTCTCACTGGAGTTTCTGTGCACTCCCAAACTGACCTTTTGGATGGCTTCTCTCTCCAATGGACCTCAGTATAAGGCTTTAACCGAAAGTTGCTTCCCTGTGGTCTTTGGGCTTGGCCTCTCTGTAACTCCCTAGCTGGGGTATTCTCTGCTCTGTCCTCGGGGCTGCTTGAGTCAGATTCAGCTTCTCGGCTCTCAGACCTGCTGATGGCTCTGCCCCTCTGCACCCTCTCTCTTGTTCCTTCTCTTACGTCTGTTCCTGTTCTTGTTCTCTCTCTTGTCCCCCTTCTTCCTGTTCCTGATTCAAATGAGTGCTTTTTATCTTCCTTTCCCTTAGGGCTTAGTTTCACCCCTCCCCCACCCAGGTGTCTACTATTGAGCTCTGGGTTTATCTAAGCAAGCACTTAAGCCTTTACAACTGGCGCAGAATACTGCTGCACGTATAATTTTTGGTCTATCAAGTAGAGAACATATAACTCCCATCTTGAAAGAGCTTCACTGGTTACCTATAGCTTCACGTGTAAAATATAAAACTATAATTTATATTTTCAAGATAAAACAACAATATTCTGCAGAAAGCCTGACATATCTCATACAGTCAGATATTAGCAACAGACCTAGAAGAAGAGGATCTGACAACAGAATCAGCTTATCAAATGATGTCAGAAAAACACGTAAAGACACCTCTGAAAGGGCTTTCTCTTTTGCTGCACCTTCCATCTGGAACTCTCTGCCTAATGAGCTGAGAGCAGCTCAGGACATCAATGACTTTAGAAAGCAACTGAAAACATCTTTGTTTATAGAACACTACGGTCATGCAATTAACTAACTTAATTTGTCTGTCTGGAATGTAAATCATATACATATTGCATAATAGCTCACATTATAGTATAGCTCACTATGTAGATAATGCAACTCACTCTAACACATTATACCATAACTTTAACTTTTATTTCTTTACATTTTCTCACTAATACTCTTAATATCTTTGTTTGTAAGACCGCTTTGATTGTATGATAAGGCGGTATAGAAATCCAATTAAATAAATAAAATAAATAAATAATTTGTAGCTTGGGCAGGGCTGCTGCACTCGTGACTGAGTTTGTTTACATCTCCCCTGGCAACCTGTAGCCATGTGTTTTGCTTGCCTGTCAGAATCTGACGTAACCTCCTCAGTTTCATCTAGCTCCATATCAAGGGATGGGTCTTCCCCATTACACTTGACAACCAGTGTCTGCATGGGACCTTAACATTGTCCTTTCAGTGCTAATCAAGCCACTATTTGAGCTCTGGCCCAAGTATCACTAAAACACCTCATGTAAAACAATCTTTCTTATTGCTGTAACAGTGCGATGCATTAGTGAGCTTCAAGCACTAGTGCGCTATCTACTGTATACGTAGCTTCTACCAACCAAACAGGCTGATGCAGAAAGCCAGCACTAGACCTGCGCTGAAGCGATTTTATGATCCTGACAACACACACATTTTAGCGTGCGATGCAGGAAGGATAGGATATTAAGGTGTCAGTTTTGGAGATGTCATAATTTTAAAAAGCACTAGTGAAAAAAGGTACCTTTTCATGTGGCAAATCAACAACTAGCTAAAAATACACAAATTACTGAAATGTTCAAGTGCTCTAATAATATTTTTTGTCTGCATTGCATATTAATGCCTTTTGTGCCTCAATTATCAATTTATCTTACTTATTTCTGTGTTTACATGATGAACTGGTTCAGTATAAAAATAGCAATTGCACACAAGGGTCCCAGGCATCTCCTTTTCCAGCTGCAACTGTTGAAAAAAGTGTGAAGAGGTAAGGAAGATAGTCATGCCTACAGTGAGAAGGTCAGCTTGGTATGGTTACAGAGAGTCTGTTCTGTAAGCTATGTTGTGCAGTGAAGAGGAACAGGAGAAAGGAGATGCAGTGGAGAAGATATTGAAGATCAGAGGTGAAAGAGATGAGAAGACTCAGCTTGTGGAGACAGCAGTATGAGACCCAGGAAAACGCCATCCATCAACATTGAGGCAACCACACCCACCCAATTACTTGACTGGAGCTCTGGAGTCTCTGAGCCTTCTCTTACCTGTAGCATGACAACGGAGATCAAGGCATTTCTGAGCAAGCCCATGGTGGTTCTAGATTGGCCATCACACACCCATTCCATAGAAAGGTGTAAAAGTGACAACCGAGGCTGCTGGTCATGTGTACAATCAGGAGAGGAGGAAACATTATATTAGGGGTCAGATGGTCAGCAGGGAACTCATGAGCCAAAACAACAGAAGCAAACAAGGTATGGTTTCTTTGCTGGATTTTGTTAAATAACATTAAATAAACTTAGACAGTTATGTGGCTACAGGTGGTGTTCAGACTATTTGTACGTTCAAATAAATATTACTTAATTTCCACGTATTTCAACTGTGATTTCATGTAGGTAAGACTCGCTTTAAGCAGTTTCTGAAGATAGCTTTAGATTCAGCATACAAAAATGCATAAGTTGGTCACTAGTAGTTTGTAAAGTTTGGAAAAATAAAAATCTACCCCTAAAATTGACATGCCCTAATAGGGTTTGCAAATGCATGCTGTGTTAACCGTGTGCATGCAAATGAACCACCACAGCATTAAACTGAGAGAGCAAGCCAAACACACGCGACAGGAAGCCTATGCTAGTTTGGCTTGCTCTCTGGGCATCATCTGGCTAATTTGCATATCAGCCCCAACAGTATTTTGATTGTATCGGGGGAAAAGCCTCCGATGCCATCAAAATACTGTTGGGGGCTGTGCCTGACAAAGAATCCCTGGTGGCTCAGTGGTCCCGCCCCCCCCCCCTCCACTGACAGTATTTTGATGGCACTGGGGACAATCATGTCATCAGGAACCCCCCCCCCCCCGTGCCATCAAAACAGTTGGGGACTAGTGCCTCAATAGAAAGTAAGTAATTGGTGGCCCCTGTACCCCCCACCCCCAACTAAAAGAAAATAGAACCTGGTGGTCTAGTGGCCCCTCTACCCCTACCCCACCCCACCCCACCCCAACCCAATCCAAAATAAAATAAGTAAAGGTAAGTCACCTGGTGGTTTAGTGGCCTCTAAATCCCCCACTCCCTTGTACCTTAAAATAGGCAGGTGCGCTGCCAATGTGCTCCCGCTCTGGTCCACCATCTTGTAAAATGGTGACACCTGGCCCCACATGGTGTATAGTCTATTTATATGGCAGTCTGACCTCACTGATGAACCCCAGGATGTGCCATGTGGGGTCAGGCGTTGCCATTTTACAAGATGGTGGACCAGAGAGGGAGCACGTAGGCAGCGCTCCTACCTATTTTAAGGTATTGGGGGGGGGGTTGGATTTAGGGGCTGCTAGACAACCAGTTCCTTATCGTAGCTCCAGTCTAGTCCCGAACCATAGAGTTGTGTTCCTCCTCCCGCAGCTAGGAGACTGAGCATGTCACTCTTTCAGTGACCCTAGTATAACTAGTCCAGGGACCTCCCCCTTAAGCCAGTTTTGCTCAGTCTTCGTGCAGCGGAAGGAGGTTCTGAGTCCTGGGATTGGGACTCGCTGGAGCAACGAATAAGTCTTTTTGGTGACAACCAGTTTTTACTTAAAAAAAAAAAAAAAAGATTAAGGGTGTCTGTCCCTTTAAATTAGCGATAGCACCTCTCTTTAATGGTGGTGGAACATCGCTGGTGAGTTACCCCCCTTCTCCCCTCTCTATCTCCAGGAACAAGCAGGAATGAGTCTTCACATATGGGTACGTCGGTACCGACGGAGTCTGCGCGGGAACGCTTCCCAGCGTCCAATCAAAGAGCTTTTGGAAGCATCCCACCATGCCTGCGTGCTGCCTTCCCGCCTTTCCCAACTGCCTCTCCTCAGTTTTCGTTTTCCGCAGAGCCGGCAGGACGTCCTCCTGTCACCGCAGAAAATTCTTATTTTATTTCTTTATTTTTCTTCTGGTCGCGGCTGTCTTCCTGACGCCACCGGTACCGCCGGTGTTTTCTTTTCTTTTCTTGTAAAATCTTCCTTCTTCAAGGAATATATTTCTTCATAGTGTCTCACGGTATCTTAGGCCTTTTAGGCCTCTTCTTTTTCCTTCATGGAACCGCCAGCCACTTTCTCCAAGAAATGTTCACACTGGGGGTACAACTTTATTTTTAGACCCTCGAAATCGGTGTCTAACCTGTTTGGGTCTTGACAACAGTTTGGTGAGAAGAAGTTTTCAATATCGAGGTTCCCTCGATACACGGTTTCCTTCCAGCTTCGGGGCACTGTCCCTGTCTTCTACACAGCATCAGGTAACCCACAAACAGTCTGTTAAGACTAGCCAGCCCTCGAGTGGTAGGTCTCATGCACAGCATGTAGACGACTCCGGCCTTGCCCTCGAGGACCCACTGGCTTCAAAACCCCAGCGGGAGTCTTCGGTCTCCAAAGCGTTTGAGGGGTTTCAGGTTGTTCCTGGGGTTCACCCCTCACAGAACATACCTGAGCCGTGTCTGGTGGTGGCATCCGCTTCGAGCGGTACTGATACCCTGACATCGGCACTGGTGTTGGATGAAACACTCCTCACCAGGGATGGTCATCTGGCGTCCTCGGTGCCTTCGGGACCGGTGGATACGCTCCAAACTGACCTTCCATTATCGGTACCAACACTGATACTACCACCGACGTCGGTACCCTCCAGACGTGCATCAATAGCCTCGCTTCCTTCGATGCCGAGTCTGGAATCGATCTCCAGTCTGGAGGACTGGGTACCGACTCGCCTTGGTACCGGCTCTCGGTACCGAAGGCTTGGTTCCGATGATTCGGATCCGCAACTCTCGGTTCCCTCGAGGCCCACTGAGTTGCCATTGGTTGACCTTCATTCACCAGTATCAGGCACGGTACCGAAGTCGGTGCCGATTTCCTCATTACCCTTACGGTCGATGTCTTCCATGCCCAGTTTAGAATCGCTCTCTAGTCTGGAAGACTCTGTACCAATATCATTTGGTACCGACACCGACCGATACCGGTGGCTCGGTACCGAGGATAGCACCCGGACATTTTCGGTTGCCTCGGTACCGATTGAACGGTCTGCGATGACTGCTCCGATGTCTTTGTCGGGCTCGACTCTGACAGCGGTACCGGTATTGACATCGGTACCGGTATCCACAGTACCATCATGGCCAACTCCTGCCATGCTTTTTTCAACAGGATCGCTCCATTCTATGCCAAGCTTGGAGCCGATACCTGGCATGGACAATGTGGTAATGTCGGTCGCTGCTCCTGACAGTCAGTACCGGCGACCATCCTCTAAGCATTCCACATTGCACTGTGCAGGATCTTCTATTCCTATATATCTGGATAGCTCTGTCGGTGCTCAGGCTAGTTCTTCGAATCTAACCTGTCCAAAGGAAATTCCTATTTGGGAACCCTCTTTTCAGAGTTTCCTCCGGGATATAGCAAGATCTCTTGCCATTCCTATCCCAGGACCTGATCCTGCACAGGCCTCTCTTTCTACCAAAGCAAAGGAGAACATAATGCTTCCTTTGCATCATTCCTTGCAGGATCTCCTTCTAGGAATGTGGGAAACACCTTTAAGGGTACCCCCACCTTCCAGAGCAACTGATCTCTTATATCAGGTGCCCCCCTCTCCAGGGTTTCAAAAGACTCAACTTCCTCATCATTCCATAGTTGTGGAATCAGCATTGAGGCGGGTAAAGAGCAAGAAAAAGCACTCTTCTTATCCGCCAGGTCGTGAATCTAGGATGCTTGATGACTTTGGATGTCAAGCCTTCCAGACATCTATGCTTTCTGCAAGAATTCTCTCATATATTTTCTATGAGTCTATCTCTTAAGGAGGTCACAGAGCAATTACATCTTTTGACTCCTTCCCTTCCAGAGTCCAAGAGTGCAGACTACTCTTCACTGCTCAAGCATCTCCAGAATATTTCTTGGTTTCTTACTCGTGCTTCCCTAGACTCTTTTGAGTCTGTTAGCAGGACTTCTGCTATATCTATAGGGGCACGATGTAGAGCCTGGCTTCAAGCTTGGACAAATGGGCACAACACAGACTGGGACATACTCCTTGCACTGGCGATAATCTTTTCAACAAGGAGTCTTTACGTCAGGTTACTCAGTTTTCCACTGACTTACCTGTTCCTAGGGGCTCTTCTGCACCTTCTGTCCCAGTAGGTACGAAATGTCCTGCCAAACCTTCTTCCCATAGCAGAATAAGGTTTTATGCATCCTCTGCCCATCCTACAGATGTTCCCAAACAGGGGAAGCATCGTCCTGGTCTGCAGGGTTCAACCTCTCACCAGGCTAAGCAAACCCAGCAACCACAGGGTTTCTAATCAACCCATCAGATGCTTGTGACTCTGGGAATTACAGTCTGCAGTTGTTTCTTCTCCATAGAGACAATCCACTGCTGTCATTCTAAATCTTAAACATGGATCTCTTCCCGAAAGACATCGTACTGTACTTAGTTTGAGTATAATATGTATATAGTTTCCCCGGTTTTTCTTCCATGTTCAATTCCCTGTTCTCTGTAAAACTCGATGTTGTTTGTATACATTGTAGTATCTCTGTTCGATGTACACCGCGCTGATTTTAATAGCGCGGTATAGAAGAATTGTTAAAAAAAAAAAAAAAAATCCATCTTTTCTCTATGAGCTGTCAGGATATTCATGCTTCTAGGTCACAGGGTTCTCCTCTTTTCCTTCTAGGGAAAGAGATCCATCCACTATCAAATGATAGTTTCCTGTGCCAGCATGTCTCCTTTCCTTTCTATTAACTTACTATATTGTAAGTTTTCTTCAGCTCCATTTTCTTTACCCTCTTAGCAGGGTTTTCCTCTGTAAGAGTGGTATTGCTCACTGGAGGGCTTTTCTTCAGCCTCTCTAATTTCTTTCTTTTCTAGTGCGGAGTTCTCTTTTCTGAGTCACTCCTCTTTTTCAATCTTGCTTTGCAGCAGTTCATCAGACACCTCCAGAGTTTCTACTCTTGTTTTGTCTGTCCTTTCTGTTTTTCAACAGTACCATTCTTCTGCTGTCTGGCAAGCAGCTACCAGTGCAGGAGCCTTTGTTTCGACCACTGGTTCTTGTCCACCAGTAACCAAATTTGTCCTCCAATAATATTCTGTCTAGTATTAGTAGTGACTCCAAGTCAGTGCTGTCATCTGTCTTGGGAAAGTTTTTCACTATAAACTTGTTGGATTGTCTTCTCTTCTACCATCTCCATTCCCATGGGTTTGGCAGCATAGTTGACATAGCTACTGGCTTCTCTGTAGCCAGTTCTATCTCCTCATTCTCCTGCATAATGCTCTCTGCAATTCTACAGAGGAGCTCTCCACTATGGGCCCTTGCTAGAGAGCATGGTTCTTTTTTTCTCCAACAGCTATACTAGATGGTTGAAAAAGGCTTTTTTCAGTCATATCTGCCATGACTAGAAAAGTTCTCCTTTTTTACTATAACACACATAGGCCTACTCTTACGTGAAAGCTTGAGTTGCTAATTCCCTTCTTTGGTCCATAGTATTTCCAATAGGGAATATGTTTCCTCCTTCCAGCTCGTCCTCATGGTAAGAACGCATGATACCTTTATGCCCTTAACCAGGTCACTATGGTATCTCATTCCTATGCGTCTTCTGTTCACTTACCATGCTAGAGTTCTAAAATACTCAGGACTTGCAGGCTGCTGACTGATATCATCCTCTGCTTTTCACGTAACCATTCTGGTTATCCTACTACCTAGCATCCCTGTAGCCATAACCAGTTGGAATTGATTCTCTACATGTCTTCTCAAGTAGGTTCCACCTTCTTGTTCTTAGATGAATCTTTCCTCTCCACATTTTTCCTATGTGAATGCCTTGTGGACATATTCTGTCTGCTTCCTGCAGACTTCCATATACAGGTGTATATATATATTTATTTATTTATTTTCTCTTATATACTGCGCTATTCTGCATCAGTGCGAATTACATTGAACAGGGCATTATAACTTGGAGATAGCCCTCCATAGCCCATGTTCCCTGTAAAACAGTTAAGTGGCTTGCCCAAGACCACAAGGAGCACCTGTGGGACTAGAAACCCCAGTCCTTCCGGCCCAAGGTTGCTGTCCTCTAGTGGGGTTTGAACCCCTGACCTTCCGGCCTGAAGTACCTTATATATATATATATTCATATCTATAGCACACATCTTACAGATGTCTATGTCTATCATGTGTGAGTATTTATACCCTTCATATCTCACTATAGGGGGGCGGCGGCGGGGCGGCTGGGGAAGAGGGGTGGCTCATTTACCCAGCAATGGTTCCTGTTTGGTTAAGTTTAAAGGGTTATGAATTTTCTCTGGCTGGGAGTTTTTTGTTTTGTTTGTATAGGGTCCGTTTTGGGCTCTTTTGTTTGTTGCTCTGGTGAGTCGGCTTTGACAATAGCATACTGGCTTAAGGGGGAGGTCCCTGGACTAGTTATACTAGGGTCACTGAGAGAGTGACATGCTCAGTCTCCTAGCTGTGGGAGGAGAAACACAACTCTATGGTTCGGGACTAGACTGGATCTACTCCAGGAACTGCAATTAGCAGGTAAGTCTAATTTAACCATACTTTTTATTCCATTTCGTCTCTCTGGGCCGGTCCAGGAACATGAGGGTTGTCAACCTTCTCCAGCAGCTGAGGACTGAATTCTGAAGTTTTGCTGAGTGGACCGCTGGCTTCCCCTGCTGGCCGAACCTCAGTCTATTCAGTCCTCAGCAGCTGTAGGTCGCATGCTCCTGTCTGGCTCCCGGCGAGATGAAGACGTTTTTGAAATTTTCAGCGGCTCACTTCTTTTTTTGTTTTATTTAGCTTTGGCTTGTATTAAGAGTAGAGCTCTAGCAGGGTTATGCTAAGCAAGACTGCAGGATAAGATTTTCTGTGAGAGCACAGAGCAGTCTTCAATCCGGAGCAAGGGAGGCAGGGCCTGCCTCAGTCGGCAGCTCCGGCTACCGGGGGAGCAGGCAAAGTGGTGCTGGGAGCCCCAAAGACCATTGCGCCGCCCCTGAAGGCATGTTCACGCTGCCGCTAGCTGCGGGGGTGAGTGGCTTGCGTTAGGGACCGCCATACCCTAAGTCAGGTTCAGGTACGTGGCTTTTTGTGTTAGTCTGGTTCCCGCGGTTTTCTTAGCGGCGGTTTTCGTCGGCGCTGTTCACTATTGAAAGTTTTCTGCAGGTGGTGGTTTTCTTCGAGTTATCGCGATTCGGTTGCTCAGCGTGGGGTTTGCAGTTCTTTCTTCTTTAAACGCCATGGAGACTTCCGGTGGCATGGTGAGCTGAGGGGACGTGTCCGTCTCGGCTCCGGAGCCCGCTCTCTCCCCCTTACTGATAACTTGAGATATTCCCGAGGATTTTTGTAATAAAGTGGGGGAGCCGTTCAGGGAGAATCGGAGAATCGTCTTATCAGTCCCTTGTGATCGGAGTCGATGTATGGCCACGAAAATCCCCCGCCGAACACGTGCACGCAGTGGGGAAGCCAAAATGGCGGACGGCGGACAGGAGTCCTTGAGACCGCTGGAGACCCCAGCACTGGTGGCAGAGGTGTCCAGAGCAGTGGTGGGGGCCCTGGAGGCGAGACTGGGAGGTCTGTCTAACCAGATGCAAGAGGTGGCCCAAGCGGTGTCTGATTTTAATAGGAGAGTGGAAGCAAGCCCAGGAATACTGCAACGGACTGGGCTAAGATCCAGCGGGGACTTGGACTGGTGACTGCTCATGTGGGACTGCACTAGTGCCTATGCGAGTCTCAGCGGGTCTTTGGAGGATCAGCACGTGCAAGACATAGTACGGATTAAAGACCTGGAGGAGACGCTGGCTCAACATCAAGACAAGCTGGAGGACCTAGAAAACCGCAGCCGACGGAACAACTTGCGGTTTATAGGTGTTGAAGAGTCCGTCCCTGACAGAGACCTGAGACGTCACCTGGAGCAGTGGATCGCCGACACCTTGTCCTTACCGGTGGAGACTGGGAGAGTGATATTGGAGCGGGCACACAGGCTGGGACCCATTCGGGCAGGCGATCGACGACCACGAGCGGTGATCGCTCGCTTTCTTAACTCCATGCAAAAAGATGAAGTGTTAAAGGCTTCGCGACAATTGAGGCGGTTTGTTGCAAAATACAATAAAAGAGATTAAACCTAAACGCCATGGAAAGCAAGCCCGAAGTTAGCGGGTCTGTAGGGGGGCTCCAGACCAGCACGAAAAGGTGGGAACGGCAGCCATGTCTGCTGCTGCTCCTCCTGTGTTGCAATCTAGTCTTGACAAACCTACTAAAAAGAAGTACAAATCTAAAAGATCAGAGCACGTGGAGGAAGCTCCCCCACAGTCTCTGAATTCGGTACAGGGGGGCTTGGAGTCTATTTTCTGCAGATTTTATTTTAGCCTTACATCAAGCTTATTGCTTGAAATGGCAGCAAGGGCAGGACAAGGGCTCTGTCCCCTTACCCGGGCATCCTGTAGGCAAGTAGCCGCCTTCGTTGGACCCGGGGGAAGGCTCCTCCAAAATGTCCTTGGGCGTTGGGATGGGGGCCGATGGCATCGGTCAGCCCACATTGGAACTACCGGGCATGGAGGAAGGAGAGATTCTATCATAGTCTGGCGTAGAATGGCCTATGGATTTGGAAGACACTGAGCAGAGTGGTAGTGAGGATCCTAATATGTTTAGGGTGTTTAGGAAAGAGGAGTTAGGAGCCCTCATCGCCCAAACTTTGGCAGTTTTAAATATTGCCTTGCCAACGGCTCAGGAGGAGCCTTTAGAGGACCCTCTTCTGCAGGGGTTTAAAGTAGAGCAGAGGTGTTTTCCAGTTCACAGGGTCATGAAGCAGATGGTCGAATCTGAGTGGGAATGTCCGGAGGCTACCTTACGGGGGCTTGGGCTATCGGCTGCTTATATCCCTTACCGCATGAGGAGCAGGATTTATTAAAAATGTCTAAGGTGGATGCCTTGGTTTCGGCAGTCACTAAGAAGGCGACTATTTCTGTGGAAGGCGCGGCTGCCCTGAAAGACTTGCAGGATAGGAAGTTGGAATCCCTGCTGAAGCAGGCCTTTGAGTCTTGCGCGCTGGCATTGAGAGCAGCTATCTGTGGAGCGTATGTTTCTCGAGCCTCCATTAGATGGATCCAGGGCAGCACTCTCTCCTGCAAGGAGGAGGATGAAGGCGCAAAGCTAGAATCGGCCTTGGCTTACTTAGCGAATGCTTTTTATGATCTCGTAAGGATTTCAGCGAAGTCCATGGTGACTGTAGTTGTGGCTAGAAGATTTCTCTGGTTAAGAAATTGGGCGGCAGATGCCTCCTCCAAGGAGCGGCTGAGTAAGCTTCCGTGCAAAGGCACTCTGCTGTTTGGAGCGGCTTTGGAACAGATCGTTAAGGATCTCGGGGATTCGAAAGGCGGTAGGCTTCCAGAGGACCACCCAAAAATTCAGAAACCTGGTGTTTTGCACAAGGGCCCTTCGAGGGAGTTTCGGAGATTCCGGGGATCCCGTTTTGCCCCGTACCCGAGGGGCCGCTTTGCTCCCAGAGGTCAGTCCTTTTGGGGAGCTAGAGGATTCGGTAGAGGTTATTTCAGGGCCCAGCAAGGTACCAATCAAAAGCCGCAATGAAAGGAGGGTGGTCCAGACAGAGATCCCGGTGGGGGGACGGCTTCAGGGCTTTCTTTCTGTCTGGGCCACTATAACGTCCGACCAATGGGTTCTGGAAATTATTCGCGAGGGATACGCTCTGGAGTTTACTCGTCCTTTGGCGGAGGCCTTCGTGTTGTCCCCATGCGAATCTGCGGAAAAACAAAGGGTAGTAACCGACACTCTGCAACGGTTACTGCGCCTGCAGGCGGTAGTTCCGGTTCCCCCAGGCCAGTTAGGCTCAGGTCGATACTCGATTTATTTTGTCGTTCCCAAGAAAGAGGGTTTGTTTCGGCCTATTTTGGATCTCAAACACGTGAACCGCTGTTTGAGGGTTCCTCATTTCCACATAGAGACTCTTCGGTCGGTGATAGGGTCTGTGCATCCGACGGAGATGCTTACTTCCATAGATCTTACCGAGGCTTATCTTCACATTCCTATCAGGCCGGACCACCAGTGTTTTCTCCGGTTTGCAGTGCATATGGGTCATTTTCAGTTCCGAGCCTTGCCATTTGGCTTGGCCACAGCGCCGCGAACCTTCACGAAGGTGATGGTGGTGGTGGCGGCTGCCTTGAGACGAGAAGGGATTCTGGTGCATCCGTACCTCGACGACTGGCTGATTCGAGCGCCGTCTGTGTCAGAGTCGCTATCGGCAACGGCGCGGGTGGTTCATCTCCTGGAACAGCTTGGTTGGGTGATAAACCAATCCAAGAGTCAGTTGCAACCGGTGAGTCGTCTCCAGTACTTGGGAGCAGTTTTCGATACGGAGATCGGCACGGTTTTTCTTCTGGAAGTCAGGGTGCAGAAGATTTTAAAGCAGGTGGCGGAGTTCTTGCGTCTGAAGGCGCCAACGGCATGGCATTATTTACAGCTCCTAGGATCTATGGCGGCGACGTTACACCTAGTGCCTTGGGCGAGAGCCCATATGTGTCTGTTACAGCATGCGTTGCTGTCAAGGTGGTCGCCTCAGGAGCATCCTCTCACTCGGAGATTACCCAGGTCGCAGGAAGTGAGCGACAGCCTTCGGTGGTGGTTAGATCTTGCCCACCTGAGAGCGGGAATCCCCTTACGGCAACCGGACTGGGTACTCGTGACGACGGATGCCAGTCTCTTGGGCTGGGGAGCGCATTGTCAAGCTTCCATGGCGCAAGGTCTTTGGCCCCCAGAGGTAAAGGATGCTTCCATAAATTTTTTGGAGCTCAGGGCCGTCTTCCTGGCTCTTCGAGTTTCTTCCCCTGGTAGGCAACAAAGCGGTGAGAGTGTTTTCGGACAATGCAGTAACGGTGTCCTATATCAATCGGCAAGGGGGAACCGGGAGTGCGCTATTGTTGGAGGAGAGTCAGCGGTTGATGAACTGGATGGAGTTACATCTGGTAGCCATTTCGGCAGTGCACGTGGCAGGAAAAGACAATGTGCAGGCCGATTACCTCAGCCGCCATGTGGTGATCCCGAGGAATGGGAGCTGAACGCGGCAGTTTTTCACGACCTAACCCGACGGTGGGGTCCGCCAGTGATGGACTTGATGGCCACCTTCGACAGTGCCAAAGCCAGTCGGTTTTTCAGCAGACGCAGGGAGCGTATGTCGGAGGGACTCAACGGCCTAGTGCAGCCGTGGCCGACCAGAGTGTTGCTTTGTCTTCCCTCCATGGCCAATGATCGGGAGAGTCCTTCGGAGGATAGAAGGTCACGCCAGTCGAGTGATTCTCATCGCCCCGGATTGGCGCAGGAGAGCGTGGTATGCCGATTTGGTTCGTCTCTTGATAGACCATCCCTGGAAGCTTCCCAATCGGGCGAATCTGTTAGTTCAGGGCCCACTGCTCATGCCAAATGTTGATCGCTTCTCGCTTACGGCTTGGCTATTGAAAGGGAAAGGTTGAAACGTAGAGGCTATTCATCTTCAGTCATTGGCACCTTATTGCAGGCTAGGAGGAGCTCGATGTCGTTAGCTTATATCCGCGTTTGGCAGGTTTTTGAGAGCTGGTGCGAGGAGCGGAGTTTTCGTCCGCGAGACGCTTTAGGGTACTTTATCGTTTTGTTTTGTTCAAGTTTTATGGGCTGTTCATAGTCTGCTTTGTTAGAAATAGACTGAGGTTCGGCCAGCAGGGGGAGCCAGAGGTCCACTCAGCAAAACTTCAGAATTCAGTCTTCAACTGCTGGAGAAGGTTGACAACCCTCATGTTCTTGGATGGCCCGGAGAGTACTCAAGGAAAGACAATTAGCAGGTAAGGTCTAACTTCTTTTAATTTCTTTTATTTTGGGTTGGGGTGGGAGGTAATGGGACCACTAAACCCCCAGGTTCTCTTTTCTTTTAGTGGGGGTGGATGGGAAACAGGGACCACTAGGTATGTACTTTCTGTTGGCGCACCGGGTAGGGCAGATGCTTCCTGGTCTTCAAAAAGACCAGCAGGTTCCACCCCATTCTGGATCTGCGAAACTTCAACTGGTTCTTGGTGCACAAGAAATCCAAAATGATCTTGTTGGGGACGCTGCTCCTGTTCCTCCTACAAGACTGCTGGCTATGCTCCTTGGATCTGCATATGTGCATATTCTGATCCACCTGCATCACAGATGGTGCCTTTGGTTCGTGCTGGGTGGCCAGCACTATCAATACCAGGTGCTACACTTTGTGCTACCTACAGCCCCCATGATCTTCATGAAGTGCCTGGCAGTTTTGGCCACCTTCCTTCAGACCCTGGGGCATTTGTCTTCCTGTACCTGGATGTCTGGCTCATAAAAGGTTCCATGCCAGCCAGCATACATTAGTCCATCGAGCTCACCATTCAGGTGCTTGAAGGGCTCGGCTTCGTGATGAACTATCCAAAGTCCCACCATCAGCCGGTACAGCAACTGGAGTTCATCGGGGCCCTCTTCGATACCACTTGGGCGAGAGCCTTTCTGCTGGCAGACCGCCTGCAGTGTCTCCTTGAGGTGGTGGGCGCATTGAAGTGCCAGCGCCACACCACAGCCCATGGGCTGCTGAGAACCCTCTGACACATAGTGGCCATGGTGCATGTCACCCCTCAGCCTGCACAATGGCAGCAAGCCTTGGGCTGCCTGCGAGATGGGGTTGTGGTCACTGAACCACTTGCACAGTCCTTGGAATGGTGGCTCTTACCCGGAAACTTGAGTCGGGGCCTCCTATTCCAACCAGCATTGCAAGCTGCTCACGACGGATGCTTCTGAGCTTGTCTGGGGCGCGCATCTGGATGGTCTCCGCATCCAGGGTCTGTGGTCTGAGAGCGAGAGTCTCAATCAGATCAACTTTCTTGAGCTCTGGGCCATTGCAAATGCTCTCTATGCCTTTCATGTACACCTGACAAATCAGGTGGGCCTGATGCAGATGGACTACCCAGGTGGCCATGTTCTTTGTGATCAAGCAGGGGGGCACAGGCTCATATCTCCTGTGTTGGGAGATTGGAAGTTTGCCCTGCTCCATGGCATGGATCTCAGGATGATGTATTTGCCCAACAAGAGCAACGGCTTAGCGGATCGTCTCAGTCGGGTTCTTCAGCTACATGAGTGGACCCTCAAGAGGGAGGTGGTGGACCGGATCTTCCAGGAGTGGGGCAGAGACCCAGACCTCACCTCGCAGGATAGCAGCTCCTTTTAGCATCCCAACATCCACTCCCCGGTGCTCATGGCTTGGATGCTTTGCAGATAGCCCTCGAGGAGCTTGCCCTCCCCGATGGTGACACAGGGATCCTGCTGGCGTCTCAAGGTTCTATGCTTATGGACCTATGTGTTCAAGTGGTGGTGGTTTGCTATCTAGTGTGCTGATTGGGCGCTGGACCCTTTGTCTGTTCCACGGACCAGCTGTTGGAATACCTCTTGCACCTCTCCAATTCTGGCCTCTGGTCCAACTCTGTGTGTTCACCTTAGTGCAATAGGAGCATTCCATTGTAGCTGCGAGGGGAAGCCTGTGTCGGCTCAAGCTTTGGTACGCTGATTCATATGGGGCTTGCCTCTTTCAAAGCCTCCAGTTGAGCCCTCTAGGTCACTTGGGGTCTGAATGTGATCCTCAGCCAGCTCATGTGGGCTCCTTTTGAGCTACTGGACATGTGCCCTCTGAAGTTCTTGACCTGGAAGGTCCTCTTCCTGGTGGCTGTCACGTCGGTCTGACATGTGAGTGAGCTCCAAGCTCTGGTCGCACACCTTCCATACACCGTTTCACCAGAATCATGTTGTGCTCCGCACATATGCTTGTTTTCTGCTGAAGGTGGTCTCTGCTTTCCACCTCAACCAGTCCATTATCCTTCCAACATTCTTTCCCTGGTCTCATGCCAATCACTGTAAGGCAGCATTGCACATATTGGATTGCAAGCTTGCGTTGGCCACCTACTTGGAACATACGAAGGTACACGGTCAGTCCTCAGTTGTTTGTCTCCTTCAACCCAAATAGGCTGGGTGTTGCTGTTTTGAAGGGTATGCTATCCCTCTGGCTCGCTGATTGCACTGTCCATGTATATTCCTTGGCTGGTCTGAGCATTGAGGGTCATGTTACGGCTCAGAATCTCTGTGCGATGGCTACATTTGTTGCCAACCTCTGTTCTGTCTCTGCAGAGATCTGCAGGGCTGTGACAGTCTTTGGTCCATACCTTTTGCAGCCCATTACTATCTGGATGGGAATTCTCGATGGGACAGCAGTTTTGACCAAGCCATGCTCTGGCATATCTTTGTGTCTTGAGGGTCAACTCCTGCCCACCAGCTCTTGTGTCTGTCCAGGCTACCTGTTCAAATTCCCTTGATCGATGTCTACTGTAGATACTGCATCAGGTGAGTCCCTCGGCAGGACTACCTCTCTGGTCTTCCTGGTTTCTCCAGTTCTCTATGCCTGGCTATTCTCTCTCCTCAGGTTCCGGTAGCCTGGAGCTTGGGAGTCCCATATATGAGGACTTATGTCCTGCTTGTTCATGGAAAAAGCGTAGTTTATTTACTTAGCTGTATTTATATACCGCCTTTCACCGGTTCAAGGCAGTTTACACCGAACAGGAGAACATATACATTGTAACAGTCTTTTTACAACTATATGCAACATACAGTTGATACATAATTTAAATCTGTATATACAGTGGTGTGCAAAAGTCTGGAATCACTTGTGAGTTTTGCGTTTTTGTACTTCTAACTTTTTTTTTTAAATTTTGCATTAGCCCAGCATATTCATCTTTCTACCACGTTAAAAGGGATACATTTGGCTATTAGAGTTGACTTTTTTGCATTCCTTGCTTCCAATTTAAATACTTTACAGACACTGGGTGATAGCTACTGCAATTTTTGTGGATCCTGCGTCAAAACTGGATTGAGATTATCCAATATGCACACGTTATTTCTGACCAATCAGGAGGCTGGTTTCACTAACCAATCACAATGCAGATATCTAGCCAACAGTGCAGCTACAAAAACACACAGAATTTTTGAATGTCATACGCTTTCTGGATCGATCATGAAGATGACTCGGACCCTGA
Organism: Ichthyophis bannanicus; assembly: GCA_033557465.1. Taxonomy (NCBI): domain Eukaryota; kingdom Metazoa; phylum Chordata; class Amphibia; order Gymnophiona; family Ichthyophiidae; genus Ichthyophis; species Ichthyophis bannanicus. The sequence continues at coordinate 452,671,925 of CM066037.1, forward strand.
CATTGGAGGAGCATGTTCTTGTGTCCTTTATGAGCAAGGAAGGATTTTCAAGCTGTCAGATAGCCAGGAAAGTTGGCTGCAGTCAGAGTGCTGTTGTTAAGATTGTACAGAAGAAGAAAGAAATGGCTTCAGTGGTGGACAAGCCTTGTTCAGGTCGTCCACGTGCATCAACATCACGCCAGGACCGCGCACTGACGCATTTCACTGACTAATCGCAAGTTGACCTCTCCTCAGCTACTTCGAGAGTGAGGTCAGTGTCAGCTCATCAACAGTTCGTCGCCGGTGCCTGCAGTTTGGTCTCCGGGGCTGCAAAGCACAGCAAAAGCCACTGATGACTGACATACAAAGGCGCAACCAGATCGTGTGGGTGAGAAAGCACTCAACCTGGTTGACTGAAATGTGGGAAAAAGTGCTATTCAGTGATGAAAGCACCTTCTGCCTGTTTGGTAACCAGGCCCACACCTATGTGAGGAGATTTCCTGGATCGGAATTCAAGCCTGAGTGTCCCAACCTCACTGTGAAGCATCCTTTGAAGGTCATGGTCATGGTCTGGGGCTGCATGGCTGCCAGTGGCGTTGGACGTCTTTACATCGTCGATGGAATGGTCAACGGAGCCAAGTACATCACCATACTGCAAAGGTGCATGGTGCCATCAGCACACCAGCTGTTTCCTGACCAGTTCCTGTTCCAAGATGACAATGCACCCTGCCATCGCTCCAGACAGGTGATCAGCTGGAAGCATCAAGTCAGTGGACTGGCCTGCCCAGTCTCCAGATCTGAATCCATTCGAGAACCTGTGGCACAAGGTGGTCTTGGAAATATCCAAGAGGCATCAGACATCAAAGCGTGAGCTGATTGAGTCACTCATTGCAGCTTGGAACCGCATTGTCACCAACGATCACCTTGTCAGACTGGTTCATTCAATGCCGACAAGGTGCAGTCAGGTGATCAAAGGGTGGCCCATCAAATACTGAGCCATCACTGTCACACAAAAACGGCCTTTTTCAAGGCCACATACATTAATTTGAAGGAAACCTGGCATGCGTCCATAATATTTTAAAGCATACTTACAATAATATATCATTGGCCAACGATGTACATTACGCGATTTTCACAGAAAATCTATCAACAGGACAACTGTGGGGAACAAATTCAGAAAATAAGGGCCAAACCAATACTAAAAGTTGGCCCTAATAGCCAAATCTATCACTTATCATGAAATATACAGAAAAAGCCACTGGGAGGAAAAGGAAATTAAGATATAAGGTCACAAAGTTGAAAAAACGTCAAATTTACAAGTGATTCCAGGTTTTTGCACACCACTGTAGCTATAAACCTATGTACATTGAACAGACTTAGATTATGTGCAGGTGCACTCAATTGGCTTATGTTATGGGGTGAAATGCTCAGTGGAGCGGTGTGTTTTCAGATGTTTTTTGAAGGTTTTGAGGTCTGTGATCCGGATTGGGTCTGGGAGAATATTCCATAAAGATGGTGCATAAAGTTGGAATGCTCATTTACATGCTTGTTTGTTAGCTTTGGTTTTGAGATTCGCCTAGATCTGAGTTGCTTGGGGGGTCTGAAGAAGCGTGTGTGGGGGGGGGGGGGGTGTCGGTGTGATTTGAATTTTATTCAGCTCTGTAATGGGAGCCAGTGGAGCTTTTTGAGGATAGGGGTGATATGATCCTGTTTTGTCACTGCATGTAGGGTCTTTGCTGTTGGGTTGAGAGCCGTTTCAGTTGGTGGATTGTGGAAGGCCTTGGTAGATCGTGTTGCAAAAATTCAGGTGATGTATTATAGATGCTTGCGGGTCAGTCTGGAAGTCTGTTGGTTCAAGGAGTGGTCATAGGCATTGTAGTGTTTTTGTTTTGAAGTAGATTGTCTTGGTGATTTTACTGATTTGGGCTTTTAGAGTGAGGTGCTGATCAAGGGTGATCCATAGATACTGGACTTCAGTCTGGGTTTTCATTGTTGTGGTGTTCAGTGTTATAGTGGGGGATGGGACAAAGGTGGTATCTTTTGTTATGTAGAGGGCCTCCATTTTGTTAGTTATTGAAGGTTGTTGTCTTTCATCCAATTGGTTATGTGTGTGAAGCACTCTGAGTGGGCGGATAGTGTGGGTTTGTGTATGTAGATCATTATATCATTGGCATAGATGTGGACACATAGGTTGTGGGATCTTATGATTTTGCAGAGTGGTCGAAGGTAGAGGTTGAAAAGACGAGTAGAGAGGGTGGATCCTTGGGGAACTCATTGGGTCTTTTTATAAGGGGTGGAAGCGTTTTGTCCAATCTGTGAGGTAGGAAGTGAACCATTTTAGTATTGTGCCTTGGATTCCATAGGTGTGGAGATGTTGCAGGAGGATATTGTGGTTTACCATGTCAAATGCTGACGAGATGTTTAGAAAGATTAGTAGGAAGCCTTGATTCATGTGCTGTATTCCTTGGACTAGTGTGTTTAACAGAGTGGTCAATAGTGTTTCCACTCTGTGGTGTGGATGGCATTCATGTTGAGTGTCTAGGAGGTTGTGCTGATCGATATGGTCCTGAAGTTGATGTTGGATGGTTTTCTCCATGTTCTTTGCAGTGATGGGTAGGCTGGTGATGGGTCTGTATGATGCAGGGCCAGTTGGGTCCAGGGTGGGTTTTTCAGAGTTGGATGTATGGATGTCGTCTTCAGGCATGTGAGCATTGTACCTTGTAGTATTGTATTTGTGATTTTGGCGAGTGCTCCGCTTAGTTTTTTTCTTGGCTGCCTTGATCCATGAGAAGGAGAAAGGAATCCATGGGGGAGGTCGTTGGGTTTAGGGATGTGATTGTGTTTTCTTTCAATCACTTTGTGAAATCTGTGAAGGATGTCCATGGGTCCATGACAGTGAGATTGTCTTCGAGGTGGGGTGTGTGAAGGGCTGCTTGTTGAGGGTGCAGTTGCTTGTAATGTTGTGCCAATTGTTGAGGGGTGAGCGTTATTGTAGTGTTTTCAGTAGTTGGTGCTTTTGTTAGATGTATTACATTATTGAAGAGCTCTCTTGGCCGGCTGATTGCAGAGTTGAGTAGTTTGGTGTGGTGGTCCCATATTGCTTTGTCTGTTGTGGCAAGGTAGTCATTTAGAAGTCACTGGTAGTGCAGCCTGTTTTCATTGCTTTTTGTTTTTCACCATTTTCATTCATGTTTGCGGAGTTGTCATTTTTTTATTTTGGAGAGCTGGGGTGTACCACTCAGTCTTAGTTTTTTGTGTGCTTGGACTTGTTGGAATTGGGGGTGATGGCAGCTTTCCTGGTGATGGTGTTCCAGTTCTCCATTAGGATATCGGGGTCCATGGGTCTGTCATGAAGGTGTGCTAGGGTGTCTCTAATGAAGTTGTCCTTATTGAAAGGTTTGAATCTCTCTTTTGATGGGTGCAGGTTGTGATTGTTGTGAGTATATGGGAGGGAGAAGAGGATTAGTTTGTGTTCTGACCAGGATACTACCGGTAGGTAGGTTTGGATGGAGAGTGGGGGGGGGGGGGGGGACCCATTTGCGTTGTATGGTGGTTGAAGAAAATTAGATCTAGGGTGTTACTAGCTATGTAAGGTCCATTGCTGACATGGCTTGGATGAAGGTGAGGGCGTGGTTCTGTTGTAGTGAGGGGAGGTTAAAGTACTAGAAGGTCCTTTCCAGTTACTCACCTGTAGTAGGTACTCTCTGTGAATAGCAGGAATAAGTCCTCACAACCCTCCTACTCTGCTGGGGAGTTGCTTTCTTGGCTCCAGCTATGTGATCATACTGGAGAATATGATGCCGTGGCATGCGGGGAAGGCAGGCGCACATGTGTGGTATATCTCCCAAAAGCTTGCTTTTGAAGTTGGGGAGTGGTCCATGCGAGGCCTTATTTTATTTACATTTTTATACCGTGATTTCCTTCAGATCAATTGCGGTTTACAATGAACAATGAATTGTACAGAAAGTACGAATCCAGTTTACATGGAACAGTATCAACTATATACAATAACAATTAAAATGAGATATATTAACTATATACATAAAGATCTTGTCTTTGTGGTGTTGAAGTGTTCTGCTAGGGGATCGTTGATTGGGTGTGTGGAACGTCTAGGTTGTGTTCAGAAGTTGTTATAGAGCCAAAGTGTTGTGAAAATAGGTACGTTTTTTTTAAAGTGTTTTTTTTTGGAAGGAGGATTGTCTGTGACATCGTCCATACGTGAAGACTTATTTCTGCTATTCACGGAGAACACTTGCTACAGGTTAGTAACTACGCTGTCTAACTTAGGCCATATGGGCTTTTTCTGCGGTCATGTTTCTGTCTCAGGGGTGGCCAATTCCAGTCCTGGAGAGCCACAATCCAGCCTGGTTTTCAGGATGTCCCTAATAAATATTCATGAGAGATGTGCATACAGTGGGAGGCAGTGGATGCAAATATATATCATGAATATTCATTAGGGACATCCTGACAACCAGACTTGATTGTGGCTCTCCAGGCCAGGGGTGGCCAATTCCAGGCCTGATCTGGTCTGCCCTTCCGTATCAACTACCTTTAGAGATCCTCTGTGTTTGTCCCATGTTTTCTTGAATTAAGATACTGTCCTTGTCTTTGCTACCTCCACTGGGAGACTATTCCACACATATACCACTCTTTCCGTAAAAATATATTTATGCATATTACTCCTGAATCTTTCCGCTTTCACACTCATCCTATGTCTCCTTGTATCTGAGCTTGCATTCATTTGAAAGAGGCTCTCCTCTTGTGCATTTGTGCCACAGAGGTATATAAATGTCTTTTATATCTCCTCTATCCTGCCTTTCCTCTAGTGCAGGGGTCTGCAACCTTTAAGACGTAAAGAGCCACTTGGACCCGTTTCCGAAGGGAAAAAAAAAACTGGGAGCCGCAAAACCATTGCGACATTTAAAACAAATCTAACACTGCATATATTGTTTCTTACCTTAATGCTATATACGACCCCCTACTTTTCCTGTTAAAATATAGGTGTTTGGCCTATACTCGCCGTATAAGACTACCCCTCTTCCTTCACACACCAAAAAAAAAAGCCAGAAAATATCACAACAAGTAACAATATTTGATTTCAAAATTATGATGATTTTGTAGTCAAATCACTAATATGAAATAAAATTATTTTTTCTACCTTTGTTGTCTGACCAATTTATTCTTTGATCATGCTGGTCCCGATCTGAGGCTTCTGCTTTCCTGTCTTCTCTTAGCTCTCTTTCTGTGGTCTATGGTCCATCTGCCATTTCTTATCTCTTCTTTCGTTTTCTTCACTTCTTTCCATCAGCCTATTTCCAGTCCCAGTAACCCTCCCCAATATCAGCCCCTTTCCAGTCCTCACTCCCAGTACCTTCCAGTGCTAATCCCCCCTCAACCCCATTACCAGTGCTAGCCTCCCCTAATCAGCCCAATACCAGTCCTACCCCCCATCAGCTCATTACCAGTCCTAGCCTCCCCTAATCAGCTCATTTCCAGTGCTCGTCCCCTCAACCCCATTACCAGTGCTCCATCCCTCCATGTCAGCCCCCTCCCTCCCTCCATCCATATCAGCTCCCTCCCTCCATGTCAGCCCCCTCCATCCCTCCATGTCAGCCCCCCTCCCTCCATCCATATCAGCTCCCTCCCTCCATGTCAGCCCCCTCCATCCCTCCATGTCAGCCCCCTCCCTCCCTCCATCCATATCAGCTCCCTCCCTCCATGTCAGCCCCCTCCATCCCTCCATGTCAGCCCCCCTCCCTCCCTCCATGTCAGCAGCCCCCCTCCCTCCATCCATATCTGCTCCCTCCCTCCATGTCAGCCCCCCCCTCCCTCCATGTCAGCCCCCCTCCCTCCATCCATCCATATCTGCTCCCTCCCTCCATGTCAGCCCCCCTCCCTCCATCCATATCAGCTCCCTCCCTCCATGTCAGCCCCCTCCCTCCATCCATCCATATCAGCTCCCTCCCACCATCCATACCAGCTCCCTCCCTCCATGTCACCCCCCTCCCTCCATCCATCCATTTAAGGTCCCTCCCTCCATGTCAGCCCCCTCCATCCCTCCAGGTCAGCCCCCCACCCTCCATCCAACCCAATCTGCTCCCTCCCACCATGTCAGCCCCTCCCTCCATCCATATCAGCTCCCTCCCTCCCTCCAAGTCACCCCCCCTCCATCCCTCCATGTCAGCCCCCCTCCCTCCATCCATCCATATCAGCTCCCTCCCTCCATGTCAGCCCCCCCTCCCTCCATCCATCCATATCAGCTCCCTCCCTCCATGTCAGCCCCCTCCATCCCTCCATGTCAGCACCCCTCCCTCCATCCATCCATATCAGCTCCCTCCCTCCATGTCAGCCCCCTCCATCCCTCCATGTCAGCCCCCTCCATCCCTCCATGTCAGCACCCCTCCCTCCCTCCATGTCAGCACCCCTCCCTCCATCCATCCATATCAGCTCCCTCCCTCCATGTCAGCCCCCTCCATCCCTCCATGTCAGCCCCCTCCCTCCCTCCGTCCATATCTGCTCCCTCCCTCCTCCATGTCAGCCCCTCCCTCCATCCCTCCATTTCAGCTACCTCCCTCCATGTCAGCCCCCCTCCCTCCATCCATCCATATCTGCTCCCTCCCTCCATGTCAGCCCCCCTCCCTCCATCCATCCATATCTGCTCCCTCCCTCCCTCCCAGTCAGCCCCCCTCCCCTCCAGCCATCCATATCTGCTCCCTCCCTCCCTCCATGTCAGCCCCCCTCCCTCCATGTCAGCCCCCCTCCCTCCATCCATCCATATCTGCTCCCTCCCTCCATGTCAGCCCCCCTCCCTCCATCCATCCATATCTGCTCCCTCCCTCCATGTCAGCCCCCCTCCCTCCATCCATATCCGCTCCCTCCCTCCTTGTCCGCCCCCTCCCTCCATCCATTCATATCTGCTCCCTCCATCCATGTCAGCCCCCCTCCCTCCATCCATCCATCCATATCAGCACCCTCCCTCCATGTCAGCCCCCACCAACCCACCATGTCCGCCCCCCTCCCTCCATCCATCCATATCAGCTCCCTCCCTCCATGTCAGCCCCTCCTCCCTCCATCCATCCATGTCAGCCCCCCTCCCTCCATGTCAGCCCCCCTCCCTCCCATCCATATCAGCTCCCTCCCTCCATGACAGCCCCCCACCCACCATCCATCCATATCAGCGCCCACCCTCCATGTCAGCCCCCCGCCCTCCATGTCAGCCCCCTCCATCCCTCCATGTCAGCCCCCCTCCCTCCATCCATATCTGCTCCCTCCCTCCATGTCAGCTCCCCTCCCTTCTTCTGCAGCCGCGGCTCCCTGCCTCTTACGGAACCGCGGCTGTGCTTTTAAAATCATCTCGGAGCCCTTCCTGTCTTGACGGGCTCCGTGCAGCATTGTCCCGCCTCCAAACTTCCTTTAGAGGCGGGACAATGCTGCACGGAGCCCGTCAAGACAGGAAGGGCTCCGAGATGATTTTAAAAGCACAGCCGCGGTTCCCTAAGAGGCAGGGAGCCGCGGCTGCAGAAGAAGGGAGGGAGCCCATAACGCCATAAATACCGGGCGGGCAGTGTGCTCCGGAGCCGCGGCAAAGGTGAGAAAGAGCCGCATGCGGCTCCGGAGCCGCGGGTTGCCGACCCCTGCTCTAGTGCATAAATAGTAAGGTCTTTGTCCCCATATGCTTTATAACAAAGACCACTAGCTATCTTAGTAGCCACCCTCTGCACCATCCTGTTATATTTCCTCTTGAAGGTGTGGTCTCCAGAGTGGCACATAATACTCCAAATGAGGTTGCACCAAAGACTTATATAGAGACAATATTGCTTCCTTTTTTCTGCTGGCCATTCCTCTCCCTGTGCTCCCAAGCATCCTTGTGGCTGTCACCATTTTTACCTGTTCAGCCACTTTAAGGTCATCCAAAATGATAACATCCAGGTCCCGCTCTTCTTAGCGGACAAATTCTTTACCCCTTATTTTGTACCTCTATTCACCTCAGCCACCAGAGATCCCTTCAGTATCTTGTCTCCAGCAGATGGTGGATGGATTTTCTCCTCTGTGAAGAAGATCTGAAGAATCGAGAGGAAAAGATTGCTGTAGCCTTTCCTATCTGTTTAGCCACCTTAAGATCATCAGAAACAGTCTCCCCCAGATCCTGCTCTTTTGTGGACAGAAGTACTTCACCCTCTTTACTGCACTGCTCCCTTGGATTTTTTGTAGCCCAAATGCATAACCCTGCATTTTTTAGCATTGTTCTCAGCTGCCAAATTCTTGATCATAGTTCAAGCTTAGCTAGATCCCTCCAGATGTTATCTACCTTCCTGGGTGTCTACTCTATTGCAGATTTTGGTATCATCCGCAAGGAGGCAAACCTTACCTGACAGCACTTCTGCAATATCGCTAACAAAGATGTTAAAAAGAATTGGACTAAGGACAGATCCATTCGGTTCACCACTGGTAACATCCTTCTTTACAGAGTTAGCCCAATCTACCTGTACCCTTTGTCACCTCCCACTGAACCAATTTCCAATCCAGTTAGTCACTTTAGGGTCCATCCCTACGGTGCTCCATTTGTTTATAAGTTTCCTGTGTGGAACTGTGTCAAAGGCTTTACTGAAATCTAAGTACACCACATCTAAGGTGCTCTCGGTCCAACTCCCTGGTCACCCAGTCAAAAAAATCAATCTGATTTGTCTGACAAGAACTGCCTCGGTTCCTGCAATCCATTGGACTCCCGAAACCTCAATATTCTCTGTTTTAGCAGCGTTTCCAATAGTTTACTCACCACAGAGGTTAGACTAACTGGCCTGTAGTTTTCAACCTCATCCTTCTGCTTTTGTGTAAAGGGACCACATGTGTCTTTCTCCAGTCCTCTGGGACCATTTCAGACTCTAAAGAAGCATTGAAACAGTCAGTCATTGGAGCTGCTAGAAGGTCCCCAAGTTCCTTCAGTATTCTCGGATGTATTTCATCCAGTCCCATCGCTTTGTCTATTTTTAGTTTAGCTAGTTCCTCATGAACACAGTCTTTTGAAAATCATTCTCCTTCACTACTTTTCCTATTTGTGGATGTTTTCTGAGGTCCTGCTCCTGGTCCTTAATCTGTGAATACAGAACAGAAATGTTTGTTAAGCAATACCGCTTTCCTTATCGTTCCTCCAGTTTAGTCCTCAACTTCTGGGTAGTGCACCTCCTCCTGCAGCTGGAGACTGGGTATGTCAAACTTGTGACATCACTGGATGTAGCCTGCTGGAATCTTCCATCAGCCCTAGTGTGTCCAATCTCCTTGCAGCAGGAGAACGTAGTGAGCCTAGGCTGGGCTCACTAGAGGAACTAATAAGGAGCAGTTAGTTAGGATTGATAGGACTTACATTTATCCACGAAATCTCCACGAACAAGCAGGAATGTGCCTTCACATATGGGTATCGTCGGTACCGACGGAGCCTGCGCGGGAACACTCCCCAGCGTCCAATAAGAAAGCTTTTGGGAGCATCCCACAGCGCCTGCGTGCTGCCTTCCCGCCTTTCCCAACCGCCTCTCTCCAGTTCTTCTTTTCTGCAGAGCCAGCAGGTCGTGTTCCTGTCACCGCAGAAGAAGTTCATTATTTTTTCTTTATTCTTTTGTGTCGCGTCTGCCTTCTTCGACGTCGGACCGGTACCGCCGGTCTTTCTTTTCTTTCTTTAAAAAAAAAAAAAAAAAGCTTTATCTTTACTGTGCATTTTCAGTTTTTGGGCCTTAGGCCTAAAAATATTTTCCTCATGGAGAAGCCTGCTTCTGGGTTTAAAAAATGCACAAAATGTGGTGGTACTATTTCTGTCACCGACACCCATGACTGGTGTCTAAAGTGTTTGGGACCTGACCATTCCATCACGGATTGTATGTCCTGTACCATGATGTCTAAAAGAGGTCGGCAGAACCAAGCAGCCAAGCTCAGTACCCTGTTTCCCTCTGATGCAGCTTCGGTAGCATCGACGTCGTCCAGGGCCTCTTCTTCCTCCCATGGATCTCAGGTAACCAAGCATAAATCTGGCCGGTCCTCGAAGGGCAGATCTCCCTCCAAGCATCGAGATGCCTCCGGGCTTGCCCTCGAGGATTACGCACCGGCAAAATTACCCCGGCGGGAAGTCCCGGCTTCCAAAGCATTATCTATGGGGTCACAGGTTGACATCGATGGCTCGGCCTCGACAGATCACCTGTTGCCGTGTTCCGGGGTACCGGTGGCTCCCACTGGTACCGACATCCAGACTCTGGTGACGTCGATGGATCAGAAGATTCTGACCATGCAGCGCACCGTAACGGCTTTCATACAGGCTGCGATGCCTCCGGTACCGCAACAATCCCCGTTGCTGGTACCGGCATCGCTACCGGTACCGATTGCATCGACATCGGCTTCGGTGTCGACTGCAGCGGTACCCTGTCCTATGATGCCCATCGGTACCGAACCGGTACCGATTACTCCCAATGTCGATCCCACTCGATACGGTTATCGGGCTTTACAGGAGCATCCAGACAGGCGATACTTCAATTCCTCTGAGGACTCTGAGTCTGAGGGTTCTGTAGAAGCATCGATACTTCTTCCTCAGGAGGAGTCTTCACCTAAATGAAAAATGTCTCCTCTAGAAGACTTGTCTTTTCAAGACTTTGTTAGGGAAGTGGCTAGGGGCCTCTCTATCACAGTGGCTCCTGAGTCAGAACCCAGAACCAAGGAGTTGGATATTTTACAATATCCTAAAGCTCCTAAGGAGGCAGCTACTTTACCTGTTCATGAGATTCTGTATGATCTCATGTTGAGGATGTGGGAGACACCTCTCACCACCTCTCCTCATTCTCGCAGGTTAGGCACCATGTATCGTGTCCCTCCTTGTCCTGGCTTCCACAAGACTCAGCTTCCTCACCACTCTATTGTGGTAGAGTCTGCCATGAAGAAGATAAAGAGTGCAAAAAGACACTCATCTAATCCTCCAGGGCGTGAATGCAGGACCCTGGATGCTTTTGGCCGAAGGGTTTTCCGAGCTGCTATGTTAGCTGCTAGGATCAATTCCTATAGTCTCTATATAGGAATGTTTCTAAAAGATGTCACAGATCATCTGCAGACTTTAACCCCTTTCATTTCAGAGGATAAAAGACAGGAGTTTCTCACTTGGCTCAAACATGCCCAAGATGTCTCCAAATTTTCCAACCGTGCAGGCTTTGACTCTTTTGAGTGTGTAAGCAGGGCTTCGGCTATTGCCATAGGGGCACGCAGAATTGCTTGGCTACAAGCTTCTGATTTGGAGCTCTGGGTCCAAGATCAATTGGGAAATCTCCCTTGTACAGGTGAAAACCTTTTTGGTAAGGATTGGCAAGCAAAGACCACTCAGATGGATGCTGAAAACTCTGCTTTGGATCGACTTTCAAAGTCTACTTCTGCTCCTGTTAAGAAAAGATTGTTTAAAAAGACATCTTTTTTTCAAAAAGGGAAGATACTATCCTGCTTATGGTCAGCAGGCATCTTCTGCAGGTCGTTTTGCTGCAAAGCGTCAGCAACCACCTAAACAGGCCAAGTCAAAGGCAGCTAGACCTTCCACGGCCCAGCAGTCTCAGCCTCCTCAGGGCCTTTGACTTGCAACTAGAGAACTTAGCCTTTCTAGCTCTGGAAGGACCAGAGCCCCTTACCATCCCAGGAAGGTTGACTTACTTTGCTCCCAGATGGGAGCAAATCACAGCAGAGCAATGGACACTCTCCATCATAAGGGAAGGGTACAAGCTTCATTTCTTAAGCCTTCCCCCTCACACCATGGTGAAACAGTTCAATTCTCCAACATCTCTCCTCAACCTTCTAGGTCAGGAGATTGCCATCCTTCTTGCCCAAGGGGCAGTAGAAGAAGTACCTCTTCTTCAACAAGGCACAGCGTTCTACTCCCCTTATTTTCTTAATCCAAAGAAAACAGGGGGTTACAGACCCATCTTAGATCTCAGAGAATTGAACAAATTTCTATTCAAGGAGAAATTCAAGATGATTTCTCTCGGTGCTCTGCTTCCATACCTTCAGAGTCAGGACTGGCTTTGTTCTCTAGATCTCAAGGATGCGTACACCCATGTCCTCATCCATCCAACGCACAGAAGGTTCCTTCAGTTCCTTTTTCAAGGAAAGCACTACCAATACAGGGTGCTTCCTTTTGGTCTGGCCTCTGCACCAAGGGTGTTCACGAAATGCATGGCAGTAGTAGCTGCATTTCTACGCACTCTAGGAATATTCGTCTTCCCATATCTGGACGACTGGCTCATTCGAGCTCCATCTCAAGCAGAGGCCAAGACTTATCTATCCTGCACAATGCGTGTCCTTCAGTATTTGGGACTAGTAATAAACATTTCAAAATCCAGTCTCACCCCTACTCAGTCCCTCGAGTTTATAGGGGCTTGGTTGGATACGACAACTGCAAGGGCCTATCTTCCTCAGGCCCGTTGCCTACGCTTGGTGCAGTTAGCCTCCCAAATACAGTTAAAGCCCCTTTTAACTGCTCGAGAAATGTTGCAACTCTTAGGCCACATGGCATCCACTGTGCATGTGGTTCCATATGCTCGCCTTCACATGAGGGCAGCTCAATGGACTTTGTCCACCCAATGGACTCAGGCATCAGGTTGCCTGTCAGACAAAATAGCAAACTCCAGTCGCCTTTTTTGGTCTCTCCAGTGGTGGAAGTCCCCTCAAAACCTGATGTTGGGGTCTCCTTTTTAACAGTCGCTTCCCCAAGCAACCCTTACAACAGATGCCTCTCCAATGGGTTGGGGAGCTCATCTGCAAGATCTCTCCACCCAGGGCATCTGGTCTCCACAGGAGACTTCTCTACACATAAATCTCTTGGAACTCAGAGCAATTTTCTTAGCTCTGAGTGTTCCACTCCCTGCTTAGCTACAGGACAGACCTCATCCACACGGACAATCAAGTAGCCATGTTCTATGTAAACAAGCAGGGAGGGACTGGCTCTCTGTCGCTTTGCAGCGAAGCTTTGTGACTGTGGGCCTTCGCCAGAGAGCATCAGATTCATCTTATGGCAGTATATCTTCCAGGCGTTCAAAACTCTTGGGCAGACAGACTCAGTCGAGTTCTGCTTCCACACGAATGGTCCCTCCACAGGGACCAGGTAGCCAGGATTTTTCGAATTTTGGGAACCCCGGACATAGACCTATTTGCAAGTCCGTCGAATGCCAAACTTCCCCGGTTCTGTTCCAGGATTCCGTGCCAGGGAGTTCAGGCCAAGGATGCCTTCCTCCTTCACTGGGGTCAAGACTTCCTTTATGCCTTTCCACCCATTCCCCTAATTCCCAAAACACTGTTCAAGCTTCAGAGAGACCGAGGTTCTATGATCCTCATAGCACCACATTGGCCACGTCAAGTGTGGTGCCCTCTACTTCTGCATCTCTCTCAAGCTCCGTCCCTGGAGTTGGGCTCTGCTCCAGTTCTTCTCTCCCAGGAAGACGGAACGTTGTGGCACCCAAACCCCCAGTCTCTCCATCTCAGGGCCTGGTTGCTGAAGGCCTAGACCTTCAAGTTTTCTATCTCTCTCAGCAAGTCAGATATTATTCATGCTTCTAGAAAGCCTTCCACTAGATGTTCCTATGCTTTCAAATGGAAAAGATTTACCATTTGGTGTTCAGAGAAGGGTCTTAGTCCTCTTGCAATACCTTTGAATTCTTTACTAGAGTATCTTCTGCATCTTTCCCATGCAGGCCTCAAAACAAATTTGGTAAGAGTCCATTTGAGTGTTATTGCAGCGTCCCTCAAGCCTCTCAATGGACAGCCTGTTTCCTCTCATCCTCTTATAGCAAGATTCATGAGAGACCTTCTTTTAACTAAACCTCCCATTAGACCACCTCCAGTGGCATGGACTTAAATCTGGTTCTTGGCCAGCTTATGAAGCCACCCTTTGAACCTTTAGCCACCACCTCCTTGAAATTTCTTTCTTGGAAGGTTATCTTTCTCATTGCAGTCACCTCAGCACGTCGCATCAGTGAGTTGCAAGCCTTGGTGGCTAATCCTCCTTATACAAGGTTCCATCATAAGGTAGTCCTCAGGACCAATCCACACTTTATGCCCAAAGTGGTCTCGCCTTTTCATCTGAACCAAGAGGTATACTTACCTGTTTTTTTTCCAGGACCTCATGCATCAAGTGCAGAGAGGAATCTTCATACTTTGGATTGTAAAAGAGCTCTCGCCTTTTACTTACAAAGAACACAGCAACATAGAAAGTCTTCTCAACTCTTTGCTTTTGATCCTTTCCATTTAGGACTTCCAGTTTCTAAGAGAACACTGTCCACTGGATTGCTCAGTGTATTTCTTTCGCCTACCAGAGTAGGAACCTTTCTCTGGAAGGCCACGTCACAGCTCACAATGTAAGGGCCATGTCACAACTCACAATGTGAGGGCCATGGCAGCCTCAATGGCTCATCTAAACTGTGTCCATCGACCAAATCTGTCGAGCGGCCACCTGGGCCTCGGTTCATACCTTCACAGCCCATTACTGTTTGGACAAGGACTCCCGTCGGGATGCCTCGTTTGGTCAGGCTGTTCTCAAACACCTGTTCCATTCCTAATCAACTCCTACCCACCTACCCTGGTTGGATGCCAGAGATCCATGGGGGGAGGTGGAGCCCTTTTCAGGGACACACAACCCTGGGGTCTCTCCCTGGCATCTGCAGCTAGGGAGTCCCCATATTTGAAGACTCATTCCTGCTTGTTCCTGGAGATAGCACAGTTACTTACCTGTAACAGGTGATCTCTGGGAACAGCAGGAATAAGTCTTCACAACCCACCCACCTCCCCTAGGAGTTGTATCTCTCTATCTATCTTTCCCTCTCTCTCTCTCTTTGTCTCAGCTTTAAAACTCGAACTGGAGAGAGGCGGTTGGGAAAGGCGGGAAGGCAGCACGCAGGCACTGTGGGATGCTCCCAAAAGCTTTCTTATTGGATGCTGGGGAGCGTTCCCGCGCAGGCTCCGTCGGTACCGATGATACCCATATGTAAAGACTTATTTCTGCTGTTCCCAGAGATCATCTGTTACAGGTAAGTAACTGTGCTTTCTGTGAGATTTTATTTAATTGGGTTGGCCACTTTAAATCTTATGGTTTCTTTTGGATCACAGTCCTTTTAAAAATAAATAAATAAATCAGAAGGAAACAACTTCCCCTGCCGCTCCAAGACTAACTCTCTCTCTTGGATCTCTCCCTATTGAAGGCACGGGGGAGTGCTCCTGAGTCGGCTCATCGAGGTTCAAGCTACCGCGGAGCGCCGGCTCCCCGCTAAGAATTGATAAGCTGGAAATGTGTGCGGTGACGCAGCGACTTGAAGGGCCCTCGGTCCGGCTGGTGAGTTTATTTTATGTTCTGCTTCTCCCCTCAGCGTCGATACCGGGACTCGCTTTGTGCGTTCGGGGTGCAGAGTTCCGCTTCGCGCCAAAACCATTGTGTGTGGAGCGGTGGCCATTTTAAGCACGCGGTTTTCACCGTGTGGCTGATTAGTGCGGCGGCGGGCATAGGGAACCACTGGAGTGGTTTAGTTTCGTTGTGGTTTCCCTAATTCCCTTCATTGGGATGGTTCATTTTTTGTTTTTGAAGTTAATTAACTTCTGTCGTTCATTTCTTGTCCGGACAGGATCATCTGTAGGGGCTGTGCGGCTGTCTCCGTCAGTGTGGAACAGCAGATGGAAAGTACGGTAGGCCCAGCTTCCCAGGGGTCTGCGGCTGGGAGGGAGGTAGACGTGGGGCTGGCGGCTCCCTCTATCCCTGTACCAGAAGCTTCAGCAGGGGGCCCTAGTGCGGTACCGGGTCCGGGGGCCGAGTCACAGATGGGGGATTTTTGCCTAGACTTCATCCTGATTATGCATCAGGCCTTTTGTCTTCGGTGTCAGGGTAAGTTACCTGGACCCTTGTCTCTTCCTTCGGCCTTGCCGCCATCCGGGAGTCTGGACGGCGAAGGCGTGGTCCCAAGACCGTCAGAGGGCTCGACCGTTGGACCAGTCACCTTTGTAGTTGGGGTGGCAGGAGTCTGAGGTGGCAGAGTTGGACCTCGATGAGGATATGGAAGAGTTGGAAGGAGGAGAGATTCCGGGACCTGAGGATCAGGCGAAGATCATTTGCTTGTTTCGGAAGGATGAGCTGACGACGCTTATTACAAAATCTCTGCAGACACTGGAACTCGCTACGGCACAGCCGTCCGAAGAGGAGGATGGAGAAGATCCTATCATTCAAGTGGTGCGTCAGACACAGATAGTGTTTCCCGTCCACAAGGTGGTGGATCGGATGATTTAGGACGAGTGGGACCAGCCAGAAGCGGAACTCAGAGGACTTCGGACCATGCATAGGCTCTATCCCTTGGCGGATAAAGACAAAGACAAATGCCGCTGTCCATGGGTTGATGCTGCGGTGTCAGTAGTCACGAAAAAGACCATGATTCCGGTGGAAGGTAGCGCAGCTTTGAAGGATGCGCAGGATAGGAAAGTGGATGGATTGTTGAAGCAATCCTCCGAAGCGGATGCGGTGTCGTTGCAGGCCTCCATTTGCGGAGCTTGGGTGGCGAGAGCATGCTTTAGGTGGTCGCAGCACTTACGGCAGTCGGCCCATTTGGAGCAGGACAGTATGTGAGCTAGAGCGGCTTGAATCAGGACCGGCGTATTTGGCGGATGTGCACTATGACCTAATCAGGGCCTTAGCAAATAGCATGGCATCTCTTGTGGCTGCTGGAAGATCCTTGTGGCTCCAATTGGGTGGCCGACGGTTCTTCCAAATCCTGCCTCAGTAAGCTTCCTTTTAAGGGGAAGAAGTTGTTTGGTGAAGACCTGGACAAACTGGTTAAGAACTTAGGGGATTCCAAAGATGGGAGGTTGCCAGAGGACAAGCCTAAGCAAGCCAAATCCTTTCTTCACCATCGCATTCAGATCCTGACTCCTTCCTCATCTTACCCTAACCCCCATCAATGTTTATGACCAAACTGACTAATGCTCTGTACTCTTCTAATTAATGTACTGTTCTAACTAGATTGTAAGCTCCGATGAGCATGACTCTGACGGGCAGGGACTGTCTCTTGTATGTTGGCTACCTCCTATAGGTTATCTGTGCAGCGCTGCGTGCGTGGCTGTTTATAAGTGCTGAATAGTAGTAGTAGTACTTTCCGGCCTTTTGGGGCCAGTCTAGACACCGCAGGAGATTTCGTACTTCTCGTTTGGGTGGTTTCCAAAGGGAAAGGTTTCCATCCCAGGCCCGTGGGTTTCGTGGAACAAGTTAGGGGGTTTGCAGCGGCATCCGCAGGGGCTGCTCGAAAGCCACAATGAAGAGAGGCAGGTCCTGGCAGAGGGCCAACCGATAGGAGGGCGGCTTCGGGGTTTTCTCTCTGCCTGGGTCCACATAACATCCGATCAGTGGGTGCTGGAAATCATTCGCGAAGGTTATGCGCTGGATCTGGCAAAGCCAGTACTAAATTCCTTTCTAATGTCGCCCTGCAGAGGTCAAGCAAAGGCCTTAGCAGTCCGTCAAACGCTGGACAGACTTCTACAGTTGGGGAACGTTGTGCCGATGGAGGATTACGGCGGGGGTCGATACTCCATTTATTTGGTGGTGCCAAAGGAGGACGGGTCCCTTTGGCCAATTCTGGATCTCAAGGGCGTAAATCACTGCCTTCGTGTGCCACATTTCAGGATGGAAACTCTCGGGTCCGTCATTGTGGCAGTGCGTCAGGGGGAGTGTCTGACGTCGCTCGACCTCACGGAGGCTTATTTGCGTGTGCCCAGCAGAGCTGCACATCAACAATTCTTGTGGTTCGCACTTCCTTGGGGACATTACCAGTTCCAAGCGTTGCCCTTCGGTCTAGCTACAGCTCCGTGGGTTTTAACCAAGATCATGGTCGTGGTGGCAGCGGCACTGCGAAAGGACAGAGTTTTGGTGCATCCTTACCTCGACGACTGGTTAATTCGGGCAAAGTCCAAGGCGGAGAGTGAACAGGCAACGAACAGGGTGGTAAGCTTTCTGCAGAGCCTTGGCTGGGTAGTCAACATGACCAAGAGCCATCTGATTCAGACCCAGGATCTCGAGTATTTGGGAGTAAGGTTCGATACTCAGAGGGATGGTATTCTTACCGGAGCGCAGAGCTCAGGCACTTCGACAGTTGATCCGAAGTTTCCAGTCTACGCCCACGCCGACGGCATGGAGTTACCTTCGGGTGCTAGGTACAATGGCAGCGACCTTGGAGGTGGTGCCGTGTGCCAGATTCCATATGAGGCCGTTGCAGAGATCGTTTTTCGCCATTGGTCGCCCCAATACGGTTCGTTGAACAAGCGTCTCCCTTGCTCTGTGCAGGTCAAGTGGTCCCTCCGGTGGTGGCTTCGGTCCCGGTCCCTGGGGGCGGGGATACCTCTGGAGCAGCTGACGTGGCTCCCACTTCTGACAGACGCAAGTCTGGCAGGGTGGGGCGTGCAGTGCGGAGAACTCTTTGCACAGGGCACTTGGTCGATGGAAGAGAGCAACTAGTCCATCAACCGGCTGGAACTGAGAGTGGTCTTGCTGGCTCTACAAAGCTTCGAAACTATAACAGGACGAGCGATATGAATGCTGTCGGACAATGCTGCAATGGTGGCCTACATAAATCGGCAGGGCGGTACAGGCAGTATGGCCATGGAAGACAAAGCAGAGGGGCTGTTTTCTTGGGTAGAGACACGGTTGCAAGCAATCTCAGCAGCACACATTGCTGGGAAGGGCAACATGATGGAGGATTTCCTCAGCAGAGTTAGAGTAGATGCCGGAGAATGGGAATTGCATCCGGATGTATTCGTGCAGATAGTATGACGGTGGAGGATGCCTATGATGGATCTGATGGCGACCTTTCAGTCGGCAAAGGCGAGTCGGTTCTTCAGCAGAAGACGGGAGAGAATGTCGGAGGGGATTGACGCCTTGATGCAACCTTGGCCATCGACAGGTCTCCTCTATGTCTTCCCGCGCTCATTGGGTGAGTAATCCAGCGCATCGAAGTGCATCGCTGGCAAGTGCTGTTGGTGGCCCCGGATTGGCCAAGGCGCCCGTGGTACGCCGATCTCATGTGGTTGCTCGACAGGAACCCTTGGAGATTGCCGACATCGGAGAGGCTGTTGATACAGGGTCCACTTTAAATGCCTCAGGTGGATCGGTTCTCGCTTACGGCTTGGCCATTGAAAGGGCAAGGTTAAGGAGGAAAGGTTATTCCAGAGCGGTCATTACACCGTTGCTACAAGCGAGGAAGAGTTCTTCGTTGGCCTATATGCGTGTTTGGCGTATTTTTGAGGATTGGTGTTCGAGGCGTCAAGTACGTGCGGCAACAGCGTCTGTACCTTTGGTGTTAGGTTTGGCTGCCAGTTCGTTGAAAGTTCTATTAGCAGTCCTGTCCTGTTATAGAGGTAAAGTTCACGGAGTGTCGCTGGGAGCTCACATCGATGTGGTGCGTTTTTTTTTAAAGCAGTGACCAGAATGCAACCCTCGCGCAGGATTGCGGTTCCGCCGTGGGATCTTAACTTGGTGTTGGGGACCCTAGTAAAGGCTCCCTTTAAACTGAAAGAATACTCTGCACCTCCCCTCACCTACAACAAGGCAGGGCTCTTGGGTATAACAGAAATCCACGCACAAGGCAATGAGAAGGTTAATTGATGAATCAGTAAATAATACACAACACACTTGTATTTTAAAAAAACAAACCAAAGCTTTGGGAGAGCAAGCTAGGCCTCTGCCTATGTTTACTCTGATATCATAGCTTTAGGCCACTTTATAGGTAAAAATTCCATTACACAGCATAATTTCACTTTATTATTCTACGTCTCACATCACGTATATTCATAATATACATATTCTATTCTACGTGTAGTGTCACGTATATTCATAACATACTTTTCTATAGGCATGCACGTCATAGACAATCATGAAAAGACATACATATATTCTCAGACATGACTATGTAGGCCTTAATTCTAATTAATTCTAACACTGACAGTTTGATATCTCTGACCAGAGACTGAGAGACTGAGAAGTTGGGTAAACAACTTGCCTTTTACTTATCTTTCTAATAACAAGAATAATGTTTATCTGGAACCTTTCACCCAGTTACTTCTACAGAGTTTATGAAGGATGTTATTAAGGAGCTACAAATGATATTAACTCTTTCTTAGGGCTCATAGTAATATAATGTTATACACAGGACCTGACTGTGTATCCAGCCTGGTACAATCAAGCTTTCTTTCAGTCCTTCCTCTGATTCTGTAAAGAATCATTTCACAGATAAGGAAACTCGGACATCGGTATTAAAAATGGATTGTAGCTAGCTTCTGGGTCAACCTGTAACATCATTTTAGGGGTCAGTGTCTCCACTGATTTCTTACAGCAAGCATATATTACACAAAGAATTATTGTTCCTAAAATGATAATCCCTAATAAGCCAAATAATGAAGCTAATATGCCTTGCAGGGGTTTAGATAATAAACTCCAGAAAGAAGAAACAGGATAAAAAAAAATAAGAAAAAGAACTTACATAATTACTACTTGATACAAATGTACGATTCTTAACCTTATCTAGTAGGCCTTTCACTATTTTTCCTTCATCATCAAGCAAACAATTATTAATAATAATAATAATAATAAATAAATAAATAATCCATACATGCCATTTTCCTTCGCTAGGAGATAGTCTAAAACCATGCAATTCTAGGCTAATAAAGTAATATTTTGGTAAGGTAAAAAAAAAACGCCACGGGGTGTCTAACTGGGCAACTTAGCAAGTACCTGACCAACCTCTGGGAAGTTCCATATATGCAAGATTACCACAAACAAAATAATCTAACTTCTAAATCCACTAATCCATTTTCCCAAATTGTCAATTTGTGGGGACAAGATGTATTCTGTGTACAATTATTCAGAGCCCACTGAGTAATGTTCATTTCTTTAATTCCAAAAGATAAATTACGTTCCCAGGGAAGGTGATACCCTAACAAAGGGAAATTCCAGTTAGGTATGTTTAGGTCTGGACTAAGGTCATTCAAAAGGGTAGCCAGAACTATTATACTGTAACAAGTCATAATCATGCACGTGATTCCCTTGGACTTGCACTAATTGTACTACAGAAATATAGGATTTTCTTACGTGGGATTTCTTATACCAAATAGAAGAATTATGTAGCATTATTCTACAAACATTCCATGGGGTGTCCCCTACCTTTTTTTTCCCTGTACCTTGAGCCATAAAACATATTGGAGGGGACTATAAAGGCATAGAACTAACTACTCTAGGTTCTGTGTTTGTATGAGACCATTGTACAGTAGTTAGATTAAAAGCTGTAGCACGGAACTCTTCAAAGGCTTTGGGCCTAACTTGTGGTAAAAACCCATGTTGAGTGGCCGTCACAGATGGCAGGCAAACGGCACAACGTGACAGATTAAAATGTTTTGTAACTGAGTGTAAATGTGACTCAAAAATATTTGGATATTCCCCATAACTTTCCCAAGATTCTAAATGCAGTACTGCTTCATTAACAATAATATGCCACAGCACAACTAGGACCAGATAAGGAAACATTCTTAACAAACCTCTAAATATCTGAAACTATAATCCAAAAATAAACATTCTAAAACAAAATGAAAATACACCTACTTCTCTTAATATGATGACGCTATATACTATAGCTATAACTACCCTCTAATTCTCAATCTCATCATGAAGTAGAGGTTAAGTGCCAAAAGGTCATTGCATATATATCAGTAAAACACTAATTCGAACTAACTTTATCCACCTAAGCAGCAGTATAGATGCTGGAAAAAGGCGTTTTGCATAATTAGTCCATTCAAAAAGCACATAAATCCTGATAGTCTTTTCTGTAATATCACTGTTGTTCAATGAGTCTCTGCGTTGCAATCTCTTGATTCACTGATGCAGGGAACCACCTTCTGGATCCTGTGAAGGAGCCTTTTACACTGTGTAAGATGTATCCAACGAGAGTGTCCTTCCACTTTACAAGCTGAGTATCCCACCAGGAGCACACGGAATGGACCTAGGAACTTGGGAGCCAAAAGTGTCTTTGGATGCAAATTCTTAATCAGGACCCAATCTGGTGACTTCACTTCTGGATATAATGATTCTGATGATTCTGGATATGATGAATCTCCAGGAACAAGCAGGAATAAGTCCTCACATATGGGTACGTCGGAACCGACGGAGCCGGCGCGGGAAAGCTCCCCAGCTTTTCAGATGAAAAGCTTTTGGGGCTTCCCACAGCGCATGCGCGCTGCCTTCCCGCCTTCCTTACCAGCTCTCTTCAGTTTCTCTTTTTCCGCGGAGCCAGCAGGTCGTGTTCCTGTCACCGCTGAAGAAATTGTTATTTTAATTTGTTTCTTTTGACCGCGTACCTGCCTTCCCCATACCAAAACCGGTACCGCCGGTCTCTCTCTCTTTATTTCTTTAAAAAAAAAAAAAAAAATCTTTTTTTATTTTCAGCACAACGTGGTAACTTTTGCTAGGCCTTCAGGCCTACACAAATTCTCCTCATGGAGAGGCCAGCTCCTGGTTTTAAAAAGTGTACCAAGTGCAGTGCTGTTATTTCTCTCACAGACACCCATGAATGGTGTCTTAAATGTTTGGGACCTGACCACTCCATACCGGACTGCCCATCCTGCTCCCAAATGTCTAAACGTGGGTTTCAGAACTGGGCCAACAAGTTCCATGTGCTGTTTGCCTCGGATAATCCAGCATCACAGTCATCCAGGTCTTCCTCTCCGGATGGATCTCAGGTAGCCAAACCCTCTGTGGGCAGGTCCTCAAAGAGCAAATCTCCTTCAAAGCATCGAGAGGCTCTCTCTTTTGAGTCTGAGGATCCTGCCCCAGCCAAACAACCCCGGCGGGAAGCTCTGGCTTCCAAAGCACCATCTATGGGATTACAGGTTGACATCGATGGCATGGCCTCGACTGATCACCTGTTGGACTGCTCTGGGGTACCGGCCCATACCGGTACCGACATCCAGGCAGCAGTGGCGTCTATGAGCAATACTGTTCAGACCATGCAGCAGGCCATGCTGGCTTTTATCAATGCTGCGACGCCCTCAGTATCGCGTTCAGCGATACCGGGTCCGGTTCCGGTATCGTCTCCCATACCGGAACCGAGACCATCGACTTCCAAACGCAGATCGGTTCCGCATGCCGGATCCGGGTTTTTACCCGATACCGATCCCATACCCGGTACGCCCGATGCCGATACCGATCGGTATGCGTATCGTGCGTTGGAAGCAAATAGAGAATACTCTGATTCCTCAGAGGATTTTAACTCCTCTGAGGACTCTGATGAGCTGTCTGGTTCTTCATGAAGACCCCTCTTCCCCAAAGAGGAGAATGTCTCCACCAGAGGATTTGTCCTTTCAAGAATCCATTATTGAATTAGCTAAAGGACTTTCTATTACCACATCCTCAGAAAAAGAACCTAGATCAAAGAAATTGGATATTTTAGGATACCCCAAGGTTCCTAAAGAGGCAGTCACCCTGCCTATCCATGAAATCCTTCAAGAACACTTGATGGACTTATGGGAGGCTCCTCTAATGTTGTCTCCTTATTCTCGTAGGCTGGACACCATGTACCGGGTCCCTCCTTCTCCTGGTTTTCAAAAGACTCAGTTGCCTCACCATTCCATTGTGGTGAAGTCTGCACTGAAAAAGATTAAGAGTACCAAAAGGCACTCTTCTACCCCTCCAGGACGAGAATGTAAGACCCTAGACTCTTTTGGCAAGAAAATTTTCCAGGCTACTATGCTTATAGCCAGGATTAATTCTTACAGTCTGTACATGGGCATGTTTCTTAGAGAACTTGCCCTAAAGATACGACCTTTTGCCTCCTTTATCCCTGAGGATAGAAAAGAGGAGTTCATTTCTCTGGTGAAACAGCTTCTAGATGTTTCTAAGTTCTCCAACAGAGCTGCTTTTGATTCCTTTGAGGGTGCCGGTAGAGCTTCGGGCATTGCTATTGCAGCCCGACGACTTGCTTGGCTCCAGGCCTCTGACCTAGAACCCTGGGTCCTGGATGGCTTACGGAATCTGCCCTGTACAGGTGAGAACTTATTTGGTAAGGACTGGCAAATTAAAGCCACCCAAATGGATGCAGAAAATGCTACCTTGGATAGACTTTCTAAGTCTACCTCTGCTCCTGCCAAGAAAGAGTCTTTCAAGAGGCCTTACTACAAGAAGGCCAGATTTTCCACAAATACTGGCCAACAATCTTCTCAGCCTCGCTTTGCTACTAAACGTCAGCAACCTAAACAGGCAAAGTCAAAGCCTGCAGTGTCTACCACTCCTCAGCAGGCTCAACCCCCTCAGGGGTTTTGACTTGCCCCTAGAGAACTTAACATTTCTGGCTCTAGAACAACCAGAGCCCCTCACCATTCCCGGAAGGTTAGCTCACTTTGCTCCCAGATGGGAGCAAATCACATCAGAGCAATGGACCCTCTCTATCATCAGAGAGGGCTACAAACTTCATTTTTCCAACCTTCCTCCATATACCATGGTGAGGCACTTCAATTCTCCCCCATTTCTCCTGGACCTGTTGGATCAGGAGGTCTCTTCTCTCCTTGCCCAAGGGGCCATAGAAGAGGTTCCTCTTCTTCAACAAGGGACAGGATTCTACTCCCCTTATTTTCTCATAACAAAGAAGACAGGGGGATTCAGACCTATCCTAGATCTGAGAGAATTGAACAAATTTCTGTACAAGGAGAAATTCAAAATGCTTTCTCTAGGCATTCTCCTTCCATACCTTCAGAGTCAGGATTGGCTTTGTTCTCTAGATCTCAAGGATGCGTACACACATATACTCATCCACCCATCCCACAGAAAATATCTAAGATTTCTGTTTCAGGGAAAACATTTCCAGTACAGAGTACTTCCCTTCGGTCTAGCCTCTGCTCCAAGAGTATTCATCAAATGCATGGCAGTTGTTGCCGCATTTCTAAGAGGTCTGGGAATTTTTGTATTCCCATATCTGGACGACTGGCTCATCCGAGCTCCATCTCAGTCAGAGGCCCAGATTTCCCTGGACCGCACAAGGCACCTTCTGCAGTATCTGGGACTGGTGGTAAACCTTCCCAAGTCTCAACTTACCCCTACTCAGTCTCTAGAATTCATAGGAGCCCAGTTGGACACCACCACTGCAAGGGCCTACCTGCCTCAAGTCCGGGGCCAACGTCTGCTGTGCTTGGCCTCCCAAGCTCAGTCCAGCAGTCACTTGACAGCCAGAGAAATGCTGCAACTTCTGGGCCACATGGCCTCCACGGTACACGTGGTGCCCTACGCTCGTCTTCACATGAGAGCAGCTCAATGGACCTTGGCCACCCAGTGGTCTCAAGCGTCAGGAGCGCTCTCCGACCAAATACTCACCTCAAAGCGTCTGTTTTGGTCCCTCCAATGGTGGATGTCCACCAAGAATCTGTTGTTGGGGGCCCCCTTCCAACCTTTGTTGCCCCAAGCAACCCTCACAACAGATGCCTCCCAAACAGGGTGGGGAGCCCATCTACAATCCCTCTCCACTCAGGGTACTTGGTCTCCGCAGGAGACCACCCTTCACATCAACCTCCTGGAACTGCGAGCAATCTTCTTTGCCCTCAAAGTCTTCCATACCCTCCTTGTCAACCTGACCATCCTAGTTCAGACAGACAATCAGGTGGCCATGTTCTACGTAAACAAACAAGGAGGGACAGGCTCTCTGTCGCTTTGCAACGAAGCTCTCAGATTATGGGCCTTCGCCAGAGAGCATCAAATTCATCTTCTGGCAGTATATCTTCCAGGGGTTCAAAACTCTCGGGCAGACAGACTCAGTCGAGTTCTGCTCCCACACGAATGGTCCCTACATATGGACCAGATAGGCAAAATCTTTCAGGAATGGGGAACCCCGGACATAGACCTCTTTGCAAGTCCGTGGAATGCCAAACTTCCCCGGTTCTGTTCCAGGACTCCGTGTCAGGAAGCTCAGGCCAACGACACCTTCCTCCTGCATTGGGGTCAGGAATTCCTATATGCCTTTCCACCCATTCCTTTGATTCCCAAGACTCTGTTCAAACTCCAGAGGGATCACGGATCCATGATCCTCATAGCTCCACGCTGGCCACGCCAAGTGTGGTTCCCTCTACTTCTGCATCTCTCCCAGGGACCCTCCCTGGACCTGGGAGCTGCGCCAGACCTTCTCTCTCAGGAGAAAGGGACTTTGTGGCACCCAAACCCCAAGTCCCTACACCTCAGAGCTTGGTTACTGAAGGCCTAAGCCTTCATGACTTCAATCTTTCTCAACCAGTGAAAGATATCCTGCATGCCTCTAGGAAACCCTCCACGAGGCGTTCCTATGCTTTCAAATGGAAACGCTTTTCCATTTGGTGTGCTCAACAGGGTCTTGACCCTCTAGCACTTCCTTTGAATTCTCTACTAGACTATCTCCTGCATCTTTCGAATGCAGGCCTTAAGACAAATTCAGTAAGAGTCCATTTGAGTGCTATTGCAGCATCCTTAAAACCTATAAATGGACAACCTGTCTCCTCTCATCCGCTTGTCGCAAGATTTATGAGAGGCCTGACTCTAACTAAGCCTCCCATCTGGCCTCCTCCGGTAGCATGGGACTTGAACCTAGTTCTAGGTCAGCTTATGAAGCCACCTTTTGAGCCCTTACACTCCACCTCCTTGAAATTTCTTTCATGGAAGGTAGTTTTCCTCATTGCAGTCACTTCAGCTCGCCGCATCAGTGAACTGCAGGCTTTAGTGGCTAATCCACCTTATACTAGATTTCATCATGATAAGGTGGTCCTTAGGACGAACCCCCACTTTATGCCCAAAGTGGTTTCGCCTTTTCATCTTAATCAAGAGGTATACCTACCTGTCTTTTTTCCGGCTCCTCATGCATCCAGTGCAGAGAGGAACCTTCATACTTTAGATTGCAAAAGAGCTCTTGCCTTTTATCTCAACAGGACTCAGCCACATCGAAAGTCTTCCAAGCTTTTCGTGGCTTTTGATCCTTCTCATTTGGGACGTCCAGTCTCCAAACGTACACTTTCCAATTGGATTGCTCAGTGTATTTCCTTTGCTTACCAGAGTAAAAACGTTTCTCTGGAAGGCCATGTCACAGCTCACAATGTGAGAGCCATGGCCACTTCTATGGCTCATCTTCACTCTGTCTCCATAGATCAGATCTGTCGAGCCGCCACATGGGCCTCGGTTCATACCTTTACAGCCCATTACTGCTTGGACAAGGACTCCCGCCGGGATGCCTTGTTTGGTCAGGCTGTCCTCAAACACCTGTTCCATACTTAAGCAACTCCTGCCCACCTTCCCTGAATGGATGCCTGAGATCCATACGAAGATGGTTTACCCTTGGAGGGGGATCTCCCAGGCATCTTAGCTAGGGAGTCCCCATATGTGAGGACTTATTCCTGCTTGTTCCTGGAGATAGCACAGTTACTTACCTGTAACAGGTGATCTCTGGGAACAGCAGGAATTAGTCCTCACAACCCACCCACCTCCCCTAGGAGTTGTATCTTCTATCTATCTACCTTCCTTTCCTCTCTCTATTGTCTCAGCTATAAACTCGAACTGAAGAGAGCTGGTAAGGAAGACGGGAAGGCAGTGCACATGCGCTGTGGGAAGCCCCAAAAGCTTTTCATCTGAAAAGCTGGGGAGCTTTCCCGCGCCGGCTCCGTCGGTTCCGACGTACCCATATGTGAGGTCTAATTCCTGCTGTTCCCAGAGATCACCTGTTACAGGTAAGTAACTGTGCTTTCTGTCATCTCGTTGAGGATTCACTTGCAATAAAGGGGAAACAGACAGGACTGAGTGCAACCGTGAACAATAAGTCAAAATATCGCTGCGCAACAATTGGGGATCTGGGATAACTGCCAATTCTTGTGGAGAGGTAGCTGGACGTCCAGTAACTATTTCATATGGTGTCAGGCTGGGGGAATTACACACTGCCATAAGGGCAAAAGGAAGGGCTTCTGTCCAATCTGAAGCTCAATCCTGTGTCAGAGTGCGTAAGTGACCTTTGAGTGTCCTAGTCATCCGTTCCACTTGGCCAGAGCTTTGCGGATGATAAGGAGTGTGCAGTTGTCTCTTAATACCAAACCAAATTTTCAATACCCTCCCAGACACTCACAACAAAGGCTGGACCCAGATAAGAAGAAAGAACAAAAGGTATATCCCAAACAGGAATAAACTGAGTGAGCAGTAATCTGATGGCAACCCCAGCAGTCATACTGGTAGTGGGATAAGCCGCTACCCATTCAGAGAAAAGACAAGTGACCAAACAATTACCACTTCCCTCCTCTGGCACAGGGTAGATCTGCAAAACAGGCTACAAAATCAAAAAGAGTTCGGAAGGCAGAAATCTTAACTGACCCTAAGCTGACCTTACAGTGCCAGACTGGAAACAGTACCGACAAGCTGTGCCAAAGAAAAAATAACAGAAGTTCAGGTGATACCGGAGAACCAAAAAGACATAATTCATAGCCACAGCGGTAAAGCTTATGATGCAGGAACAGGGCAAGTGGAAACAATAGACTGTCAGGACAAATAAGCAGATGATCCTCCTTTCCAGCAGCCCTGAGCATCACAGGATGCACCCCACGAAGTCAGTCTCTGGGTTTCAAAGGAAGTATCTTGCTATTGCTGCAAGAAAGATGAAAGGGAAAACAAAGTCATATTAGACTGTGTTAAATACAGCAATGTCGGTGACACTGATGCTTGAACAGCTCGCCGTGCTTCTTGGTCTGCAAAATGGTTGCCCATTGCAAATACTTCTGCTAGCTGTGCACTGGCAAACGGCAAAGAAGCTGTTTCCACTACATGATGAACTGTTGTGACTGCATAGCCCACACAAAGTTTGCCCTTGTCATCCCTGAAAGCAGAACCATCCACAAATAAAGTCACATCTGGGGCTGATAAAGGCAGAGGGGAAAGATCAGGCCTAGCCCGGGAGAATGTCAAAATAGTTTGGAAACAATTATGAGACCCATCCTCCTCCACAAGTGTTAAAGGGTTGCATATTGATGTAGTACATACTGAAACATGAAGCGGAGAAATGATTAATTCCAGAGTCAATAAAACGTGTGGAGGACAAAGGCTGAGTCTTGGTTAGATGGAACAAAAGGGCGCTGTAGAACCAGAAAATCAGTAAGTTTCAATTGCAAAAGCCACTGCTACCAAACTACGTAGACATAGTGGGAGTCCCAAAGTCACTGCATCAAATCGCTTTGAGAAATAGCCTACCGGCTTGCAACCAGTTGGGAAAGCTTGTAAAAGCACACAGGTAGCAGAGGAATCAGAAATAGCCACATACAATTTGAATGGTAAAGAACAATCATATACAATAACATGGTGCATTTCCCAGTGCAATTTTTACATTTAAAACAAACCTCCCACTGTGATAATGTGGGTACAATGAGGCCTTCAGATCCTCCTTTCCAAAATGAGAGCATAAAGCGGAGCAGTAAGATCTGAGAAATTCGCTAGCTATTATTTACAGAAAATTAATAAACTCAGGAAGCTACGCAATAACACTGGTGTCGCTGGAAAAAGGCAATGACAGAATAGGTTTCAATTTAGCAGAGGTAATTTCACGACCAGATGGTGTTAGAACAACACCCAGGAAAGTAACATTTTGAGATACAAATTGCAGTTTAGACAGATTAACCTTCAAACCTAAATTAGTAATATGAGCTAATAGAGACAAAGAATCTGACAAACAAACTCATAACATGGTGAACATAAAAGCAAATCATCCACAAATTGAACTAAAGATGAATGGTCGAGTCTTACATCAAATAATGCAGTTCTTAGGGCCTGTGAAAATATGCAGGACTATCGGTGTATTGGTTTTCTTTGCTAATTCTTACTGAAAAATAAGCAGAACTCAAATCTACAACAGAAAACCAGGTAGTCTCTGAATGTATCTGTGTCCAGATATCATGTGGATTAGGCACCAAGGGAAAAATTGGCAAAATCACATTATTTACTGCTCGCAGGTCTTGCACAAATCTATAAGTCTTACCGTCAGCCTTTAGTACAGGAAGAATTAGAGTCTTACATAATGAAGTTGTAGAATAAATGACACCTTGTTTCTGAAGATCTTCAGTCACAGGACGAATTCCTTCAATGGCAGCTGCTGGCAGTGGATACTGCTTGAGTCTAGGAAGCTGAACTCCAGGTTTCACGGTGATTTTTACAGGCGGGATAGAAAGACATCCGACATTAGATCCCGGCACTGCCCACAAAGTAGAAGGAAGTTCTCCAAGAGCAGAATGAATGGTACTGGCATCTGCAGGAGACGGCACTTCAGAGAGAGAATACAGCTGGAAATATAACTTCCCACTCCGCCAGGATAGAGTGAATTCAGCTGTTACCGGAGGGGGAGGAGGGAAATCAGCTCTCTGATCAGTATAACAAGTACACATTTCTCTGGACTCTCCATGCCCTTGCTGAGGATTCCCATAACCACCTCTGTTTTTACCTCTCCCCCTTGCCCATGGGTGGCTGTATAAACAATCTGTAGATTGAGCAATTTAGTCTTCACATCTATTTTAGTTCGCTCTTCTTGCTGATCCTTGATAAATTTCAAGTCACTGTATCAAGCTCCTTCCAGAATTGCATCAGCTGTTCTAGCTGGCCAATCTATTATTGAAGTTTCTAAAATTTATTTTTATTCTCGGGATTAAACCATTTACAAAAATATTAGTGAATCCTGAAGGTGTGTCTTCTGCTTCACCAGAATAGTCTTTAAAAGCTAGCATACACCTAGTGTGAAAATCTGTAACCTTTTCACCCCTATCCTGCCTTAGAGATGTTAATCTTGACCAATCCTTTACAAGTTTGCATACTACTGTAAGGAATTCTAACAATTTTTTTCTACATAAAAACAAAATTATCTCTTTGAATCTTCTCTTGGAAATCTTATCACAGGGTCTGTCACGAACCCTATGAAAATCAGCTGGATTAAAAAACACAGTTCTGAGCAAATTATCTAGAGCTGCCCAAATGGGATTATAACTGTTAATTATTTGAGACCATAAAGACACAAATCTACCAGGGTTATCCCTGTAATTCGGGACAGTTTTAGTCAAATCAAGCACTTCTTTAAGTAGTCACAATATCATTTCCCACAGCTGCTTCAGATTAACAGTGGCAGAACATAAATTATGTTGCTGGTGTATAACATCCTGAATAGAGCCTAGATCATAATATAATTGATCATACTCCTCTTTGTAAGAATCATAATATGTGTCCAAATCTCTCTCATTTTATCAATAAGTTCATCAGAAACACTTAATTCTTTCGCAACAGAAACACTATGACCTATTACTACTTTTAAGATTCTTATTACAAGTACAACACTTTCCGTTTCTTGATTCAAACATGCTCTCAATCCCTTGAGCTGGGAGACATTCCAAATATCCAAAATACACAATACTACTCCCCCTAACTTCTGTTGCTCTTTAAGCATTTTCTTTTTCTCTTAATTCTGCTACACAAGTGATCCTCACCCACTCAGCTAGTCATTAGTTACATTTCCTAACACAAACATCTTTGTTTCAAAACATAAACATTCCTAATGTTTTCATCATGTACCATCCGTTCCCACCATGTAAGCACAATTGCACGGTTTACCTTTAACCGCTAACTCATATCTCAGGCAATGGACCTTATCTACAGAGAAAGTTCCCTCCCAAGGAAACTGCAATTTCACATTACCTTTTGTCACTGAATCCCTATGTGCTACGGAATCGATGGCTACATCACCATGCTTCTCATACATACAATAGAAGCATACAATAAGAAGGGCTACCTTTCTTAAACACTAAAGCCCTAGCTCTGTCATGCCACTTACGCATCTGAGACGGAGCCTATCTACTTAACAGATTACCCATCACTAGTAATACTCACAAATCTTCTGGCACCTTCTGCCCTTGCCTTGAATGCAGAATTCCGCTATCCGGCACGGCACCAACTGAAAGAATACTCTGCACCTCCTCTCACCTACAACAAGGCAGGGCTTTTGGGTATAACAGAAATCCACGCACAAGGCAATGAGAAGGTTAATTGATAAATCAGTAAATAATACACAACACACTTGTATTATAAAAAAACAAACCAAAGCTTTGGGAGAGCAAGCTAGGCCTCTGCCTATGTTTACTCTGATATCATAGCTTTAGGCCACTTTATTTATGGGTAAAAATTCCATTACACAGCATAATGTCACTTTATTATTCTACGTCTCACATCACGTATATTCATAATATACATATTCTATTCTACGTCCAGTGTCACGTATATTCATAACATACTTTTCTATAGGCATGCACGTCATAGACAATCATGAAAATACATACATATATTCTCAGACATGACTATGTAGGCCTTAATTCTAATTAATTCTAACACTGACAGTTTGATATCTCTGACCAGAGACTGAGAGACTGAGAACCTGGGTAAACAACTTGCCTTTTACTTAACAAACATTAGTCTTGTTATTAGAAAGATATCTGGAACCTTTCACCCAGTTACTTCTACAGAGTCTATGAAGGATGTTATTAAGGAGCTACAAATGATATTCACTCTTTCTTAGGGCTCATAGTAATATAATGTTATACACAGGGCCTGACTGTGTATCCAGCCTGGTACAATCAAGCTTTCTTTCATAAACCCTTAGAGCAAGCGTCGCTTAGGGATCTGACATTAAAAACGGTATTCTTGGTGGCCATCTGTTCCGTGAGGCGGATTTCGGAATTACAGGCTTTGTCTTGTAGAGAACCTTTTTTGTGTTTTTCCAGAGAAAAGGTAGTTCTGCGTCCAGTTCTGTCGTTTTTACCCAAAGTGTCCTCTTTGTTTTGTTTGAATCAAAAGGTTTCCTTACCAGTCCTTGAAGCAGGGGTTGGAAAGGTGGCAGAATGTGACTTGCGCCGCTTGGACATAAAGAGGGTGCTGCGGCACTATTTGAAGGTCTCCGAGCCTTTCCGTAAGTCTGATCATCTTTTTGTGGTGTTCGGCGAGCCCAGAAAAGGGGAAGCGGCAGCGAAGTCTTCCATTGCCCGATGGATTAAGGAGGCAATTGTGGCGGTATATATCTTGCAGGGCCGATCCGCATCTGTGGGTTTGAGAGCGCATTCCACGAGGGCACAAGCGGCCTCTTGGGCAGAGCACGGTTTGGTGCCACCGGTAGAGATTTGTAGAGCGGCCACCTGGTCCTCTCTTCATACTTGCAGTAGACACTACCGTCTTGATGTGCTAGCGGCAAGTGATGCCTGTTTCGGGTCGGCAGTGTTGTGCTCCGGCTGGAAAGGTCCCTCCCGTTAGTACTACTCTGTTACATCCCAGGCGTTGAGGACTAAACTGGAGAAATGATAAGGAAATAGAAATTACACTTACCTGGTAATTGTAGTTCCTGGAGGAACTCCAGTTCAGTCCTCATTCCTGCCCAAGGAGTGATTGCATTAGTGGGATGGCTTCAGTGAGGAGAGTTACAGAGATGACAGGTGGGTGTGTTTTTAATTCATTTGCAATCATTTTGATGCTTTCCTTGCAATTTTCCTGTGCTTTCTCTTTCATGTCTCTGGTTCGGCAGGGAGGAGAGGAGCAGGTTCATCACCAAATCCTTAGATTAAAGGGGAGGGTGATTGGCTAACTGGTTATTGGTTAGACCTTTAGTTTGGAGTCGAATTACTATTCATGTGTTAGCTACTTGTTTGTTGCTCTCGAGTTTGCTTTGTCAATAGCTCACTGGGGCTGATGGGAGATTCCAGCAGGCTACATCCAGTGATGTCACAAGTTTGACATGCCCAGTCTCCAGCTGCAGGAGGAGGTGCAGTACCCAGAAGTTGAGGATTAAACTGGAGTTCCTCCAGGAACTACAATTACCAGGTAAGTGTAATTTCTATTTATCGACCTACAGCTTCTACATATTCCTTCCCTTTACTCTGGAGTCTGACAACACCAAGTTTGTCCTTCCTCCTCTTGCTAACGTAATAAAAAAATGTCTCATCCCTCTATTTTATTGCATTGGCTTTGTTTTTTGTATCTTTGCTTTCCTGACTGCTCTCCTAGCTTCTGCTTTTCCAAATATAGATGCTTGTCTTCTCCTCTCTGTGATCTTTTGTATTTTGTGAAGGCCACCCTCTTTCTTCACCTTTTTTAGCTGCTACTTTGAGAACCATAATGGTCTCCTTTTCTTTTGAGATTTATTTACCCCTCTAACAAAAAGGTTTGTTGCCCTTAAAATATCTCCTTTTAGTTTTGCCCATTGCTTTTCTACATCCCCCAGCTGTTCCCATCCCTCTAACGGCTCCTTGAGGTATTGTACCATCTTGGCAAAGTTAGTTTTCCTAAAGTCTAAGACCCTTGCTTTTGAATGGATTTTATCAGCCCTAGTCCTAATACTGGACCACACCATCTGATGATCACTGGATGCAAGATGATTTCCCACTATGACATCTGAAACAGTTTCCCTATTGGTAAGCACCAAGTCCAGTATGGCCCCTTCACATGTAGGTTCTGTTACCAGTTGCCTGAATAGCCTTCCCTATGGAGAATTTAGGATCGCCTTACTTCTAGATAACACCACAGCAGGGATGTGCCAATCAACATCCTGCACATTTGTATTGAAATCACCTATCAGTAGCACTTCTCCTTTCATGGCAATAATGTGTATGTCTTCTATTAAATCTCCGTCCACCACTTCTCCCTGTGAGGTAGATCTGTACATTACACGATTGTAAATGGATTTCCCTTTCCGTCTTTCTAGTTTAATCCACAGTGCCTCCTCGCTGTCTTTATTTTATTTATCTATTTCTTCTATTTATTTATTTATTTATCTATTTCTTCTATACCGCCCCTTCCAGAGATCAGGGGCGGTTTACATGGAACAAGTAAACAAGTCTTTAGTGCTGTCAAGTCTGTGCTGGCTCCTGGCGACCCAGCTGCCTCGGTTTTCTTGGCAATGTATCACCGGAAGCAGATTGCCAGGCCTTTTTCTTCCAAAGCAATGCAGGGTAAAGTGACTTGCCCAAGGTCACAAGGAATTGAACCCTTGATCTTCTGGGTACTAGGCAGTTGCTCTAACTACTAGGCTACTCTTTTAAGCCCTGTAATTCTATAGCTTTAATATTTGTTACATATAGTGCCACTCTTCCTACCCTGTCCTTCTGAATAAAGTATATCCTGGTAAAATTACATCTCTGTCATGGTTGTCTGTAAACCATGTCTCCATAACTGCCACTAAATCCAAGTCAGCCTCTTCCTATTAAAGCCTTTAATATCTGGGATCTTATTTCCCATATTATGGACTTTTATACACACGGCTTTCCAGATGTTGGCCTTTTTTTTTTTACTAATTTCTACAGAGGTATTTAATGTTTCACTTACCTGAGGGCGTTCTTTACCCATCCCCAATGAATCTCTTTCAAAACCGCCTCCTATAGGTTAGCCACTTTGACCCTTCTTGGACTTGTTCCACTCCATTCATTATTTTATAGACCTCTATCATATCTCCTCTCAGCTGTGTATTTTCCAAGTTGAAGCGACCTAAGCCTTTCCTTTTAGGGATATCCTTCCATTCCCTTTACCATTTTGGTTGCTCTTCTCTGTGCCAATTCTGTTATGTCCTTTTTAAGATATGGTGACCAGAATTGTACACACTATTCCAGGTACCGGTTGCACCATGAAGCGATACAGAGGTATTATAATATCCTTTTGTTTTATTTTCTATTCCTTTCTTTATGATTCCTAGCACTCTATTTGATTTCTTGGCCATGACTGCACAGTGGACAGATGGTTTCAAAGTACTGTTCACGATGACATTTTGATCCTTTTCCTGAATAGTGATTCCTAAGGTTGGACCTTGCATCATGTAACTAGGTTTTTTTTTCTTCCCTAAGTGCATAACTTTGCACTTGTCCACTTTAAATTTAATCTGCCATTTGAACACCCAGACTCCTGATTTTTCATGGTCCTCTTGTATTTTAACAACTTTGAATAATATCGTCATCTGCAAATTTGATCACTTCACTCATTTTTCCTATTTTCAGATGATTTATAAATATGTCAAAAAGCAGCTGGCCCAGTACAGAGGGACCTTTCCAAAGGTTTTCTGAAAATCCAGATACATTATATTAACTGCCTCACTTTGTTTGTTCACACCTTTGAAAAAATATAACAGATTAGTGAGAAAAGACTTTCCTTGGCTAAATCCATGTTGGCTTCCTGCTATTAAGCCATGATGATTACTACTACTACTATTACTACTGATCATTTGATAGCACTACAAGGCCTATGTAGTGCTATACAGACACATGTAAGAGACTGTCGCTTCTCATCAGAGCTAATAGTCTAGTCTAGTCAAGACAGACAACACAACAGCTGAGGACATGGATATACAGCTAGGGGAATGGTATGGAAACAGATTAAGTGGATCAGGATCCAACAGCAGCCTCAGAGGTGATTATCCACATGTTCAGTAATTTTGTTCTTTAAAATGGTTTCTACCATTTTGCGTGGTACAGACTTCAAGCTCACTGGTCTGTAATTTCCCAGATCACCCTGGAAACCTTTTTAAAAATTGCCATTGCATTGGCCACTCTCCAATACTCAGGTACTACAAATGATTTTAAGGATAGTTCGCAGGTTACTAAAAGTAGGTCTGCAATTTCATATTTCAGTTCTTCAGCACCCTGGGGATGTATGTCATCTGGTCCAGGTGATCTGCTGCTCCTTTAGTTTATCAAATAGCTGTAATATGATGTTGTTAAGTGCCATTGAGTCTGAGTCGACTCATGGCAACCCTCTGGATAGCTATCCTAAATTGTGTTCGGTCTTCAGTCAGGCGGCTCATTGTTGACAGACTGGTACCCGTAGCTGCTGTTATTGTATCGATCCATCTCATTGCTGGCCTTCCTCTTTTGCGTTGACCTTCTATCTTGCCAAGCATGATGTCTTTCTCTAATGATCTCTCTCTTCGCATGATGTGTCCAAAGTATGAAAGTCAAAGTCTTGTCATCTGAGCTTCTAAAGAAAGCTTAGGTGTGATCTCCTCTAGTACCGACTGGTTTGTTCTTCGGGCAGTCCATGGTATACACAGTATTCGCCACTAGCACCATAATTCAAAGGCATCAATTTTCTTCCTGTCTATCTTTTTCACTGTCCAGCTTTCACATCCATATGATGTTATTGAAAATACCATGGCTTGAACAAGTCAAATCTTTTGTATGGAGAGAGACATCTCTGCTCTTGAGAATCTTATCTAGGTCTTTCATAGCCATTCTGCCAAGAGCAATGCGTCGTCTGATTTCTTGACTGCTTGTTGCTTCTTTATTGATAGTTGATCCAAGTAGGTTAAAGTTGTTCATGATTTCAGTTTCTTCTCCTTCAACGATGAACCTGTTGATTATGCCAGTTGTCATGATCTTTGTCATCTCCAGGAACAAGCAGGAATGAGTCTTCACATATGGGTACGTCGGTACCGACGGAGCCTGTGCGGGAACGCTCCCCAGCTTCCCAAAAAGGAAAGCTTTTGGGAGCATCCCACAGCGCCTGCGCGCTGCCTTTCCGCCTTTCCTAACCGCCTCTCCCAACCGCCTCTCCCCAGTTCTTCTTTTCCGCGGAGCCAGCAGGTCGTGTTCCTGTCACCGCTGAAGAAGTTCTTTGTTTTATTTTATTTCTTTGGTCGCGCGTCTGCCTTCCCCGACGTCGGACCGGTACCGCCGGTCTTTCTTTCTTGTCTTATAAAAAAAACAAAACATATTTTTCCCTCACTTAGTGTGTTTTTCCTCTTTTGGACCTTAGGCCTCACGAGAAATTTTCCTCATGGAAAAACCAGCCTCCGGGTTTAAAAAATGCACTAAGTGCAGCGGTACTATTTCTGTCACCGACACCCATGAATGGTGTCTTAAATGTTTGGGTCCTGACCACTCCATTTTGGATTGTTCGTCCTGCTCCTTGATGTCTAAACGAGGTTTACAGAACCGAGCAGCTAAGCTCCATGTGCTGTTTCCCTCTGATGCAGCTTCAGTGGCATCGACGTCTTCCAGGACTTCTACTTCCTCCCATGGATCTCAGGTAACCAAACATAAATCCAGCCGGTCCTCGAAGGGTAGATCTCCTTCCAAGCATCGAGATGCCTCCGGGCGTGCCCTCGAGGACCGCACCAGCAAAACAAACCCGGCGGGAAGCTCCGGCTTCCAAAGCTCCACCTATGGGGTTACAGTTTGACATCGATGGCACGGCCTCGACCGATCACCTGTTAGAATGCTCTGGGGTACCGGCACAACCTTCCGGTACCGAATTCCAGGCATTCATGGCGTCGATGGATCAGAATGTTCTATCCATGCAGCAGACTATCACGGCCTTCATTCAAGCTGCGACGCCGCTGATACCACAACAAACTCCGTTGTCGGTATCAGCTCTGGTACCGGCACCAGTGTCGGTACCGGTACCGACTGCATCGACATCGACCAGGATGCCGACTGCAGCGGTTCCCTGTCCAGGGATGCCCATCGGTACCGAACAGGTACCGATGACGCCCGATATCGATACCGCTCGATACGCGTATCGAGCTTTGGAAGAGCACCCTGACAGTCGATACTTTGATTCCTCCGAAGATTCTGATGCAACGGAGGAGTCTGCTGAAGTATCCATAGCCCTTCCTGAAGAGCCGCCTTCTCCAAAAAGAAGAATGTCTCCTCCAGAGGACTTGTCCTTTCAAGACTTCATAAGAGAAGTGGCTAAAGGGCTTTCTATTTCAGTAACCTCTGAATCAGAGCCTAGAGCTAGAAAATTGGATATTTTAGGTTATTCTAAGGCTCCTAAGGAGGCAGTCACCTTGCCAATTCATGAGATTCTTTATGATCACATGATTGACTTATGGGAGACTCCTCTCACTATCTCTCCTCATTCTCGTAGATTGGACACTATGTACCGTGTCCCTCCTTGTCCTGGATTTCATAAAACACAGCTTCCTCACCATTCTATTGTGGTGGAGTCAGCTATGAAAAAGATAGTGTGCAAAAAGACACTCCTCTGCTCCTCCAGGAAGAGAATGCAGGACCTTGGATGCTTTTGGTAGGAAAATCTTCCAAGCCAGTATGCTCATTGCCAGAATCAACTCCTATAGTCTTTATATGGGTATGTTTCTGAAAGAAGTTGCAGATAAGCTGCACTCTTTTCTTCCAGAGGATAAAAGGGAAGAATTTCTTATTTGGATTAAGCATACTCAAGATATTTCAAAGTTTTCCAACCGTGCAGCTTTTGACTCCTTTGAGGGTGCCAGCAGGGCTTCGGCCATTGCCATAGCTGCATGCAGAATTGCTTGGCTCCAAGCTTCTGATCTAGAATCTTGGGTCCAGGATGGCTTGGGAAATCTTCCCTGTACAGGAGAAAAACTTGTTTGGCAAAGATTGGCAAATAAAAGCCACTCAAATGGATGCAGAAAATTCTGCTTTGGATAGACTTTCAAAGTCAACCTCCATTCCTGCCAAGAAAAAACCTTTCAAGAAGTCTTTTTTCAAGAAAGGCAGATTCCATCCTGCTTCTGGCCAACAATCATCTACAGGTCGTTTTGCTGCTAAGCGTCAGCAACCTAAACAGGCCAGGCCTAAGCCTACAGGGGCTGCTGCAACTCAGCAGACCCAGCCTCCTCAGGGTTTTTGACTTGATGCTAGAGAACTTAGCCTTTCGGGCTCTGAAACAGCCAGAGCCTCTCACCATTCCGGGAAGGTTAGCTTATTTTGCTCCCAGATGGGAGCAAATTACAGCAGAGCAGTGGACCCTCTCCATCTTAAGGGAGGGCTACAAGCTTCATTTCTCAAACCTTCCTCCTCACACCATGGTGAGACATTTCAATTCTCCAACATCTCTCCTCGACCTTCTAGGTCAGGAGGTGACTGCCCTTCTTGCCCAAGGGGCAATAGAAGAAGTATCTCTTCTTCAACAAGGGTCAGGGTTTTACTCCCCCTACTTTCTGATCCCAAAGAAAACAGGGGGCTACAGACCCATATTAGATCTCAGAGAATTGAACAAATTTCTATGCAAGGAGAAATTCGAGATGCTTTATCTGGGCACTCTCCTTCCATACCTTCGGAGTCAGGATTGGCTTTGTTCTCTAGATCTCAAGGATGCGTACACACATGTCCTCATCCATTCATCTCACAGAAGGTTCCTCTGTTTTCTTTTCCAAGGAAAGCATTACCAATACAGGGTGCTTCCTTTCGGTCTGGCCTCTGCTCCAAGAGTGTTCACCAAATGCATGGCAATAGTAGCTGCATTTCTACGCACTCTGGGAATATTTGTATTCCCATACCTGGACTGGCTCATCTGAGCTCCATCTCAGTCAGAGGCCCAGACTTCCCTGGACTGCACAAGGCGCATTCTGCAGTATCTGGGACTTGTGGTAAACCTCCCAAAGTCCCAGCTCACCCCTACTCAGTCCCTAGAGTTCATAGGGGCCTGGCTGGATACTACCACTGCAAGGGCCTATCTTCCTCAGGCCCATTGCCTACGCCTAGTGCAGTTAGCCTACCAGATTCAGTCAAAGAGCCATTTAACTGCCCGGGAGATGCTACAACTGCTAGGCCACATGGCATCCACAGTGCATGTGGTACCCTATGCTCACCTTCACTTGAGAGCAGCTCAATGGACTTTGTCCACCCAGTGGACTGAAGCATCAGGGGCTCTCTCAGACCAAATAGCAACCTCCAGGTGCCTCTTTTGGTCTCTCCAGTGGTGGATGTCCACCCAAAATCTGTTGCTGGGGTCCCCCTTCCAACAGTTGTTGCCCCAGGCAACCCTCACAACAGATGCCTCCCAAACAGGTTGGGGAGCTCATCTACAAGACCTCTCCACTCAGGGCACTTGGTCTCCACAGGAGACCTCTCTACATATCAACCACTTGGAGCTCCGAGCAGTTTTTCTAGCTCTCAAGGTCTTCCATACCCTGCTCAGCTACAAGACAGTCCTCATTCATACGGACAATCAGGTAGCCATGTTTTACATAAACAAGCAAGGAGGAACTGGCTCTCTGTCGCTTTGCAATGAAGCTTTAAGATTGTGGGCCTTCGCCAGAGAGCATCAAATCCATCTCCTGGCTGTATACCTTCCAGGAATCCAAATCTCTTGGGCAGACAGACTCAGTCGAGTTCTGCTTCCCCACGAATGGTCCCTGCACATGGACCAAGTACTCAGAATCTTTCAAGAGTGGGGAACCCCGGACATAGACCTCTTTGCAAGTCCGTGGAATGCCAAACTTCCCCGGTTCTGTTCCAGAATTCCGTGTCAGGGAGTTCAGGCCAAGGATGCCTTCCTCCTTCACTGGAGTCAAGACTTCCTGTATGCCTTTCCACCCATTCCCTTAATTCCCAAGACTCTGTTCAAGCTCCAGAGGGATCAAGGATCTATGATCCTCATAGCTCCACGCTGGCCACGCCAAGGGTGGTACCCTCTACTTCTACATCTCTCTCAAGCTCCCTCCCTAGACTTGGGAGCTGCTCCAGACCTTCTGTCCCAGGAGGAGGGGACTTTGTGGCACCCAAACCCCAAGTCCCTTCACCTCAGAGCTTGGTTGCTGAAGGCCTAGACCTTCAAGGTTGGAATCTTTCTCAGCAGGTGAAGGATATCCTCCATGCTTCCAGAAAACCTTCTACTAGACGTTCCTATGCTTTTAAATGGAAAAGGTTTTCCATTTGGTGTACTGAGAGAAGGGTCTTGACCCTCTAGCACTACCTTTGAATTCTCTATTGGAATATCTCCTGCATCTCTCCAATGCAGGCCTTAAGACAAATTCAGTAAGGGTCCATTTGAGTGCTATTGCAGCATCCCTTAAGCCTATCAATGGACAGCCTATCTCCTCTCATCCTCTTATTGCAAGATTCATGAGAGGCCTAACTTTAACTAAACCTCCCATTAGGCCTCCTCCGGTGGCATGGGACTTAAATTTGGTTCTTGGTCAGCTTATGAAGCCACCTTTTGAACCTTTAGCCACCACCTCCTTGAAATTTCTTTTCTGGAAGGTTATTTTTCTCATTGCAGTCACCTCAGCTCGCCGCATCAGTGAACTGCAGGCCTTAGTGGCTAATCCACCTTATACAAGGTTTCATCATGATAAGGTAGTCCTTAGGACCAATCCACACTTTATGCCTAAAGTGGTCTCATCTTTTCTTCTTAATCAAGAGGTATATTTACCTGTCTCTTTTCCAGGTCCTCATGGATCAAGTACAGAGGAATCTTCATACCCTGGATTGTAAGAGAGCTCTTGCCTTTTACGTACAAAGGACACAGCAACATAGAAAGTCTTCTCAACTCTTTGTAGCCTTTGATCCCTCTCATTTGGGACTTCCAGTCTCTAAGAGGACACTGTCCAATTGGATTGCTCAGTGTATTTCTTTCGCCTACCAGAGTAAGAACCTTTCTCTGGAGGGCCATGTCACAGCTCATAATGTGAGGGCCATGGCCACCTCTATGGCTCATCTAAATTCTGTGTCCATCGACCAGATCTGTCGAGCGGCCACCTGGGCCTCGGTTCATACCTTCACAGCCCATTACTGTTTGGACAAGGACTCCCGCCGGGATGCCTTGTTTGGTCAGGCTGTTCTCAAACACCTGTTCCATACCTAACCATGCTTAATCAACTCCTGCCCTCCTTCCCTGGATGGATGCCTGAGATCCATAGGAGGAGATAGAGCCCTTCCCAGGGTCTCATAACCTTGGGGATCTCCCAGGCATCTCTAGCTAGGGAGTCCCCATTTGTGAAGACTCATTCCTGCTTGTTCCTGGAGATAGCACAGTTACTTACCTGTAACAGGTGATCTCTGGGAACAGCAGGAATAAGTCTTCACAACCCACCCACCTCCCCTAGGAGTTGTATCTCTCTATCTATTTTTCCTTTCCTCTCTCTCTTTGTCTCAGCTTTAAAACTCGAACTGGGGAGAGGCGGTTAGGAAAGGTGGGAAGGCAGCGCGCAGGCGCTGTGGGATGCTCCCATAAGCTTTCCTTTTTGGGAAGCTGGGGAGCGTTCCCGCGCAGGCTCCGTCGGTACCGACGTACCCATATGTGAAAACTTATTCCTGCTGTTCCCAGAGATCACCTGTTACAGGTAAGTAACTGTGCTTTCTTTACATTAAGGTGCAGGCCCATTTTGAGACTATGTTCTTTGATTGTGAGAAGCAAATGTTTCAGATCATCTTCACTTTCAGCCAGTAAGTGAAGGTTGTTGATGAGTCTTCCACCAATCTTCACACCTCTGTTGTCTTCATACAATCCTGCTTCTCTGATTTGTTGTGCATATAAATTAAACAGGTAGGAGGGAATGTATGCAGCCTTGTCTTACACCTTTGCTTATTTTAAACCATTCTGTTTCTCCTTGTTCCGTTTGAACTGTTGCTTCTTGATCAATGTACAGATTGTGCAAGAGGTACGATCAGGTGTTCTGGTATACCCATGTTTCTTAATGTGGCCCAGAGTTTCTCATGATTTACACAGTCAAAAGCCTTGCTATAGTCGATAAAGCACAAATAGATATCCTTTTAGTATTCTTTCGTCTTTTCAAGGATCCATCTCACATCTGCAGTGATGTCTCATTCCTCGCCCTTTCCTGAACCCTGCTTGCACTTCAGGTAGTTCTTGTTCCAGGTATGGTTGTAGTCTCTTTTGAATAATCTTCAGTAGAATCTTG
This sequence comes from Ichthyophis bannanicus, assembly GCA_033557465.1. Classification (NCBI taxonomy): domain Eukaryota; kingdom Metazoa; phylum Chordata; class Amphibia; order Gymnophiona; family Ichthyophiidae; genus Ichthyophis; species Ichthyophis bannanicus. The sequence continues at coordinate 452,715,586 of CM066037.1, forward strand.
CTGGCATGTGGGATCAGAGCGATTGTGCGATAATTTCCACAGTCAGTTGGATCACCTTACTTTAGTATTGGTATAAACACAGATCTTTTCCAGTCAGTTGGCCATGATGTTGTCTTCCACATTTCTTGGCAGAGTCTTGTAAGTACGGTAACAGCTGCATCAGATTGCTGTAATACTTCTATGGGAATGCTATCAATGCCTGGTGCTTTGTTCTTTGATAAGACTTTCAATGCTGCTTTAACTTCTTCTTCCATCACCAATGGTTCCCGATCATAAGGTACAGGTTGAAACAGCTCTTGATCTTTATCATATAAAACCTCTGTATATTCCTTCCACCTTTTCTTGATCTTCTCAGCATCATTCATCATAGAACCTTGAGCATCTTGTAACATTCCAATTAGAGACTGGAACTTTTTCTTTAACTCTTGTAGCTTTAGGAAAGCCGATCTTGTTCTTCCTCTAATAGTTTCTGCTTCTATTTCCTTGCATGCGTCGTCGTTGTACTTTTCCTTGTCCTGTCTTGCTGCACGTTGGAAATCTCTGAGTTCTGTGACTGTCTTTCTTTCTCCTCTTCAGATCATAAAATAGGACAAACATAAACTAACAATTACAACATATAACATATAAAATTATAATTAAATGTAGGAACATCCGTCAAGTCAGGGGACAGGAAACCCCCTCGTGTGAACGGACTTCTCCCTTTAATCTTTTTTATTATTATCTCAACTTTTACAACAGTCTCAATGAAAACAAAGCAGACCCAAAGAGCCACAGTGCTAAGAGTATAAATTCTCAATGACCAAAAAAATGAAGTCAAAGTTAGCTGGCAAAAGGGTCCTGCGATATACGTCCACCTCCCAAGGTATTTCAACAGGAAGGTATCTTCTGAATCTTCCGAAGAATTCCACAAAATTAATTCATCGAGAAAACAATTCTTCAGGATTCCATAACCCAGCGCTGCTTTTCGGCTCTTTGGGTCTGCTTTGTTTTCATTTCATTTCACTTCTGCTGAAGATCTCCCTACCATATTAAACCTAGCTGCCAATACTCACAATCCCAACACACCTAGCTGGATCTTAGGAGATTTCAACCTCCCCTCTCTACAACAAAGTCAAGCCACCGCCTTCCTGGAAGCTTTCAAGAATCTGGGATACCAACAGATTATCAACGAATCCACACATCAAAAGGGTAATACTCTAGACCTAGTATTCGCCCCATTGACAATTCTTGATCCAAACCACGATCTAGTGACATCTATTACCTCCGTACCCTGGTCAGACCACAAGCTCATCAATTTCTTGATACCCACGCAAAGCAAACAAGCGAAAGATAACTCCAAATCAAACAACGTCTCACAAACATCAGTATGAAATTTCCGACATTTCAACAGAGAACACATTCTATCAGAGGCCTCCTCATTCCTCAGTAATACAACACTCAACCTTGATAATATGATCTCCAATTGGAATAACAACTTCAGCGCCATTGCTCAACATCCTAATCAAAATCAAAACAATGTACCAAGAAAAAGAAAGTCTGCTTCATGGTACTCCCCAGAGCTGCGGTCCTCGCTCGTGCAGTTACGGAAGCTGGAAAAACGATGGCGTCGATCCCAATCCATGGAGGATCAAACAGCTTATAAAATCCACTTAGAAAACCACAAAAACATGATCACGATGAAATTGAAACAGCATCACACTGACATACTCAAAAGGTCTCTGAACAAGCCACGTGATCTGTTCAACTTAGTTAAGACTTTATCGAAAGAACCCTCCCCAGAACAACAAAATGCGATTCACCCTCAAGAATTTGCTGACTTCCTTCAGTCTAAACTACTCCAGACAGATACAATCTCATTAATTACACCACAACTGTCCACCTGTACACTTCCCCTTTCGGTGTTCTCCACACCAACAAGAAAATGCATTGAAGATTCTATTACATCCATCAATACCACTACTGCACAATCCGACCCCTGCCCAGCCTATTGGATAAAAGAGCTACGTAAAGAAGTCAGTCCTTTCATCACAAGACTTATGAACCTCTCCTTCACAACTGGAACTTTCCCCATAGACCTCAAATATACCTCCATCAGACCCCTGTTAAAAAATCCCAAACTAATCCCCCAGAAAGTCGATTCGTGTAGACCCATAGCAAGCATACCTCTATTAGTCAAGATCATCGAGAAAGAGGTACAAAGACAAGTTCAAGATCACATAGACACCGCAGCCCCACTTGACCAATGCCAACATGGGTTCAGGGAGTATCATGGGGTAGAAACTCTCCTTACTACCCTTTTCAGCAACATAATCTCAGGTATTGATAACATTCGTCAGGGGTTCGCGCTCATCTTTCTTGACATTGCCGCAGCTTTCGACTCAATGAATCACGAAATTCTCCTGGGGTGGCTTGAAGAGAAGGGCATCTGTGGTAATGCGCTAAAATGGTGTAAATCATACCTAGCCGAAAGATGGCAATGTGTGAAATCTGGATCAGCTACATCCGAACCTTTCCACCAAACTCAAGGAGTCCCTCAAGGCTCCTCACATTCATCACTCTTTTTCAACATATACATACAACCTATCTGTAATTTCATCAGATCTTTTAATGTGAGCTGTCTGATATACGCTGATGATATCCTGCTCTACATCCCGTTCTCTACAGAACTTCTGAATCTCTCCCCTCTGATAGAATGTTTTGACGCAGTTTCTGAATGGCTCCTATCCCAAAACCTCCGTATCCAACACAAGAAGACAGAGGTTCTATTCATTACAAGGGACCACAACTTCACCAAACCATCATATGTAAGAGTTAAAGAAGCAGAACTGCAAACAAAATCCACAATTCGTTATCTGGGGGTCACACTGGATCAACATCTTGATATGAAAGTGCACATAGAGAATGTAGTAAGAGCAGTTTATTTCAAGATTCGTTCTCTCAGGCATCTTCGCTCCTTACTTGATCCAGAAGACTACAGGACAATATACCAGGCGTTAATTCTACCACATTTCGACTTTGCTAACGCTATCCTACAAGGCCTTCCTCAATCCACTATTAATCCTCTACAACTTGCTATGAACACCGCAGCTAGGGTCCTTCAGGGAGTCGCCAGATTTGAGCACGTGACTCCTATATTAAAACAACTCCACTGGCTCCCCATACATGGTAGGCTCACTTACAAGACCATACTGCTGACCTTTAAGGCCATCCATGGACTTTCATCCTCCTCACTCTCAAATCTCATCCATGTAACTCCATCAACTAGATCCAGAAGACCGACGGCTATAAATACACTAACACTTCCTAAGGCTGTAACAAAATGCACCCAGATAACGGCAAGCAGATCTTTTATATTCTACGCCCCAAGATGCTGGAACGCCTTACCACCAAGCGTTCGTGCCATTACCGACTTAACCCAGTTTAGGAAAGCACTTAAATATCACCTTTTCCTCATATACTACCCACCAAACATTACCCCCAGCAAAAGCCCCCCCAAATAAGAGACACGCCTTATCTTCAAATAGCCTCTCCCACTTTCTCAGTAAGATTACTAGGACTTTTGTGTTGTCATGATACCTTTTATATAATCATGTTTGTAATAAGTTAACCTTATGTTACCCAAGTTTATATACCTGTTTGCTGTAAACACGGAATAGCCTGTTATTCTGTTGATATTGTTGTATGTGAACCGCGCTGATACCAAATAGCGCGGTATATAAAAGATTGTAATAAATAAATAAATAAATTGAGACTGTTGTAGAAGTTGAGATAATAAAAAAGATTAAAGGGAGAAGTCCGTTCACACGAGGGGGTTTCCTGTCCCCTGACTTGACGGATGTTCCTACATTTAATTATAATTTTATATGTTATATGTTGTAATTTGTCCTATTTTATGATCTGATTTTTTTACAGGATTTAATATACAGATATTAGATTTGGCAATTGTTTTGGATTTCTTTCTCCTCTGGCTTTAGCTTCTCTGCGTTTCTGGGCAATTTTCAGAGTTTCTTCCGTCATCCATTTTGGCCGTTTTTGCTTTTTTTTTTTTTTTTTTTAGCTGTAATATATCTTCCCGATTTTATCAAGATTTCTTTCACTTCCTCTGATATGTCACCTGTGAATATCATTTCTGGCATGGGTAAGTTTCCTACATCTTCAGTAAAGATTGAAGCAAAGAATTCATTCAGTCTCTTTCCACTATGGCCTTGTCTTCCTAGTACCTGTTTTACGCATCTATCATCTAATGGTTCATCTAGCTCTCACAGTTGTTTTGCTATGAATGTACTTGAAGACAATTGTTTTTGTATGGCCTCTGCTTCCTTGGCAAACTTCTTTTCAGATTCTTTCTTGGCCTGCCTTATCAATGCCTTGCATTTAACTTGCCAGTACTTATGATGATTCCTGTTTTCATCATTTGGTTGGTTCTTCCATTTTCTTGAAGGATTTTCTCCTAGCTATAACAACCTCTTTTACTTCTTTAAGTCATGTTGACTGTCGTTTGGATTTTCTTCCATCTTTCTTAAAGCATGGAATACATCTGGTCTGGGCTTCCAAGACAGTTTATTTAAATAACACCCAGGCCTGATGTAGACTTTTAACCTTTGCAGCTGCTCCTTTTAGTATTTTCTTAAGTTTTTTCCTGGTTTTATCATAGTCTCCTTTTTGAAAGTTAAATGCTAGTACAGTGGATTTTCTTGTTATCCTCCTGCCATTTATTAAATCATATGGGATAATGTTATGATTGCTATCGCCAAGTGACACTAGATCCTGTGTTCCACTATAATTTAGATCTAAAATAGCTTCCTCTTGAGTTGATTCCTGAACCAACTGTTCCATGAAGCAGTCATTTGATCTAGAAACTTTTATCTCCCTAGCATGGCCTGATGTAACATTGATCCAGTCAATACCGGGGTAATTGGGGGTGGAAGTGATGTCACCTAACGGGATGGCTGCCTGAGTGATTAGCTCTGGAGCCATCCCTGGAAATTTGTAGAAAAATCCCTCCAAAAGATTATTTTGAAAGCAAGTAACACCACCCTGAGTAAAAGAACAGGGTCTGAAGAAGATGACCACATGGTGGAAGGCCACAAATTTGAAAGTTTCTGCATATTTGGGTATCTACTTTGGGAGCGGTGAGGCAAAAGTGGCGGCCAGTGGTGTGTCTAACGAGGTGCAGAAAGAGTGTGCGGAGAAAGAGAAGCTGGCTTGCCACGGAGATGTCGAGAGGAGCAATCCACAACAGATCGTGTGAGAGGAGATGTGTAAGTGGTTTACTGAATTAAAAACAGAGGTGCAGGCAGCAAAAACAGAACTTGGCAAACTTATGGACAGCATGAGAGAGGAGATCATTGAATTAAATTGCCGGGAAGGCAAGCATGAGAACAGATTGGAGGTAGTGGGGCAACACCAGGAAGCACCGCAAACAAAAGTAGCGAAAGGGGAAAAATGGAAGGAATTAATATGTTTAAACTGGAAGATCTAGAGAATGGATTTCTGTACCATAACTTGCGCGTAAGGGGGATACCAGAGAGCCCAGAATTTAAGGATGGTGCAAAAGTGGCTGAGGCTGTATGTTTAGAGGTCTTGCGCAGAGATGGGGAAGACCAACTCCCGGAAAGGATAGTGCTTGACAGGGTCCATCATGCTCTAAGGCCCAACTGGAATAACAGACTCCAGGATATTATAATTTGTGTGCAAGACTATCAGCTTAAAGAGAGAGTTGTGGCAAAAATGCAAGGCCTGGGCATATTTGCTTTGCAGGGACACAGAGTAGCCATATGTGCAGACATTTCAGCAGGGACCCTGCAGAGGTGCTGGGCTATGAAGCAGGTAACCAGAGCTCTCCAAAACACGGATGTTCATCACTGGTGGTACCCTTTTGAGCTCTCCTTTACCAAAGGAGAGTCTACATGGGCAGCAAAAATGGTACCAGAGGTGCTGAAAGCCATGAAAGAGGTGGGCCTACATCGGCAAGAGGAAGATGCATGGTAGAAACATGAGTGGAGATGCCAAGAGGAGTGGCAGAGCCAGAAGCTGGGGCAATGACAGTGAGGTGACCAGGGACCGGCAAAAATGCTGAATGCCAGAGTACCACAATCCAAAAGTGTATTTGGATAGACTAGACCAGTGATGGCTAACCTTTTTGAGCCCGAGTGCCCAAACTGCCGCACAAAACCAAAGAATTTCCTCAAAGTGCCAGCACGTCAATTTGCATAAATATTTGCATAATGCTAACATACACTAACTTTTAGTAAACATGTCTCTTAATGAGTGTATGGATAAAGACAGACTAAAAGATTTCTACATCCAGTGCCAACCGCCAGGCACATTAGGAACTACTACAAACACTGCCCATTTAGAACCAATAGCAAACCCGCCGTATCCTAACAGCACTACCAGGACTCACAAAGCACCACACCATACCTATCAAAAGGCAACACTGCAAATATTAAACCAATACATTTCAGACAATAACAATACATGACCTACTGGGGAAAGAGAACAAGTGGCAATGTCAAAAAGGAATTACATAAACAGAATACCTCAGCTCAGTTACACAGTTGCAATTGCTCCAGCCACTTTCTTCTGGTTTCTTCATGTTTTCTGCTAACTCTCCATCATCTGCTGTCCATTTGTCCTTTCTTCTCTCTTCTAGTTTTTTTTTCCATTCTCTCTCTCTACATCCGCTTTAACATACTAATCTTTCTCCTTTTGCTCTTTCCTCATTCCTATTTCATCCACTCAAATTTTACCCCTCCATCCTCAATCCCCACTTACTCTCCCAATACCTGGCCAATTGTAGATTTTTTATCCCTCCCACACAAAATATTTTTCCCCTCTCCATTTTACTCTCCCAGCCCCATCCCATTCTAATCCTCCCCCAACATCAGCTCCCTTCTAGTTCCAGCCTCACCCAGCATCCATTCCCTTCTAGTCCCTGCATCAGCCCATTTCCAGTCCTAGCAACCCCCCAACCCAATACCAGTCCTAGCCCCCCCCCATCAACTCACTTCCAGCCCTAAACCCCCATCACCCCATTTCCAGACAGCCCCCATCAGCCCACAGCCCATTAGCAGTCCTACCCCCCCAGCCCATTAGCAGTCCTACCCCCCCGCCCGCCTGCCCGCCCGCCCATTAGCAGTCCTAACACCCCCCCTCCTGCCCATTAGCAGTCCTAACCCCCCTGCCCATTAGCAGTCCTACCCCCCCTGCCCATTAGCAGTCCTAACACCCCCCCTCCTGCCCATTAGCAGTCCTAACCCCCCGTCCTGCCCATTAGCAGTCCTAACCCCCCCCATCTCCTGCCCATTAGCAGTCCTAACCCCCCCCATCTCCTGCCCATTAGCAGTCCTAACCTCCCCCCCTGCCCATTAGCAGTCCTAACCCCCCCCTCCTGCCCATTAGCAGTCCTAACCCCCCCTGCCCATTAGCAGTCCTAACCCCCCCTCCTGCCCATTAGCAGTCCTAACTCCCCCTCCTGCCCATTAGCAGTCCTAACCCCCCTCCTGCCCATTAGCAGTCCTAACCCCCCTCCTGCCCATTAGCAGTCCTAACCCCCCCTCCTGCCCATTAGCAGTCCTAACCCCCCCTCCTGCCCATTAGCAGTCCTAACCCCCCCTGCCCATTAGCAGTCCTACCCCCCCTCCTGCCCATTAGCAGTCCTAACCCCTCCCCCTCCTGCCCATTAGCAGTCCTAACCCCCCCCTCCCCATTCGCCGTCCTCACCCCCCCCTGCCCAATTGCTTTCCACACCCCCCCCTGCCCATTAGCAGTCCTAACCCCCCCCCTGCCCATTAGCAGTCCTAACCCCCCCCGGCAAATTTTTTTAAAAAAAAGCAGGCTCTGGCTGCTGCCGCGGCAGATTGCAATGTCCCGCGGGGCCCCCTCCGCCCGCTAAGCCCCTCTGCAAGGGCTTTCAGATTCGCTAGGGAGAGCGTCTCCCTCGCGTCTCTGTTAAGCCCGCAGGGGCTAATGGGAAATTTCCCATCAGTCCCTCGCATCTAAAGGGGCTGATGGGAAATTTCCCATTAGCCCCTGCGGGCTTAACAGAGACGCGAGGGAGACGCTCTCCCTCGCGAATCTGAAAGCTCTTGCAGAGGGGCTTAGCGGGCGGAGGGGGCCCCGCGGGACGCTGCATTCTGCCCTTGCCGCGTCCGCAGTCAGAGACAGCTTTTTCTTTTTTTTGCGGACCTATGGCCCGCGTGCCAGCTGCAAGGCCTTCGCGTGCCACAGCTGGCACGCGTGCCATAGGTTCGCCATCGCTGGACTAGACCATGCTAAGGAAATAGAGAATGTCAGGCACGGCATGAACAGCCTGCAGTCAATGCTGTAAGAGAGACACTGCTTGCACACAGAGAAGGTTGAATTCTAAACTGGATTATAAGTTAGCTGTTGGGCAAGGTGATGTTTTTTTGTAGTGTTCTATCTGCAGTCATTTTGACTATACAGTAATATCCACTACTGCAGAGAGCGTTCATTCTATGAGGAGTGGAAAGTCTCTAGGTTGATGTACAGGGAGGGGTGGTGACAAAGAATGGGGGAGGGCAAGGAGGGACTGGAGGGGAGGGGAGAGGAAGGTTGGGTAGGGGTGAAGCAGGGGGGCGGGGTGAGCACTACTCATGATAATTCTCTGGTACGAGAGGGGAAGGTGGGGATAGGGAAGGATGGGAGGGTGATATTGGGGGGGAGAGTGGGGAGGGAGGGTAGGGGAAAGGATAGGCGTGATGGGTGAGAGGGGAAAGGGTAAAAGTAGAGACCTGATAAGTGAAACTAATAAACAGCAACAACTCAGTGCTTGAAACATGGTGCATGTGTCTCCTCTTAGAGTGGGAAGGAAAGAGTCTCCATGACAAAGTTCTGTGTGTGCAGGAAACACATTGATGTGTAGGGCAGGAGGGCTTGCTGTGCACAAAAATTTATCCTGTGGTAATATTGGTGGGACAGCTGGCAAACCCAAGGAGGGGTGGTGTGGGATTTCTGGTCAGTGGAAAAAGTGAGGGGGACAATAGTGGGGAAGTGCCAGGATAAGGGAGGGGTGGTGGGTTGGGGTCAGATTAAGTTTGGCGGGGGAAGAAGTGTGGGTTATTAGTGTATATGGGCCCAATATGCAGCAAGGAGAATACTATGAAAAGATGCAAAGGAACTAGAGTTTTGGAAGTGCCTCGATTTATCGTGGGAGGGGACTATAACCTAACCCTCAATCCAAGGTTGGACAATAGTTGGGGGCAGGCCCCTGGAAGTTGAAAAGATCATAGAAGCCTTCTGACATTTAAAGAAAGATTGGGATTGGTAGACGGATCATATAGCAGATTGGACCTGATTTGGGTGAGTGGGTCATGGGTATCCAAACTAGGAAGGGTAGACCAGGGTCCAATTACCTGGATGGACCATGCTCCTGTGAGTGTTTGACCTACAGTAGGAGCTCTGGAGGCAGGGATTAAATTTTGGAGGCTTAATGACTCCATTGTAAACCATGAGAAACTCTGGGCCACATGAAGAAGCATGGGTATACCAGAACACCTGATCGTTCTCTTGTGCAATCTGTACATTGATCAAGAAGCAACAGTTCGAACGGAACAAGGAGAAACAGAATGGTTTAAAATAAGCAAAGGTGTAAGACAAGACTTCTTACTTTCCCCCTACCTGTTTAATTTATATGCAGAACAAATCATCAGAGAAGCAGGATTGTATGAAGACAACAGAGGTGTGAAGATTGGTGGAAGACTCATCAACAACCTTCGCTATGCCGATGATACTACATTACTGGCTGAAAGTGAAGATGATCTGCAACATTTGCTTCTCACAATCAAAGAACATAGTCTCAAAATGGGCCTGCACCTTAATGTAAAGAAGACAAAGATCATGACGACTGGCATAATCAACAGGTTCATCGTTGAAGGAGAAGAAATTGAAATTGTGAACAACTTTAACCTATTTGGATCAACTATCAATAAAGAAGCAACAAGCAGTCAAGAAATCAGACGACGCATTGCTCTTGGCAGAACGGCTATGAAAGACCTAGATAAGATTCTCAAGAGCAGAGATGTCTCTCTCCATACAAAGATTTGACTTGTTCAAGCCATGGTATTTTCAATAACATCATATGGATGTGAAAGCTGGACAGTGAAAAAGAGAGGAAGAAAATTGATGCCTTTGAATTATGGTGCTGGCGGCGAATACTGTGCATACCATGGACTGCCCGAAAAACAAACCAGTCGGTACTAGAGGAGATCAAACCTAAGCTTTCTTTAGAAGCTCAGATGACAAGACTTCGACTTTCATACTTTGGACACATCATGCGAAGAGAGAGATCATTAGAGAAAGACATCATGCTTGGCAAGATAGGTCAACGCAAAAGAGGAAGGCCAGCAATGAGATGGATCGATACAATAACAGCAGCTACGGGTACCAGTCTGTCAACAATGAGCCGCCTGACTGAAGACCGAACACAATTTAGGATAGCTATCCAGAGGGTCGCCATGAGTCGACTCCGACTCGACGGCACTTAACAACAATGACTCCATCTTAGAGGAGGAAGTGCATGTACTGAAAATTAGACAGAGGGGGGATATGAAAATGGGTATAATATGGGATGGAATGAAGGTGGTGCTTAGAGGGCACCTTATAAGCCTGGTAGCTCACATCAAAAGAGAGCATGGTGCCTCTGAAAAGCAATTGCTCAGATTGGGAGCTTAGAACGGAACCATCAGAGTGACCATGACCCCATCCTGCTGGCAGAGCTAGTGAAGCTGACGGGGGAGTTAAGCAGGCAGAGAGCACAGGAGATTGCACATGAATTGAATGTGCTCAAGCAAGCCCACTTTGAGGGGGGTGGGGGAATAATGGGTAAGCTTCTAGCCACCAGGTTAAAAGCTAAGAGGCAGGCTGCTCATATAGGTTGGATATGGAATAAAAAAGGTGAGATGGTCCATCAAATCAAACATCTGAAATTCAGCATATTTTAGGGAATTCTAGGAAGATCTTTATCAAAGTGAAATACAAGGAGGAGCAGAGAAAGAGGCCAAGTTTTTACAGACTGTAAATTGCCATAACTCTCAGAAGATGAGGAGCAAAGCTTAGGATGAGAGATAATCAAGGAAGAAGTCCACATAGCTCTAAAAAGATTAGTAAAGCGCTAGGGTTAGACGGCCTCATAGAAAATTCTTTCACTCAATGCAGGATCTCCTGGCTCCACTGCTCATAAGAGTCTTTAATGGGATACTGCAGGGGGATGAACTCTTAAAACCCATGGAAGAGGCAATGTTACCAAAGCTGGGTAAAGACAGCAGTGTCTGCGGGTCATATAGGACAATCTCGCTTATCAATTTAGATGCCAAATTATTAGCAAAAATAGTGGCAACCTGTCTACAAGGGGTCCTGCCCAAATTGGTGCATAAAGACCAAACGGGTTTGTGCCAGGCAGTTAGGGAGGAGACATTAGGAAAATCTTGAACACAGCCTGCTGTGTTTCTAACAGTGGATGCTGAAAAAGCGTTTGACAGAGTTGAATGGCGATTCATGTTCCAGATTCTGGAAAAGATGGTGCTGGGGGAGAATTTATAAGGTGGGTTAGAGCACTATATGCTAGCCCCAAAGCTTGCATCTATCAATGGGGGCTACACAGAGAGCTTTAGGTTAGGGAGAGGAACATGTCAAGGGTGCCTCCTCTCACCATTGTTGTTCGCTCTCATGATAGAGCTGCTGGTGGAGTATATCGGACAGCAGGAAGATATACAAGGGGCAGGGATTAGTGGGGAAGCAACTAAAATAGCACTATTCGCAGATGATGTGATATTTACAATAGCAAACCATTCACTATTTTACTGATACTGCTGAAAGCCATAGAGAGAGATAGCGAAGTGGCAGGATATAAAATAAATATGAGTAACAAATAATAGGGTTTAACCTCCCAGACGACTTGGCGGCATGTTTGAAGTGTAGTTTTCCATTTCTCTGGGAACAAGCAGGAAGTCAGTCCTCACATGGGTGATGGCGCCGAAGGAGCCCTTACGGAAGCATCCCCCCAGCTTTCAAAAAAAGCCTTTGAGAGATGTCACCACGCATGCATGGTCCCCTTCCCGTCCAAGGGTGCCATCTTGCTCAGTCTCCTTTAATCCGCGGACCCCTTCAGACTTCTGTTTGACTTGTCCCTGGTAAAAAGTAGATTTTTCTGAGTTTTCATACTCTCCTCCAGCACTTTTCATCGGCACTGTTTCCACCACCCAACCTCGTTGCCTCGGCGTCTAGTTCGGATCTATTTTTGTAGTTTTTGTTCTTTTTTTTCTTGGCGTCTTCCCGCCTTTTTTCCAACTGGCAGCCCGAAGAGTCTTTGACTTTGCAGGGGTCCTTTTTTCCCTGCATGGCTACCAGTGACTTTAAGAAGTGTGATTGGTGCTCTAAAATTATGTCCTTAACCGACACACACGACTGCTGTCTCTGCTGCCTTGGACCAGATCACAACCCGGCAGCCTGTGGCCTCTGCAAAAGGATGTCCAGCAAAGCCCTCAAGAGCCACCAGCAGCAGCACCTCAAAATTTTCCCCGAGTCCCCGGTGCTTCCAAAGGCCAGGGCCTTGTCTGAGGCCTCGACGCCTTGGGCGGAATCCTCAAACCCAAGCCTCGTTATGGGTCCTCAAAAAGGAAGTCTCCTTTGAGGGAACCCAGGAAGAAGAAGAAACCCTCAAAGGCAGCGTCTTTGGATGGTTCAAACTGGCAGGGTGCCCCCTGGGCCCGGTCCCGCAGTCCGAGGCGCTTGTCTGAGGCTTTGGAAAAGTAGCGTCCTGCAAGGGTCCCCCGAAAGGACTAGACTTCAGATCGGCCTTAGTCCTCAGACACCATCCTCGTCGAGGATTCCCCTTTAGGGGAGCTAGCATCGGGCCCAAGTCCCTTGGTGCCTACACCAAAGGTTATGGAGCCTTCTGGTCTGGAGTCCAGAATGGTGTCCCTGGTGCGCAGTTTGTCTGCTTTCATGGACCAGCAGTGGGTGCTGTTGTCCAGTACGACCAGTTCATCTGCCCTGACCACCGGGCCCTCAATGTCCAAGACATCGCCGGAGGCCAAGCTGATCCTTGAGGTCTTTCAGCCTCGAGTCTACCTTTGGCCAAGATCGCGAACAGTCTTGCTTGACAGGTCCCTGATCCTCCCCAGCAAGTATGCTGGGCACCGGTCAAGGAGCCTTGTAAGGCCCGCGAAGCCCTACCAGTCCTCGACAGACTACTCAGTGGGAGACGGAGGAAGAATCGTTGCCCAACACCCATCGTCACGGTGACATCCCATCAGACTCCTGTCTCGGAGTCCTGACGGCAATCCCCGCCAGAGGATATGGACTTCCTTGATTTCGTCAAGGATATGTCAAAGGCCCTGGTGTTCCCTAACAAGTCAGAGGAGGATTCTCGGGCAGATGAGTTGGAATTCTCCAGTACGAGGCTCCTCTGCGGGAATCGCTCACGGTGCCCATTCCTCCCACCCTGGAATGGCTGATGCTCCAGATGTGGGAGAGACTGGCGTCTGTTCCGGTGGTGAGCAAACTGCTTGACTCGTTATATAGAGTCTGCTGGAACCCGGTCTTCCAAAAGTCACAGCTGCCGCATAACTCCATGGTGCTGGTGTCGGCTGAAAAACCAGAAGACACACTTCTTGGTGCCCCCTCCCCCCAGCAGGGAGGCCTAGACCCTGGACACCCTTGGCAGAAAGCTATTCCAGGGCTCAATGCTCATTGGCCGCATCCAGGCCTACCAGCTGCACATGGGCATGTACCTGAGAGACCTGGCAAAGGAACTCACTGGGTTCAACTGGTCTCTCTGAGGAACCCTTGCAGTGGTTCAAGAAGCTGACCAAGGCAGTACGTGAGTGCTGCAAATTCATGTCTCGAGCGGCCTATGACTGGTTCGAGTAGGCGGTTCGAGTAGTGGTGGCGGGCATCGATACATGGCGCCAAGGTTGGCTACAGTTGTATGACCTCGAGCAGTGGGTTCAGGACAAATTGGTCAATGTCCCATTCCAAGGAGAGAACCTCTTTGGCAAACCCATTACCGACAAGGCTGCCGAGCTGGAGACAGAGTTCATGACGAGAACCAGGTTCTCAGAAAAGACCACTGCCCCTCCCCGATGGAAGTGCTTGGGTAAAAAGCTCTTCTACCCAAGGAAAGATGCTGCTTACTGAAACTGCCCATCTTTTTAGGCCTCCCCAGCTCCCCAACAGGGTCAGCAGGCCAAGGGACATGGGCATGTCCCTCGTAAGCAGAAGGCTCCAAAACACCAGGCTCCGGCCCCTGCCCCGGCCCAGCCAGGGGGGAGTTTTTGACTCCATGAGCATAGCCTATCCTACCTCAAGGAGATCAGCAGCATACAGGAGGATGTCTGGTCCACTATGCCCAGAGGTGGTCGACCATCACCACCAACTCCTTGGCACTTCGGGTGGTCAGGGAGGGTTACGTCCTCCACCTGACTCAGACACCTCCCCCTTATTTCCTTGGAGAACCCCTCAGGTCTCCCCTCCACCGCGACCTTTTTCTGAAGGAGTTGGCAGGTCTTCTCGAGGACAAAGCGGTGGAACCAGTGCCCCCACCATCTCAAGGGCAAGGGGTTCTACTCTAGGTACTTCCTCATGCCAAAAAGAACAGGGGGCCTAAAGCCCATCCTTGACCTGCACAACCTCAACAAATTGCTGGTGAGGGAGAAGTTCAAGATGCTCTTCCTTGGAACATTGCTGCCATACCTCCAGCAGGGAGATTGGCTATGCTCCTTAGACCTCAAGGATGCCTATACCCACATCTTCATTCACCCCAACCACAGGCAGAATCTGCGGTTCATAGTGGGGGGGGGGGGGGTGGGGGTGGGGGGTGGGGAGGCATTTTCAGTGCAGGGTTCTCCCTTTTGGCTTGGCCTCTGCCCCAAGAGTCTTTACAAAATGCTTGGCAGTCATGGCCGCCTTCCTCTTTCTCCAGGGGATCTTTGTCTTCCCCTACCTGGATAACTAGCTCATAAAGGGAGGCATGGCCTCAGAGGTGCGGCAGGCCACTGCACGCACCATCCAGGTTCTGCGGCACTTGGATTTTGTCATAAACTACCCCAAGTCTCACCTCCTCCCGGCACAGTGTCTGGAGTTCATCAGGGCAAAGCTCGACACTCTCCAATCAAAGGCCGGCTTGCCCAGGGACCGAGCCAACCATTTCAGGACTCTGGCATGGAACGTACAGTACCATCCCTCAGTGCCCGCCCGGCTTCTTCTACGCCTCCTCGGGCACATGGACTCCACGGTCCACATCACCCCAGACACTCGCCTTCACATGAGGCCGGCACAGTGTTCTCTCCAGGACCAGTGGTCTCAGGCCACGGGACGCCTCCAAGACAGAGTCTCTGTAACCTGCCAACTGACGGACTCCCTAGTCTGGTGGCAGTCTCTCCAGCATCTTGAGGCGGGCATGCCTTTTCAGGCCCCTCGAAGGTCCTCACCATGGACGCCTCAATGCTCGGCTGCGGAGCCCAGAGCGGGGAGCTCTGCACCCAGGGCAACTGGTCACCAGACGAGAGCACCCAGCAGATCAACCTCCTGGAGCTGCGGGCAATATACTTAGCCTTGCGAGTCTTCTGCCACCACCTGCATCACCAGCCGGTGCTGGTCCAGATGGACAACCAGGTGGCAATGCTCTATCTGAACAAACAGGGGGGCATGGGGCCTCATACCCCTTGGTGGGAGGCAGTGGTTCTCTGCTCGTATGTAATCCAAAGGGAATCCTCCTGCGGGCGGTGTACCTACCAGACCAGGACAACCTGCTGGCTGACAGGCTGAGCAGAGTTCTCCAGCTGCATGAGTGGCAGCTGGACCCCATGGTAGCCAATTGTTTTTTCCAGATCTGGGGGGAACCCGTGATGGACTTGTTTGCCAGCCTGGACAACTTCCACTTGTCCCCGTTTCTGTTCCCAACAAGCCCACTCCTCCACAGTGGCAGCGGATGCGTTTCTTGTCTAATGGTCGGAAGGCCTCATGTACGCCTTCCCTCCCATGCTGCTGATCGCCAAAACCTTGTTCAGGATCCTCCGCGACAGGGTCTCGCTCATCCTGATAGCCACTCGGTGGCCCAGTCAACTGTGGTTCCCATTGCTCTTCCAGTTGGCAGTGGAGACCCCCCATCCCATTGGGAAAACTCTGGGACTTCTGTCTCAGGAGGGGGGCTTGCTTCTGTACCCCAACCTGGGATCCTTGTCGCTGACAGCATG
Source organism: Ichthyophis bannanicus (assembly GCA_033557465.1). Lineage (NCBI taxonomy): Eukaryota > Metazoa > Chordata > Amphibia > Gymnophiona > Ichthyophiidae > Ichthyophis > Ichthyophis bannanicus. The sequence continues at coordinate 452,731,803 of CM066037.1, forward strand.
ACTGCTGAGAGGGTGACTTTGGCCCCTTTCAACCTTTCGATTGATGTGGAAGAGATTCTGCTGGCCTCTATTAGGAAGGCTTATGCCCTCAAATGGCGCAAGTTTTCGGCTTGGTGCACAGAGCATGGGGCTGACCTGTTCTCCTGTCCGGTGGGACAGGTGTTACAGTATCTTCTCCATCTCTCACAGTCTGGGCTCAAGTCTAACTCTGTCCGGGTGCAGCTTAGTGCCCTGGCGGTGCACCACCACCCGGTGGATGGCAAGCCCTTCTCAGTCCAGGCTTTGGTGGCTTGTTTTCTTTGGGGCCTGCTCCTATCGAAGCCCCCCTGTTTGCCTTCCCTCAACCGAATGGGACCTCAACATAGTGTTGGGGAAGCTCACTCGCCCACCCTTCGAGCCTCTAGCTACCTGCCACCTTTGCTACCTCTCTTGGAAGGTGGCTTTCCTGGTTGCACTCACCTCCGCTCACAGAATTAGTGAGCTTCAGACCCTAGTGATGGAGGCCTCTTATACCAGGTTCTGCAAGAACAGAGTGGTGCTTCGCACGCACTCGGGAGGGACATAGATTTAAGGAGTGGGTTGAAAAGGGGCTGGTGTGGATAGGGCAACTGTTGGATCAACAGGAAAGATAAGGGTATTTGATGAGCTAAAAGAGACATATGCATTAAGAGAGGCGGATAGTTCTCCAGGAACAAGATGGATGATGTCAGCGCTGATAAAGCCCCCGTGCGGAACAAGTTGCCGTCATGCATGCGCGGTCCCCTTCCCGCCCAAGGGTGCCATCTTGCTCAGTCTCCTTTTTTCCATGGAGCCCTTCGGACGTAGTCCTTGTGTCCCCGAAAAAAAGTTGATTTTTCTCTTCTTTTCTCGACCGGTCGACACCAGTACCTCTTCCCACCTTCGGCTTGGTACGCCAGTATCGAGTCCATCTCTATTGTCCTTCGTGACTGGCGTTTGCGCCTTTTTTTCTTTTTCACTGGCAGCCCAGGTCTTTGACCTTGCAGGGGCCCTTTTTCCCCCCGATGGCTGCCAGCGGATTTAAAAAATGCGACCGGTGTGTGAAACCTAGGTCAATCACCGATACGCACGACTGCTGTCTCTGGTGCCTCGGGCCCAACCATGACCCGTTGGTCTGTGGCCCGTGTAGGAAAATGTCCTCTAAGGCCCTGAAGAGCCGCCAGCAGCAGCATGATAGGAGTTTTTCCGTGTCCTTGCCTCTGAGAGCCTGGACCTCATCCAAGGCTCCACGTCTCAGGGAGAGCATTCCAAGCCCGAGCAGTATTGAGGTTCCTCGGAAAGGGGGTCCCCCTCGAGGGAGCACAAGAGGAAGAAGAAATCTTCGAAGACGGCATCTCTGGATGGCTCAGAGCGACCCGGCTCCTCTTGGGGCCTGTCGCGGAGCGTTGAGCACCGGCTGGGATCTTCAGAGAAGGAGCGCCCGGCAAAGATGCCTCATCGGGAGATGGATCAGCCGAGGCAAGTACCAACTGACCTCATTGACTCCCCTCCGGGGGAACCGGTGTTGGGCCTGACTGACCTCATTGACTCCCCTCCGGGGGAACCGGTGTTGGGCCTGATTGTGTTGGGGCCTGAGCCAGCGGCTGCGGAGCCTTCCGGACTCAAGTTCAGAATGGTGGCCTTGGAGCGCAGTTTCACTGCCTTCATGGAGCAGCAGGTGGGCACTGATAGCCAGCCTGTCCGGTTCCTCTGCCCTGACCACTGGGCCCTCGACATCGAAGTCGACCCCGTAGGCCGAGCCGATCCTCGAAGCCTTTCAGGCTCGAGTCGATTCTCGGCCAAGATCTCTCTTGGCCTCCCGTTTGGGATCGAGGTTGTGGCCACCGAGCCTGCTGGCGTCGGGGCGGTCCGCACTGGAGCCCTCGATGCCCGATGAGCCCCCCGATTCCTCCTTGGAGGTGTGGGAAACCGAAGACGAGGAGTCCCCGGATACCCGCCAGCATAGGGATCTCCCTTCCGATTCCCCGGTATCTGAATCTGAGAATGTCCCTTCCGGAGGACAGTGAGGTTCTTGGACTTTGTATGGGATATGTCCAAGGCTTTGGCGTTCCCCCACAGAATTCAAGGAGGATCCTTGAGCCGATGAGCTCGAGATCCTCCGATCCTGGAACGACTGATGCGCCGCATGTGGAAGACACCGGCATTGGTGCCAGTGATCAGCAAACGGCTCAAGTACGCCGGAGCCCTGGATTTCAGAAGTCACAGCTACTGCACAATTCCATGGTTGTGGAATCAGCCATGTGCCGGCTGAAGAGCCAGAAGACACACTCCTCGGTGCCTCCCATTAGGGTGGCCCGCAACTTGGATGCCCTCGGCAGGAAGTGCTTCCAGGGTTCAATGCTGACTTGTCGGATCTAGGCATACCAGCTGTACATGAGCATGTACCTGAGACCTGGCGAAGGAACTCGGCCGGGGTCTTGGCTGGTCTCTCTGAGGAACCTTTGCAGCGCTTCAGGGGCCTGTCCAAAGCCGTCTGTGAGTGCTCAAAGTTTGTCTTGGGCGGCCTATGACGGGTTTGAGTCGGCCCGGGTAGCCGCGGCTGGCATCGGTGTACGCCGCCAGGCATGGCTGCAGTCGTACCTCAAACAATGGGTTCAGGACAAGTTGGTTGATGTCCCATGCCAGGGGGAGAATCTCTTTGGCAAACCCATGACCGACAAGGCCGCAGAGCTGGAGACCGAGTAAATGACAAGGACACGGCTCTCCAAGAAGACCTCTGCCCCTTCTCACAAGAAGGGCTCGGGTAAAAAGCCCTTTTACCCGAGGAAGGGTGCTGCTTACCTAAGCTACCCCCATTTTCAGGCCTCCCCAGCTCCCCAACAAGGGCAGCAGGCCAAGGGACAGGGGCATGGTCCGCATAAGCAAAACGCCCCCAGGCATTGGCTCCAGCCCAGCCTGGCAGTGGCTTTTTACTCCTACAGTATGGCCACTCTTCCCACAGGAGACAGGCAGATCACAGGAGGCCGGCTTGCTCTGTATGCCCACAGGTAGGCAGCCATTACCACCGATGCCTGGGTCTTGCAGGTAGTCCAGGAGGGCTATCTTCTTCACCTAGCCCAGGTGCCGCCTCATTATTTTCCAGGAGAGCCCATCAGGTCTCCACTTCACCGGGACCTTCTTCGGAAGGAGTTAGCAGGTCTTCTTGAGGATCAGGCGTTAGAACCGGTGCCCCACCACCTGCAGGTGTTCTCCGGGGACAGCAGGAATCAGTCCTCACAAGCTCCCTTTGGAGTTGTAGTCCTATTATATTTTGTTGTGTTTGCCGTCTTTTTAGTTATACACAACCGATTAGGTCTTTTTATCTGAACGCGTTACTGTAGTGCTATAAAGAGTACGTTCAATTTCAGTTCTAAAGTAAATTAGAATGAGTTCTGTTTTTTTTCAACACTGTTAACGGGTCTCAGATTCAGCTAGCACTCCTTTCTGGACTCTTGTCCTTTATTGCAGTGCTGTGCTTAACATCAACGACCCCAGTGTATTTTTTAATAGAGATTTAAAAACGTGGCTTGACTTAACTTAAAGAACTTCACCCCATATATTTGCTGCTCTGGTGAAACGGATCCCGACGCTCTAATGTGGCGCCATTACGGCGTTTCAAACAAAGTTTTTCTTCAGGAGATCCTTCCCCAACCTTAAAAAACACAAAACAAAATCCTTAACCTAAAATCTATCCCTCAATTACCTTACTAACCTTATTCCTGTAAAATACTCTTAAACTCTAACTTACTGTGAACGATGCTGCCCGCGTCCTCCAACTCTCTCTTACAATGATGACTGAACACCTCCAAAAGACGCCGCGCATGCGGGCTGGAACCCTCCACCCCAATTTAAACCCTTCCGATTTGTCGTCCGGTATGCTACAGCTGTTCCATTAAGAGCTGGGACCCTGCTTCCCGGGCCGTGCACTACTCCTAAATCAAACACACTAGCATTTGTTTACCTCAAGAAAGTCCACCAGGGGCTTTGCCCTATTTTTCGTGCAAATAACCCCCTTGTCTATCAATGGAAACTGCTATTGTCTTGCCCTCGTCCTGTTAAACTACTGCTCAAGTGCATACTTGCCAGTCAACTGTTAAATTTAGCCCTCCCGGGCTAACTGTATTTAATCTATATATCCATTGCTGTTCCTTTACTAGAAGAGTTTCGTCCAGCGTTCGACCCCCTAGTGAGTGGTTTACCTGCTCTATGGCAAAACAACGTAACTGTTCAAAAGTATGTCTTTGAGCTAGGCAGTGTGCCACTATTGGGGCCTCTAATCTATGGCATCTCAAACGACTTCTATGCTCACGTACCCTAACGCGTAACGAACGCAAAGTTTTGCCTATGTACATCAAGCCACATGGGCATATGAGGCTATACACCACTGTCTCTGAGGCACACGTGGTGCTGCTTCGAAGAGTAAAACTACTGTCATGGTAATTAAAGTGCGTTTGTTCTAACATAACAGGACAGACATCACACTCACCACATTTTTTATGACCTCCCTCTTCCCGAATGGAACTTAACTGGGGGAGTACTGTGGGACTAAGATACTCCTTCAGATTTCTCCCCCTCTTCCAAACACATCTAATCCTTTTGTCTCGCAGACCTGGAACCACAGCCAGCACATTACTATGTTTACGACAAAGTTTCTGTATGTGTTGACTCATAGGGGAATAAGATGTTATGAGATTAACAGTATCTCCTTCATATTGTACCTTAACTGGCGGTCTCATTATCAATAACCCCGATCGATGATTATATAACGCTCTTTGATACGCCTGTTGGACTATCGGTTGAGGGTATCCCCTTTGCTCAAAATCACGCTTCAAAATACGTGCTTGTTTATAACTCTGGGTGTCCGAACAGTTTCGCCTAAAGCGTAGAAATTGTGAAAAAGGGAGAGAATCTTTGAGTTGCCGTGGATGTCTGCTCCGATAATGGAGAAATGTGTTTCTATCTGTGGGTTTTCGAAACACTGATGTCTGCCACTGGTGATCCCCTCTAGTTATGTGTACGTCCAGATACGTGATCTCGTTCTGATGGTAATTGTAGGTAAACTTAATATTAACATCCCGCTGGTTGAGCCAATCAAAAAATTCCAATAATGTTTCCTGGGTCCCCTTCCACAAAACAAACACATCATCTATAAACCTTCGCCATACCACTACATGTTCCAAAAAGGGGGACTGAGATAACCAACGCTGTTCAGAAGCATTCATATAGAAATTCGCTATTGACGGGGCACAGGTAGCTCCCATGGCTACCCCACTGATTTGTTGATACAGTGTCCCCTCGAACAAGAAATAATTTCGATAAATGGCCAGATGTGCTAGCTCGACCAGAAAGCCAATATGTTCTGTGGACAAATCTCCATGCTGGATCAATGTATCATGAACTATATCTAGTGCCGCATCCTGCGGTATACTAGTGTATAGAGATGTTACATCTAGTGTGACTAGCCACGTGTCTGTTAGTACTGACCATTGTGCCATTTCTCCTATGATGTTTTTAGTTATGTCATTTGACTGAGCAAGATGGCACCCTTGGGCAGGAAGGGGACCGCGCATGCGTGATGGCAACTCCCAAAGGCTTTCCCTGAAAGCTGGGGATTTGCTCTGCACGAGGACTCCGTCGGCGCCGACATCACCCATATGTGAGGATTGGTTCCTGCTGTCCCCGGAGAACACCTATTACAGGTGACTAACTATGCTATTTGCGTATGTCCAGATGTGGCACTTCCTATATTAGAAAGAGATCAAGGCTGAATTATTGGCACAAAAGATGCCCTTTGAGGAGTTAATGGTGAAGGTGGTGAACTAAAAGGGTCTTCCACTAATCTTCTATCAGGTGCTATGGGCGGATGGGGGAGTTCTATGCAACAGAAGAGATGGGAAGAGGAATTAAGGGGACCCTGGAATAAAGGGCGATGGAAGGAAATTTATAAGAGTGCCTATCAATTGGCTCCAGGGACTCCCTTAGAAAACAGCTTAAAATATTCTGGACCCCAGTTAGGTTATAAGCCATTTTTAAGAATGAATGAAATGAATGTTGGAAGGGGGTGGAGCCGGGGGGGGGGGAGGGGAGTGGAACGGGACCTACTGCTGCTGCATTTAATATGGAGCTGTATAAAGGTGCAATGCTTATGGAAAGCAGTGGAAAAACTATCACTAAAATACAGATACAACTGACACCAGAGATGGTAATACTGAATGAAATGTGGGGAGAAGGGAATAAGGCCTTGGAAACCTTTCTTGGGTACTGTGTAGGTGCAAAGAGAATGATATTGCCAAAGGGGTGGAAAAAGCTTGCTATCCCTGCCTTGGGGGAGGTGGTTTGTAAATTAAATCAGTTATGGAGCCTTTGTGCAGTAGTGGCACATAGAGAACAACAGAAGTGAGCATACCAGAAAATGTGACAGTGGTACGAGGAATGGAGAAAGGAGGGATTACAGCAAATCCTAGGGAATATAAAGGCAAATTGAAGATAATCTTTTAGGATGTTGGGGGGGGGGGAGGGGGGAGTAGGGAAGGGTGGTATGAGGGGTGGGGAGAGAAGGGGGAATAGGAGGGAAAGAAGAATCACTGAGAGTGATGCAAGAGAACGTGCATACAAGAAGGTAGTTTGGCGCATACGATAAGTGGTTGCGTACAAGATATGTAGTGGGGTGAATCATTGCTGTTGCTATGTGCTCTTTATTAACTGTACAGGGTAGGTGGAGAGGGGAGGGACTGTGAAATGAGGTTTATGACGATGATTGTAATCTGTTTTGTATGTTTTGGTAGAAATTGTTTATAAAGTGTGAAAAAACAAATAAAATATAAATTATAAAAAAAAATACTGGGGTAATTGGAATATCCCATTATTACTGGGTTGTAAACTTTGCAAGTTTTCCTAATTTCTTTTAGCATTTCATCATCTATCTGTTCATTCTGGCTAGATGGGCGGAAGTACACCCCCACTGCTATTCCTTTCCTCTTTTTATTTGGGATTTCTATCCATAAAGATTCAACAGTATATTTTATTTTCTTCAAAACCTTTACTCTGTTTGACTCGGTGTTCTCTCTAATGAATAGCACCATCTCTCCATCTAGGTGATCTACCTTATCATTGTGATATAGTTTGTAGCCTGGTATCAGTGTCCCAATGGTTATCTTTCTTCCACCAGGTCTCTGAGATGCCAGTTATATCTAACCTTTCATTCGGTGCTATATATTCTCCCTTCTTATTTTTTAGACTTCTAGAATTTGCATACAGGCATGTCAAAGTTTGTTTTTGTTCATAGTAACAGTCTGGCTATTGGATGACAGGGATAATTTGGAATCTTTCAACTTAATCTGGTTTTTACTTAAAGGCCCCTGGGTTACTTTTACCTTTATTGGAACCTCTCTATCTGGATGCCCTAACTTCCCTGTTTTGCTAGTATCCTTCAAAGAAACATCAATCCAAACCACGCACTTTTATAGGCTGTCAGCTTTCCCCTATTTTATAGTTTTAAAGCTGCTCTATCCTTCTCTCTGCTATGGCCTTGTCCTCTCTTAGCACCCTTTTATGCCTCTATCATCTAATGGTGCAACTGACTCACAGGCTTTTTGCTATGAATGTACTTGAAGAATTTTATTATGCATGTGGCTTACACTGTAAGCTTTTTTTCAAATTCTCTTTGCCTGCCTTGCATCTAACTTACCAGTGCTTATGTTTCCTGTTTTTTGCCATTTGGCTCCTCTTTCCATTTCCTGAAAGATGCTTTTTTGGGTACAACAGCCTCTCCGACCTCGCCTTGAAACCATCTATTTAGGGTTGGTTAAAGTTGCTAGGGGAATAGGAATACTTGAACCAATACAAGTATACCTAATAAGCATAATGGACTTTTTTGTTTTCATCTCAAGGTGACCTGCAAGGATTTGATTAATCTATTCCCAAAGCCCTAATAACTTGCTTATTGAAATATTCGGTTCCTTACCATCCCTCCAGTCCAGTCCCGGAACCTCTGAGGTTTAACACCTCCTCCAGCAGCTTGGAGACTCAGCACGTCATTATTTTGATGACCCTGGTATAAGTAGCCCAGGACTGCCTCTCCGCTCCAGTAGTTTGTCTCCAAGCAGTTGGAGAGAGGTGGTGAGCCTGTAGATCAGGACTCCCTTGACGGCAACTAAGGAGAGTTAGATTAGGTTTTTTTTTAAAAATAAGTTCTTATTATACTGTAAGGGGTGAGAGGATTAGAGTGAGGAGCTGTAGAGGTTTGTTTGCCTCTTTCTCCCGTCTAACTGCTTTATTTCTGTCTTTCGTTTCACCTATCTCCCCCCCCCCCTTACCTTCTCTCTGACAGCATTTGTGAGGGTGTGAGAAGTTGGCCTCCTGGCTCCTGATCCTGCATTCATGGGTGAGGAGCCGGTGGTAGGCTTACCGGGCTCCGTGTAACTTGAGGGTGCAGGATCGCCGGCAGCAGCACCGTTCTCTCCACCCCCGACGCTGAAGCCGCGACTCCGGCTGAGCACGGGAGGAGGATTGAGACATATAACATAACATTTTTCATACTCTGAAACTTTTATGTAAATAGTTGTTTTGTATATAGTTACTCCTGTTATCCCGTTTTCCAAGTTGATTTTCCTGTTAACTGTAAAAACCAGATATTTGTATCTTGTCTGAGGTTCCTTGTTCCATGTAAACCGCGCTGATAACGAATAGTGCGGTATATAAAAAATGTTAATAAATAAATAACACCGAGGGCTTCGGTTGATGTCGCAGCGCAGATGAGCGCCGGGTCTGATGATCCGTCGGGGAGCTTAGATTCGGGCAGGATAGCTGGCGGTGAGTGGCAGTACAGCGAGCACTGAAGCGCCGCCAGGGGAGGCCTAGCCATGTGGTTCTTTTCGGCGGAAAGCATGAACAGTGTTTTAGCTTTGGGGGAACCTAGCTCTTCAATTCGGCTGGGATTTTCACGGCTGCCTAAGGCTGCTGAGCTTCCTTTTTGGTGGGGGCTGGTTTGGTTAGGTCGGACAATTGCGTTAAAAAAAAAAAAGTGTTTTCTTTTTCTCGAGTGCCTTAGTAGGCAAGTTCAGGTCTTCGGTTGCTTCTTGTTTGGTAGGTCGGATTTCTTGGATCTGGGGGGCATAGCCGTGGAGGCAGGATGCTTTCCAGACCACAGTGTTTAGTATGTGGTACACGTAGAGGTACAGTATTGGATACCTTGGAGATGGAGCAGGGGGCTAAGCGGCCAGGGACTCCGGTCAGCATAGCAGCTGGAAGTGTCTCTCTAAGAAGCTGAAGGGGTCGAGAAGCTGGAGGATTTGGAGACGGCAGAAGGAGATCCGAAGGCAGATACAGAGGATGAATTAGAGGAAGGTGAGCTCACTGACATCGAAGAGCAAGCTAGAGTGGTGTGAGTGTTTAGGCAGGAGGAATTGCTGGCACTCATTGCGGAGACCCTTAAGGCTCTAAACATGCCTTCCAATGTTCCGGAAGGGGATGAAGCTTTAGAGGATCCGTTGTTACAGGCTGTCCGTAAAACGCAGAGTGTTCCCGATTTCACAGAGTTGTCAGGGATATGATCTAGGAGGAATGGAATATGCCCGAGGTGTGGGGCTTAAGGGGTCCAGAGTTTTGGCACGTCTCTATCCTTTTTCGGATCAAGATCCGGGAGCTTTTTTGCTCTCCGAAGGTAGATGTGGCCGTGTCGGTGGTTACCAAGAAGACAAAAATTCCGGTTGAGGGCAGTGCAGCTCTCAAGGACATACAGGATAGGAAGTTGGACACGTTGTTGAAGCAAATGTTTGACATCAGCACCCTGTCCATCCAGGCTTCGATTTCGGGGGCTTGGGTGGCTAGGGCGTGTCTTCGCTGGTCACAGAGGCTCCCAGTGGATCAGGTTGGGGACCACGTAGAGGAGGTATCTTCCGGGGCAGCGTATCTTGCGAACATTCATTATGACCTGATCCGAGGCCTTTCAAAGAGTATGGCCTTAGCAGTAGCGGCTCGGCGATATTTGTGGTTGCATAATTGGGTGGCTGACAGTTCCTTTAAGGCTAGACTGAATAAGCTTCCGTTTAGGGGGAAGATTCTCTTTGGAGAGGACTTGGACAAGCTAGTAAAGGACCTTGGGGAATCCAAGGGGGGTCGGCTTCTGGAAGATAAGCCAAAGCAAAGTCGGCCAGCTCCGAATCCAAAAGGGTCGCAGAGAGTTTCGGCGATTTAAGTCATCTCGATTCAGTCAGTTTCAGCGGGGAAGGTTTCCCGCAAGGAACCAGGAATTTTGAGGTTTTCGAGGAGCAGGCAGAGGTTTCGCAGCTTCCTCGGCCCCGAACCTTAGAAAGTCACAATGAAATGAGGGGGACTCAGGTAGGATTGGAACCCGTAGGAGGGCACCTGCGGGAGTTTTATCCTGCCTGGGCCCAAATTACGTTAGATCAGTGGATGTTGGAAGTTATAAGAGAAGGATATGCTCTAGAATTGCAGCGTCCAGTTGTCAGCTCCTTCGTTCAGTCCCCTTGCAAGGCTCGAGCCAAGCGGGTAGCGGTGCAGGAAACATTGGACAGACTTTTGCAGCTCAAGGCAGTAGTTCTGGTGCCACCAGATCAGTACGGCTGCGGTTGGTACGCCATATATTTCGTGGTTCCAAAGAAAGATGGAGCTTATCGGCCCATCTTAGATCTCATGCGGGTAAATTGTTGTCTGAGAGTCTCATTTTCATATGGAAACACTTCGGTCAGTCATAGTGGCAGTTGGGAGGAATTTCTTACTTCTCTGAATCTGACAGAGGCTTATCTGCACATCTCAATTCGGCTAGAACAGAAGCAATTTCTTCGGTTTGCAGTGCCCATGGGACATTTTCAGTTCCGGGCGTAGCCGTTTGGATTGGCTACGGCTCCAAGGACATTCACCAAGATTATGGTGGTAGTAGCGGCTCAATTGCGCAAGGAAAGAGTGTGTGTTCATCCCTACTTGGACGACTGGCTAATTTGAGCAAAGTCAAGGGGCGAGAGCGAATCAGCCATGACCCTGGTGGTAAGTCTACTTCAGAGCCAGGGTTGGGTAGTCAATTTGGCCAAAAGCAGGCTGATTCCATCGCAGAGCCTGGACTACTTGAGAGCTCTATTCGACACGTATGAAGGAAAAGTGTTTTTACCGAAACTGCGGGCGCAGGGGCTGAGGAGGCTTGTGTGCTGCTTCTTAGACAAGAAGGCTCCACGGCGTGGCAGTATCTGCAGCTTCTAGGAACCATGAAGGCTGCTCTCGAGCTGGTCCCTTGGGAAGGGCACATATAAGACCCTTGCAGAGGGCTCTGCTGAGGAGATGATCACATCAAACAGATGCGTTATCTCAAAGGCTTCCCTGTCCTCCAGAGGTGCGGCTGGAGCTAAGGTGGTGGCTGGTTCCAGGGAGCCTGGAGAAGGGAATGCCATTGGAGTACCCGGCATGAAAGCCACTAACAACGGACACCAGTCTGATAGGCTGGGGAGCGCATTTCGAAGGCCGGTTTTCTCAGGGACAGTGGCATGCCCTGGAAAAGAAGTGGTCAATCAACAGGCTGGAGATGCGAGCAGTGTTCTTAGCTTGCCAGGCGTTTCGGCCTTGGTTGCGGAAAGCAGCGGTTCGGGTGCTTTCAGACAACGCGAAGGCGGTGGCCTACATAAATCGCCAGGGAGGCACGGGAAGTGTGCCCTTGGAGGAGGAAGCCAGTTACCTGCTAGCTTGGGCCGAAGAGAATCTTCTGGCGCTGTCGGCGCAACATGTAGCAGGAGTGGACAGTGTGGAAGCAGATTTTTTGAGTCGGTTCAGAGTGGATCCGGGAGAGTGGGTTCTCCATCCGGAGGTGTTCTCGCTAATTGCGCGTCGCTGGGGAACCCCAATTATGGATCTCATGGCGACTTTTCAGTCTGAAAAGGCCAGTCGCTTCTACAGCAGGAGGCGAGAGAGAATGTCAGAGGGCCTCGATGCTCTGATGCAAAGGTGGCCAGTGGAAGGGCTCCTGTACGTCTTTCCTCCATGGGCTGTAATAAGTTGCGTGATTCAGCGCATAGAGGTCCACCAACGCAGGGTTTCTTGATAGCGCCGGATTGGCCACGGAGACCATGGTATGCGGATATGGTTCGGCTTCTGGTGGACAGCCCCTGGCGGCTGCCGGTGCAGGACAATTTGTTCGTTCAGGGACTGCTTTGCATGCTGCAGGTGGATCGATTCTCGCTTACTGCTTGGATCTTGAAAGGGCACGCATGAAAACTAGAGGATATTTAGCAGCGGTGATTTCTACCTTGTTGAAGGCTAGGCGTAGGTCTACCTCATTAGCATATGTTTGCATTTGGCACATTTTCGAGGCGTGGTGTGAAGACATGGAGTTTCGGCCATCACGTGCTTCGGTTCCTCAGATTCTCTCGTTTTTGCAGGAAGGTTTTGAGAAGGGTTTGGCGGCTAGTTCTTTGAGAGTACAATTAGCAGCACTTTCCTGTTACCGGGGAAAGGTACAAGGGGAGGTGCTTGGCACACATGCAGATATTGAAAGATTTCTGCGAGCTGTATCTCTTACGACCGCCGTGCAGGATAACGGTTCTGACGTGGGATCTCAATCTGGTTCTGGAAGTGTTAGTGCGAGAACCTTTTGAGCCATTAGGTAAGGCATCGTTAAAGGACCTTACTCTAAAGACAGTGTTTTTAGTGGCCATTTGTTCTGCTCGTAGAGTTTTGGAGTTGCAGGCTTTGTCTTGTAGGGAGCCGTTTCTGTCTTTTTCAACACAGAAGGTGGTGTTGAGGCCGGTACCCTCTTTTCTGCCTAAGGTGGTCTCAGTGTTTCATGTTAATCAGGTGGTGACATTATCAGTGTTCAATGGAGGACAGGAAGAGTCGACTAGAGGGAAGTTGTGTCTTCTTGATGATCGGCAGATGCTCAAGAAGTATCTACATCATACAGCGGCCGTTCGGAAGTCCGATAGACTATTTGTGGTGTTCGGAGGGCCTAGGAAAGGGGAAGCAGCGGCTAAGTCTTCCATATCCAGATGGCTCAAGGAGGCCATAGCTACAGCTTATATTCTAAAGGGTAAGGCTGTACCGCAAGGGCTAAGAGCACATTCGACCAGGGGGCAAGCGTCGTCGTGGGCGGAGTATAGTTTGGTACCTGCCACGGAAATTTGTAAGGCGGCAACTTGGTTATCTTTAAATTCTTTCATAAAGCATTACCGTCTGGATGTTCAGGCGGTGGGGGATGCCCGGTTTGGATTGGCAGTGCTTCAGGCTGGTCTGACAGGTCCCTCCAGTTGACATTTACTGCTCTGTTACATCCCCAGAGGTTCTGGGACTGGACTGGAGGGACGATAAGGAAGAGGAAATTAGACTTACCTGCTAATTGTTGTTCCTTGAAGAACTCCAGTCCAGTCCCGGATCCCTCCCCTGGACCATTGCCTGAAGTGATGGGACTCTAAGATTGAAATGAAGCCTTCGTTTTTAGGGCACGTGGGTTGGTAAGTAGGGGAGTTTCTGGAAGGTCCACTGTCTTTTTAAGAAGGAAAAGAACAAACCTGTGCAGGTACAGGTTGGATACTTTCCCTTCCAGGGAAACGTCCATGAAATGTTTAGGTTAATGTTTAAGCTAAGGTTAAGTTAGTGCCCACTTTGGGTATAGGCAGTTAAATATTAAGGTTGGTTATAATAACTACTTATTTGTTGCTCTGAGTCTGCTTTGTCAATAGGTACTGGAGCGGAGAGGCAGTCCTGGGCTACTTATACTAGGATCATCAAAATGATGATGTGCTCAGTCTCTAAGTTGTTGGAGGAGGTGCTAAACCCCAGAGGTTCCTGGACTGGAGTACCTCAAGGAACAACAATTAGCAGGTAAGTCTAATTTCCTCTTAAACCTGAAAGTGAGCGAGATCACTCCCCTCCCTTAACTGGTTTAGAAGGCTATAAATCGAGGATTATGCCTGGGGTGGGTGGAAGGGAAAAGAACACTAACTGAAAGCTGTCTTGTAATAGTAAGCTCTAACTGCCTGTAATTTTAATGAAAGCTGGTTTGTTTTAGTATGCCCTAACTGACCTAACAAAAACACTGAATTTTGAAAATACGCAGATTCTATCAGCTGTAACCCAAAGGATTCCTCCTTTTCCAGGATTTAGAGAATTTCCCAGCAGGTATATACTTACAAGTGCAGATTTCTTCCCAGCAGTAGCAGTCCCTCTTGGTAGTCCTGTTGGTAGCAAACGGATTGGATTGAATGCAAGTCTGAAGGGCTTGAGTGTGCACTGCCTGGGCTAGTGGGCCTTGGGACTCCGGTCCAGCCAAGAGGCCCAGGTGATTATCTTCGTGGAAGGCCAGAATGATCTGTCTGACCCTAGAGAGGCTTAGACCATTCCTAGGGGACGAAGTGGCTGGGGTTTCTCAAACAATGCTCCAGCGGTGGCGCATGTCAACAAAGGAAATGGAACTCAGTGCCCAATTTGTTCTTGGGGCCACACAGCTGTGGTTTTGAGTGGAGGAGCATCTGATTGTCCTGTCCGCTGTGCTCATTGCAGTTGCAGGCATAGACAATGTGCAGGCCAATTTCCTGCGTCAGAACTTTGTGGATCCAGGCGAGTGGGAGCTAAACCCTCATGCATGTGATGTCACTGTGCAAAGCTAGTGTTGGACTTGATGACCACTCAGGAGAATGCCAAAAAAAGGAACTTTTCAATTGCGGGAAATAGCCATGGATAGTGGGCTTGGTTGCCCTACTTAGTGACCTCCGGAGGGTCCTGTATGTCTCCCTCTCTGGTTCCTTGTGAGCTCCCTTCTGTGCAGGATTTGGGCCTGTTTTAGCTTGGAGATCTAGTGGTCCCAGACTGGCCTCACAGGCCATGAGCGCAGATCTCTTGAATCTATTGGTAGGGCACCTTCTCCTCTTGCTACTTCAAGAGAAGGGCTTCTTGCAGCAGGAGCTTCTGGTAATGGAATATCCTAGTTCCTTTTCACTTGCAGTCTGGCCCTTGAGAGTTATAGGCTCTCCAAGAAGGGCTACTTGGGAATTATATTAGACACCCTCTTTAAGGCCCAGGTTGGCCTCCACATCTTAGCTTATGTGTGAGTCTTGAGAGTTTTCTAGAGATGGTGTTCCTTTTGATCCACGGAGGCCAGAAAGGCAGGCATTGTCTATATTTTGTCCTTCCTTCTGTCCAGCCTGGATCATGGCTTGGCCCTGAACACTCAAGATACATGAAGTGGTTGCGATATGCTACAGGAGTCATATTGAAGTGATTTCATTAGCAGCACTCCCTCAATGTCTCCTGCTTTCTCAAGAGGGAAGCAACTCCATATGCCTGTGGGTCCAGCTTTGCCTCCGTGAAGTCTTCCTTTTATATTTGATAGCACTGAAAGGGCTTACCTTTGTGCCCTTTTGTAAGGCTTCCCTCAAGGATAAGAACATAAGAAATGCCATACTGGGTCAGACCAAGGTCCATCAAGCCCAGTATCCTGTTTCCAACAGTGGCCAATCTAGGTCACAAGTACCTAGCAGTTTCCAAAAAAGAGAGACCGGTTCCATAATGCTTGTATTGGGGCAAGCAGTGGATTACCTGGGTCCTCTTTAATAATGGTTTATGGACCTTTCCTCCAGGAACTTGTCCAAACCTTCTTTAAACCCAGCTACACTAACAGCTTTTACTACATCCTCCGGTAACGAATGCCAGAATTTGATTACGCATTGAGTGAAAAAAATATTTTCTCTTATTAGTCTTGAACGGGTTACACTGTACTTCATTGCATGTCCTCTAGTCTTTCTACTTTCTAATGACTTAAACAACCGATCTACAATAACCCGTTCCGCTTCATTCATTCATTTATAGACCTCTATCATATCTCCCCTCAGCCGTCTCTCTTCCAGGTTGAAAAGCCCTAACCTTTTAAGTCTCATAGGGGTATCTTTCCATCCTCTTTACCATTTTAGTGGCTTTTCTCTGTACCTTTTCTAATTCCGCTATATCCTTTTTAAGATACCAGAGTTGCACACAATATTCAAGGTGCTGTCACACTATGGAACGATACAGAGACGACATAATATCCTGTGTTTTATTCTTCATTCCTTTCCTCATGATTCATATCATTTTATTTGCCTTCTTGGCTGCCATTGCACACTGGGCGGAGGGTTTCAATGTGTTATCCACGATGAAGCCTACATTTTTTTTCCTGGGTGGTGGTGGTTCCTAATGTGGAACCTTACATCGTTTTCTTTCATAGGTGTATAACTTCGCACTTTTCCATATTAAATTTCATCTGCCATTTGAACGTCCAGTCTTCCAATTTATCAAGGTCCTCTTGCAATTTTTCACAATCCTCTTAGATTTTAACAACTTTGAATAATTTTGTGTCATCTGCAGATTTGACT
The DNA here is from genome assembly GCA_033557465.1 of Ichthyophis bannanicus. NCBI lineage: Eukaryota > Metazoa > Chordata > Amphibia > Gymnophiona > Ichthyophiidae > Ichthyophis > Ichthyophis bannanicus. The sequence goes on from CM066037.1 coordinate 452,748,143, forward strand.
ACCTCACTCATTATTCACATCTCCAGGTCATTTAGGAATTTATTTTATTTAAGAGTTTTCTATACTGCAATTTCAAATAATTAGTGCGGTTTACATTGGAACAAAAAGCATTACATTATAACATTAAAGATTATAATAACATTGTAACTCAATACATAAAACATTTTAGAAAATGGTTGGTTAACATTCTTAGTAGGATAGAGCCCATTGCATAAAACATTTTAGTAAATGAGTAACATTCTCAATAGGATAATTTATATACAGAGGAATATGTGATTAGAGGAATTGATTATCATAGGATTACATCTTTCACCTTTTCACAGTTTTGCTTATATCTTTTTACAATTTGGTTTCAATTTGTGTGGGTTTCATAAAATTCTGTTATGAGATTAGCGTTTTACAAGGAGGATAGAAGTGTACTGGTATAGATTGGGAGGAATGGTTAAAAGTGCTAGGTTGGGTGGAGATTTTCAGGTTCCATGGACTTGCCAAAGTGCTCAGTGAATAATTGTCTTGATCTTTTCAAAATTTGAGCAAATCACTGGTGGATCTTAAGTTCTTTGTGAGATTGTTCCATGATATTGGGGCACTGAGGGAGAAAGCTCTGATCTCCAGGAACAAGCAGGAATGAGTCTTCACATATGGGTACGTCTGTACCGACGGAGCCTGTGCGGGAACTCTCCCCAGAGTCCAGAAAGAAAGCCTTTGGGAGCATCCCACACGCATGCGCGCTGCCTTCCCGCCTAAATACTTCCCTCTCATCAGTTTTCGTTTTTCCGCAGAGCCGACAGGACGTGTCCTTGTCACCGCAGAAAATTCATCTTTTTTATTCTTATTTTTTGTGGTCGCTCCTATCTTCCCTCTGCCCACCGGTACCGCCAGTGCTTTTCTTTCTTTTCTTAAAAAATGTCGTCTTTTTTTCTGAGAAATTTTTTTCTTATTTACTGACTGACTTTTTCCTGGCCACTAGGCCTCTATCCTTTCCATTATGGAAAAGCCAGCCAATATCCTTAAGAAATGTCTAAACTGTGGCGGTACAACTAAGTTACTAGACACTCATTTTTGGTGTCTAACTTGTTTAGGTCCTGACCATTGTCCTAAAGAGTATTTCTCTTGTAGGAGTTTAACCAGAAGAGGTCTTCAGAACCGAGCACATATCGGTACCGGATCTACATCAACCATGATGTCACAGGCAGAATCTCCTCTTTCTTCCACGGTCAGGTAACCAAACAGTCTGTTAAGACTAGCCAGTCCTTGAGAGGTAGATCTCTTTCTAATCATCGAGATGGCTCTGGCCTTGCCCTTGAGGACACTATGGCTCAATCCTGGCGGAAGTCTTCGGGCTCCAAAGCATTATCAGAATTTCAGGTTTCTCACGAGGTTTTTACCTCTGTGCCATGCTCGATGGTTCGGACCGCGTCGACCGGTACCGATACCTCGGCATCGGCTATGGTGTTTGATGAAAAACCCCTCGCCATGGAATGCAGTCTGGCGCATCTCTCACCAACAGAGTCGCTGCAGACCGTTCTTCGATCACCGATATCGGCGTCGACGCCGGTACCGGTATCTGCTTTGATGCTAGCACCAGTCTCGGTGTCGCTATGCGTGCCGACATCGGCATTGCTCCCGGTGCCGAATTGGGCATCGTTGCAGATGCTAGTATCGACATTGGTACCGGCATCGATGTTTTCGGTACCTTTTTCAAGGCTCGCTTCCCTCGATGCCGAGTCTGGAATCGCTATCTAGCCTGGAAGATTCAGTACCGATTCGTTTCGGTACTGACATTGAGAAGTACCGACCACACCTCTATAAGGAGAATCTGATGCTTCATCCTCCCCGGTCTTCTAAGCCCGATGTCGGAGATGCATCCATCGGTACCGCAACTGAATTTTCAACAGTTGCAGTGTGTACTCCTCATTTCAGAGAATTCCTCTTAGAGGGAATCTCTTTTCAAGCTTTTCTGCTTGATATGGCAAGAATACTCGCCATATCTATACCTGGGAAGGACTCTATACCAAGGGATTCAGAAATTCTGCAATCCCAATGATTTCCAGAGGAGGCAATCATGCTTCCTCTACATCAGACCTTACAGGATCTGTTATTAAGAATGTGGGAAACTCCCTTAACGGTATCTTCACATTCCAAAAGAGTGGACACTATAAAGTCCCACCTTCCCCAGGTTTTCAAAAGACTCAACTCCCTCTTCATTCTATAGTAGTAGAATCAGCAATGAGGCGTGTTAAGAGTGCAAAAAAGCACTCCTCTTATCCGCCAGGTCGTGAGTCTAGAACCTTAGATGCTTTTGGGCGTCGATGCTTCCAAGCATCTATGCTTTCAGCAAGAATCATTTCATATATTTTCTATATGGGATTCTCTCTGAAAGAGGTTGCCAAAGATTTAAAACTTTTCATCCCTTTCCTTCAGGAACATAAAAGAGCTGACTATTTATCACTAGTCAATCATGCTCATAATATTTCTACTTTCCTTTGTCATGCTTCCATGGATTCTTTTGAATCTATTAGCAGATCTTCTGCCATAGCCATAGGGGCACGACGTTTAGCCTGGCTCCAAGCTTCAGACTTGGATAAATGGGTTCAAGAAAAGCTGGGAAATAGCCCTTGTACTGGAGAACATCTCTTCAACAAGGACTGTCTATTTCAAGCTAGTCAGTTAACCACTGAAAAGCCTACCTTAAGAGGATTGTCAAAACTTTCCTCTGCCCCAGCTAATGAAGGATCTTCTAAAAAACTTTATTCCTCTAGGGGGAAAAAGTTTTATCCATCTTCTTCCCCTCAGGCAGATGTTCCCCAACAGGGGCAGCATCAAACCAGGCTAAGGAAACAAACCTCAACGGACTCAGCAAACCCAGTAACTACAGGGTTTCTGATTTCTTTTCTTCCTGTATGAGGTTCAGGACCCGTACACCTGCCTTTTATCAAAAGAGGTGTCTGGCTTGATTCTCATCCATGCTGAGACAATATTGAGTTAACTCTAGACATGAATCTCTTCTTCAAGAGAATTTCCTTCTACTAGCTCTAAGAGCTCTTAAAATATCTCAAGCCTACAGGTAATAAGTTTCTACTTCCCTTTAAAAAAACAAAACAAAAAAAAAACCCAAACAGGAGGGAAGGTCAATCAAGAAACTTAACAGGCTGAGTGGTACCTTTCACCCTTTTTTGACACTTACCTGTAAGACCTTAACTGCAGAGGACCCTATCCATAAACACTAATTGTAAGGTTCTTCTACTCTGTATTACTACTTTTAGTTGGGACATCTAGTCTCCAACCTGGATATTATTCAACTGGACAGCTTCTTATTGAAGCTATATGAATTCCTATTCCAGTAAATCTTTCCAATACAGAGTTTTTTCCTTTTTGGGTCCTTCTGCACTAGGGTTTTTTTTTTTTTTTTACAGGATGCTATTCAGCATTCTGAAAGCCCCACGAGATTTACTCTATACATTTGGGTAAGGTCAGCTCAGAAGGCTTCTAAAACCATCCATACTGGAAATATGAATAACCCACCAAGTGGGTTACATGAGCTTCTTTAAACAGATAGCTCACATGGGTTTCCGCTTATTCTACACTACTTGCGTTTCTTAGAGCTGACCCCTCAAATACTTCCATTTTTTGCCATCCTCAATTCTGTTTCAACAGAATTGATTCGGTTGCACACTGGCTACCCAACAGCCAGGTCTCATCCAAGCAACCTATAACATGCTCTCTGCAAGTATGCAATGAAGCTCTACAACTATGGGCCTTGTCAGAGAGTGTTGTAGTCCACCCCTGGTAGGTAACTTCATGGCTGTTTGTTCCTAATTTTTCCTTTTTCCTTAAAATTCTTTAAAGGAGAAGGAACCAGGGCCTGGACGACTTCAAATTTAAGGAATAGCACCACTCCCTAAGTGGTTCCTTGTCCTCAAGGGAACTCCTACAACAGGATGCATTCCTAATCATTGCAGTTGATCCTTATCTACCTCATTGAAGTCTTGAGAAGCAAAGCAAAGAATGCATGATACTTATACTGCTCTCATAGAGAGACAGACATGGTATCCCCTTACATTGCGTTTTTTTTTCTTCCAGCTTCTATTCTGAAGTAATAAAAGGAATCCTTTATCTTAGGATTAAGGATCTCCCCTGCACTCCTTCAGGTACGTCTCAGGACCTAATTATTTGAGGACTAGTCGTTTTACGGTCTAGACCTCTTGTTACGGGTAAGAAGCATCTTACTGGTTTCCATGTAACCTTGCTTATGTTTCTTATACCTTGAATAATAAGTGATCCGCACTGATTATCTGCAATAAGGTCTTAACCTTTCTTGTTATTACACAAGTATACAATCTGACCTTTTCTTCCAGACCAGTCCGATTTGTCTTTTCTTTTCTTTCCTAAGGCACCATCCTGCTCTAGGGACAGAAATGTTTTAGACTTTGGACTATAGAGAGGTTAAACTTCTCTCCAAAAGTCCCAACTTCTTATAAAATTCCCTGGGGTTATCTCTAGACATTAATATTTCTTATTTCTGTCTACATTGCAAAACTTTGTTTCCTTTACTCCTCACGGTAAGGGAATTCCATATGAGGACAATGTGATGGTTCTTTACAACAGAAAATAACCAGAACTGCCCTCAATACTAGATTCACTCCAAATTAATACTATTATCAATTTCCCAAAAATTCACCCACATAATTAAACAAGGCAATATTGACCTCAGGATGGCTAAAACCCTACATGTAGTGAATTAATCACTATAGGAAATAGCTGACGCTTACATCACAGGTCAAATAGCCACCTCATTCAACCAAGTCACTTTATATTTATCAAACTCAAACCACAAAATTACTTCTGGGAATACAATAAATACCACACCATCTAATCACATACACGCTACAATCACGACATGCATACCCAAAGCGTCACATAATTACAAGAGCTGAAATTGAGCCACAGGAACAGATTATAACTCCCTAAAAAAGGAGAAAAATAGTAAATCGTAAGCAAATCACACCAAAATAGATCAACAAGTACTTATCTCTTAAATCTCCTTAAGACGTCCGTCCCGTTAGTGCTCAACCACCACGCTGTAAATTATCAACACTGGAAAATATCCAATCCAATGAAGCAGAGAACTTCCAAAATATCCGGAATCAAAAGATTTTCAATCGAAGCCCTACGAAAGCTCTCGTTTCGTGTCAACCAGGCTTCATCAGGGGAAGACTACAACACAATAATCCATTAGTTCCCTCAAACACTCCGCTTCTGAAAACCACGGCGTCTGACGCACTTTTTATATAACCCCACAACCAATTAGAACCAAATACGTCACTAACTACAAAGTAAAAAGGAGGAGCTCCACAAAGGTCAGAAGTAGCTAAAAAAGTTAAATACAAAACCCATCCTACTAAAAAAACGTAGACCATTCAATTTTATCATTAAGACCATTTGGATACATTGTATTCAATGAGTATATCCAACGTTGCTCCTTCTGCAGTAGGAGCTTATTGCGATCACCCCGCCGAATGTTATAAGGAACATGTTCCAATACAGTACAGCTAAGATCTTCAAAACGGTGCTCAAAATCTATAGTGTTGTATCAGTGGCGTATCCACACAAGATTTATGAAGGCTGTATTTATGTTCAGCAAGTCGAGTCCATAGCGGTCGAGTAGTCTTTCCAACATATAATTGTGAACAAGAGCACCAAAGTCCATATACAACATGTGTAGTGGTACAGGTGGTATTACTTCGTAGTCGTCTAACCTTGCTCTTATATTTCACACAAATTTCATTGACCATAATACTGCAGAAGGAACAACGCTGACACGCTACATGACCCAAAGGCGAAGCTAGTGATGTATCTCGTCGTGGTACTGCAGAGCATAAATAATCCCTCAAGTTACGGCCACGACTGTATGACATACGTAACTTACAACCGGAGAGTTTAGGATGTATACCAATCAGTGACCATCTTTTACACAGAATAGATGCTATACGACGAGATAAACTCGAATGTTGTAAAACACAGGTAACCATTAGTTCAGAATCTAATGATGCATGATGAGGATAAAGCAGCCATTCTTTACAACAGACCCATATTAACTTCCCCATATGCCTAGTTTTTTGCAATCCTGCGATAACATCTTTTCTCAAGAGTTGGGATTTCCTTTTTCCTTACTAAGTTATTTCTACACAAGGACACCTTTCCCGATTCCTTGTTAGTCTAGCTGTTCCACAGCACACCCTTTTACACTGTTAGCTCAACTCCTGCCCTCCATCCCTTGGATGCCTGAGGTCCTTGAGGGGAAGCATGTCCCACCCATTAGTTTTGTTACATGCTGGGCCTCTTCCAGGCATCTCAGCTTGGGAGTCCCCATATGTGAAGACTCATTTCTGCTTGTTCCTGGAGATAGCACAGTTACTTACCTGTAACAGGTGATCTCTGGGAACAGCAGGAATAAGTCTTCACAACCCACCCACCTCCCCTAGGAGTTGCTCTCTCTCTCTCTCTTCTAATTTGTCTACCTCCCTCCTTCGGTCTCAGCTACAAACCCAACTGATGAGAGGGAAGTATTTAGGCAGGAAGGCAGCGCGCATGCGTGTGGGATGCTCCCAAAGGCTTTCTTTCTGGACGCTGGGGAGCGTTCCCGCGCAGGCTCCGTCGGTACCGACGTACCCATATGTGAAGACTTATTCCTGCTGTTCCCAGAGATCACCTGTTACAGGTAAGTAACTGTGCTTTACTTGTAACACGGTTCGTCTTACGGTACTTTGAGGGAACAGTTAGGATGTTTTGAGTACAGCCTTTCTTAAACGATCATTGGGGGATATTTTTAGTAGGTTGGTGAAATATGATGGTGATATGTTCCTTATCAGTTTAAAGATGGTTGTAAGCAACTTGTATCTGATTCTGCTTTGTACTGGTAACCAGTGGAGACTATATAATATCGGGGATATGTGTCCTGAGATATGTGCTTTGTGTTATAGGTGCAGCCATGTGTTGTGCTATCTGGAAATTGTGTAATGCTTGCTTTGGGAGTCCTTGGTGTATACTGTACAATTATCTGTGTGGGAATATCATAGCTTGGAGAACTGTTCTGAAGTCATAATTAGTAAGTAGGGGTCGCAACTATTGTATCATCCTCAGTTTGTTATATATTATCTGGGTAATTGACTTTATATGTGATGTTAAGCTTAGTGTTTGATCAATGATAACTCCTACATATTTTACTTCGGATTTTACTTCTAAGGTAGCCTCTTTGACTTGTATGTGTGGTGGGGAGTGAATTTTTGGGTTCTGGTAATGAAGAGGACCTTTGTTTTTTTTTTTTATAATTTATCATTAAGTTATGGGATTGTAACCATTGTGAAATATCATTAAAGCAGATGATCAAACATTCGAAGTTAGGTTTTGTTATATGCAGTGGATCGTCTGCATATATGGAATAATTAACATTAAATTTTTGAATTATTTGGTATAGGAGCTGTAGGTAAATGTTAAATAGTAAAGCGGAGAGTGCTGCTGAGCCTTGGGGTAGGCCTTGCTGTTGGTCATAAACTGTAGATGCATTTTGGCCAATTCTAACTTGTGTGTGGTCAGATAAGTATGATTGGAACCAGCAAAGTGTAGTGCCATGTATCCCTATTTGTCTATCAAACAGAATTTTATGATTGATTGAAATCAAAGGCATCAGTAATGTCTAAAAAGATTAGAATGAATGTTTTTGATTTATTTATGCCCTTTATTAAGTTGTTAAAGAGGACTAGTAGGAGAGTCTCAACTCCATGATATTGGACAAAAGCCATCTGGGTGGGCATCAAGGAGTGCATTCATCTCAACATGATCTTGGAGTTTGTGAACAACTTTTTCAATTATTTTAGCGAGAAATAAGACTGGATATTGGCCTATAAGATGCAGGGTTTGTTTTGTCCAGTGAGTTGTTTTTTAGGATGGGGTGGATTATAGCTTGTTTTAAGCATTTAGGCATTTGCTCTTGAGTTAGGGACATTTTTACAATATTAAGTACGATAGGAGCAAATTCTACAAGGGATAGTTTTAGCCAGCTAACAGGGCAAGGGTCAAGGCTGGATATAGTTGTGTTGATATTTAATATAATGTTATTTAAGTAATCCAGGTTTATATGATAGAAAGTGGACCATTTCATGTGATAGGTTGTGTTGGGGAGCAGGTCTAGTTCTACTTGGTTATTTGGTGGGTTTAATTTTTTTATATAATAATTTGCCAGGACCTGAAGATTTGTCTTGGTTGTTTGTAGTGTCATTTGGTGTGTGTGTAAGGGACTTCACGATTTCGAATAGTTCTCTTGGACGATTCAGTCACTTTAATAGGATGCTTGTATGTATGGAATTACGGTATATTGTAAGGATGTTTTTGTATGTTTGTCAGTCTTCAGGAGATTTGGAGTGTTTCTATATACGTTCAAGTTTCCTCAGTTGTCTTTTTTAGACTTCTTAATTTCTGAGTACCATTGTTTTGATCTTGTTTTTCTTTTGTTGGGCTGTGCGCTAGATCTAGTGGCTGCTTTTGATATAGTGGAGTTCCAGGAAGTTATTAGTTCATTTAGTTCACCAGTGTTAGTGTTAATGTTCAGGATAGTTTCGTTTATGAATGCATCCTTATTAAATCCCTTGAATCTTACCTGTATTTTCAGGTTTTCTTTCAGTCGAAAGGTAGTTTTAGGGTGATTATAGATTTTATTAGGTATAAAAATTAAATCTATATTCCCTTCAATATGAGTTAAAACAGTTATTTGTTATGAGATGTCATTTTATTTATTTATTTATTTATATTCTCTTATATACCGCACTATTCAGCATCAGCGCGGTTCACATAGAACAAAAATCTCAGTACAGTCAACTTGCATGAGTTTACAGATAACAAGGGAAGGAACTTGGATAACAAGGGAAACTATCTACAATCTATTTACAGGTGTAATCAAACTGAATAGATACATGTTACTAGGAATGCATCAAGGAAGGTAGTTGCATGAGAATTGTGTAGTGAGGCCAAGTTAAAATCCCCTAGTAATATTTGCTTACTAATTGCCAATGAGCATATTGTTTCCAGTATAGTTAAGCTGTTGTGGTTGGATGTGGGGGGTCTATATAGTAGACAAAATGAGAGGTATTAGTTTCCTATTACTAGTATCCATCACTATTTTATGAGCCGATGAGAGGGACACATTGTTATTTCTTAATAATAGTACTCCCCCCCTCCCCCCCCTTGCTTGTTCTAGGGGAATGATATATATCGTAGTCTGGGAGTTCTAATTGGTTAAATAGGACTCTGTTTCAGTGAGCCATGTTTCAGTGATAGATGTCTGGGTCGGTATCTTGGATTTCGTCTAGGATTAGTGGTACTTTGTTAATGACCTTGCATTTATTAAGGAGCATTTCAGGGTGAATTCTCTTGTGCTGTCTATATGATCTTTATGGTTTTATGATCTAGTAGTTGTAATGTATATGAGCCTGCTATTATGTTGGTTTCTATTGGTGTGATTTATTAAACAAGGGTTGGGGCGTCTAAAATGGTGAATTATGGGAATTGTTTGAGATTGGGTCTGCTAGTAAGCTAGGGAGGACCCTTGTGATATGATCATACTTACAATTAAGCATTTTCCATGGTTGCATAAATTATAATGGAATGGACAGTGGTTGGACTGGAGTAACAGGGATTGGTAGACTGTTTTTCTTTCTGCTTTTGGCTATTCTATGATCCACTATATGATCCTCTCCTAAGGACCCTTTGGCGAGGCTCGCCAGGCATGGGCCCGCCTGAAGCGCTGATCAGGTATATTGGGGAGTATATCAGGCAATGATGCTGCTGTCGCAGGGTTCAGAGGGCGGAGCTGAAGGCCACATGGAGTTTCCCCTACCTGTTCCGGTGGAGCTAGATATGCAGTCCCAATGGCCTGCTTCTGGTGCAATGAGCCCCTCTCTTCCCCTGATGATCCCATGAAGAAGGTTCTATGTACAGCCGCAATGAGAGAGTGGGCCTGAAGCACTTATCAGTTATATTGGGAAGTGGATCAGGCAATGATGCTGCTGGTGCAGGGTTCAGAGGGCGGATATGTTAAAAAGCAGCAGACCCGGCACAGATCCCTGGGGTACTCCACTATTCACCTTTCTCCATTGGGAAAATTGGCCATTCAACCCTATCCTCTGCTTTCTATCTTTTAAACAGTTCCTGATCCACAATAGTACACTACCTCCTATCCCATGACTTTTTAACTTCGCCAAGAGTCTCTCATGAGGGACCTTGTCAAAGGCTTTCTGAAAATCCAGATACACTATGTCGACCGGCTTACCTTTGCCTACCTGTTTATTCAAACCTTCAAAAAACTATAACGGATTAGTAAGACAAGACCATTCTTGGCTAAAGCCATGTTGGCTTTCTCCCATTAAACCATGACTATCTACATGTTCAGTAATTTTGTTCTTTATAATGGTTTCTGCCATTTTGCCTGGTACTGATGTCAGGCTCACTGGCCTGTAGTTTCCTGGATCATCCCTGGAACCCTTTATAAAAACTGGAGTTACATTGGCCATTCACCAATCTTCAGGTACTACAAATGATTTTAATGATAGTTCACAGTAGGTCGGCAACCTCATATTTCAGTTCTTTCAACACCCTCTGGTGTATACCATCCGGTCCAGGTGATTAGCTACTGTTTAGTTTATCAAATAGTTTTGCTCTGCTGCCTTTTGGGTCCTGCGTGTGGAACAGGAAGCATTTCTGAGAGTGCTACCCTGGAAGTTCTGGATTTCAGCTTCCTACCTAGAAGCCTAGATTTGGCTTCGAGAACCTCCTTACCACACTTTCCTATGTCATTGGACCAACATGTGCCAAGACAGCAGACTCCTCCCCAGTGCTATCTAACACCTTGTCTAGGTGGCACATGAGGTCTGCTACCTTGACCCTGGGATGGTTTTCTGGTTGACTATATGGTCCACTAGGTGAGCGGCCAAGCTGCAGGCCTAATCTGGCAGGGATCCTTTTTTTGTCATTACAGTGACTCCATTCTCCTTGCAGACGGGGCCATTCTCTCCCTCAGGTGCTGTTCTCCTATTATCTAGACTCTTTCTCTCCCTTCTTGGAGGAGGGGTTTCAGAAGAACCCTTTGCTGCATCTGGATGTGTGGAGGGTGTTGACCAGATACCTGGAGATTACTAATGCCGCTTTCCAGTCGACTCATCTTTTAGTCATAAGAACATAAGATATGCCATACTGGGTCAGACCAAGGTCCATCAAGCCCAGTATCCTGTTTCCAACAGTGGCTAATCTAGATCATACATATCTAACAGTTTCCCCAAAAGACACAGGTTGCTCATTGATTGTATTGGGTCAAGCAGTGATATTCTGGGTTTCTTTTAATAATGGTTTATGGACTTTCCTCCAGGAACTTGTCCAGACTTTTTTTTAAACCCAGCTACACTAACAGCTTTTACTATATCCTCCGGTAAGAAATTCCAGAGTTTGATTACACATTGAGAGAAAAACTATTTTCTCTTATTACCCTATTAGCTTCATTGTATGTCCCCTAGTCTTTATATATTCTGATGCCGTAAACAATTGATCTACATTTACCCATTCCGCTCCATTCATTAATTTATAGATCTCTATCATATCTCCCCTCAGCCATCTCCTTTCCAGGTTGAAGAGCCCTAACCTTTTTAACCTCTCTCTTCATAGGGATATCCTTCTATCCCCTTTACCATTTTGGTGGCTCTTCTCTGTCCCTTTTCTAATAACGCTATATCCTTTTTAAGATACGGCGACCAGAATTGCACACAGTATTCAAGGTGTGGTCGCACCATGGAACGATACAGAGGCATTATATCATCCTTTGTTTTATTTTCCATTCCTTTCGTTATGATACCTAGCATTTTATTTGCTCTCTTGGCCGCCACTGCACACTGGGTGGAAGGTTTTAGCACGTTATCCACGATGACGCCTAAATCTTTTTCCTGGGTGGTGGTTCCTATTGTGGAACCTTGCATCGTGTAACCATAGTTTGGGTGGTTCTTTCCTAGGTTCATAACTTTGTATTTGTCCACATTAAATTTCATCTGCCATTTGGATGCCCAGTCTTCCAATTTATCAATATCCTCTTGCAGTTTTCCACAATCCTCATGGGTTTTAACAACTTTAGTTTTGTGCCATCTGCAAATTTGAAAACCTCACTTGTTGTTCCCTTTTCCAGGTCATTTATGAATGTTAAAAAGCAGGGGACCCAGCACAGATCCCTGAGGTACTCCACTATTCCTCCATTTGGAAAAATGGCCATTTGGCCCTACCCTCTGCTTTCTATCTTTTAACCAGTTCCTGATCCACAATAGTACACTGCCTCCTATCCCATGACTTTTTAGTTTTGCCAAAAGTCTCTGATTAGGGACCTTGTTCCCTAAGCAATTCCTTAATCTTAAAAATCTAAAAAGCTCAACATAAAATCTTTGTACTCAATGTAAATTTCAAGGAAAAACTTTTTACAGAATCCACTTTCACTGGAAATTCAATACGGTAGAAGTGAATGGAAAGCAGCATTCCTTATCGTCCCTCCAGTCCAGTCCCGCACCTCTAGGGTAGTGCATCTCCTCCAGCAGCTTGGAGACTGAGCATGTCCAGACTTAGTTACCAGTACTAGTATGGCTGGCACCACCTACCAGTCTCCAAGCAGCTGGAGAAGGTAGTGAGCCACAGTGCGGGACTCACTGAAGGAGCAAATGAGTCAGTTTGGTTAGGGTTTTTAATTTGGTTTATTTTGGTTGGTTTTCCTTTCAATTTCATTTCTTTAAAAAAAAAAAAGCAGGGAAGATACAGCAGGCTCCAGCTCCGAGGAGCAGGGCTTGTGTTAAGGAGGATTTCCCCCCCCCCCCTCTCGCTGGGTGTCCAGAGGAGTGTGCAGGCGGCTGCCGGGGATCCGAGGCTGGAGGATGGCTCTCGATCCTGCAAACAGGCGAGGAGCTGTCTGTGTTGTGCTGCGGGTTGATTGCTCCTGCTTCCATCCCCTCGACGCCGAAGCTGCGTGCAGGCTGAGCGCGAGGAGGGCAGAAGTGCAGAGGACTTGACCGGCAGTGAGAGCGGTGAGGTCCGGAGCAGTAGAAGGCCCTTCTTCCTTCCAGCATGCTTTCAGGTTGGAGGACTCCTGGGATGCTGTGAGTTTCAGTGCGAAAAGGCTTTGCCAGTGTTCGGGCCTAGCGCTTCGTGGTTTTTGGCAGCAGCAGAGACGTGGCAAAGCAGGACTGCTGTTTCTCCCCCACTTTCTGTGACACTTGGAGTGGCCCACTCTACTGCTGGGGGTGCGTGACAACTCCTGTTGGGGGCTTCTTCATGCCCTCCTGTGCCTCTGGTTTCCTTTGTTAGCAAAAAAAAAAAAAAAAAAAAATTTAATAAGGAGTCAGTTCAGCACTAACGGGATTTCTTTTTGCACAGCCTGTTGGACCTTCCCCGTCGGCGATTGGAGGGTAGCGGGCTGGCTCACTTGCAGTCGCGTCCACAGTGACTGGTCTGCGGAACCCGGCGAGGGTCCATATCAGACGAAGGCGTGTGCCGCAGCTGTGCAGCAGACACTACCAGCATGGTGCAGGCGATGCAGGACAAGGCACAGGAGTCTGGGTCTGTGCCGGTCCAGGAGGCTCAGAGCTTGTTGGAGCCTCCTTCCTCTCTGCTGGGGGTAGTTCCCGGGCCTTTGACATCACAGGGGCTGGGGGTCACGGGAGCTCTGGCGGGATTCTCCCCAGAGTTTGTGCTCCTGTTCCACTAGGCTTTCTGCTTGCACCAGCAGGGCGCAGCGGGGGACCCTCCCTGGCGGGGATCGGTGTGAAGAGAGGCTCCACAGGGAGGGAGAGGCTCCTGATGCGGTGCTAGCTAAGAAAGCCAGGCCTTCAGAGATGTGGGCGGAGCAGTCTCCTGGGTCTGAGGGACCGGAGGGGGACGAGGTGGTGGAAGAGCGGGATTTAGATGGCGAGCTCGAAGACAGAGAGATCCCAGAGCCAGAAGATCAGGCTCGGATTGTCCGGGTGTTTCGGCGTGAGGAGTTGCCTGCCCTGATCGCAGAGTCTCTTAAGGTCGTCAATTTGCCCGTGTGCCCGGCAGCAGATAAGGATGCTCTGGAGGATCTGTTGATACAGGCAGTGCGGAAGTCTGTCAGTCTTCCCTGTGCATCGAGTGGTCAAACAAATGATTCAAGATGAATGGGACCTGCTGGAGGCGGGTCTTAAGGAAGCCAGAACAATGTCGCGACTCTACCCCCTGGCAAATCAGAAGTGTGAGGTGTTCCGGTCCCTGCAAGTGGATGCTGCAGTGGTGGTAGTTATGAAGAAGACCACCATCCCGGTTGAAGGGACCGTGGCCCTGAATGATGGTCAGGACAGGAAGCTTGACACCTTGTTGAAGCAGGCGTTTGCTGTCAATGCCCTAGCCTTGCAGGCCTCCATCTGCGGGGCCTGGGTGGCAAGAGCCTGTCTGTATTGGTTGCAGCAGGCGGAGGACTCCATGCTGGAGCAGGGGGGTGAGGTGGCCAAGCTGGAGTCTGGGGCTGCCTACCTCGCCATGTTCACTATGATCGTATTCGTGGCCTTGCCAGAAGCATGGCGGTGGTGGTGGCGGCCCGTTGCTATCTCTGGCTTTGTAATTGGGCGGCAGATACTCAGCCGAGACTTGGAAGAGCTAAGCTACCCTTTAAGGGGAGGCTTCTCTTCGGGGAGAACCTGGATAAGTTGGTGAAGGACCTGGGAGAATCTAAAGACAGGCGTTTGCTGGAGGATAAGCAGAAGCAGGGTCATAATTCGGGGCGTCTCAGGGACAGGCCTGTGACTTTTGGCATTTTCATACGTTCTGCCTGGGTTCCTTCCAGAGGGGTAGGTTTCCCGCTCGGGGCCTGGGTTTCCAAGGGGCAGGCAGGGGTTTCTCTGCCGCTTCCACCTCGGGGTTCAAGAAGCCCTAATGAAGCGAGGGGGGCCCAGGTAGAGGTGCAGCCCATGGGGGATCGGCTACTGGAGTTTTATTCTGCTTGGGCCCAGATAACATCCGACGAGTGGGTCCTGGAAATCATCTGCGAAGGCTATGCCCTCAAGTTTGCTCAGCCGGTGAGTGAGTCCGTCATCTGGTCCCCCTGCAAGCTTCCAGCAAGGCAGCAGCCGTACGGGATACCCTGTTGCGGCTGCTTTGGCTCATGGCGGTGGTCCCTGTTCTCCGGGAGCAGTGCAGCTGTGGTAGATACTGCATTTATTTTGTGGTCCCCAAAAAGGGCAGGTCCTTTCGCCCAATTCTGGATCTCAAGCGAGTGAACCGTTGTGTGCGGGTTCTGTATTTCCGGATGGAAATGTTGTGGTCGGTGATAGTCACGGTGAGAGAGGGGGAGTTTCTGACATCCCTCGATCTCTGAGGCATATCTTCATATTCCCATCAGGTCGGAGCACCAGTGGTTCCTGCGTTTTGTGGTACCAGTGGGCCACTTCCAGTTTCAGGCTTTGCCATTCGGCCTGGCGACGGTCCCCTGCACCTTCACCAAGGTGGTGGTGGTGGTGGCTGCTGCACTCCACAAGGAGGGGGTGCTCATTTATTTATTTTATTTATTTATTTAATCAGTTTTATATACCACCTTATCCTTCAATCAAAGTGGTCAACAAGACAACAGAGGGACTACATCGAGGGGGGGGGGGAGACAACAAGATAGTACATTACAGTAAACTACAGTACATTACATTAAATTATACATAAACTACAGCAAAATTACATTTCATAATTCATTACAATTACATTAAACACCCTGGCTCATTCGGGTGAAGTCCAGAGACGAGTGTGTGTTAGCAACGTCGTGGGTGGTGAGTCTGCTCGAAGGCCTCTGCTGGGTGGCCAGCTTGGCAAAGAGCCATTTGGTCCCATTGCAGAATCTGGAGTATTTGGGAGCAGGGTTCGACACTCGTCAGGGTCGCGTCTTTCTGCCGGAGCAGAGGGCTTGAGGACTGCGTTGGCGGCTGCATCACTTTATGGGCCTGCCAGAGCCGACCGCCTGGCAGTATCTGCAGGTGTTAGGGACCATGGCGGCTACCCTGGAGGTGGTGCCGTGGGCGAGAGTGCATATGCGGCCTCTGCAGAGGGTCCTGTCTGGCGGTGGTGGTACCAGACAGACTCCTTGTCCCGGAGACTCCCTTACCCATGGGAGGTCAGCAGGGCACTCCAGTGGTGGTTCTGTCTGGAGAGGTTGGTGGTGGACATGCCCCTCGAGGTGCCGCAGTGGATCCTGGTGATGACTGATGCCAGTCTGATGGGTTTGGGGTCCCATTACGAGGGGTCCTTCACCCAGGCGACCTGGAGCGCACAGGAGGTGCGGTGGTCGATCAACTCGCTAGAGATGCGAGCGGTGGCCCGGGCGCTCTGCGCCTTCAAGTTTGGTCTGCGAGGAAAGGCAGTCAGAATCCTTTCAGATAACGTGGCAACGGTGGCCTACCTCAGCCATCAGGGAGGCACGGGCAGAGTGGCTCTAGAAGAGGAGGTAGAGCGGCTATTCGTCTGGGCGGAGCACATTGCCAGAGTCGACAATGTGATGGCAGACTATCTCAGCCGGGTGCACGTGGACCTGGGGGAGTGGTCCCTCCAGGCGGAGGTGTTCGCACAGATGGTGCGCAGGTGGGGAACGCCGGTAATGGACCTGATGGCTATGTTCGAGACCGCCAAGGCGGGTCGGTTTTTCAGCAGAAGATGGGAAAGAATGTCTGAGGGTCTGGATGCTCTGCTACAGTAATGGCCTGCGGAGGGCCTGTTGTATTTTTTTCCTCCTTGGGTGCTGATCGGCCGCGTGGTGCAGCAGATCGAAGCTCACAGGGAGCATGTCATTCTGATAGCCCTGGACTGGCTGCGGCGTCCGTGGTATACAGACATTGTTCGGCTTCTGGAGGGCCGGTGAAGGCTCTTGCTGTCTTGAACTGACCTTCTGGTGGAGGGTCCGGTGATGATGCCTCGGGTGGATCGGTTCTCATTTACGGCTTGGCCCTTAAAAGGGCATGGTTGAGGAGGAAAGGTTATTCGGGCCCAATGATTTCCAGAGAACTTTCTGGTTACATTTCATACCCAGCAGAGAGCTTGTAGTTTAAATTTAATAGTCACTCAGGGCCTAGCATCAGCAAAGAGCTATAATTTAAATCAAATCAGAATATAGCTTACCTGAGCAGCACAAGACAGGGTACTGTGTAGCAGCCCTCTTTTAATAAGTGTTATTTCCCTCCCTCCCTCCCTCCCCAACACCTACTCACCCCTGGGATAATCGTAGCTTTATAGGTACTTATACATCTTAAAAGACAGGAGGTGCTTTCAGGTGAAGCTTGTTACCCAAATCAGTCATACACTAAGGACCTGAGATTAATTAAGCTTCAGGTGAACAAGGTATATTAAACGTATTAGGTACAGTTTTATTAGTATAAATATCCATAGCAACCCTTAGTAAGTAAAGAGCTTAAAGATCTAAACACAAACTTAAAACTAAGATGCAGACAGCAGTCCAGCAGCGCGATGGGGGCTTTCCAGTCTTTTGCATTGAGTGTCACATGTATGATTTTCTCCCAGTTGGTGAGAGGTCTTACATGTGCACTAGGTGCAAGGAGCTCTTTGCTCTCAGGGAACGAGTCCGTTCTCTAGAGGCTAGAGTAGCAGACTTGGAAAACATAAAGACAGAGAGGTACATAGACGAGACCTACAGGGATATAGCCCTGAAGTCCCACCTCCAGTCTGGCAGCACCCCTGTTGCCATGGAGGAGAGAGGTCACATGACAGGAGAGAATCACCCTGGTGTGGCAGGAAGTGATCCTGTAACTAGGACCTGTCCTCCAGGTGATGTAAAACCCTCTTGCACCGAGGAAGTTTCTCCAGGGCCCATGTGCCCATGAGGGAAGGGTTAGGAAAGCCGTTATAGTTGGTGATTCGATCATTAGGCATGTAGATAGCTGGGTGGCTGGTGGACGTGAGGATCGCCTGGTAACAAGCCTGCCTGGTGCGAAGGTAGCGGACCTCACGTGCCACCTAGATAAGGTCTTAGATAGTGCTGGGGAGGAGTCTGCTGTCTTGGTACATGTCGGTACCAGTGACATAGGAAAATGTGGTAGGGAGGTTCTGGAGGCTATATTTAGGCTTTTAGGTAGGAAGTTGAAATCCAGAATTTCCAAGGTAGCGTTCTCCGAAATGCTTCCCGTTCCACGCGCAGGATCCAAAAGGCAGGCAGAGCTCCGGTGTCTTAATGCATGGATGAGACGATGGTGCAAGGATGAGGGTTTTGGATTTGTTAGGAACTGGGGAACATTCTGGGGAAAGGAGGGGCTCTTCCGAAGGGATGGGCTTCACCTTAACCGGGATGGAACCAGGCTGCTGGCATTAACCTTTAAAAAGGAGAGAGAGCAGCTTTTAAACTAGGTAATAGGGGAAAGCCGGCAGTCGCCCAAGAGCGGATGGTTCGGAAGAATGTATCCTTGAAGGATACTACCAAAAGCAGAGAGGTTCCAAAAAAGTAAAGTAGCCCAAATGCCCTCGAGAATGGAGCAGATAGAGCTTAAAGATCCCAATTTACCAAATTAATATGAATAAAATAGTCTCTAAAATGCTTGTATGCAAATGCTAGAAGTCTAAAAAAATAAGATGGGAGAGTTAGAATATATAGCACTAAATGAAAGGTTAGATATGATTAGAATATCAGACACATGGTGGAAGGAGGACAACCAGTGGGACACTGTGATACCTGGGTACAAACTATATCGTAATGATAGAGCTGATCAAATTGGTGGAGGTGTTGTGCTCTGTTAGAGAGGGCATTGAGTCAGAAAGGATTAAAGTTTTGCAGGAAACAAAATTTGCTGTAGAATCTCTATGGATTGAAATTCCATGTAAAAAGGGGAAGGCGATGGCAGTGGGGGGGGGGGGGGTGTACTATCGACTGCCTGGCCAGAATGAATAAATGGATGATGAAATGCTCAAAGAAATCAATGAAGCTAACAAAAGTTACAGCGCAGTAATAATAATGGGTGATTTCAATTACCCCAGTATTGACTGGGTCAGTGTCACGGCAGGACATGCTAGGGAGATAAAGTTCCTAGATGAAATAAATGACTGCTTCTTGGAGCAGCTAGTTCATGAACTGACCAGAGGGGAAGCCATATTAGACCTAGTCCTTAGTGGAACACCAGATCTAGTGCAAGAGATAAGGTTGTTGGGGCCACTTGGCAATAGTGATCATAGCATGATCGCCTTTGATTTAATTAGTGGAGGAGGGGATAGTAAGGAAATCCACCGTACTACCTTTTAACTTTCGAAAGGGAGACTATGATAAAATGAGGAAAATAGTTAAGAAAAAACTAAAAGGAGCAGTTGCAAAGGTTAAAGACTTACAACAAGCTTGGGTGTTGTTGAAAAATACTATCTTGGAAGCCCAGACCAGCTGTATTCCACGCTTTAAGAAAAGTGGAAGGAAGTCCAAAAAACTGTCAGCATGGTTTAAAGGTGAGGTCAGAGAGGCTGTTGCCAAAAAAGCATCTTTCAGGAAATGGAAAAAAGAGCCAAACGACGAAACCTGGAAATAGCACAAGCACTGGCAAGTCAAATGCAAGGCATTGATAAGGCAGGCAAAGGGAGAATTTGAGAAGCTTGCTGCGGAAGCAAAAACGCAAAATAAAGACTTTTTCAAGTACATTAGTAGCAAAAAACCTGTGAGAGAGTCAGTCCATTAGATGATAGAGGAGTTAAAGGGGCACTAAGAGGCAACAAGGTGATAGCGGAGAGACTTAATGAATTCTTTGCTTCGGTCTTTACTGAGGAAGATGTAGGGATGTTACCCATGACTGAAGTGGTATTTAAAGGTGTGGAAGAATTGAAGGAAATATTGATAGATCGGGAAGATGTATTACAACTATTAGATAAACTGAAGAGTAGCAAATCACCTGGGCCGGATGGTATACATCCAAGGGTGTTGAAAGAACTGAATTATGAGATTGCAGACCTGCTATTAGTAATCTGTGAACTATCATTAAAATCATCTCTAATACCTGAAGACTGGAGGATCGCCAGTGTAACACCAATTTTTAAAAAGGGTTCCAGGGGTGAGCCTGACGTCAATACCCGGACAAATGGTAGAAACCATCATAAAGAATAAAATTACTCAGCATGTAGATAATCATGGTCTAATGGTAGACAGCCAACATGGCTTTAGACAAGGAAGATCTTGTCTTACTAATCTGTTATGTTTTTTGAAGGAGTGAATAAACAGGTGGACAAAGGTGAGTCGGTTGATATAGTGTATCTGGACTTTCAGAAAGCTTTTGACAAGGTCCCTCATCAGAGACTTTTGGCAAAACTAAAGAGTCATGGGATAGGAGGCAGTGTACTATTGTGGATCAGGAACTGGTTAAAAGATAGAAAGCAGAGGGTAGGGCTAAATGGCCAATTTTCCCAATGGAGAAAGGTGAATAGTGGTGTTACCCCAGGGATCTGTGCTGGGTCCGCTGCTTTTTGACATATTCATAAATGACTTGGAAAGTGGAATAACGAGTGAGGTTATCGAATTTGCAGATGGCACAAAACTATTTAAAGTTGTTAAAACCCAAGAGGATTGTGGAAAATTGCAAGAGGATCCTGATAAATTGGAAGCCTGGGCATCCAAATGGCTGATGAAATTTAATGTGGACAAGTGTAAAGTTATGCACGTAGGGAAGAACAACCCAAACTGTGGTTACATGATGCAAGGTTCCACATTAGGAACCACCACCCAGGAAAAAGATTTCGGTGTCATTGTGGGTAACATTTTAAAGCCCTCGGCCCAGTGTGCAGCAGCAGCCAAGAGAGCAAATAGAATGCTAGGTATCATAAGGAAAGGAATGGAAAAGAAAACAAAAGATATTATAATGCCTCTATATCGTTCCATGGTGAGACCGCACCTTGAATATTGTGTGCAGTTCTGGTCGCCTTATCTTAAAAAGGATATAGCGATTTTAGAAAAGGTTCAGAGAAGAGCCACCAAAATGGTAAAGGGGATGGAAGGATACTCCTGTGAAGAAAGGCTAAAAAGGTTAGGGCTCTTTAACCTGGAAAAGAGACGGCTGAGGGGTGATATGCTGGAAGTCTATAAATTAATGAATGTTTTATGTTTGTTTGTTTTATTTCATTTGATAAAAACCGCCTTTCAGGGTAGGCAAAGCGGTGTACAATAAAACCAAATTAAAAGAAGGCCGAAGCCAGCGAAATGGAATAGAAATACAAATTCTTAACAGGAAAGCAATGAGACAGGACCAAAAAAAAAAAAACAAACCAACCACATAACAAAGGACAAATACAAGGAGAGCAGAGGATAAGGCAAGTGGGATTCACACGAAGGGAGAGGGAACATCAAATGCCAGGGAAATGAGGTGGGTTTTCAGTTTCTGTTTAAAAGTGGGGTGGTGAGGTTCCAGGCGGAGTGAGGAGGGGAGGGAATTCCAAAGGGCGGGGCCGGCAAAGAAGAAAGCAGAGGAACGGGTAGATTGCAAATGAGCACGGGAAGGGGAGGGGAGAGCGAGACGGTTGAGATGGAAGGAACGAGGGGTGTACCTGGGAGAGTGAAAAGAAAGAAGGTCAGTGGAAACGTAGATCGATTGTTTACGTTATCAGAATATAGAAAGACTAGGGGACATGCAATGAAGCTACAGGGTAAACTATTTAAGACTAATAAAAGAAAATATTTTTTCACTCAACGGGTAATCAAACTCTGGAATTTGTTACCGGAAGATGTAGTAAAGGCTGTTAGTGTTGCTGGGTTTAAAAAAGGTTTGGACAAGTTCCTGGAGGAAAGGTCCATAAACCATTATTTGGCAAAGTCAACCATTTTGAGTATGGGGGAGGTGAACAGCATAAGGAATTTTCTGTTTCTGTCCTCTATTCTGTCCTATCTCATAAATGGCATTCTTTTCATATTTTCTCAAATGATATAGTATTGTAAACCGCTCTGATGCTTTGGCCTGAGCGGTATATCAAATGTAGATAAACATAAACATAATCAAGGGGCCTCTGTTAGGTGTGCAGGGTCAAAAGGCCAGAGCCACAGTTCAAAGGCAGAAAAAACCCAGCTGGAAGAAGTTCCAGGAAATGCTTGACAGTATAAGAGGTATAGATTGCAAGCATGAGGACAAAAACCCTCACTCTAACAAATGCACTGATTATTCTGATGTCAGAAGGCAGGGGGATTACAAACACCTGGGACAGAAAGAGGTGGGGGTTGGATCCCAGTGAGTATAAACCTTGGTTAAATTATGGAGAGAGTAGTAGAAGGAGTAGGAGTTGGAGGAATGGTTGGAGAAGGAGCAGAGGAAGCAGCAGAGGACAGTCTTCAGAGCAGCAAGGACGATGGAATGCTGGAGAAGCCAGAGCAGGTGCTAACTTCTGGAGACAGGCTGAGCTACCCATTGCTGAGAGAGGTGATTTTCCTGAATCACTTTTGCAACAAAGGTGGGAGCCAGGAAGGAGAGAAGCTTTCAGACCACCAGAGAGGTTGCCAGCAGGACACTCTGATCAAGTGGGCGAGTCAGAGCCTATGCAATTGGGAGAACCAGTGTCAGAGCTAGGGGCAGAAGAAATGTTGATGGATTGTTCTTTATGCCAAGCTCTAGACTTGAAGGGTTGAAAAGAGCCAGCCTTGAAAGAACTGTTCCTCTTGCTGAAGTAACCTCAGAGCTAAGCAGTGAGAAAGTAAATTCCTGTGTGTTTTGAAAGGAGGAATTTACTGCAGCATAAGCTAGTGAAGTGAGGCTGTGATTCATGCTTCTGTTTCAGCTGTGTTGAAACTCTACAACGGAGAGAAAGTTAATTGGCTGCTAGAAGTGTTTGTGCTTTGCTCCTGTCTTATATGAAAAAGCCTGCTATAAGAGTTTGTGTTTTGTTCCTGTTTATAAGAAAAGCCTGCTATAAGAGTCTTGAGGACACTGAATGCCTATTTCATAACCTAAGTTTGATTCTTCACCTGGAAGTGCAGCATAGAGAGAATTATGGCTGAGTGAAGATAAATTTGCCATAAAAGAAGTAAAGTTCGTTTTTATATTGCTCTGATTGACAAAGGACAATAAGAAAAGTGGCATCTTGTTATATGTGAAAAGGCTAAGCTTCTGCAGTGAAGAGGACTTTAAAAGCCAATGTTGAGTTCTGTTTGCTTTGCCACCAACTTGCTGAACCTTAAGCAAAAATCCTATAATTTAAAATTCTGTACATGGTACCAGGAACCTGATCTGTTCTATTGTGTTCAAAATAAATTCTTTTTCTGTCATAAGCCAGACCCTTGGTTTAACACGACTACAATCCTCCTACTTAAAGCATAAATATAACAGCTGATAGAAGAAGGTTCTCAACCCCCACGCCCTCAACAACTAGAAGACCTAGTGGTTTTGGCGTTGTGCTTGTGACAATTATTAAGAAGGGACCCAGTACAAGCATTGTGGAACCTGTGTCTTTTGGGGAAAATGCTAGGTACATATGACCTAGATTAGCCACTGTTGGAAACAGGATACTGGTCTTGATGGACCTTGGTCTGACCCAGTATGCATATCTTATGTACCTTGTTAAAGGTGTGGAAGAGGTCTACCTCAGTTGCCTATGTTAGGATATGGTGAGTTTTTGAGGCTTGGTGCGCGGAGAAGCAGGCGCGACCCACAGCGGCTTCTGTCCTGGAGATCTTGGCCTTCTTACAGGATGGTTTTGATAAGAGCCTAGCAGCCAGCTCGTTGTGGGTGCAACTGGCGGCTATTGCCTGCTATTGTGGAAAGGTGCAACAGGTGCCGTTGGGTTCTCTTCCGGACGTGTTGCGATTCTTGAGGGCGGTAGCTCGTTTGCGGCGGCTGCCGTGCAGAGTGGTGGTGCCACAGTGGTACCTCACTATGAATCTCTTAGCACTCGCTAGGGCGCTATTCGAGCCCTTGAGCCGCGCCTCGCTGAAAGACCTAACTCTGAAGATGGTTCCTTGGTAGCGATATGCTCCACGTGTAGGATCTCGGAGTTGCAAACCTTGTTGGGAACTGTACCTTTCGTTCTCGCGGGAGAAAGTGGTTTTGTGTCCTGTGCCTGCCTTCCTGCCGAAGGTGGTTTCAGCGTTTCATGTCAACCAACCCATGTCCCTGCCAGTCCTGGAGGGCTCATGGTCTGATGCCATCAGCCTCAGCTTGCATCTCTTGGATGTGCGAAGGACTCTCAAGCGATACCTGAAGGCGACAGCAAGTTTTCGCAAGTCTGATTACCTGTTCACACTCTTTGGAGGTCCACGCAGGGGCGAGGGGGCGGCTAAGGCCTCTATCTCCAGATGGATTCGTGACGCGATCGCTTCGGCTTATATTTTGCAGGGACATCAGGTCCCAGTGGGTCTGCGTGCTCATTCCACAAGGGCTCAGGCGGAATCTTGGGCCAAGTTTAGCTTGGTGCCACCGGTGGAAACCTGCAGGGTGGCGACCTGGTCCTCTCTGCATACCTTCAGTAAGCACTATCGCCTGGATGTTCAGGCTGCAGGGGATGCCTGTTTTGTGGTGGCAGTGCTGCATGCTGGTATTTCAGGTCCCTCCCATTAGGAATACTCCTCTGTTACATCCCAGAGGTGCGGAACTGGACTGGAGAGACGATAAGGAAAGTGAAATTATACTTGCTATTTGTTGTTCCTTGAGGAATTCCAGTCCAGTCACGGATCCCACCCAGTGGTTTTGGTGAAGGCCTTTGGTGGTTGTGATCAGTCTGTCTGCTTAGTTGCTGTAGGCTTCAGTAGTGCCAGTTCTTCAGCTCGGCGGGGCAGTCCAGGAGTGCTCTAGATCTTGGCAGCTCTTCGATGTTGAATTCCTCAGGCATGCCTTTTCCTCTATTGTCCTCTTGTGTTTTGGGGAGAGGGGGTGATGGAGTTCCTCCTTGGGGCCAGGGAGGGGGAGGCATTCAGTTAAGTTTGTCTGGGCCTGGACCATGACAGCTCCTCCTGTGACCGGTGCCAAGCCATGACGCCCAAGACCATCAGGAAACATTTGGACTTGCAGGGGAAACTGTTTCCCAAGCCAGAGTCCGCCCCTGCATCCCCCTCTCTCAGTCCGAAGGTGGGTTCCTTGAGGGAGGTCCAGGCGTCCTCGGAGTCCAGTGGCACTGGGCTCCTCCAGTAGGTCGCTGAACCCTCTTAAGAAGAAAAAGGTGCGGCCCCCTGAGTTGCCGACAAAACCTGGGAAGGTCCCGTGGCAGGAATTGGGCAACTCTGTGCAGTGCCCTCCTAAACTCTCGAGACAGGAGTCCTCGGCCAGCGGTGACCGTGCCAGGGTTCGGGAACCCATAGTCCTCCTGGAGAACACACTCTCCGGAGTGCTGATGCCAGATCAGAGGCCCTCGGTGTCCATGCAGCAGGCTGCTGAGCCATCTGGTCTCGAGGCCCGTATGGCAGCCATGGAGCAGAAGCTCTCCTCCATTCTGGTCTTGAAGCAGGCTTTGATGTCTGGACTCCCAGCATCATTGGCTTTAACACCTGGCCCCCCCAGCCTCGGGGGATGCCCGGGACATCAAACCAGGCACCGAGTGCTGTCAGCCTCAGGGAAAAGTCCTCGGCCCCGGTTGAGGACCTGGTCGTCGGGGCTCCGGTCCTCCCCAGCGAAACTGGGGGGGGGGGGGGGGGGGGATCTGATCCCTGGTCCTCGGGTGGTTCCTGGGGATTACCCCCAAGGCAGAGTCCTCGACAACCTTGGGCTCCAAATGGGAGACAGAGGACGAAGCTTCTCCTGAGATTTCCCAGCATCGGGACATTCCCTCAGAGCCTTCACCTCCCGCAGCCTCGATGCCACTCGATGCCACTCCCCACTTGAGGATGTGGCGTTCCATGATTTTGTTTGGGACATGGCCCTGTTTCTCTCAGTGCAGACAGAGTCCGAGGAGTACCGAGTGCACTGAGGAGCTGGAAATTTTGCAGTATGAGTCTCTGCCTAAGGAGACTCTCATGGTCCCGATCCCACCCATCCTCGAGTGGCCCCTGCTCTGGACTTGGGAGACCCCGGCCTCAGTGCTGGTGGTCAGTTGGCATGTCGACGCCATTTACGGAGTCTGGAAGAGTGCAGGGTTCCACAAGCCTCAGCTCCCTCACAACTCAATTGTAGTGGAGTCATCTATGCAAAAGCTTAAGAGTCAAAAGACCTATTCATCTGTACCCCCGGGCAAGGAGGCCTGGGCCCTTAATGCCCGGGCCCTCAGTGCTTCAGGTGCCGCATACAAGCCTAGGAGCTGTATATGGGGATGTATTTGAAGAGCTTGGTCCAAGAGCTCTCTGGATTCTTGGTGGGCCTCGCCAGGGAACCTCTTCAGTTCTTCTTGTCCCCGACTGGGGCTGTTCAGAACTACTCTCTCTCTAGAGCTGCCTATAATGGGTTCGAAGCCTCAGCCCGGGTAGTGGCCGCAGGCCATCGGGGCCTGATGCAAGGCGTGACTGCAGACCTCGGACCTGGAGCATTGGGTGCAGGAGAAGCTCCTGGACGTGCCCTGCAATGGGGAGAATCTTTTTGGGAAGCTGATGTCTGGTAAGACCGCCAAGATCGAGGTAGAGGTAGTTACCTGGCAGAGGCTTTCCAAAAAGACCTGTGCTCTCCCCAGGAAGAAGCCCTCGGGGAAAGAAGACCGTTTTCCCGATGAAAAAGTGTTACCCCCCTCGGCTGGCCATTATCAGCCTTACCAGGGTCAGCCTCACCAACCTGCACAGCCAAAGGGCCAAGGGCATGGGCCCAGGAAGCCCAAGTCCCCAAAGCCCCAGGCATCAGCGCTCCCTCAGTCAGGGGGGAGCTTTTGACTCGGTGGGCAGGGTCTCCCCTCCCTCAGGAGACCCACCTCAGCCCATAGGGGGGTCGGCTGGCCTTCTTTGCTGACAGCTGGCCACCATCACTACAGACCAGTGGGTCCTGAGGGTTATTCCCTCCACTTGCAACAAGGCTCTCCAAAGTACTTTCCAGGGGAGCCACCCCGTCCCCTACTTCACCAGGCTTTGCTCATCACAGAGCTTGCAAACCTGCTCAGGGACAAAGGCGGTGGAATCTGTGCCCCACCCCTCTGGGGCAGGGGCTTCTACTCAAAGTATTTCCTTGCCCCCAAAAGAACAGGAGGCCTCTGGCCTATCCTGGATCTACGCAAACTCAACAGGTTCCTAGTGAGGGAGCGGTTCAAGATGCTCTCACTTGGAACACTGCTGCCTTATTTCCGCCAGGGAGACTGGCTTTGCTCCTTAGATCTCAAGGACTCTTAAGCTCACATCCTCATTCATCCCTCCCACAGGCGATACGTGAGGTTTGTGGTGGGAGGACAGCACTTCCAGTATAGGTTGCTCCCATTCGGACTCGCCTCCTCCCCAAGGGTCTTCACAAAGTGCCTGGCCGCAGTAGCCACACATGTGTGCCTTCCAGGAGCTCACATCTTCCCCTATCTGGGCGACTGGCTCGTCAGGGGCAACACAGCCAGGGAGGCGGACTGGGCCACGAGACTGACCATTTATGCCCTCCATCAGTTGGGCTTTTTCAACTACCCTAAGTTCAGGCGCTCCCCAACGCAGGCCCTGGAATTTATAGGGGTCCACTGAACACTGCTAGCCAAGGCTTTCCTCCCAGAAGATAGGGCTCACCGCCTGATGCGGTTGGCTGGGGAGGTTCAAGCCTGCAGGTTGGTGCCGGCCTGTCGATTCCTCCGCTTGCTGGGCCACGTGGCCTCAACAGTGCACATTACACCCCTAGCCTGCCTACACATGCGAGCGGCCCAGTGGTGCCTCTGATCTCGGTGGTCTCAGGCCACAGGCAGACTGAGGGGACAGAGTGTGGGTCACCAGGCAGCTGGTGACCTCCCTTACCTGCTGGAAGTCACCGCTCTACCTCAGGGCAGGGATGCCTTTCCAGGCCACCAGCACCTCAGAGGATTTTGACTACGGTCGCCTCCCTGGCGGGCTGGGGTGCACTTTGCTAGGGCCAGCGCACTCGGGGCCACTGTTCTTCCATGAAGTCTCTCCTGCAAATCAACCTCCAGCTCTGGGCTATCTTTCTCACCCTGCAGACCTTCCGCTACCTGTTCTGAGGCCGTTTGATCCTCATTCAGACAGGCAACCAGGTGGCCGTGTTCTACATGAACAAGCAGGGTGGAACAGAATCCTACTCCCTCTGTCAGGAGGCCATAGTACTTCATTCCTTTGAGGTGCACAACTGCATGTCCCTAAGGGCGGTGTACCCTACTGGGCAAGGACAACTCCTTGGTGTTCAGGCTCAGCATAGTCTTCCACCCACACGAGTGACGCCTGGACCCCAAGGTGGCCAAGAGGCTCTTCTGGCTCTGGGGCAGGCCCTGCCTGGACCTATTCACCTCTCCTGACAATGCTCGGCTTCTGCGGTTCGGCTCACCTCAACCACACCACGGGAGGGTGGCGACAAATGCGTTTCTTATATCATGGTTGCAGGGCCTGCTTTATGCATTCCCGCCAACCCCCCCTCCCCTGATACCCAAGTGTCAGTTCAAAATCCAGAGCGCGCACACCTCAGTGATCCTGGTGGCCCTCAGGTAGCCCAGGCAACCCAGGTTCCCTCTGCTGCTCTCTCTGTCAGTGGCAGCTCCAGTACCTCCTCTTGCAGGTGGAGGGGTTCCCTTCTGCACCCCAACCTGAGTGCTCTAACGCTGACAGTATGGCTGCTGAAAGGGTAGCTTTGGCCCCTTTCCACCTCATGAGGGAGGTTGAGGAGGTTCTCCTGGCCCTCCAGGAAGCCCTTCACTAGGACGGTAACGCCTTCAAGAGGAGGAGGTTCTCCGTCTGGTGTGCAGACAAGAATGTGAACCCGTTCTTCTGCCAGGTACAGCTTGTTTTGTAGTGCTTTTTGCATCTCTCGCACTCAGGCCTGAAATCTAATTGTCAGGGTGCATCTCAGCGCCATAGCTGCGAACCACCACCCTGTAGAGGGGAAGCCCCTCTCGTCCTGTCCCTGGTCTCTAGATTCCTTGGAGGCCTTCTGTTGTCAAGGCCCCCCCCACCCTCTGGCACCAGAATGGGACCTCAATGTGGTACTGTCCCAGCTCACCAGACCGCTGTTTGAGCCTATGGCCACCTGAGATACCTCTTCTGGAAGGTGTCTTTCCTGGTGGCTGTGATCCCTGCCTGCAGGGTGAGCGAGCTGCAGGCTCTGGTGGCAGATCCTCCCTACACCCAGTTCTACACGAACAGAGTACTGCCACGGACGCATCCCAAGTTCCGTCTTAAGGTGGTGTCTACTTTTCACTTCAACCAGGAGGTGGTTCTCCCTACCTTCTTTCCACGGCCTCACTCTGGCAAGGTGAAGTCCATCTTGCACATCTTGGACTGTAAGAGGGCCCTATCCTTCTATCTTCATGGGACCAGGGACCATCGCAGAGTGCCCCAACTCTCTCATTCGACCCCAGTAAACTGGGGCTGCCAGTAATAAAATGGACTCTGTCCTCTTGGGTGGCGGACTGCATCACCTTTGCTTATGAGCAGGTGGGCTTTTCCTTGCAGCACTGGATCACTGCTCATCGATTCGGAGCCATGGCCACTTAAGTGGCCAACCTGCGCTCGATACCAGTGACGGACATATGCAAGGCCGCCACATGGTTATTCAGTGCATACCTTTGCAGCACATTACTACCTAGAGAGTGAGTCCCGCAGGGACAGTGCCTTCGGCCAGGTGGTAATTCGCAGCATACTCAGTGTCTAGGCAACTCCTGCCCTCCAACCCGTCGATGGTCAGGCTCCCAACTGTTAGTTGCGAGGATTGCTGGGCGTTGCAGAGTCTCTGTTTAGGGACTCGTCCTCTGCAATTGGCGGCCTCCCCTGGTAGTCGCTATTGGTGCTGTCATGGTTTGGGTCCCGGCAGCCTGGAGCTAGGGGAGTCCCATAAGTGAGGAAGGACTTCTTGCTTGTTTCTGGAGAAAGCATAGTTACGCACCTGTAACAGGTGTTCTCCGGGAACAGCAGGAATCAGTCCTCGCAAATCTTCTTCCTCCCCTGGGAGTTGCCTCCTCTACCTGTTTTTGTCTTTTGCCTAAGCTATGTCATCTGACTGAACAAGATGGCACACTTGGGCGGGAAGGGGACCACACATGCGTGGTAGCATTCCCAAAGGCTTTCTTTGAAAGTTCGGGAAATACTCCTTGTGGGCTCTGTCGGCGCCAATGTCACCCCATATGTGAGGACTAATTCCTCCTGTTCCCAGAGAACATCTGTTACAGATGAGTAACTACGCTTTTTCTTCTTGTTTTTATTTACTTTCCTTAAATATATACCTGTTGCCCCTTTTATTGCCTCTCTTAGTTTAGCCCACTGTAATTTCACTTGTGATCATGCAAATTACATTAGTACAGTCATTGTTTTCTCCAGGACCAAGCAGGAAGTCAGTCCTCACAAATGGGTGACGTCGGCGCTGACAGAGCCCTCGTGCGGAGCATTTCCCCAGCTTTCAAAGAAAGCCTTTGGGAATTCAGCGCGCATGCACGGTCCCCTTCCCGCCCAAGGGTGCCATCTTGCTCAGTCCTTCTTTTTCCACGGAGCCCAACGGACGTAGTTCGTGTCACCCGGTAAAAAGTTGATTTTTCTGCAATTTTTCATGTCTCTTATCCGGTTCGACGCCGGTTCCCCATCCCGCCTCGGCTTGGTACACTAGTATTGAGCCCAGATCTTCTTTTTCTCTTATTTTCACTGGCAGCCCTGTCTTTTGACCTTGCAGGGGCCCTTTTTCCCCCCGATGGCTGCCAGCGGGTTTAAGAAGTGTGATCGGTGTAAGAAACTTATGTCGCTCACTGACACCCTCGACTGCTGCCTCCGATGCCTCGGGCCCGACCATGACCCGCTGGTCTGTGGCCCGTGCGGCAAGATGTCGTCGAAGGCACTTCGGAGCCGACAGCATCAATGTGAAAGAACTTTTTGGAGTCCGTGTCCGGCCGGGCCCGGACTTTGTCAGAGGCCTCGACATCTCTGGAGTCTGACCCCAAGCGCCGTCATGGGTCCTCTGAAAGGGGGTCTGCCAACTGGGAGCACAAAAGGAAGAAGAAGCTCGTGAGGGCGGTGTCTGTGGAGGCACCTGGATCCTCGAGGGCCAGGTCGCGCAGCCCTGACCACTGTCCCGGGCTCTTGGAGTTGGAGCGGCCGATCAAACTGCCTCGCCTGGAGCCGGAGTCCCCGAGTTAGGTAACATCTATTGTCCTCGTAGACTCTTCTCCGGGAGAACTGACATTGGGCCCGACGCCAGAGTCAGGGGCTGCAGAGTCTCCTGATCTTGGTCTCAGGTTGACGGCCCTGGAAAGCGGCCTGGCTGCCTTCATGGAGCAGCAGCGGGTACCGATCGCCGGTCTGACCGGTGCATCTGCCCCGACCACTGGGACCTTGACGTCTAAGTCGACCCCGGAGGCCGAGCCGATCCTCGAGAGTCAATGAAGTCTCGAGTCTATCCTTGGCCAAGGTCTCCCTCGACCTCCTGTGTGGAGCCGAGGTAGTCGACGCCGGTGCTCTCGGTGTCGGGGCGGGTGGCATTGAGGCCCAAGAGCCGCTCAACGACTCCTCGGAGTCAGCGTGGGAGACGGAGGACGAGGAGTCCCCTGACACTTCCAGACCCGGTGCGTCCAGTTGGAATCCCCGGAGTCCGAGCCTCAGAGAAGGTCCCCCCCCCAGAGGATACCCGGTTCTCAGACTTCGTCAGAGACATGGCCAAGGCTTTGGCATTCCCGGCGGAGGCTGAAGAGGAGCCTCGAGCCAAAGAGCTTGATGCCCTCCAGTATGACTTTCCTCCGAAGGGAGCCTTTACTGTTCCGGTTCCTCCGATGCTGGAATGACTGCTCTTCCATATGTGGGAAGCACTGGCCTCGTCTCTGGTTCTTAGCAAATTGGTCGATTCCATTTATCGAGTCAGTAAGAGGCCCTGGTTCCAAAAGGTGCTGCTACCGCACAACTCCATGGTTGTGGAATCGGCCATGCACAGGCTGAAAAGTCAAAAGATGCACTCGTTGGTACCTCCTGGCCGGGAGGGCCGGAACCTGGATGCCCTCGGCTCTATGCTGTCTTGCCGTGTCCAGACCTATCAGCTGTACATGGGCATGTACCTACGGGACCTGGCAAAAGAGATTGTCGGGTTCTCGGCTGGTCTCTCCGAGGAACCCTTGCAGAGATTCAAAGCCTTGTCTACAGGGATCCGAGAGTGCTCGAAATTTATCTCTCGAGCAGCCTAGGATGGCTTTGAGGCTTCGGCCCGCGTAGCCGCGGCCGACATCGGTGCACGCCGTCAGGCCAGGCTACAGTCATTGGACCTGGAGTCATGGGTGCAGGACAAGTTGGTCAATGTCCCCTGTTGAGGTGGCAACCACTTCGGCAAGCCCATGACTGAAAAGGCTGCAGAAATCAAGACTGAGACTCTCACCAGGGCAAGGCTGTCCAGAAAGACTTCTGCCCCTTCTCAGAAAAAGAAGGGCTCGGGGAAGAAGCCCTTTTTCCCAAGGAAGGGTGCTGCCTACAAAACCTACCCTCAGTATCAGGCCTCTCTAGCTCCCCAACAGGGCCAGCAGGCCAAAGGGTAGGGGCATGGGCCCCGTAGGCAGAAATCCCCCAAGCTGCCAGCCCTGGCTCCTGCACTGCAGGGAGGGGTTTTTTGACTCCCACAGCATAGCCTCTCCTCCGCTGGTGGCTCCACTCAGCACAGGAGGTCGGCTGACCCTGTACGCCTACAGGTGGCCAGCCATCACAGGGGATACCTGAGTACTGAGCATAGTCCAGAAGGGCTATATGCTCCATTTCCATCAGCTACCCCACTCCTACTATCTAGGGGAGCATCCAAGGCCACCTCTGCACAGGGACCTCCTCCTTCAGGAGTTGGCAAGTTTTGTAAAGGAACAGGTGGTGGAACCGGTGCCACACCATCTGGAAGGGTAAGGCTTCTATTCCAGGTACTTCCTGGTACCAACGAGAACAGGAGGCCTCAGGCCTATCCTAAACTTGCGAAATTTGAACAAGTTTCTGGAGAGGGAAAACGTCAAGATGTTTACCCTTGGAATACTGCTGCCCTACCTCCAGCAGGGAGACTGGCTATGCTCCTTAGATCTAAAGGATGCTTACACTCGCATCCTCATTCATCCAGACCACAGGCAACATCTCCGATTTGTGGTGGAAGGAACCACTTTCAGTACAGAGTACTTCCCTTTGGCCTGACTTCTGCCCCCAGGGTTTTCACCAAATGCCTGGCGGTGGTAGCGGCTTTTCTCAGAAATCAGGGGATTTTTGTCTTCCCGTACCTGGACGACTGGCTGATCAGGGGCCAGTCACTCCAGGAGGTCCGACAGGCCACTCTCTGCACTGTCTCTCTTCTTCAGTATCTGGGCTTTGTCATAAACCACTTTATTTCAACCTCTTCTTGCTATCATCAACTCCAGTCTGCTTTCCGGTACTTTCCCTCATCCATGGAAAAATGCTTTAGTTCGCCCCCTACTGAAACTCCCTTCCTTGGACCCTTCTGTGCCTGCTAATTATCGTCCAGTATCCAATCTTCCTTTTGCTTCCAAACTCCTGGAAAAGGTCATCTTCTCACAACTGTCACATCACCTTGATACTACCCTTTATCTGCACCCCCGGCAATCTGGCTTTCGACCTGGACATAGTGTAGAAACCACTGTCATAGCTGTTCTAAACTAAATCCATACCTCTCACGATCGGGGTGACATCACGGTGGCGGTATCTCTCGATCTTTCAGCGGCCTTTGACCTGGTGGATCACTCCCTTCTTCTCTCTCTGCTTCGGGATGCGGGTATTCGTGGGTCTGTTTATCATTGGTTCTACTCTTTCCTTTCCTCCCGGTCTTTTGCTGTTACTTCTGCCTTATCCTCTTCAGATTACTTCCCACTCACATATGGTGTTCCACAAGGTTCCATCCTGGCTCCTTTATTGTTTAATGTTTTTCTGGCTCCTTTAGCTCTACTGGTCCAGGAACTAGGGTTCTCAGGTTATTACTATGCTGACGACATTTTCCTCCTGTATCACACATCTCCTTCTCACCCTGACATCACTCCCCTGGAAACATGCTTATCTGCGGTTTCTTCTTGGCTCTCATCAAACTGCTTAATTCTCAATATTGCCAAAACTGCAGCTATTTGGTTTTCCCACAGTTCCGCTATCCCTTCACGTACTCCCTCCTTTTCAGGTGCCCCTATCTCCTTGGTCTCGAAACTTCGTTACCTTGGTGTTATTTTTGAAAATAACCTCTCTTTCAGTGATCACATTTCTCATATCTCTCAGCGCTCTTTTTCTGCCTCCGGCAAATTCGTGCAATTAGGCCATTTCTCTCTGCTCAGGCTCTCACTACCCTCCTCCTCTCCTTGGTCATAAATCGACTGGATTTCTGTAATTCCATCTATACTGGTATCCCTCAATATCAACAACGACGGCTACAGTTAATACAAAATACAGCTGCCCGCATGATTTTGCATGCCTCCCCTCGGGACCACATCACCCCAATACTACATCTCCATTGGTTGCCCTTCAAGTTCCAGATCCCCTTCAAGATTCTCACTTTGGTACACCGAGCTCTTTATCTTCGCAAGCTGCAATATCTTACTGACTCGATAAATGGAATCGACCAATTTGCTAAGAACCAGACACGAGGCCAGTGCTTCCCACATATGGAAGAGCAGTCATTCCAGCATCGGAGGAACCGGAACAGTAGTTGTCAGGGATCGGTGGCCCGGGGCGCGAATGAGGTGGGGGGGGGGGGGGAGACATTCCCCACAGCCCGACCCTGGCCTTAGGAGGTCAGATCGGGGGTTGGGCTGCAGGGAAATTGATGCTGCGGCTCCATTGAACTGCTCTGACTGAGTTGGGCAGGGCCTGTACATGCAGGCCAGGCTGAATCGCAGTCCTGGCCTGCACATATAGGCCTGATCACGATTCTGATCCCACGTGCCCCATGGGATCGTAATCATGACACTCTACGTCCAGTTTAAGCCAGGCGTACAGAGGACATGTAGTTATTTATTTACATTCTCTTATATACCGCGCTATTCTGCATCAGTGCGGTTTACATTGAACAAACTGAAATTACATTGAACAGGGCATTATAACTTGGAGATAACTATTTTACAGGGAACATGGGCTATGGAGGGTTAAGTGGCTTGCCCAAGACCACAAGGAGCACCTGTGGGACTAGAAACCCCAGTCCTTCCGGCCCAAGGTTGCTGTCCTCTAGTGGGATTTGAACTCCCGACCTTCTGGCCTGAAGTACCTTGCCCCTAACCACTATAATAGGCCTGATTCCGTCCATGTAAGTCATGGACGGAATCAGGCCTATTATAATCAGTTTATGTACAATCTCTCAAAATGCGGAATTTTTGTCAAATCTATTATCCATGAGTGTACTGGGGTAATTGTTAACCTGGTAGGCATGATCATCGGGAATTGTATGTGATGCTATTGGTTCTATAGTGATCACACGTATCAATAGGTCAACTCGTAAACGCTGTACTAAATATTCCAAAAATAAGGCGTTTAGTAAAACACAACTGGGAAATACATCCAAAAACAATTGCTTGTTTGAGCGTAAAAAATGGTTAAATAAACTATATCTAACCACTACCGGAAGGTCTCAGAATTGCACAGCTGTTCACCCAAAGACTCAAGGTCAAACTCAAGGGAACAGAAGCTGAATAACATCAACGACCCCCATTGGTAGCTAGCGGTGATATAGTTATATACCTTGGCCTCGATATAGCAAAATAGCTCTCTCTTCACTAATAGTAGCACTAAGCCAGGTATAAAGTTTTCTTCTTCGCACCGCTAGAACACACTCAAACAAACTTTTTTAAGCAGATCTGCTTAAAAAAGTTTGTTTGAGTGTGTTCTAGCGGTGCGAAGAAGAAAACTTTATACCTGGCTTAGTGCTACTATTAGTGAAGAGAGAGCTATTTTGCTATATATAGGCCAAGTTATATAACTATATCACCGCTAGCTACCAATGGGGGTCGTTGATGTTATTCAGCTTCTGTTCCCTTGAGTTTGACCTTGAGTCTTTGGGTGAACAGCTGTGCAATTCTGAGACCTTCCGGTAGTGGTTAGATATAGTTTATTTAACCATTTTTTACGCTCAAACAAGCAATTGTTTTTGGATGTATTTCCCAGTTGTGTTTTACTAAACGCCTTATTTTTGGAATATTTAGTACAGCGTTTACGAGTTGACCTATTGATACGTGTGATCACTATAGAACCAATAGCATCACATACAATTCCCGATGATCATGCCTACCAGGTTAACAATTACCCCAGTACACTCATGGATAATAGATTTGACAAAAATTCCGCATTTTGAGAGATTGTACATAAACTGATTATAATAGGCCTGATTCCGTCCATGACTTACATGGACGGAATCAGGCCTATTATAGTGGTTAGGGGCAAGGTACTTCAAAAGTTTGTGATCACTATTGTTCTATGTGCTTATTTAACTTTAGTGGCACTCTCAATTTCCAGGGCATTTTGGATGTCAGCAAATTGGAGGTGGAGGGTGGGAGGGGAACATGAAAATTTATAGTGTGCAGTTTGTTCGCATACTTTTTAATATGAATGCATATCCTGGACAATAAGTTTCATTAATCATGAATGGGACTTTTCTGTTTTCTGCAATTCGGGCTTTAGCTATTTGATCATGAATCTTATATCTTATGTGACTGGTAGAATTTTATATATGTCGAGTTGGTATGCCCAGTTTGCTATGATTTATTCTGTGAAAATCCTTAAAAGGGCTGCAAG
The DNA here is from genome assembly GCA_033557465.1 of Ichthyophis bannanicus. NCBI lineage: Eukaryota > Metazoa > Chordata > Amphibia > Gymnophiona > Ichthyophiidae > Ichthyophis > Ichthyophis bannanicus. The sequence continues at coordinate 452,784,906 of CM066037.1, forward strand.
GGTAGTTCTTTGTTTCCCCTTCCACCAGACCAGATCAACCCAGAATACATGGATTGTGCTTGCTAACCAGCATATGGAGATAGACTGTGAGCGCTTGCCCATTTTAGACATTGTACAGCCACATGCTTGTAGTATTCTCTCTCTCTAGCAGATGGCAACAGGATTTGTACCGTGGGCTAGTCTGATGTGAGTGTTCCTAGGCCCAATTGGAGAATTGGGTCTCAGTTGGCTGTGGCTGGAGGGCCTGGTGTGATACATGGAGTTCAAGTCCCTCACCCTAGCCTGGGACATTTTCATATTTTGGTTATTTCTGTACTCTCCCCCCCCCCCCCCACCTGCTGTAGTGGGGTGAGTAATTTTAAAGGGGGGAAAAAAGGAAGGGATACTGTGTGTTTGGGAGCTTGCCATGCAGGGTTGTGGTGTCCCCTGGGCGTTGAGAAACTTCTTCCTTGACTGAAGGAAGCTCATATCAGTCTGGCCTGGTGGCTGTCCCTGTGGAACCTATTGCGAGGAGTGGAGACTGGCTCATTGTCACAGTAGATGTGAGCCCGTTTGGTTGGGGAGCTCACTATATGGAGCAGGTAGTTCAGGGCTGCTGGTTCCATGCCGAAGGCAAGTGGTTAAATGGTTGGAAACCATAGCTATATGCAGAGTGCTGGAAGCCACTTTGCCCTGGTGGAGAGCAAAGCTGTCAGTTTTTTCCAACAATGTCATGGCAGTAATATATATTTAAATGGACAAAGAGGAGCGAGAAGCACTGCGCTGGCTTTAAAGACCTTCCTGCTATTGAAGGGGGCCACAAGGCATCTCCTGGCCTTGGTGGTGCACATAGGCTTGGAAAATGTGTGAACAGACTATTTGAGCAGGACATCCCTGGATCCAGGAGTGGAAAATCTCAGTGCAAGCCTTTCGGCTCATTTGGAGTCACTGGGGAATGCCAGTGATGGATTTTATGGTGACTGCTAGAATACCCAAGTTCCCTGGTTTTTCAGTTGGCACAGATTAGTGGCTTCAAAAGGGCTGGATGTGCTGATGCACCCCATCCTCATGGATGTTCTGGCTCCCTGTTGTCTTAGGGCATGGCTCTTGAGAGGTCCTGCCTAAGGCGTAAGGATTCTGTGGAAGAAGTTATTTCTACTTTGTTACAGGCCCAAACGAGATCAACCTTCATGGCATATGCCAGGGTCTGGATTGGGGCCTTCCTCATTTAAGGTGCTGATTATGTCACTTCTTCAGGAGGTCCTGGCCCTAGCATACTTGAAGGTACATGTGGTGGCCTTGGGCTGTTCTTGGGGTTGGCTGCAAGGCATATCCTTAGCTTCTCATCTGGATGTTACTCAGCTTTTGAAAGGGGTTGCCCATTTTTAGCTGCCATGTCATCTGCCAGTTTTTGAATGACATCTTAATTTTGTTCTCAAAGTTCTCAGGGTGCAGTGTTTTGAGTCTCTGAAGTCAGTCTCCCTCAAAGATCTCTCCTTGAAAGCAGTCTTTGGCGGTATGTTGGACAAGGCATATTGCAAAGTACCATGCTTTGTCCTGTAGGGAACCGTTTTTGTGTTTTATGGAGGTGGGTGTGGCGCTCTGCAGTATTCCTTCTTGCCTCCCCAACGTGAGGACTCCCGGTTTAATGTTTAATGAGGGCATTTGTCCAGAGATACAGCAGTCTCATGGCTGGAATCTCATTTCATGTCGGTAGTAGATATTTTTGTAAGGCTGCTGTTTTATTTATTTAAAAACACTTATAAACCGCCATATATGCAAGCATTTAAAGCGGTGTACAGAAGAAAATAACACATATCAACCCCTCAGGCCCCACTCAGCAGGTTTGTTAGCCACCCCCCCATCCAACCCCTTCCCACCCACCGCTGCACTACTGCACATACCAGCTGAACAATAACCTACTTGCCCACTGCTCACAATATTGTTCAAGGGAAATACAATTTTCAGTGCCTTCCAAAAGGTTGAGATGAGACGCCATATGTAGTGCTGCAGGCAGGGCATTCCTCAGAGTCCAAGGCGCTACTGCGAACACCCATGCTTGCCAGCATTGTAAACAATCTTGTGTAGGCCCTGGCAGCACCAGCAGGTGCATCTCAGCGGCATGCAAAACCTGCCCTGGCTGTTACCACTGTACCAACTCTCACAAATGCCAAGGCCCCAGGCTCCTCAGTGCTTTAAAAACCAGGAGCAATACCTTAAAATCACACCATTGTCTAATAGGGAACCAATGTAACCGTTGCAGAACTCCTGTGACTGGATCTTGTTGACGCAGTCCCCAGATAAGCCAAGCTGCTGCGTTCTGTACCACTTATAGCTTCCTCAACAGATAGCCCGGCAGCCCCACATACAGGGCTTTATAGTAGTCTAGGCATGATGACTCCAACGCCTGGACCACCAAATGCAGCACCACCTGATCTAAATAAGGCCAAAGCTGCCAAGCAATCTGCAGATACCCATAGGCCATATGAACCACTTGGGACATCTGTTGATGCAGGCATAGATCCTCATCCAACAGGACCCCAAGGTCCTAGATCCCTCGCTTACACCACAAGGGTCCCCCCTACCGAAAAGCCAGTTTGCTGGCTAGCATCATTCAGCATTCCACACAGTAGCACCTCTGACTTAGCCACATTGAGAACTAAACGATGAGCCTGCAGCCAGGCAGTGATATCTGCCAAACAACGGTTGGAATGCTGAAATACCACCGCCGCCTCATCCACCACAACTAACAACTGAATGTCGTCTGCATACAGAGAACCTAAGAACCCATACTTCCGACAAATGGCCCCCACCGGATTCATATAGATGTTAGAGTTGGACCCCTGTGGGACTTTGCACACCAGTCCCTGCACCGTGGAGGACACGCCCCCCCAGCGCACACAAATCCGCAGGACAGGAAGGAGGTCAGCCATTGAAGCACAGCCCCAAGACCCGACACTGTATTACCAAAATATTCCAGTCAAGCAGATCAAAAGCCGCGGACAAATCCATTGTTGCAACCATCGCCATTCTACCCTGCACCCTAGCCTTACCCAGAAAATCCATTAGACACCAATAGGGATTCAGTGCCTGATCCCTTCCTGAAACCCACCTGACCCCAATCCAACACCACCTCTTGGTCCAAAAATGCAGTCAATTGGCACAAAACTGCCTTTTCCACAGTCTTTGCCAGCCCCATCAAAGATGAAATGGGTTGCAAATTGAATACCACAAGTCTGAGCCCTTCTTGACCATGGCCTCCTTCAGCTTGACGGGGTAATACCAGACTCAGGGAGATATTAACCAAGTCGGCATCCACTCTAAGACCAATTCTGGAGCCCTTCAGAGAAGCTGCCCAGGGACAGGGTCTAAGTACATTCAGGTTGCAGCCCCTGAAGCAGCTCATACACCTCGACCACTGATACCTCCAAAAAGGATGCCCATTTGACTCCTACACTATCTTCCCACTCTGTCCCCCCCTAACACGCACGCTCTCTACCTATAAAGTAATCCGCAACCTGGTTAACACCTAAGGTCCCATCCTGTCCGCTGCCCCGTGACCCCAGACCTAAAAGCCAATGGGAACTGAAAAGCCACTATCTTCCCACTCTGCCCATTTGACTCCTACACTATCTTCCCACCCTGTCCCCCCCCCCCCAACACGCATGCTCTCTCCCTTACCTATAAAGTAATCCGCAACCTGGTTAACGCCTAAGGTCCCATCCTGTCCCCTGCCCCGTGAACCCAGACCTAAAAGCCAATGGGCTACTGAAAAGACCACTTGTGGCTTATTACCTGCAGCCAGAATCTGGGCAGAACATAGTCTCCTCTTAGCTGCTTGAAGATAACAATAGGCATTAACACAACTATGCCATCGCTGCCGATCCTCCCTATCCCTGGTTTTTTTTTTATAATTTAAAAGTTTTTATTAGCACTTACCACAACAGGCAATACATAACATACATCAGGAACCCCCGCAACTCAGATACCAAAACAAAAACAATCTGTACAGTGTCATCAGCAGGTGGGGTAGATCCCCGCCCATAGTGCATCTCCATTTTCTGTTAACCCCAATACTCTGTTTTACACTTTATACCTTGTACCTTGCACCGTTTATACATTCTACAGTTTATACAGGCAGAGATTCTTCCATTGTGGACCATACAAGCATAAAGACCACTTACCACACAATAGTAATCATAAGCCCCCCCCCCACCCAATAGCATCCCCCCCTACCCCCCCCCTCCCGCTAACCCTAGGCCTCCCAACAAAAAAAAAGAAAAAAGAAAAAAAAACTTCACCCACTCCCCTAAAGCAGAAGAACCCCTTTCCACCGTACAAGCAGCGGTGGACATACTAAAAGTAACCAAGGCAAATCTTAACACGAGGTGCATACGTACAGAGGTGCATACAGGAAACAGCCCACCCAGCACCCCTACAGGTGAAAGGGGCAGTGGTTGGATACTACAACCATGTCCGCGCCTTTATACTAACCCCCCCCCCCCTGCCCTCCAATGCTCATATCTTTCCCACACTTTATTGTACCGGTGGACAGTATGTTTATGATGGGCTTCTATTGCACAATATCCCCTAAGCTGCTCCATACGCCCCACAACCTCTGCTATTGGGGGAACATCCTGTTTCTTCCACCAATGTAGCAGACCCATCCGCCCGGCGATGACACAATACCCCTGTAGTTTATCCAATTCTCCCCCTCTCCCTCCCAGCACACCTTCATTCAGAATCACCACACTAGGGGTCAAGCCCACCTGCACCCCTGTGATGGCTGCCGTAAGACTTTCCACCGCCCGCCAATAATCCCGAACTATCATGCAGCCCCACACCATATGCAGCAAATCACCTCTTTCCCCACACCCTTTCCAGCATCTATCCGAACTATCAGGGTAGAGGGCATGCAGCCACACCGGGGTCCAGTACATCCTTAACCTTAGCTTAAAGCTGTTTTCCAGCATAGCTGTTCCCGGAGCCAATTTATGGGTTCTAATATAAATTCTTTCCCACCTCTCAGCATCCTACTGTCCCCCCAGCTCCTCCTCCCATTGCAACTGACCTCGTATGGGTCCCTGTTGAAATTCCCCCAGAAGTTTGTATAACTTTGAGATAATCCGATTAGGCATCCCAGCACTCCCCATCATCTCCTCAAACGACGTGCGCTTCGCCATCCAGTCTTGCTTCACCCCCCCTCTGCTGAAGCCAATACCACAAACTAACATAGGCAAATCTATCGGACTCTTCCAAGCCATATTTCTGTTGCAGCTCCTCAAATCCCCGAATGTGCCCCCCTTCCCCCACCAACTGACCCAATTTCCGTAATCCTTTCTCCCCCCACCCCCTAAAAGCCCTTGCTGCCTCCCCCATCCTGCCTTTCATTAAGGTCGGTATTGGAGTTTCGCAGGAAAATTGTTTCCCCCCTAGCAGGAACCTCTTCCATTTCACCCAAACCTGTCTTGTTAGTTCGCGATATGGATTCCCATCTCCTTTCTCCATCCCTCCCCCACCCAGGTCCCATCCATATCCATGCCCCCACCTCCGCTCCCTCCCCCTCCTCCATCTCCACCCAGCCAGGTCTCTCCACCCCCTCTTTCCAAGCGAACAGCGCCCGAAGTTGCGCCGCTTCATAATACCAGAGCAACGACGGGACCCCCAATCCCCCCTCCGCTTTCAACCTATACATGGTCGCCCGGGCGACTTTCAGACGCTTACCATCCCAAATAAATTGCAGCAGGAGATTTTGCATCTTATCGATTTCCTTTCTAACCAGCCTACACGGCAGAGACGTATACACAAATAATAACCTTGGGAGGACATTCATTTTTACCACCGCAATGCGGCCCAACCAAGACAGATACAACCCCCGCCACCGGGATAGATCCTGTCGGATATTCTCAACCAAACCTTGATAATTCCATTGCTTAAGCATAAATAAAGGGGTCCCCAACTGGATCCCCAAGTACCGGAATCTCCCCTCCACCCACCGAAACTTAAAATGGTGCCGGAGGCTCTCTTCCACCCTGGGCGCCAAATTAAATCCCAACAATTCCGTCTTTCCTTGATTCATTTTATATCCCGCTAGGCAGCTGTACCTTTGTATAGCCGTCAAGAGCACTGGTAAGGTTGTAAGGGGCTGGGTCAGGGTAAAGACAACATCTGCAAACAGTCCAATCTTTTCCTCCCTCCCACGTATCGTCACTCCTTTAATATCCCCCGCCCGTCTGATATAGGCTGCCAGCGGCTCTATAGCCATTGCAAACAAGAGGGGCGATAAGGGGCACCCCTGTCGAGTACCTCTATGGAGCTCAAAGCTCTCAGAGTACCCACCATTCACCCTAACTCTAGCACGCGGCCCCTGGTATAACGCTTTTATCCAACTAATGTACCTCCCTCCAAACCCCATGGTCTCCAAAACCTGAAACATAAAAGACCACTCCACCCGATCAAAGGCCTTCTCGGCATCTGCTGTGATTAACACTGCCTCCTCGGTGGTACGCTGCAGATGCCACATAACATTCAAAACTTTTCTCACATTATCACTACCCTGACGCCCCTTCACAAAACCCGTTTGATCCGGGTGAATCAGGTGCGGAACGACATCTTGAATTCTATTCGCCAAAATTTTTGCCAACAACTTAGCATCCAAATTTATCAAGGAGATAGGTCGATATGAGCTACATACCCCCTTATCTTTACCTGGTTTCGGCAGTACTGTTATGCCCACCTCCGCCAATGTTCGCGGGAGGCCCTCCCCCTGTAGCACCTTATTAACTACCTTAGTAAAGAGGGGCGTGATCTGTTCGGATAGGACCTTATAGAACTTTGCCGTATACCCATCCAACCCTGGCGCCTTCCCCAATTTCAGCGTGGTTATAGCCCTCCTCACCACCTCCTCCCGGATTTCCTGCCCGAGATATTCCCTTTCCTCCTCAGTCACTTGCGACAGACCACATTCCTCCAGAAATTCGGCCGTGTCCTGCCCTCCCACCCCCAGTTCGCTTTCATACAATTTCTTATAGTACTCCCGAAACACCCCCCTAATGCCCTTTGAGGTGTGAATCCATTCCCCTTTAGTATTCCGAATACCGTCGACATGCGCTGCTTGCCGCCGCCCCTTCAGGCGACTGGCCAGTATCTTCCCCGCCCGATTGCCTCCTTCAAAATGGGCCTGCTTCAGTACCGCGAGATGGAATGCTATCTCTTGGGCCCGCAGTGTACTCAACTCCGCTCTCACCCTAATAAGCTCCGCAAGTGTGCATGGATCCAACACCCTCTGATGTACCCCCTCTAAACGCCGCAGCTGGTGCAATAATTTACTTTCCGCTGCCCCTTTGTCCTGCTTCACCCGCGCCCCTAGACTAACCAACTGTCCACGAATCACCGCTTTTAAGCCATTCCAGAGCCACCCCCATAGACACCTCCCCTGTATCGTTAAATTGGAGGTAGTCTTGTATATGGGCCTTAATCTTCCCCACATGCTTCTCCTCTTCTAACAGAGAATTATTGAGTCTCCAAAATTTTAGACTGTCCTCTTTCCGACCCAGATCAAAACATACACTCACCGGGGCATGGTCGGACCAAGTGATCAAACCATGTTCTACATCCTGTATTCTTTCTAACCAGATTCCACCCCCCCAGATCATATCCAACCTACTATAAGAGCTATGCACTGGGGAATAGTATGTGTATTTCCGTTCTCCCGGGTGCCAACTTCTCCAAACATCCACCAAACCCAGGCTTTCTCTCAATTTATGCAGGCTTTGTCTATCCCTTTGCCCCCCACCCCCCTGCCCCCCGCTGGTGTCAATTCTGGGGTTACACGTCAGATTGAAATCCCCTCCCAGTATTATTGGAATACTCCCCACTCCCTCCAACTCCTTCAGAAGTTGCTCATAGGCCTCCCCCTGCTTCTCATTGGGGCCATACCAACTAATCACCCATACCTCCTCCCTGTCAATTTGCAGTAACACCCCCACCCATCTACCTCCGTTCCCCCGTCTAACCTCCTTCACCATGTTATGATACTCCCCCCCCCCTACCAAGATGCCCACCCCCCCTTTCCGAGAGTTTAGTCTCTGGCCCGCCAGAACCACCGTGGGGTACTGCCGAGATGTTAACATATATTCCTGCCCCACCCGCAAATGTGTTTCCTGTATGCACATAATATCAGCACCCGTGCGTTTACCCTCCATCTCCACCAACCGGCGTTTCTGTCTTGTACGCAGCCCTTTGACATTCAAGGTCATGATCCGCAACTTCCTCTGCTTCCCACACCCCCCTCCCCCAAGCCCGCCACCCACCCTTCCTGCCCCATACCTCCCCCCTCCTCCTCCCCCCCGCACACGTCGAACCTCTTTTAACCCCTCAAGGCCTCCCCCCATCCCCCCTCCCCCCAATCCTCCGTCACTTCCAGAGGATAACTCAGGAGTAGTGCGCCCCCTACCTTCCCCAGCCTAACATTTACACTCATCCCTACCCCCCCGTCTACCAACCCACTAACCCGCCTCCCTCTGTCACCTACTCATCCCCTCAGCCACCCGTTTCCTCTCCACATGCCCCTCCCACACCCTCTGTATCCCGCCTTCCGTCCCCTCTCCCCCCGTTCCCTCAGACCTCCCCCCCTTTACACTACCACATCTCCATCCTCCTCCCCCTCCCATCCCCTTACTCCTTCCCCTTCACCACCTGCTCTCCACCTCCCCTCCCTTCTCTTCCCCTAAGTACATAACACAAAACCTATATGCTACCAAGATGGTCATACAGAAACATAGCACTCCACCTGCACCCTGCAACATTCAAACCTGCATGCTATCAGTCCTCAAAGTCCTTCAAGTGTCTTCCGGCCGCTGGGCGGCCTGCAACTCCTGCCCCGGATTTGCAGTTCTTGTACGCCGGTGCTGCGGGCTGCCCCCACTCTGCCCCCGCCACCCGCCAGTTGCAGTACCTGCCCCCAGGCCTTCCGCCGTGGTGCTCAGTCCTGCCTCCCGAAGGGCCTTCAGTGCCTCCTCCGGTGTCTGTATCCGCCATGACTGCCCTTTTACTGTAAACGAGAGTCCAAATGGATGAAGCCAACGATATTTAATGTCTTCCCTCCGCATAAGTTGTGTAACAGGTTGCATAGCCCTCCTCCGCTGCAACGTGCCCGCAGAAAGGTCCTCATATATGTGCACTGGGTACCCTTGCCACATGAGGGCTCCCGCTCTCCGTATTTTATGCACAATTTTCTCTTTGATTTTATACCGTGCTAGGCAGATGATGATGTCTCGTGGTTTGCCAACTGGTTTTCCCAGTGCACGGTGTGCTCTTTCCAACTGTATGTCCATAGCCGTCACCTCCTCTCCGCCTTGCCGGAGAGCTTCCATGCACACCGATCGCGCAACCTTTTCACTGTCCATAAACTCCTTTTCCTCTGGAATCCCGCGGAAGATTGTTGCGTCGCGAACGGTTCTCCAGATCCTCCAGCTTATATAACAGAGCTTCGTATTGAGATCCCAACTTCACATTCCGTTGGGTCTCGCCTTACTGTAGCTGTTCAAGCTCTTGTAACCTGTTCTCATGGTCTCCCATTCTACACACCAACTCTCCGACTTCCTCCTTCAGGGGACCCAGCACCTCGGCCAACTCATTCTTCACGGACTGCACCTCATTTTTAATTTCAAGAAACCAGTCTCTGAGCTCCGCTCTCGTGATATGTTGCGTAGCTTCCAGTCCAGGAGCCGTTACATTCTCCCTCTCCACTTCTTCACCCTGCTCTTCGTGCCCATCCGGAGGCTTTTTAGTCCCTGTCTGGCCTGCTTCTCCCTTCCCTCCATGCGATCCAGGGTATGCAAACTCTTTGAGATCTGCCGCTTTTCTTCTGGTGGTCATCGCTGCCCCAGATTGCGCAGTCTGGCACTGCACTGGTCTTTCAATCTTCACTCTTGCTAGCACTAAGGGCAGCCTTACACAGCACTTACTCTGCTCTGTGCTGCAGACTCCTGCTACTGCTCAGCCACCACCTGGTCCTCCCAGTGCCCTCTGACTGTAGCACTGCAGACTCACGATTTTTCGGCTGTCTCCGGTCTGGCGGGCTCCCTCCTCAGCCCCTGCTCACCTCCAGATCCAGTGCCCCACAATTTTGGCCGCCTCCAGCACCCCTGTGCACCACAATTTCCTCCTTCAGAGAGACTGCAAAGCCAGGGAAATTCGCAGGTCCGGGGCTGCCGCCGGCCACTCACATCTCCTCCTTTGGGCCTCCGGGCGCCATTTCTGCCCACCACGTGGCTGTGTAGGCCTCCCTCTCACGCGGCGTTCTGCCGCTGAATTATGCTGCCGCCAGCGTTTCTACAGTCGCGGTCAGCTCCGGCCGCTTCCCGCACCCGGGACCACCGCTTTCCGCTGCCGGGGGGTTACAATATTGTTATAAACGGCTGGATCGGTGCCAGAGCAGCTCGTTCAGGCCGCCATCGGCTCTGGTGACGTCACTTCCTCCCCCTATCCCTGGTTTTATGCCAGCGCCGTTCTAATCTGTACAGTTCTACAGAGAACCAGATCCTATTTTGAACACAATCCTCCCTAACCAAAACCTGTCGCACAGGTGCCACCTCCTTCAAAACTGAAACCACTGCCCCCAGCCACCGTTGCATTCCATTTCTAGGCATTACAGGCTTGATGTCTGGGGTAGGGAGTATGCTGCCCTTGGAGCGGGAGTTAAGGCACGGGTGTTGGCATCCTGCCCTACTTAGGGGTGCTTTATTACATCCCATGTGTTATGGACTCGTCTGGTATACCTTTCATTGAGTCCCACCAGACCAGTTCTTACGCCCAACCTAGAATTTTTTTTTCTGTCTAACGGTTTGCTGTATTGGACTGAAGAAGGACCCTTTGGCTCTGGTTGGCCTGAGGTTTTGGTTCAGGGAGATGATATGCCTGGATTCCCTGCTTATGTTGGGGACTGTTTTTCTTGTTAAATTTTGGGCACGTTTTGGACCCTCATTGCTTTTGCTACAGAAATACTGGAAGCAGGTGGTTGCACAGTGCTTAATATATGCCAGAACTCACAGTTCTTTAGTCTGTCTCCATCTGCTAGTTGGCAGGTACCCGCCTTGTATTCTGGACTGTTCTGGTGAGACTCTAGGAAAGGAAATTAACAGGTAAGACCAGATTTATTCATCCATTTTAGTGTTCCACTGCTAATTTTTAAAAATACATTTAATGCCTTGTTCTCTGGGTGATGCTGTTTAAACACCAAATATGTGTACAGGCTGCTTTTTCATAATGGGAGCCTAAAATAGATAGATGTGCATTTTGCTTCTGAATGTGTCTGCAATTAGGAAGAGCTATAGTCGCTCTGCTTTAGGCTTGTTTTTGTAGTGACATGGCTTTTTTACCCCACCCTCTTGATAGGTATCTGAAAAGGTTTAAAGTAATGAAGATCAAAGTACTACGTAGCTGGTGCCGCCAGATTCTAAAGGGGCTGCTGTTCCTACACACGCGCATGCCACCCATCATACATCGGGACCTGAAATGTGACAACATCTTTATCACTGGCCCCACTGGATCTGTCAAAATTGGTGACTTGGGACTGGCCACTCTGAAGCGGGCCTCCTTTGCTAAGAGTGTAATAGGTATGTTTCCAGCACTTTGTGGAGCCTGGTGCATTCTTATTCCATTATTGCCATTTGTATTGGTTACCTTATATTGGTTACTTATTTCTCAAATTGAAAGCTGTGGCTTGGAATAAATATGACTGTGTGCAGTTACAAGCTGCTTTTGTCTACTCTGGACTGTTAGTTTCATTTGCATTGCCATGAAATGGGTTATCCCTTTTTGAACTTTGTGCTGTTGCTGTTCTATTGATATTATTGATACCTGAAAAAAGTAATCAGCTTATATTGAATTTTAGATACTTTTAAGATGCAACCAAGCAGTGTTGATAAAACCTCCCTTGGCTCAACATTTTGGTGATAAACTAATATTTTTTCTAAGCTAGCAGAAAACTGAATGGATAATTAGAAATGGATTGGAGGCAATATGAATCTTAAGGGCTGGTCATATATTTGGCTCTATTTCTGAGCCTTCATTGCAGCTTTAGCAGCTGAGAGCTAACTTTAACTCAAATGCTTGGTTTTAAGATCTCTAACAAATATTGAGGTTTTCCAAGATGTTAAGTACACTAGCTTGCCTCTAGGATACTGGTTTTATCAGCCCTGCTTTTACTGATCTTACATGAAACTACTTAGCAAGAATTTGCTGCAATAATTATGGAAAAGCGTTCTCAATTTTTTTTTCTGAAACTTTGCTCCTAAAAGGAGGAAGGAAAAGGTTGCAAAAAGCACAGCTGGGAGAGAATTTCAATCTCCTTTACATGCTATGTCTGTCATAAAAAGGGATATTCTCTTTCATAGCAGGCTAGAGGCTGCCAGTTTTAATGTAGGGAGAACTATTTTTCTTAGACAAAATGGAAATCTCCCTGTTGTGAAGGAAGAAAGGCAGTGGCTTAAAAGTTAAATACAGCTGAACTCTTGATTCATTTTTAAATTATTCTTCATGAAGGTGAAGATTTTTTTTTTTTGAGGGGAAGAAGGGAAGAAATAGGGCTCAATTTGCTATAGTGGTTTTGGCCTTCCTTTCACTGGTACATAGCATCTTGCCTCAGGCCTGCAGGCACTGCCAGGGATATCACAATCTTTTCTGTGAGGTGTGGCATGATTGAAGCATCCACAAGCTGTAATTAATTGAATCGCGCTCTGTTCCTGTAACTCAACTCTCTGTATTTCTGAGTATTTTTGCCTGTAGGGTGTCGCTCACTCTATTTCCTGCAGCTGCAGTAGACCTTTAGTATGTACTGCAGTTGAGATGGTAAGTATGAGACTAGAAGAGTTCTGGTGAGTGGCTCGTCTAGAATTTTCTTCTTTTTTTTTATGCGATCTTTTTATTCTGGCTTAAGGTTTTTCATTGCAAGGCCTTTGAAACCAAACACTATTCTAAGGTAAATGGAGTGTTAGAAGTTGGAGACTAGCTGGCCTTTAACAGTCACTTTTTTTAACAGCAGGTGGCAATCTGGTACACAGGTATGTGCAAACATCTAAATTTTCTTTATTTCTTGCAGGTGGAAAAGGTAGGTTTGGTTTCGGTTTGAGCCTCGCTAGTCTTTTTCTTTCTCTCTATTTGTCTTAGATTTATATTTAAATTTAATATCCTATATTCCTGTGAGTTTGGTTAGCACTTTGTGGTCCTTGTTCTTTCTATTTGCCCCTCCACAAGCACTGGAATTCCCCTTCCTTACCCATGCACACCTGGAAATCTCTTACCAAAGGCTTTGCAATGAAATACTCATAAGGTTTAGTGATGCAACAGATTAACTAAGGAGACTTCCTCCTTTTTTGCCCCCACTTTCTCTCTTCTCTCACAGGTCATCCCATCAGCATCCTGCGGTGAGTAGCGCCACCAGCCTCTGCTCGCTTTGAACATTTAGAGTCTGAATCGTTCTTTTAATTTAAGGTACCCCCGAGTTCATGGCCCCTGAGATGTATGAGGAGAAATACGATGAGTCGGTTGACGTGTATGCTTTTGGGATGTGCATGCTTGAGATGGCCACATCTGAATATCCTTACTCCGAGTGCCAAAATGCTGCGCAGATCTACCGTCGAGTGACCAGTGTAAGTCCCCCTCATTTATTCCCTTTTTCCCCCACCTCTTTTTCCTCCTCCTCTTTATTGCCCTGCGTTTTTCTCTAACTTTGGACTCCAAAAATAACACAGGCTGAAATTGGGCTGAGCTAGTCGACAATAAAATTTAAAACAAGAAAGAAAAGATAAAGTAGGGCATGCAGTATTAATATGGACGCCAAGATAAAGACTAGGTCAATGTTTATTCTTAAGTGTTATAAAAAAATAACTGCTCAGAGTTCATGTGAAATAGGTGTCAAATACAATTTTCTGATGTTAAATACTGCAGTTTTAAGTGGGTATCTGGGAAACCAGCTCCTACTTTTAACCCAAGGATATTTCCTACAAGTTGGTTTATTGGTGGAAAAGAAGGCATGCTGGAGACTTGCGCAATCTCCAGGAACAAGCAGGAATGAGTCTTCACATATGGGTATCGTCGGTACCGACAGAGCCTGCGCGGGAACGCTCCCCAGCGTCCAAAAGGAAAGCTTTTGGGAGCATCCCACAGCGCCTGCGCACTGCCTTCCCGTCTTTCCTAACCGCCTCTCTCCAGTTCTTCTTTTCTGCGGAGCCAGCAGGTCGTGTTCCTGTCACCGCTGAAGAATTTCTTTATTTTCTTTTATTTCTTTGGTCGCGTGTCTGCCGCCTTCGACACCGGACCGGCACCGCTGGTCTTTCTTTCTTTATTCTTTAAAAAAAAAAAAAAACAACTGTTCTCACTTCAGTGCATTTTTTCTTTCTTCGGCCTAGGAAGATTTTTCCTCATGGAAAAGCCCGCCTCCGGGTTTAAAATGTGCACGAAGTGCAGCGGCACTATTTCTGTCACCGACACCCATGAATGGTGTCTAAAATGTTTAGGTCCTGACCACTCCATTGCGGATTGTGAGTCCTGTTCCATGATGTCTAAAAGAGGTCTACAGAATCGAGCAGCCAAGCTCAGTACCCTGTTTCCCTCTGATGCAGCTTCGGTGGCATTGACGTCTTCCAGGGCTGCTTCTTCCTCCCATGGATCTCAGGTAACCAAACTTAAGTCCAACCGGTCCTCAAAGGGTAGATCTCCCTCCAAGTATCGAGATGCCTCCGGGCTTGCTCTCGAGGAATCTGCACCGGCAAAATTACCCCGGCGGGAGGCTCCGGCTTCCAAAGCTTTATCTATGGGGTCACAGGTTGACATCGATGGCTCGGCTTCGACTGATCACCTGTTGCCATGTTCTGGGGTACTGGTGGTTCCCACTGGTACCGACATCCAGACATTGGTGGCGTCGATGGATCAGAATATCCTGACCATGCAGCATGCCATTACGGCATTCATACAAGCTGCGACGCCTTCGGTACCACAACAAACTCTGTTGGCGGTACCGACTCCAGCACCGGTACCGATATCGGTTCCGGTGCCAGTACCGATTGCATCGACATTGGCTTCGGTGTCGACTGCAGCGGTACACTGTTCTGTGATGCCCATCGGTACCGAATCGGTACCAATCACTCCTGATGTCGATACCATGCATCCAGACAGGCAATACTTCAATTCCTCTGAAGACTCTGATGAATCAGAGGCCTCTGTCGAAGCATCGGTGATCCTTCCTCAGGAGCCCTCTTCTCCAAAAAGAAGAATGTCTCCTCCAGAAGACTTGTCTTTTCAAGACTTCATTAGGGAAGTGGCCAGGGGCCTTTCCATTTCAGTGGCCTCTGAAGCAGAGCCTAGAGCCAAAAAATTAGATATTTTATAATATCCTAAGGCTCCTAAAGAGGCAGCCACTTTACCAATTCATGAGATTCTTTATCATCACATGTTGGACATATGGGAGACCCCTCTCACCATCTCCCCCCATTCTCGTAGGTTGGACACCATGTATCATGTTCCTCCTTGTCCTGGCTTTCATAAGACTCAGCTTCCTCACCACTCCATTGTGGTGGAGTCTGCTATGAAGAAGATAAAGAGTACAAAAAGGCACTCTTCTAATCCTCCAGGAAGAGAATGCAGAACCTTAGATGCCTTTGGCAGGAGAATTTTCCAGGCCAATATGCTTGTTGCCAGAATCAACTCCTATAGTCTCTATATGGGGATGTTTCTAAAAGAAGTTATAGATCATCTGCAAACTTTATCTCCTTTTATTTCAGAAGATAAAGGGAAGAGTTTCTCACCTGGCTTAAACATGCCCAGGATGTTTCCAAATTTTCCAACCGTGCAGCCTTTGACTCAAATTTTGAGTGTGCCAGCAGAGCCTTGGCTATTGCCATAGGTGCACGCAGAGTTACTTGGTTACAAGCTTCTGATTTGGAACCCTGGGTTCAGGATGGACTAGGAAACCTTCCTTGTACAGGTGAAAACCTTTTTGGCAAAGATTGGCAAGCAAAGGCCACCCAAATGGATGCTGAAAATTCTGCTTTAGATAGACTCTCAAAGTCTACCTCTGCTCCTTTTAAGAAAAGGTTGTTTAAAAAGGGTTTTTTTTCCCAAAAAAGGGAGATATTTATTTATTTATTTAGCTGTATTTATATCCCGCTTTTCACCGGATCAAAGCGGTCAATAGGGGGATACATTTAACACGAGGGGATATGAGACACATACACTAATACTTACAGGGAACATGGGCAGTGGAGGGTTAAGTGGCTTGCCCAAGACCACAAGGAGTGCTTATAGGACTAGAAATCCCAGTCCCTCCGGCCTGAGATTGCTGTCCCCAGGTGGGACTTGAACCCCCGGCCCTCCGGCCTGAAGTACCTTGTCCTGACCATAGGCAGATATTATTCTGCCTATGGTCAGCAGGCATCTTCTGCAGGTCGTTTTGCTACAAAGAGACAGCAACAACCAAAACAGGCCAAGCCTAAGGCTGCTAGGACTGCTACAGCCCAACAGCCTCAGCCTCCTCAGGGCCTTTGACTTTCAACTAGAGAACTTAGCCTTTCTGGCTCTAAAAGAACCAGAGCCTCTCACCATTCCAGGAAGGTTAGCTCACTTTGCTCCCAGGTGGGAACAAATCACAGCAGAGCAATGGACCCTCTCCATCATAAGAGAGGGGTACAAGCTTCATTTATTAAACCTTCCTCCTCACACCATGGTGAGACAGTTCAATTCTCCAACATCTCTCCTCGACCTTCTGGGTCAGGAGATTACTACCCTTCTTGCCCAAGGGGCAATAGAAGAAGTACCCCTTCTTCAGCAGGGCTCAGGGTTCTACTCCCCCTACTTTCTTATCCCAAAGAAAACAGGGGGCTACAGACCCATACTAGATCTCAGAGAATTGAACAAGTTTCTATACAAGGAGAAGTTCAAGATGATTTCTCTCGGTGCTCTCCTTCCATACCTTCAGAATCAGGATTGGCTTTGTTCTCTAGACCTCAAGGATGCGTACACCCATGTCCTCGTCCATCCAACACACAGAAGGTTCCTTCGGTTCCTTTACCGAGGAAAGCACTACCAATACAAAGTGCTTCCTTTCGGTCTGGCCTCTGCACCAAGAGTGTTCACAAAATGCATGGCAGTAGTAGCTGCATTTCTACGCACTCTGGGGATATTGGACTCCCACAAGGCTCTGCGTTATCAGCCCTCCTATTTAATATATACATAAAACCGATCTGCAATATTTTTGAAAAATTTGGAGTACACTATCATCTATATGTAGATGATATAATGATGTACATCCCATTCACGATCCCTAATTTACCGATACAACTTCTATGAGACTGCTTCAATGAAATCACAACTTGGCTAAAAGCACAAAACCTCCACATAAATCATTCAAAAACTGAAGTATTTGTAACAAAAAAAAATCATATATTCCCCCAACCCACACAACATTGCAAAACCATGAAATTAAAATAAAAAATGAAATAAGATACGTAGGTGTTATTCTAGACACACATCTTACAATGAACACGCACATCAGAAACACTATAAAGAAAATTTACTTCAAACTCAAAATCCTTAAACAACTACGCCCTCTAGTACACTTACAAGACTTCATTAATATAATCCAGGCTACCATAACCCCGCACTTCGATTTTGCCAATCTAATTCTTATAGGTACAACAAAACAAAATATTAAAAGGATCCAACTAGCACAAAACGCTGCAGCTAGAATTATAATGAAAGTACACTCCTTCCAACACAACACCAATACTGGCATCCCTGCACTGGTTACCAATACAAAGCAGGATAATATATAAAACAACAATAACTTCATTCAAAGCCTTAAATGACATGGCTCCAATCACACTAAGTAAACTAATTAGCAAAGAACCACAAAAAGCTACTCACAGAAAAGGACACTCAAATAAACTAAAGGACCCCTAATGATTTCATAAAAGCAAATAAATTAACTAATAACAGAGCCTTTTCACACGCAGCCCCAACCATTTGGAATTCCCTTCCTGAGGACCTACGAACTATAACCGAGATTAGGGAATTCCGTAAAAAACTGAATCTATTTGCTATGCACTACTGCAACACAGATAATCCTTCAATTAACTCGGATAAAGGCTAAAAAACATTTAATTGAGTCAGATTAAATCCAACAATTTAAACAGATAATATACTGAGATGAAAATAGACCGTGATTCAATTTCAAAGTGCCCCCAAACTTGTAAATGTATATAGTTTATAATGTCTGTTTTTGTTTTGACATGTATTAACATATGCTGTTAGCTAATATTTGTTTACTGCTACAAGATGTTTACTGTTACAAGATGTTCAATGTAAAACCAAGCTTCTGGTTTGTTGATTGTTGTTTTATTGTAAACCGCAACTGATCTCTGGAAGATGCGGTCTATAAATGATTGTTAAATAAATAAATAAATTAAATAAATTTGTATTCCTATATCTGGACGACTGGCTCATCCGAGCTCCATCCCAGTCAGAGGCCCAGACTTCCCTAGCCTGCACAAGGCGTGTTCTTCAGTATCTGGGACTTGTAATAAACATTTCAAAATCCCATCTCACCCCTACTCAATCTCTAGAGTTCATAGGGGCCTTGCTGGATACCACAACTGCAAGGGCCTATCTTCCCCAGGCCCGTTGCCTACGCTTGGTGCAGTTAGCCTCCCAGATTCAGTTAAAATCCCATTTAACTGCTCGAGAGATATTACAACTGTTAGGCCACATGGCATCCACTGTGCATGTGGTTCCTTATGCTCGCCTTCACATGAGAGCAGCTCAATGGACTCTGTCCACCCAATGGACCCAGGCATCAGGGTGCCTGTCAGACAAAATAGCAACCTCCAGCCACCTCTTTTGCTCTCTCCAGTGGTGGAAGTCCACTCAAAATCTATTGCTGGGGTCCTCCTTTCAACAGGTGTTACCCCAAGCAACCCTTACAACAGATGCCTCTCCAAAGGGTTGGGGAGCTCATCTACAAGATCTCTCCACCCAAGGCATCTGGTCTCCACAGGAGACATCTCTACATATCAACCTCTTAGAGCTCAGAGCAATCTTTCTGGCTCTCAGAGTCTTCCACACCCTGCTCAGCTACAAGACAGTCCTCATCCACACGGACAACCAAGTAGCCATGTTCTACGTGAACAAGCAGGGGGGGGGACTGGCTCTCTGTCACTTTGCAACGAAGCTCTGAGATTGTGGGCCTTCGCCAGAGAGCATCAAATTCATATCATGGTAGTGTATCTTCCAGGGGTTCAAAACTCTTGGGCAGACAGACTCAGTTGAGTTCTGCTTCCACACGAATGGTCCCTCCATGGGGACCAGATAGCCAGGATCTTTCGAATTTGGGGAACCCCAGACATAGACTTGTTTGCAAGTCCGTGGAATGCCAAACTACCCAGGTTCTGTTCCAGAATTCCGTGCCAGGGAGTTCAGGCCAGGGATGCCTTCCTCCTCCATTGGGGGCAAGATTTCCTCTATGCCTTTCCATCCATTCCCCTAATTCCCAAGACACTGTTCAAACTTCAGAGAGACAAGGGGTCTATGATCCTCATAGCTCCACATTGGCCACGCCAAGTGTGGTACCCTCTACTTCTGCATCTCTCTCAAGCTCCCTCCCTGGACTTGGGATCTGCTCCAGACCTCCTGTCCCAGGAGGAGGGAACGTTGTGGCACCCAAATCCCCAGTCTCTTCACCTCAGAGCCTGGTTGCTGAAGGCCTAGACCTTCAAGATTTGCATCTTTCTCAGCAAGTGAAGGATATCCTTCATGCTTCCAGAAAGCCTTCCACTAGACGTTCCTATGCTTTTAAATGGAAAAGGTTTACCATTTGGTGTGCAGAGAAGGGTCTTAACCCTCTTGCAATACCTCTGAATTCTTTACTAGAGTATTTGCTGCATTTATCCCATGCAGGCCTTAAAACGAATTCAGTAAGAGTCCATTTGAGTGCTATTGCAGCATCCCTTAAACCTCTCAATGGACAGCCTATTTCCTCTCATTTTCTTATAGCAAGATTCATGAGAGGCCTTTTTTTCACTAAACCTCCCATCAGACCACCTCCAGTGGCATGGGACTTGAATCTGGTTCTTGGCCAGCTTATGCAGCCACCCTTTGAACCCTTAGCCACTACCTCCTTGAAATTTCTTTCCTGGGAGGTTATTTTTCTCATTGCAGTCACTTCAGCTCGCCGCATCAGTGAGCTGCAAGCCTTGGTGGCTAATCCTCCTTATACAAGGTTCCATCATGACAAGGTAGTCCTCAGGACTAATCCACACTTTATGCCTAAAGTGGTTTCACCTTTTCATCTGAACCAGGAGGTTTATTTACCTGTCTTTTTTCCAGGACCTCATGCTTCAAGTGCGGAGAGGAATCTTCATACCCTGGATTGTAAAAGAGCTCTTGCTTTTTACTTACAAATGACACAGCAACATAGAAAGTCTTCTCAACTCTTTGTTGCTTTTGATCCCTCTCATTTAGGACTTCCAGTCTCTGAAAACTCTGTCCAATTGGATTGCTCAGTGTATTTCTTTCGCCTACCAGAGTAAGAACCTTTCTCTGGAGGGCCATGTCACAGCTCACAATGTGAGGGCCATGGCAGCCTCTATGGTTCATCTAAATTCTGTGTCCATCGACCAGATCTGTCGAGCGGCCACCTGGGCCTTGGTTCATACCTTCACAGCCCATTACTGCTTGGACAAGGACTCCCGCTGGGATGCCTTGTTTGGTCAGGCTGTTCTCAAACACCTGTTCCATACCTAATCAACTTCTACCCTCCATCCCTGGCTGGATGCCTGAGATTCATGGGTGGAGGTAGAGCCCTTCCCAGGGACTCACAACCTGGGTGATCTCCCAGGCATCTCTAGCTAGGGAGTCCCCATATGTGAAGATTCATTCCTGCTTGTTCCTGGAGATAGCACAGTTACTTACCTGTAACAGGTGATCTCTGGGAACAGCAGGAATAAGTCTTCACAACCCACCCACCTCCCCTAGGAGTTGTATCTCTCTATCTTTCTTTCCTTTCCTCACTCTCTCTTTGTCTCCGCTTTAAAACTCGAACTGGAGAGAGGCGGTTAGGAAAGGCGGGAAGGCAGCGCGCAGGCGCTGTGGGATGCTCCCAAAAGCTTTCCTTTTGGACGCTGGGGAGCGTTCCCGCTCAGGCTCCGTCGGTACCGACGATACCCATATGTGAAAACTTATTTCTGCTGTTCCTAGAGATCACCTGTTACAGGTAAGTAACTGTGCTTTATGGCATACTGATAAGAGTAGTAATTGAGAGTAAAGTATACGCACATCTGGATGAACAGAACATTTATTTTTAGAAGCTCATGGAAAATTCAGCAAACCCTTATTCTGTCTTTATTGATGCATTCTTGAAAGCCTTGAGCCTTCATGATATAGAACAATGTTTTCCAACCAGTGTGCCTTAAAGAACTAATGAGGGCATGCTAGGAGATATCACCACTGTTTGATGCTCAGGTCCAGATCATCACATGGGCTAAGCTCTTAGTACCTGGCAGCAGCAAGAGGCACAAGTGGTGGTTCTTAAATGTGCAGGACGAGCTTCTCTTCTTCCTACATACTCCATGAACGCTGAAGTGGGCATTTACAGGCACCTTGTAGATCACAGATAGCTGAGACCACCTTTGTGCAGCACACAAAAGGTGCAGATTGTACATGTCGTCTTCCTCTTTTTGAGCTGCCTTCATTGAAACCTTCCAGCTTCTGGGCTTGTCATTGTTTCCCTAGCTTGTCTTTTGGCCACGTAAGTCCTCTTTCCTTATCGTCCCTCCAGTCCCTCACTGCTGGGTAGTGCACCTCCTTCTGAAGCATGGAGACTGGGCATGTCAAAACTCTGGCGCACATACTGGTGGCATTTCCCATCAGCTTCCAGTGTGCTCAGTCTCCATGCAGCAGGAAGTAGTGAGCCTAGGTGCTGGGCTCACCAGGAGGAGCATATAAGTGGTGTTTAGTGAGTTTTGCTTTTTGGTACACTGTACCTTTATTTGTTTGTGTAGAGGTTTAATTAAGTTTTTAAAAAAAAGTTATAGGTAAAAGGGAAACAGCCTGTCAGGCAGGTGAAGGGGACAGTTGGAGAGGATTCCTGCTCTACCTCACTCTAATCTTTTGCGGTGCCCTGCTGCACTCCCTCCCTGGGGGGGGGGGGGGGGGGAGAGGTTGCTGTCACTGTTTGCTCTGTCTGCCGGTTGGCCCTTCAGTGTGAGGAAGAAGGGAGAGCCGTCGGCAGCATTTCTGCTGTCTTTGAGTCTGCCTGGGCTGTCGGGTGGAGGTTTCCTGTCAGCAAAGCAGTTCCTCGGTCTTAAAATTGCTCTGGATCATTGGGGGAAGCAGTTTTTAAGCAGATGAGTGCCCGATCGCGTTTTGCTACCAGTAAGGCCTGTCACCTCGTGGGGAGCCCGGCTGCTAGATTTTTGATGCTGCCGTTTTTTCCTGAGGTATTTTTCTGCAGTTCTTTTTTCAGTGCAGGGGGTTCCTGAACAGTAAGGGGCGGTAGAAAAGTATGAGAGAGACTTAATTTTTGGCTTTGGGGTACGTAATAGCCTTTATTGAGGCACATTGAGCATTTAAAAAAAAACACTGGACAGATCAGTTCTGAGGGAAACTGCTGCTGTAATCCTTTAGCTTA
This sequence comes from Ichthyophis bannanicus, assembly GCA_033557465.1. Lineage (NCBI taxonomy): Eukaryota > Metazoa > Chordata > Amphibia > Gymnophiona > Ichthyophiidae > Ichthyophis > Ichthyophis bannanicus. The sequence goes on from CM066037.1 coordinate 452,807,566, forward strand.
AGTGTTTATAGGTTGGGCTACCTCTGTATTTTGTTGGGGGCATACAGAGGCTAATGCCTGCACGGCTGCAATATTTGGTGTGTGGTACCCATCGTGGGGCAGTTTCAGACGACGGCGTGTCATGGGTGTGTGGCAGAAGCGCTTAATATGGAGCAGGAGTTGCAAGACAAGCTTAAGGAAGGACCCCTCACCATGCCTCAGGGGGCTGGGGTGGCTATGGAGGGGGGGTTCTATACTGGAGGCTTCATCTTCACCGCAGGCGTCGAGCTCGTCACGACTGAGCCCAGTGATCCCTCAAGGAGTGAGTACTTCGGTTATGAGTGATTTTTCCTCAGATTTTGTGCTGCTGTTACATCAGGCTTATTGCCTGCGTCAGCAGGGAGCTGTGCCGGACGGTTCGGGTTTAGGGCCTGGGGGGGGGGGTCCAGGCAGCTGCGGAAAAATCTATAGGCTCAGAGGCTAGGCCAGATAAGAGAGCGCGCACGCTGGACGAAAATCCGATTGGCTCGGATTGGTTAGAGGGGGACGAATTAGATATGGAGCTAGAAGGTCCTATGGAAGATCTGGAAGAAGGTGAGATTCAGGAGCCTGAAGATCAGGCCCGAATTATACAGGTGTTTAGGAATGAGGAGTTGACGGCTCTGATCACAGAGTCGTTGCAGACGCTGAATCTTTCAGTAGTCACGCCGGTAGAGGAAGTGTGGAGGATCCTCTCATTCAGGCGGTGCGGAAAGTTCAGGCGGTCTTTCCAATTCACAAGGTAGTTAGGCAGATGATTCAGGATGAGTGGTTATTGCCGGAGGCAGGTCTTAGTGGCGTTAGGTCTTTGTCTTGCCTCTATCCTTTGCCTGACCAAGAACGGGAAATGTTTCGTTCTCCTTGAGTAGACATGGCGGTTTCGGCCGTCACGAAAAAGACTACCATTCCAGTGGAAGATAGCATGCCTTAAAGGATAGTCAAGATAGAAAGGTGGACTCATTGGTAAAACAGGCCTTTGAGGCCAATGTGTTTTCGTTGCAGGCTTCGATTTATGGAGCATGGGTGGCGAGGGCTTGTCTTCGCAGGTCTCAGCGTTTGCAGCAGACTAGAGAGCCTTCGCAAAATCAAGTAGCAGACCTGACAAGATTGGAGTCTGGAGCTGCATACTTAGCAGGCGTTCATTATGACCTGATTAGAAGTTTCGCGGACGTGTGTACCCTAGTGAATACAGGTCTCAGACTTACATCGGCCACGCTTAGATATTAGCCCAAGCAGTGCGCCTCATCGCATCAATGACCCAAAAGTATTCACTGGTTTTTTCAAAATTTTTTCTTATTCCACACATCAGACTTTTCTGTGATGTTAACTTTTTCTCAATTTCAATGCTTTATAGATAAAAGATTGTGCTTAGCTTAGCTCTATCGTCGCTGGTATTGGTTCCCCGACGCCACCAAGTGGGTACCTCATTGCGTTTCGAATGCTTCTTCAGGGGGAGTGAATTTAAACAGCACGATCTTATAACTTTCGCGCGGCGTCTTTTGCATTGTGAGAAGGCCCGAGTTTAGAAGGATCAAACAAATAAGTGTGTATTGACTGGCCGAAAGTTATAAGATCGTGCTGTTTAAATTCACTCCCCCTGAAGAAGCATTCGAAACGCAATGAGGTACCCACTTGGTGGTGTCGGGGAACCAATACCAGCGACGATAGAGCTAAGCTAAGCACAATCTTTTATCTATAAAGCATTGAAATTGAGAAAAAGTTAACATCACAGAAAAGTCTGTGTGGAATAAGAAAAATTTTTTGAAAAAACCAGTGAATACTTTTGGGTCATTGATGTGATGAGGCGCACTGCTTGGGCTAATATCTAAGCGTGGCTGATGTAAGTCTGAGACCTGTATTCACTAGGGTACACACGTCCGCGATAGTTCTGTGTAAGAGTGGAGGGTATTCCTTGATGTTTGGCAGTAGCTACCCTCTGAAAATTGACCTTAATTGTAGTGCTGATTAGAAGTTTGGCAAATAGTATATCGTCTTTGGTGGTGGTGCGTCGTTATATTTGGCTTTGAAATTGGGCGGCGGATAGTTCCTCAAAGTCTAGGCTCAGTAAGCTTCCCTTTAAAGGAAAACTGCTGTTTGGGGAAGATCTTGATAAGCTGATCAAGGATTTGGGGGAGTCCAAAGTTAGCCGGTTACCAGAAGACAAGCCAAAGCCAAAGCCGGGAAGGCCTGGATCGGTGATAAGGTGCCAGTCTCGGGATTATAGACGTTTTCGGACATCACGTTTGGGATCGTTTCAAAGAGGGTGATATCCCTGTCGGGATCAAGGCTTTAGAGGTTTCCAAGGAGCGGGCAGAGGTTTTGCTAGCCCTCTGCCCTCCAGTTTCAAGAAGGTGCAATGAAGCGAGGGGGACTCAGGCAGGGTTTCAGCCCATAGGGGTTTGGCTTCGGGAATTTCTACCTGCCTAGGTTCAGATAACCTCCAGCACCCACTGATCGGAGGTTATTCGAGAAGGTTATGCTCTCAAATTTGCTCGACCTGTTCACGACTCTTGTTTTCTTTCCTTGCAGAGGGGATGGAGCAAGGAGTTGGCGGTTCGAGCGACTTTGTCGCGCCTCAGACAGCTAGGGGGCTGTGGTACTAGTGCCTCTAGATCAATGCAGTTCTGGTCGATACTCGATTTATTTCATAGTTCCAAAGAAAGATGGGGCTTTTCGACCGATTCTTAACCTCAAGGGCGTGAACTGCTGTCTTCGAGTGTCGCATTTCCGCATGGAAACGCTACGGTCTGTAATTGTAGCAGTTCGCCAGGGAGAGTTCTTGACATCGCTCGATCTCACCGAGGCTTATTTGCACATTCCAATCAGACTGAATCATCAAAGATTTTTGCGGTTTGCAGTGCCATGGGGTCATTTTCAGTTCCAAGCCTTACTGTTCGGATTGGCAACAGCTCCGTGTACGTTCACCAAGGTAATGGTGGTAGTGGCAGCATTTCTTCGCAGAGAGGGGGTGCTCGTTCACCCTTATCTTGATGATTGGCTGATTCATGCAAAGTCCCAGGCCGAGAGCGTAAGAACCACAACCAAGGTGGTGCAGTTCCTGCAGTCTCTCAGTTGTGTGGTCAATGCCACCAAGAGCCGCTTGATACCGTCTCAAGCCTTGGGAGTATCTGGGAGTTCGGTTTGACACGCGCTTCGGAGCGGTGTTTCTGCTGGAGTCTCGGATTCGAGGTCTACAGGCCTTGGTGCAAGGCTTTCTGAAACAGCTGGCGCTGTCGGCCTAGCATTATCTTCGAGTGCTAGGAACCATTGCGGCTACCTTGGAGGTAGTGCCTTGGGCAAGGGCGCACATGTGGCCCTTGCAGATGTCTCTGCTCCACTGCTGGTCTCACCAGAGAGACTCTGAACAAGTGTTTACCTTGTCCGGTGAGGGTCCGAGGGTCTCTTCGCTGGTGGCTACGTCCGGAGAAGCTAATGGCGGGCATGCCGTTAGAGCAGCCACACTGGGTTCCTGTGTTGACAGATGTCAGGCTGGGGGGCTCATTGCGAGGGGCGTTTCATGCAGGGCGAATGGAGTGTGCAAGAAGCTCAATGGTCAATCGGCACGAGTTACGAGCGGTGGCTCTGGCACTAAAGGCATTTGAGTCCGTGTTGCAGGGTCACACACTTCGAGTACTATCAGACAACGCTGACGCAGTGGCGCACCTCAATTGTCAAGGGGGCACGGGCAGTGTAGTGCTGGAGAAGGAAGCGGAAGCCCTGTTCGAGTGGGTAGAGCTTTGACTACTAGCGCTGTCAGCGGCACATATAGGAACAGACAATGTGATGGTGGATTACCTCAGCTGAGTTCGAGTGGATCCCGGAGGTATTTGCGTAGTTGGTAGACAAGTGGGGGATGCCCATAATGGATTTCATGGCGACTTGTCGGACGGCCAAGGTCAGTTGCTTCTTCAGCAGGAGAAGAGAGAGGATGTCCAAAGGGCTCGATACGTTGATTCAACAGTGGCCCTCACAGGGTCTTCTATATGTGTTTCCTCCTTGGGCACTCAGGCCGGGTGGTTCAGCACATCAGGGTGCCATGAGATTGATCGCTCCGGACTGGCCGCGTCGGCCGTGGGACGCGGACCTGGTGAGACTTTTCAACGGACAACCCTGGCAATTCCCGATTCGAGAGGATCTTCTGATGCAGGGTCCTCTTCATATGCCACAGTTAGCTCGGTTCTCACTTATGGCTTGGCCATTGAAAAGGCTCGGTTAAGGAAGAAAAGTTATTCGTCGGCAGTGATTGCTACTTTACTCTTGGCCGGAAAACGGTCTACTTCCTTGGCTTATGTTCGTATCTGGCGTATTTTTGAGGACTGGTGTGTGGCTAGGCAGGTGCGTCCGTCCTCAATGTCACTTCTGGTAGTTTTGAGCTTCCTTCAGGATAGTTTTGATAAGGGATTGGCAGCCAGTTCTTTAAGGGTGCAGTTGGCGGCTATTTCATGTTATCGTGGTAAGATTCAAGGTTTTTCCTTAAGAGCTCATCCGGATGTTTTGCGTTTCATGAGAGCGGTGTCCCATGCAGGGTATTCCTCCATGGGATCTCAACTTGGTATTGGGAGCCTTGACGAGGCAACCATTTGAGCCTTTGAATAATGCCTCTATTAAGGATCTGACTCTGAAGGCAGTATTCCTGGTGGCCATTTGTTCGGCACGGCGAGTTCTGAATTACAGGCGCTCTCTTGTAGGGAGCCTTTCTTGATTTTCTTTAGGGAGAAAGTAGTGTTGCGTCCAGTGCCGTCATTTCTTCCAAAGTTGGTCTCACCATTTCATGTGAACCAGTCTATGTCCTTACCAGTGTTGAGGTCAGTAGATGACAGTGTGGCTGGCCGTAGTTTGCGGTTGCTTGATGTGAAGGGAGTGCTCCATCATTATTTGAAGGCTTCAAAGTCCTTTAGTAAATCTGAGCACTTTGTTCTTTTTGGAGGCCCACGTAAAGGTGAGGCGGCATCCAAGGCTTCTATTTCTAGGTGGGTTAGAGAGGCGATAACTTCAGCTTATATTTTGCTAGGCCGTCAAGTGCCTGTGGGATTGCGAGCTCATTCCACAAGGGCTCAAGCGATGTCCTGGGCGGAACATGGTTTGGTTCCGTCAGTTGAAATCTGTAAGGCGGCTACGTGGTCTTCCGTGCACACCTTCAGTAGACATTACCGACTTGATGTTCAAGCGGCCGGGGATGTCTGTTTCGGGTCAGCGGTTTTGCAGTCCGGTTTGGCAGGTCGCTCCCATTAGTGTGCTGCTGTGTTACATCCCACCGGTAAGGGACTGAACTAGAGGGACGATAAGGAAAGAGAAATTAGACTTGCTAATTGTTGTTCCTTGAGGAACTCCAGTTCAGTCCCAATTCCCACCCGGGTTTGTTTTTTGTTCAGGGTCTCCTGGTGGTTAGAGGAAGCCTGTCCAGATGAAGGGATACATTACAGTAAGTATTTACCTTTCTTTAGAGATAAATTGCTGGTTTATCTGTCTGCTCTGTTCTACATTCTTTATTTCTTGTATGCTGTTTCCTTGGAGGGGAGGTGGAGAAGTTAACCTCTTCTTTCAGGGGATCAGTTGAGTGGCTACGAAGCCTTAAGTTTATATTTCAAGTTTATTATGACTACTTGTGTTGCTCCTTAGAGTCTGCTTTGTCAATAGGTCACTGGAAGCTGGTGGGAGGTGCCACCGGTATATGTGCCAGAGTTTTGACATGCCCAGTCTCCATGCTGCCGAAGGAGGTGCACTACCCAGTGGTGAGGGACTGAACTGGAGTTCCTCAAGGAACAACAATTAGCAGGTAAGTCTAATTTCTCTTTCATGTCCATAATGCCTGCTCTGTGGAGATTGGTGTTCTCCAGGACCAAGCAGGAAGTCTGTCCTCTCATATGGGTGACGTCGGCACCGACAGAGCCCCCGTGCAGAGCATTTCCCCAGCTTTCAAAGAAAGCCTTTGGGAATGCAGCGTGCATGCGCGGTCCCCTTCCCGCCCAAGGGTGCCATCTTGCTCTGTCTTCTATTTCCGCGGAGCCCAACGGACGTGTTTCGTTTTCACCCGAGGAAAAAGTTGATTTTGTTCTGCGTGGACCCGTTTTCTTTGGTTCGACGCCGGTTTCCCTTACCCGCCTGGGCCTGATACGTCGGTATCAAGCCCGGACTTCTTTTTTCGGTTTTTGTCCTTAGTGACTAGCGTACACGCCATTTTTCTATTTTTCACTGGCAGCCCTGTCTTTTGACCTCGCAGGGGCCCTTTTTCCCCCGATGACTGCCAGCGGGTTTAAGAAGTGTGATCGGTGTAATAAACTTATGTCTCTCACCGACACACATGACTGCTGCCTCCGTTGCCTCGGACCCGATCATGACCCGATGATCTGTGGCCCGTGTGGGAAAATGTCCTCGAAGGCGTTGAGTCGTCGGCAGCATCAAAAGGAAAGAATCTTCTCTGACTCCGCGTCCGGACGGGCCCGGACTTCGTCAGAGGCCTCGACGTCTCGGGACTCTGGTCCCGAGCATCATCGATGCTCCTCTGAGAGGGGGTCTCCCTCGCGGGAACATCGCAGGAAGAAGAAACCTGCGAGGGTGGTGTCGGTGGACGCACTTGGCTCCTCGAGGGCCAAGTCGCATAGCCCCGAGCACTGTCCCGGGTCTTCGGAGTCGGAGAGGCCTGCCTAACAGCCTCGTGTGGAGATGGAGTCCCTGGGTCACGTGAGTACTGTAGTCCTCGTGGACTGTCCTCCGGGGGAGCCGACTTCGGGCCCGACGCGGTCAGGGCCCGAGTCAGGGGCTGCTGAGTCTCCTGAGTTCAGACTCAGGTTGACGGCCTTGGAGTGCAGCTTGGCTGCCTTCATGGAACAGCAGCGGGCACTGATCGCTGGTCTCACCGGTTCATCTGCCCCGACCACCGGGATATCGACGTCCAAGTTGACCCCGGAGGCCGAGCTGATCCTCGAGTCCATGCGCTCTCGAGTCAATCCTCGGCCAAGGTCTCCCTCGGCCTCCTGTTCAGGACCGAGGTCGTCGACGCCGGTACCCTCGGTGTCGGGGCGGATGGCATCGGTGCCTGCCTGACCCGAGCCGCTTGATTCCTCCTCCGAGGGGTCCAGCTGGGAAACGGAGGAGGAGGAGTCACCAGACACCTTTCGGACTCGGTGTGTCCCATTGGACTCGCCGGAGTCCGAACCTCGGAGAAGGTCCCCCCCCGGAGGATACCCGGTTCTCGGACTTCGTGCGGGATATGGCTAAGGCCTTGGCATTCCCCGCGGATCCCGAGGAGGAGCCTCGAGCCGAGGAGCTCGAGGCCCTGAGTATGACTCTCCTCCCAAGGAGGCCTTTACTGTACTGGTTCCTCCGATGCTGGAACGGTTGCTCTTCCACATGTGGGAGGCGCCGGCCTCGATGCCGGTTTTGAGCAAGCGGCTCGATTCCATCTATCGAGTCCGCAAGAGCCCCGGGTTCCAAAAGGCACAACTACCGCACCACTCCATGGCTGTGGAATTGGCCATGCATCGTCTGAAGAGTCAGAAGATGCACTCCTCGGTGCCTCCCGGCCGGGAGGCCCGGAACCTGGATGCCCTCGGTAAGAAGTGCTTCCAGGACTCTATGCTTGCTTGCCGTGTCCAGGCCTACCAGCTGTACATGGGTATGTACCTTCGAGACCTGGCAAAGGAGATTGCCGGGTTCTCTGCTGGTCTCTCCAAGGAACCTTTGCAGAGGTTCACGGCCCTGTCATCGGGTATCCGAGAGTGCTCGAAGTTTCTCTCTCGAGCAGCCTATGATGGCTTTGAGGTTTCAGCCCGGGTAGCCGCGGCCGGCATCGGTGCACGCCATCAGGCCTGGCTACAGTCATCGGACCTCGAGCCATGGGTGCAGGACAAGTTGGTCGATGTCCCCTGCCGAGGTGAGAACCTCTTTGGCAAGCCCATGACTGAAAAGGCTGCCGAACTCGAGACCGAGACTCTTACCCGGACAAGGCTGTCCCGGAAAACCTCTGCCCCTTCTCAGAAGAAGAAGGGCTCGGGAAAAAAGACCTTTTACCCGAGTTAGTCATCTGCCTATAAAACATACCCTCATTTTCAGGCCTCTGTAGCTCCCCAACAGGGTCAGCAGGCCAAGGGGCAGGGACATGGGCCCCATAGGCAGAAAACCCCCAAGCCACCAGCTCCGGCTCCTGCACAGCAGGGAGCGGGGTTTTGACTCCAGTGGCATAGCCTCTCCTCCTCAGCTGGCCCCTATCAGCACAGGAGGCCGGCTGGCCCACAAGGGATACCTGGGTGCGAAGCATAATCCAAAAGGGCTATCTCCTCCACTTCCACCAGGTACCTCCCTCCTACTTTCCAGGGGAGCCTCCAAGACTTCCTCTGCACAGGGACCTACTCCTGCAGGAGTTAGCAAGTCTTGTAAAGGAACAGGCAGTGGAACCGATGCCCCACCACCTGAGGGGTCAAGGCTTCTATTCCAGGTACTTTCTAGTACCAAAAAGAACAGGAGGCCTCAGGCCCATCCTAGACTTGCGGAATCTCAACAAGTTCCTGGAGAGGGAAAAGTTCAAGATGCTTACCCTTGGAATCCTGCTGCCCTACCTCCAGCAGGGAGATTGGCTATGCTCCTTAGACCTAAAGGATGCTTATACTCACATCCTCATTCATCCAGACCACAGAAAATATCTCAGATTTGTAGTGGGAGGGCATCATTATCAGTACAGAGTACTGCCTTTTGGCCTAAACTCCGCCCCCAGGGTATTCACCAAGTGCCTAGCGGTGGTGGCGGCCTACCTCAGGGTGCAAGGCCTCTTTGTCTTTCCATACCTGGACGACTGGCTCATCAGGGGCCAGTCCCCTCAGGAGGCCAATCAAGCCACCCTTCGCACTGTCGCTCTACCTCAGCATCTGGGGTTTGTTATAAACTTCGCAAAGTCCACTTTGTGCCCTTCGCAGAACATGGAGTTCATAGGGGCAAGACTGGACACCCTTCAGGCAAAAGCTTTTTTACCCGTGGACAGGGCCCACCGGTTGATGGATCTGGCCAGTCAGTTTCACAGCAATTCTCTGGTCTCCGCCAGACAATTCCTGAGGCTCTTAGGACACATGGCTTCCACGGTCCATGTAACTCCAAATGCCCCCCTACACATGAGGCCGGCTCAGTGGGACCTCAGAACTCAGTGGCACCAAGCCAGGGGAAACTTGAAGGACAGTGAGGGTGTCCAAGCTCCTAGAGTCTTCTCTACAGTGGTGGCTTCATCTTCCGAATCTGGTGCAAGGGGTGCCTTTTCAGGCACCTCCACACTCTCAAGTGCTGACAACCGATGCTTCTTTTCAAGGTTGGGGTGCACATTGCCAGGGAGCATGTACTCAAGGCCTGTGGTCTCCTTGGGAGGCCGCACAGCAGATCAATCTCTTGGAACTGAGAGCTATCCGCTTACCCCTGAGGACTTTCTCTCATGTCATCTCTCACCAGTCCATCTTAGTTCAGACGGACAACCAAGTTGCTATGTTCTATGTTAACAAACAGGGGGGCACGGGGTCCTGACTTCTATGTCAGGAAGTGCAGAACCTGTGCTCCTGGGCAGTCAATCATGGCATACTTCTCATTCTCCAGGACCAAGCAGGAAGTCAGTCCTCACATATGGGTGACGTCGGCGCCGACGGAGCCCTCGCGGAGCAATTTTCCCCAGCTTTCAAAGAAAGCCTTTGGGAATTGCAGCGCGCATGCGCGGTCGCCTTCCCGCCCAAGGGTGCCATCTTAGCCAGTCTTCTTTTTTCCGCGGAGCCCTACAGACGTACCCGTCGTGTCCCCGCGAAAAAGTTGATTTTACTCATAATTTTCTCTTTTTTCCTTCGGTTCGACGCCGGTCTTTTTCCCGCCCGGACTCGCGACGCCGGTCACGAGTCCTCTTCTTCTTTTTTGGTTTTTCTGACTTAGTCAGTTTCATTTTCGGTTTTTCCCTGGCAGCCCGGTCCTTTGACCTCGCAGGGGCCCTTTTTCCCCCGATGGCTGCCAGTGGTTTCAAGCGGTGTGGTCAGTGTGACCGAAATATGTCACTAACTGACACACACGACAATTGCCTCCGCTGCCTGGGCCCGGATCATGAAGAAATGATCTGTGGGGCCTGCGGCAAAATGTCCTCCAAAGCGTTGAGAAGTCGGCGGCATCAGCGGGATAGGATCTTCGCTGACCCCAGCCGTACCCGGACCTCGTCGGAGGCCTCCGCGTCCAGAGGTTCCAGCTCGGACCGTCGCCGGAGTTCCTCCGACAGGGGTTCTCCCTCCGGGGACCATCGACGGAAGGTGAAACCCGCGAGGGCGGCGTCGGTGGACGCTCCTGGCTCCGCGAGGGCCAGGTCGCATAGCCCCGATAGCCGTCCCGGGTCCTTGGAGAAGGAGCACCTCTCGAAGCGACCTCGCCTGGAGTCGGAGCTGCCTGCTCGGGTAAGTCCTGTGGTCCTCCTGGACTCGCCTCCGAGACCGCCGACGTCGGGCCTGACGCTGTCGGGGCCCGAGTCGGGGGCTGCTGGGTCACCTGAGGTCGGACTCAGGTTGACGGCCTTGGAGAGCAGACTGTCTGCCTTCATGGACCAGCAGCGGGCACTGCTCGCTAGCCTCGCTGGCGCCGCTGCCCCGACCGCCGGGACGTCGACGTCTAAGTCGACCCCGGAGACCGAGCCGATCCTCGAGTCCATGCGAACTCGAGTCAATCCTCGGTCGAGGTCACCCTCGGCCTCCCGTTCGGGACCGAGGTCGCCGACTCCCTCGGCGTCGGGGCGGCAGGCGCCGCGGCCTGCCCGGGCCGACCCCACCGATTCCTCGTCGGAGTCGGTCTGGGAGTCTGAAGAGGAAGAGTCACCTGATTCTTTTCGGACTCGGTGTGTCCCCTCGGACTCACCTGAGTCCGAACCTCGGAAGCAGTCCCCCCCGGAGGATGCCCGGTTCTCGGACTTCGTCAGGGATATGGCCAAGGCTTTGGCCTTCCCTGCGGATCCCGAGGAGGAGCCTCGAGCCGAAGAGCTCGACGCCCTCCAGTATGACTCTCCCGCCAGGGAACACTTTACTGTACCGGTTCCTCCCATGCTGGAACGACTACTCTTCCGCATGTGGGAGAGTCCGGCCTCCTCGCCGGTCCTGAGCAAGCGGGTCGATTCTATCTATCGAGTCCGCAAGAGCCCTGGCTTCCAAAAAGCACAGCTACCACACCATTCCATGGTAGTGGAATCGGCCATGCATCGTCTTAAGAGCCAGAAGATGCACTCCTCGGTGCCTCCTGGCAGGGAGGCCCGTAACCTGGATGGCCTTGGTAAGAAGTGTTTCCAGGGCTCTATGCTTGCGTGTCGTGTCCAGACCTACCAGCTATACATGGGCATGTATCTCAGAGACCTGGCTAAAGAGCTAGCCGGATTCTCCGCTGGTTTGTCCGAGGAACCTTTGCGGAGGTTCCTGGCCTTGTCCACTGGCATTCGGGAATGCTCAAAATTCATATCCCGAGCAGCCTATGATGGCTTTGAAGCATCGGCTCGAGTGGCCGCAGCCGGCATCGGTGCCCGCCGACAGGCTTGGCTTCAGTCGTCTGACCTTGAGCCCTGGGTGCAGGACAAGTTGGTCGATGTCCCCTGCCGAGGTGAAAACCTCTTTGGCAAGCCCATGGCTGAAAAGGCTGCACAAATCGAGACGGAGACTCTCACCAGGACTAGGCTTTCTAGGAAGACCTCCGCCCCTTCCCAGAAAAAGAAGGGCTCGGGAAAGAAGTCCTTTTACCCGAGAAAGGCGGCTGCCTACAAACACTACCCCCAATATCAGGCCCCTGCAGCTCCCCAACAGGGCCAGCAGGCCAAGGGACGGGGTAACGGGTCCCGTAGGCAGCAAGCCCCCAAGCCTGCACCACCAGCCCCTGCTCAGCAGGGTGGGGGCTTTTGACTCCTTAAGCATAGCCTCTCCCCCTCCACTGGCTCCTCCCAGCACCGGAGGCCGGCTGGTTCACTTCGCCCACAGGTGGTCCAGCATCACTTCAGATGCCTGGGTGCTTCAAGTCGTAAGAGAAGGCTATCTTCTCCACTTCCACCAGGTCCCTCCCCCCTATTTCCCGGGAGAACCTCCACGACTCCCTCTGCACAGGGACTTACTCCTTCAGGAGTTAGCAGGTCTTCTACAGGAACAGGCGGTGGAACCGGTGCCCCACCACCTGAGAGGTCAAGGTTTTTATTCCAGGTACTTTCTAGTACCAAAAAGGACAGGAGGCCTCAGACCCATCCTGGACTTGCGCAACCTCAACAGGTTCCTCGTGCGAGAAAAGTTCAAAATGCTTACCCTTGGAATCCTTCTGCCCTACCTCCAGCAGGGAGATTGGCTATGCTCCTTGGATCTAAAGGATGCCTACACGCACATCCTCATCCACCCAAGCCACCGCCAATACCTAAGGTTTGTGGTGGCAGGAAATCATTACCAGTACAGAGTACTGCCCTTTGGCCTGTCCTCCGCACCGCGAGTCTTCACAAAATGTCTCGCGGTGGTGGCGGCCCATCTCCGGCTTCACGGCCTCTGTCTTTCCGTACCTCGACGACTGGCTCATCAGAGCAGCGTCCGCTCCGGAGGTCACCAACGCCACACGCCGCACGGTGACTCTTCTGCAGTACTTGGGTTTTGTTATAAACTTCGCAAAGTCCACTTTGCTCCCCTCACAGGATCTCGAGTTCATCGGCGCAAGGCTGCACACTCCTCAGGCACGAGCGTTCCTACCGCTCGACAGGGCTCAACGGCTCATGGACCTAGCCGACCGTTTTCGCAGCCAGCCCCTGGTCTCCGCCAGGCGCTTCCTGAGACTACTCGGCCATATGGCTTCCACCGTCCATGTGACCCCCAATGCCCGCCTGAATATGCGGCCTGCTCAATGGTGTCTTCGCAAGCAGTGGCAACAAGCCACAGGCGGCCTAGCAGACCTAGTGCGCGTCTCCGAGCCGCTGGCCTCGTCTCTCCAGTGGTGGCTTCATCGGCCGAACCTGGTACTCGGCATGCCTTTTCAGTCACCTCAGCCGGCCCAGGTACTGACGACAGATGCATCCCTCCTGGGCTGGGGAGCACATTGCCAAGGGGCACGTACTCAGGGCCTCTGGACCACGTGGGAGTCTGCTCAGCAGATCAACTTCCTGGAGCTCAGAGCGGTCCGCCTGGCTCTCAAGGCCTTCTCCCACCTGACCTCTCACCAGTCCGTCCTTGTCCAGACGGACAATCAAGTTGCCATGTTCTACGTGAACAAGCAGGGGGGCACGGGCTCCTTCCTTCTCTGTCGGGAAGCACAGAAGCTCTGCTCTTGGGCCGTCAGTCACGGCGTTCTTCTCAAGGCAGTTTATCTCCCAGGCCAAGAAAATTGCCTGGCGGACAAACTCAGCAGGATCCTCCAGCCGCACGAGTGGCGCCTGGATCCCTTGGTAGTTCAGAAGCTCTTTCTAAAGTGGGGCCTCCCCACGATGGATCTCTTTGCCAGCCCTCTCAACCGGCAACTTCCTCGCTTCTGCTCTCGTCAGCCACATCCCCTTCGAGTTGCGACAGACGCTTTTCTACTCTCATGGTCGGAGAGCCTTCCGTATGCTTTTCCTCCCATCCCGCTAGTCTCTCGAACTCTTTTCAAGGTTCTCCGAGACAAAGCCTTCATGATCCTGGTGACCCCTCGCTGGCCCAGACAGCCGTGGTTTCCACTCCTGCTGCAATTAGCGGTAGAGGATCCATTCCCTCTGGGGTTACAACCGGATCTCCTCACTCAGGATCAGGGGTCTCTGCTACACCCCAACCTCAGATCTCTCAATCTAATGGCCTGGCTGCTGAGAGGGTAGTCCTTGCTCCCCTTCTCCTGCCGGCAGAGGTGGAAGAGGTCGTCCTAGCTTCTCGGCGACCACCTACCCGCAAATGCTACGCCCTTAAATGGCGTCGTTTTTCCGTTTGGTGTACCCAACAGTCTCAGGATCCCTTCTCCTGCCCGGTGTCGGTGATCCTGCAGTACTTGCTATACCTCTCTAATCTGGGACTTAAGTCCAACTCCGTCAAAGTTCACCTCAGTGCTCTTTCAGCACATCATGTGCCGGTGGACGGCAGACCTCTTTCCAGCGACCCTCTTGTAGCGAGGTTTCTCCGAGGTCTCCTGCTTAAACCACCTCTGCGCCCGCCAGCGCCTGACTGGGATCTGAATGTGGTTTTACAGCGGATCACCTGTCCGCCTTTTGAACCTATGGCTACCTGTTCTCTCCGTTTTCTTTCTTGGAAAACATTGTTCTTGATAGCCCTCACTTCCGCTAGACGCGTAAGTGAATTGCAGGCCCTCGTGTCTGATCCCCCTTACACTCGGTTCTACAAAAATAGGGTAGTCCTACGGACTCACCCAAAATTTCTTCCAAAAGTGGTCTCCCCTTTTCACATCAATCAGGAGGTGGTACTTCCGACCTTCTTTCCCAGACCACACTCCAGCCGAGCTGAAACGGTCCTCCATACCCTGGACTGTAGAAGGGCATTGAACTTCTACCTTGACCGTACGCGGGAGCACCGTAAAGCTGCTCAGCTTTTTGTGTCTTTTGACCCCAATAAATTGGGGCTCCCGGTCTCCAAGCGTACTCTGTCCATCTGGGTTGCGGACTGTATCACTTGGGCTTATGGGGCAGCCGGACTCTCCTTGGAAGGTCGAGTCACGGCTCATTGCGTTCGGGCAAAGGCTACGTCAGTGGCTTACCTCCGCTCTGTTCCGCTGGCAGACATCTGCCGGGCCGCTACTTGGTCTTCGAGCCAGACTTTTGCGGTCCATTACTGTCTCGAGAGGGAGTCCCGCAGGGACAGTGCTTTCGGACAGGCAGTCCTCCGTAGTCTCTTTGAGGTTTGAGCAACTCCTACCCTCCATCCCGGATGTGGGCTACCGGTGGGTAATAATTCAGCGAAGATTCCTTCCTTCTGTGCTGCTGAGCTAGAGGGAGCTCATTTTTGTGCTTAGGGTCTCCGGTAGCCTTAAGCTTGGGAGTCCCATATGTGAGGACTGACTTCCTGCTTGGTCCTGGAGAAAGCGTAGTTACTCACCTGTAACAGGTGTTCTCCAGGAGCAGCAGGAATCAGTCCTCACAACCCTCCCTCCTCCCCTTGGAGTTGCAATCATCTGCTTTAGTTTTTTTGCAAAATTTATGCTGTCTTTTTTAGCTATGTCATCTGACTGGCTAAGATGGCACCCTTGGGCGGGAAGGCGACCGCGCATGCGCGCTGCAATTCCCAAAGGCTTTCTTTGAAAGCTGGGGAAAATTGCTCCGCGAGGGCTCCGTCGGCGCCGACGTCACCCATATGTGAGGACTGATTCCTGCTGCTCCTGGAGAACACCTGTTACAGGTGAGTAACTACGCTAAGCGGTCTATCTCCCTGGGCAGGAGAATTACCTGGCAGACAGATTGAGCAGGATCCTGCAGCCACACGAATGGCAGTTGAATCCTCTGGTGTTTCAACAGATCTTCCTAAGATGGGGATCTTCCAACCATAGATCTCTTTGCCAGTCCTCTGAACCGTCAGCTGCCCAGGTTCTGCTCCAGACAGCCGCATCCTCTCAAATTAGCAGCAGATGCTTTTCTCATTCCGTGGTCTACAGGCCTCCATTATGCCTTTCCTCCCACGCCTCTAGTGCCCCAGACACTGTTCAAAGTGCTCCGGGACAGAGCCTCGGTAATTCTGGTGGCCCCCAGATGGCCCAGGCAACAGTGGTTCCCACTTCTTTTGCAACTAGCGGTGGACACTCCTCTTCCTCTGGGGATGCAACCAGATCTCCTGTCTCAGGAGCAGGGATCTCTTACACCCCAACCTCCAGTCCATCAGTCTGATGGCCTGGCTGCTGAAAGGATAGTTCTCGCACCCTTACTGCTACCTCGGGAAGTGGAGGACATGGTCTTGGCCTCTAGGAGGCAGTCCACCCGGAAATCTTATGCCCTCAAGTGGCATAGATTCTCTGCCTGGTGTGCTCAACACAACGAGAATCCTTTCTCATGTCTGGTACCAGTGGTGCTGCAATATTTGCTTCACCTCTCCAACCTCGGCCTTAAGTCCAACTCTGTTAGAGTTCATCTTAGTGCTCTTTCAGCGCACCACTCTCCGGTGGAGGGTCAATCTCTCTCCAGCCACCCTTTGGTGGCTCGCTTCCTCAGAGGCCTGCTTTTGCTTAAGCCTCCAATTCGTCCTCCTGCCCCTGAGCGGGATTTAAATGTGGTCTTGCAACAGCTTACTTGCCTACCATTTGAGCCTATGGCTACTTGTCCTTTGCGCTTTCTCTCCTGGAAAGCATTGTTTCTAGTAGCTTTTACCTCCGCAAGGCGAGTGAGTGAGCTTTAGACCCTAGTATCAGATGCGCCATATACTAGGTTCTATAGGAACAGAGTAGTCTTACGGACTCGCCCTAAGTTCCTTCCAAAGGTTGTCTCCTCCCATCTCAATCAGGAGGTGGTTCTTCCAACTTTCTTTCCCAGGCCACATGCCAGCCGGGCTGAGATGGTCTTGCATACCCTGGACTGTAGGAGGGTGTTGTCCTTCTACCTTGACCGTACGCGGGCGCACCGGAGGGCTGTTCAGCTCTTCATCTCTTTTAACCCTAATAAGTTGGGGTTACCTGTCTCCAAGTGTACCCTGTCCATTTGGGTAGTAGACTGTATCGCCTGGGCTTACAGGGCAGCCGGCCTCTCCTTGCAGGGTCGAGTTACGGCTCACCACGTCAGGGCGAAGGCTGCGTCAGTGGCTCATCTCTGCTCTGTTCCGTTGGCAGACATCTGCTGGGCCGCTACTTGGTCTTCAAGCCAGACTTTTGCGGCCCATTACTGCCTCTAGAGGGAGTCCTGCAGGGACAGTGCTTTCGGACAGGCGGTACTCCATAATCTCTTTGGGGTTTAGGCAACTCCTACCCTCCGGCCCTGGTGTTGGGCTACCGTTCGGGGGCGTTCTCAGAGAAGATTCTTTTCTCATATGCTGAGGCTCTAGAGGGAGCTCATTTTTTCAGCTTTGGGTCTCCGGTAGCCTTAAGCTGGGGAGTTCCATATGTGAAGACTGACTTCCTGCTTGGTCCTGGAGAAAGAGTAGTTACTCACCTGTAACAGGTGTTCTCCAGGAGCAGCAGGAATCAGTCCTCACAACCCTCTCTCCTCCCCTTGGAGTTGCAGTCATATGATTCATTTTGTGTTTTGTTGTCTTTTAGCTATATCATCAGACTGAGCAAGATGGCACCCTTGGGTGGGAAGGGGACTGTGCATGCACGCTGCATTCCCAAAGGCTTTCTTTGAAAGCTGGGGAAATGCTCTGCATGGGGGCTCCGTCGGCACCGACATCACCCATATGTGAGGACTGATTCCTGCTGCTCTTGGAGAACACCTGTTACAGGCGAGTAACTACTCTTTCTGTACAATGCTTTTGAAAATGTCGGTATGCATTGGACTCAAAAGCTGATGTAGGAATTTCTCTTGGAGTTTGTGAATCTGTGTGTCTACTTCATATGTAATCATTCACTGTTTCTTAAAGTGGACCAATGTATCACTGTAAGTTGGTACTTAATGAGCCTCATTCACAAGGGGATAACAAAAATCTGCAAGATACTTTATCTGTGGTCTACCTAACAGCTCCCTCTTGCTGTTTTTACTTCCAGGCAGAACCAGAACTGAGTTTTGGTTCCATGAACATTCATTTGCAACTATCCATGGATTTTTCCTTATTTCTTTACATCTCCCTCCAACATATACCTAGTCTGGTCTTTGCAGTAATGGTCCTGGGCTGGGGGCTACCAAGGCTACTTCTGAATTCATCCATTAGATGTCACTCTTAAGATATGAGTAATTAGGTCAAATAGCAGAGGGTTAAAGACCAACTATAACACTAAGTGCCCTCTAAACTTTTGAGAAAGTGACTAGAGGAAACTTCTACTTTAATTCTTCCTTCAATTGCTTTTTATGTTTTTTATACTTTTTTTTTACTCTTTTTCTTTGTGTATATTTTTAAAAGATGAATGCAGGTCTCAGACTCACATTGGCATCGCTCTGAACTTTTCAGAAAGCAAAATGCCTTATCGCATCAATGACCTTACAGCATTCCTCATTCAATTAAAGAAATGAGCTGACCGATTGGTTGCTCGTAGTTACGTCATCCTCATTTAAATTCTTCTGGGAAAGCTGGCCCGCATGCGCGGCGTTTTTTGCTGCATATCGAACAAGTTCCGTGATTCACAGGTTTGGTGGAACAGAATGCAGTATCCCGCGGTATGATGAGAGGTAGAAGATTCAGTTATAATTTTCCACACTGTTGATTGAAAATGCAAGTTGGGCATTGTTAGGTCTAAAACCTCTTTGTTGTTTCCTGGATCGTGCTGTTAAAACAAATTTCCCCCTGAAGGAGGACTCGAAACTCATTTAGCGGTACCCACTTGGTGGCGTCGGGGAGTTTAATTTACAACAGTATGACAAGATAAGCACAATCTTTTACTAACAACAATGAATTTGATAAAATGAAGAAAGGTCTAATGGAATAAAAAAGTAAGGCATCATTTCTTTAATTGAATGAGGAATGCTGTAAGGTCATTGATGTGATAAGGCATTTTGCTTTCTGAAAAATTCAGAGCGATGCCAATGTGAGTCTGAGACCTGCATTTATCTTTAAAAATATACACAAAGAAAAAGAGTAAAAAAAAGTATAAAAAACATAAAAAAAGCAATTGAAGGAAGAATTAAAGTAGAAGTTTCCTCTAGTCACTTTCTCAAAAGTTTAGAGGGCACTTACTCTTAAGATATGACCATGACACTCTCCCTATAGCTTGAATGGTGCCTCAGCTGACAAATGGGGGAGGGGGGAGGGCAAGTTTGAACCGAGGAATCTCATCTGGCATTTATGTGCAATTGTTTTGTGTCTCCCCCCCCATCACATGTTCAGTGGATTTAACTTATGGGATGTAAGAAGATATTAAAACGAGCTTATTGGGATGTGCTCATTCTGTGCTGTGAAATCATTTCGCCCTGTCAGCACAATAATGATTCCATTGCCAAATTAGTCCACAATATATAGGAAATAAGGGGGAATTCAGGAAAAAATACAATAGTGACAAGACAACAAGTGCCCTTAACTAAGAAAGGAAACAATCTTACGTAGCAGGCGGGGACTTATGCGTGAGCCGTATGGGACAGAACTGCAACTTCAGGTTTTTCCCTAGCCATTAAAAACTCCAAAAGTTGCTTAGGTTCAAAAACAAGTAAGTTTGTCTTTGTATTGCAAGCTTGCATTGGCCGCCTACTTGGAGCGCACAAAGGCACACCATCAATCCTCTTAGTTTGTTTCTTTTGACCCCAGTAGGCTGGGGGAGGCATACGCTATCCCTCTAGCTAACTGATTTGCATCGTCCTTGTGTAGTCCTTGGCTAGTCTGAGCCTTGAGGATCATGTCATGGCTCACGATGTCCATGCAATGGCTACATCAGTAGCCAACCTCTGTTCCATCTCCACAGAAGAGACCTGCAGGGCTGTGACATGGTCTTCAGTCCATATCTTTGCAGCCTATTGCTGTCTGGATTCCTGATGTACAGCAATTTTGGCCAGTCTGTACTCCAGCATCTCTTCGGTTCTTGAGGGTCAACTCCTGCCCACTGGTCCTTCTGTCTGTCCAGGCTACCTGCTCAGAATTCCCTTGGTTGATATCAACTGTAGATACTGTATCAGATGAATCCCTTGACGGGACTGCCTCTGGTCTTCCTGTCTTCTCCAGTTCTCGATGCCCAGTTGGACTGTTCTTTCTCCTTGGTTTCCGGTAACCTGGAGCTTGGGAGTCCCATTTGTGAGGACTCTATTCCTGCTTGTTCACGGAGAAAACTTAATCTGTAGCAGGTGTTCTCCATGAATAGCAGGAATAAGTCCTTACAACCCTCCCACTTCCACGGGGAGTTGCTTTCTTAGTTCCTGCTATGTGATCATACTGGAGAATATGGCTCTGTGGTGGGTGGGGAAGGCAGGCATGCTTGCGTGGCATACTTCCCAGAAGCTTCCTTTGGAAGCTGTGGCGTGTTCCGTGTGGGCCTCCGTCAGTGACATCACCTATACATGAGGACTTATTCCTGCTATTCACGGAGAACACCTGCTACAGGTGAGTAACTACGCTTAAATGTTTTCAGAAGCCATTCCCTATCTGAAATTAAAGCAAAACAGACTAGAAATGTGGATGGAACAAGTGGCTCACCATCAGAAGTTCGTAACAGAGCAGAAACATCAAGAGAATCTGCCTGCTGCCACCCAGACACTTTCTGAACAGATGTTTTAGTAACTTTTTAGTAATAGGCCAATAATAAAACTTTATCACAGGGGGATGTGACTCAGGAGGAACACCCATAACTTCTATTCAATAAGACCAAAACATGTCCTTTGCAGATACAGCAGCAAATCTTTCAAAATGAATAAGTCTTAAATTTGAAGATCTCGCAGCATTACCACGTTGCTAGATTTTAGCTTTGGCTGAAATAAAATTATTAATGAAAGTCTGAATGTCCCTCCAGGGAAGTAACTTTTAATTGCATCTCCGACAAAGTTCTGAAGAGAAACAACTTTCTCAGCATTTTCTTGAATAGCATCAGTTACCTTGCACTTGGAAGTGTTAAGACCTGTAGCTGCAGAACCAAAGCTTCACCTAACTTCATGATGGCAGACCATATAGTCTGTAGTATGAAGACCTCCAGGTGAGCCAAGGGAAAGGTCAGAGCCTCTCCAGCTGGCAGTACTTTGCCTTCCATCCCGCTCAATGCCAGACCTGGTCTCTATAAGGTGGTAGCATTAGCAGCCCGCCCTCCTCCAGTTACAACTGGCAAACCGCTGAGATAGAGATGTTCCGGTGCTCCCTGAGCAGTTCCCACACTCAACTCTGAGATCAGCCCACCGTGGCCGAGAGACATGCTGACAAGCAAGGAGCCCTCCTGCCGCAGATTTCCAGAGCTTGATGAAAGCAGCGCTGCCTTTGGTGGTCTCTGCAAGTCAGAGGAAAGAGAATCGATGCCCGAAGAAGCTGAGTCACCAGACTCTGACGCCGACACAACCAGGCTCACTTCCCCTAGAACGCTGGCTGCCACTGCAAACGGACAAGAAGAGAGTCCAAAGGACCTGAAGACAAAGGTAAAGGAGAGGAAGCTACAGGGAATAGAAGTCACCTTTTTGCTTCTGATGGTGTCTTTTTTTTTTTTTTTTTTTTCTGAAGGGAAGTAAAATTAAATCAGATGCACAGGTGGGTGACCATCTTTTGTGGTTGAAAAAGAACCACTCTCCCAGTGCACAGAAATTAGTGTAAAGTTCTGAGCATGTGCAGCCCTTCCTACACACAACTATCTATTAATTTCTCTGTTTTTTTTCCTGCTCACCCAAATGGATACGAAATAAAGCTCCCCCCAACAAATTATCCTTGTTTTCAAATTAGCAAGTTCTCTGACATTTTTTGTTGACCCTTTTTTTTCTTCTTTCTTTTTCTTATAAAATATCATTGAAGTCCAATTATAGCCTATCCCAGAAATGTGGCAGAAAAGTCAGTATTTTGATGCTCAGTTTGTGTTTAATCTACCTGCATGTGGACCAGAACCAGAGTGACGTCAAGCATCATGCTCAATCGTCTCCTAGAGCATGTAGGATTCTTCTTAATAGCCTCCACAACTACTGTGAAACTGGAAAGATTACTTCAGGTGCCAAAGGATCAAAATAGTGTCTCTTGTGTGCAGAAGTCTGTTCAGTTCTGTGCATACATGTCAAATCTTCCATGGAGTGACTTGAAAAGTTCAGTCACCCAAGGGGAATGCTAAATATCACTAAAGCTGATATGTGCTACTTTGGAGTTGGAACTAACACATTCATTGCTTCCATTCTCTCCAAGATCCAACATTTTTCAAATAGTTCTTGGATCCCTTTGATACTCATCCAGCCTCTATTATGGATGCCGGGGAAGATTATATGGAAATACCTTCTGATCCTTCTCCAGTGAGAACCAAGTCTTCCAGTTTGTCCCTTCAGTCCAGACATGTGGCTTATGCTCATCCTCCAGCAGGGGGAGACTGAACAGCAAGCTTAAAACCTTTCCCTTAAGTAGCATCTGCCTCCCTGCAGAGCCAGTATTTCTCCTGCTGCTGCTCCTCAGTTCCCTTTGGGCAGTAGGAGACAGCTGATCCCTCCTCCTCTCCAACTCTTGGGAGGAGGCTGGGGGTTGAGCTCTCTGCTCCTGCTTGAATTGGTCAAAAGTAAATAAATGGGCAGCAGCACCACAGCTGGACTACTAGGGCAGGGGAGGTTCCCGTGCGGAATGCACATGGCTGACTTGGAAAGGGGCCATTGTGCAGCATGCAGCAGCCGCAGGAGCTTGCTCTCCATGGTAGGGCTCTGCCACATCTGTGTTAAGAGTATGGCTACTGTGGAGAGCTTAGTTGGCCGCCTGTCTGCATTGGAGGCAGCTGCAGGTGGCGGGGAATTTCTGGCTGTGAATGCCCTTTGGTGGAGGCTGGGACACCCGTGGTTTTAGTAGGAATGGCCATCTTCTTGTCTGCTGTTAATTCTGCCTTGGAGTGCAGAGAAGCTCCTTTTTTGCAGCTGGTGTCCTGAGACTCTCGATGCAGTTGGAGGGGGTCTGAAGAGCGAAGGCAGTCCCCTTTTTTCCCCAGAGTTTGTGTTACTGCTGTATCAGCCTTTGTAATGCAGCAAGGCCTTGGGCAGGGATTCTCTGATCGGGGCTCTTCCTCCTTGCAGGGTGGGGGGGAACTGTCTGTCTTAGCGGTGGGGAGTGCCTGTGCTAGGAGAGGTCTCTGGACTTTGAGGATGGGTTTCAATGAGGTCCTTAAGGGCTTTAGAGGGTCCATCTGATTATTTAGAGGATTTGGACCCTGAGGAGTTAGGGAAAACTCCCTGCATATTTCAGACTGAGCTCCTCTCCCTCATTGTCAAGACCTTGGTAGCTTTGCAGATTGTGGATGATCCACTGCTGGACCCCATAGAGCAGGCAGAGGATCCACTCCTTGAGGGTATTTGGAAGCCCCATTGCTTCTTTTCTGTCCCTCTTGTGGTCAAGGCCATGGTTGATGAGGAGTAGAAGGTCTTGGATGCTGGCCTGTGGGTTGGTAGGAGCATGAGTAGGCTCTACCTCATTCCTCTGGAGAAGAGGGAGCACTTGCGCCTCCCCCAGGTGGTTGCACTGGTGGCGATGGTCCCAGGAAGACTACCATTCTGGTAGAAGGAGGGGTGGCCTTGAAGGACCTGAAGGATCAGCATATGGAGGCACTACTTAAGCAGGCCTTTGAGCTTTTGGCCCTGGCCTTACAGGGTGCCATCTGTGGCTATGTGGCACAGGCCTGCCCATGTTGGTCGCAGAATATTCCGGAAACATTGCTTCCGGAGGCGGAGGCCCAGGAAGAAGCAGTCCAGTTGGAGTCTGGGACCACCTTCCTGGCTGATCTCCTCTGACTTGCTTAGGGCTTCGGCCAAGTCAGTGGCGACTGTGGTGGCTGCTAGGCAGTTCTTGTGGCTACAAAATTGGTTGGAAGATTTGGCCTTCAAGACAAGACTGAGCAAACTTCCCTTCTCGGGGAGGTTCCTGTTTGTGGAAGATTTGGAAAAGCTGATAAAGGACCTGGGAGATACAAAGGTCGCAAGGCTCCCAGAGGATAAGCCCAAGGTGGCGAGCTGGGGATCCTCTTCTAGATGCCGGGGGCATGAGGTGCAGAAATTCCACCTGGCCTGTGGGGCGAACCCCCCCCCCCCCCGAGGTCCTGGTTTCTCCTGAAAGGCCCCTCCTTTCGTGGAGGCAGTCAGGGTGGCAGAGGAGGGGTCGCAGGTGACTCTGGTGTTTCCAAGTCCTCTCAATGAAGGCTCAGGGGCCCTAGTGGAGGAGCAGTTGATAGGCAGTTACCTAACCCGATTTTACTTCACCTGGGCCCAAATTACGATGTATGCTTGGGTCCTGGAGGTCATACTCAAGGACTATGCCCTCATGTTTGCTAGACCTCTCGTGGATGCCTTCATGGTGTGTCCTTGTCAAGACCTTGGTGGCCCAAGAGATGCTCAACTGCCTTCTGTGGCGCAAGGCCGTAGTACCCATGCCCTCAGAAGAATGAGGGATGGGGCATTACTCAATTTACTTCATGGTGCTAAAGGAGGAAGGTTCCTGCTGCCCCATTCTGACAGCTGCGACCGTATCTGGATACAGCAGGGCTACAATTGGCTGTTCAGACCCTGGTGCTCAGCACCCGAGATTATTGTAACGCCTTATACGTTGGGCTGCCATATCGGGCCCTGCAGCGTTTATAAATTATTCAGAATGCGGCTGCATGGCTCCTGATGGGAGCCTGGCATTGGGAGAGTGCTCAGCCCTCCATGGCACAGCTGTATTGGTTGCCAGTGCAGCAACATGGGCTTTTTAAATTACTTATTGTCTTCAGGGTCCCACATGACTCAAGACCCAGCTATTTGCAGGTAGTACTGAATTGGTATGTTCCCCCCCCCCCCCCCGATCTCTGCAGTCGTCCCAGGCTTGCTTGTTAGCGGTGCCGGGGTTGGAACTAGTTCATAGGGCCTCCTGTTGTGACAAGGCATTTAGGGTGGTGGCGTATGATCAGTAGAATGCTCTCTCCCCTCCCCCCCCCCCTGAGCTCCATGCTCAGACATTTCTGCTGGCTTTCCAGAAATTACTGAAAACTTGGCTGTTCTCGAGGGATTGAAGGGTAGGATGGCTGTGGGGATATAGGTTCTCATGCTTGGTTATTGTGGGTGGGTGGGGGGGGGGGGTACCACACCACACCACACGTGCTACTGGAGATTGGATCCGGATGGAAGGGTAGGGATGCTGGAGGGATGGGGGATTTTTGTTTGTTGGGGCTATGCTGCTTTTATCATCGTCAGATTCTTCTTTCTCCTTTTTGTTTGAACTTTGTTCAGAAAGGTGTTTAAAACTCATGTATGTAAATAAATAAATCTGAAAGGGTTAAACGGGGCCCTCCAGGTTCCACGTTTTTTGAATGGAGACACTACGGTCCGTCATTGTGGCCGTCCAGCAAGGGGCATTTTTTACATCCTCAGCTCTTTCTGAGGGATATCTGATATTCCCATTCGTCTGGAGCATCAGTGCTGTTTTCACAATGTTTCAGGCGCTCCCCTTTGGGCTGGCCACTGCCCCTCAGGTTTTCACCAAGATGATGGTGGTGGCAGCCCTGCAGAAGCAAAGCGTTCTGGTGCACTCGTATCTCAATGGTTGATTTGAGCGAAGTCCTTACAGGAGAGTTCGGAGGCGATGACCTGCATGATTCGCCAGCTGCAGGAACTCAGATTGTGAATTTTGCCAAGAGTCATCTGTTACCTGTGCAATACCTGGAGTACCTGTGTGCCCGCTTTGACATGCATTGTGGGATGGTATTTCTGCTGGAGAGCTGAATAGTGAAGCTGCAGGGGCAGGTACAGAGGTTGCAGGCAATTTCTTGCCCGAGGGCTTGGAATTACCCGCAGCTACTCTGCTTGATGGCGGCCTCCCTAGAGTTAGTGGCCTGTGCTCAACTCCACATGTGACCCCTCCAGGTGGTGCTTTTGGCACGATTGTCCCCGCAGGTGCAGTTGATGGAGGTTTGCCTTGCTCTATTGGGGCGAGCCCGGGAGAGTTTGGATTGGTGGCTCGACTCGACCCACCTTGCGGGTGGGATGCCCCTAGAGGCCCTGGACTGGGTGGTGGTAATGATAGATGCCAGTCTCTTTGGTTGGGGGGCTCATTGCCAGGGTCAGGTGGCCCAGGGACAGTAGTCTCTGGAAGAGAGCCTCTGGCCTATCAATCACCTGGAGACCAGGGCAGTTCATATGGCCCTGGAGTATATCCTTCCCATGGTTCGGGGGCAGGCTGTGAGGGTGCTGACCGACAATGCCACAACCGTGGCTTACATCAACTGGCAGGGGGACACTGAGCTCGCTAGTGGCAGCGGAAGCAGGTCCTCTCCTGCAGTGGGCAAAGGCCTATTTGCTTTCGCTGTCAGTGGCACATATGGCTGGGACAGATAGTGTCCAGGTGGATTACCTGATCTGTCATCTCTTGGACCCAGGAGAGTTGTCCCCATCAGAGATGGCATTCCAGCTCATAGTGTTCCCATGGGAGTGTTCCCATGTTGGACTTGATGGCGACATTAGCTAATGCCAAGGCCCCCAGGTTCTTCAGCAGGTGCGGTGTGTGCATGGTGGAGGGACTAGATGCACTGATCCAGCCCTGGCCCAGAGGTGGGCTTTTCTACGTGTTCCCTCCATTGCTGCTGATTGGGTGCATCCTGCAGAGTGTTGAGGCCCACATGAGTTGTCTGGTGTTGGTGGCCCTGGATTAGCCCTGGCGGCTGTGGTATGCAGACCTGGTGCGGCTCCAGATGGCAGAACCTCTCCCTCTTCCTCAGGAGGGGTGGGCCTTCTGATGCACAGCCCTATCTGGATGCCAGATGTGGATCGTTTCTTGCTTATGGCTCTTGAAAGGGCGTGATTGAGACGTAAAGAGTATGCCCCCAAGGTGGTTGATACCTTGCTGCAGGTGCGAAAGCGTTCTACTTCTGTGACTTGGGTGGGTCTGGTGAGTTTTTGAGGCTTGGTGTCAGAGAGATATCCAGCCCCTAGGGGCCACCCTCTTGGATATTTTGGCCTTCCTGCAGGATGACCTCAAAGGGTCTGGCGTTGAACTCCATGAAGGGTGTAGATGTGGTGTTCCTGGCTTGTTTCCAAGGCTGGGTACAGGGTATGTCCCTTGCCTCTCATCGGGATGTAGCCTGTTTAAGGGGGGGGGGGGGGGCAAGCACTTGAGACCGCCTTGCCATCCCCCAATTTCATCCTGGGACCTTAACTTTGTCCTCTCTGCACTTGGAGCCTCGTTTGAGCCTCTGTCTAAAACCACCTTGAAGGATTTGACCCTCAAGGTAGCTTTTCTGTTGGCTACTTGCTTGGTACGTCTCATCTCAGAGCTGCAGGCTCTCTCGCTCAGGGAGCCTTTTTTCGTGATCACATAGGAAAGGGTGATCCTTCGTCCGGTTCCTTCCTTCTTGCCAAAGGTCGTTTTGGTGTTCCATCAGGCCTTTGCTGGTCCCCTGGACTTGGCTGAGTCTAGAGATTTACATTTACTCAAGGTCATTAGGGTGCTTAAGTGGTATTTGGAGGTGATGGAGGCCTTTCGGTGCTCGGAGCATCTTTATGCTCTTTGGGCCTCACAAAGGTGAGGCGGCAGTCAAGGCATCTATTTCTCATTGGATTCAAGGTGCTATTGAATTTATGTACTTGCTGAAGGGGCGCATGGTCTCGTTGAGGCCCCGGGCCTATTTTATCAGGGTACAAGCGGCCTCTTGGGTGGAGTTCAACTTTGTTCCGACACAGGATATTTGCAGGGAGCCTCCTGGGACTTGACATTTGTCTTTCTAGTTTGGTGCCTGTTCTAAAGATGTTGGGACAGGCGATCTCCGGGCCAGCTGATTGTGGCAGTTCTCGCTTCGTTTTTTTGTGGTTCTAGTGGTGTGCGCTGTGCTGTTGCACTGTTGGCTCTCCCCGTTGCAGACTTAGGTCTTTGGGGAGGGTGTCCTGTTTTGCCAAAGGGAAAAAATAATTCTTTAAGACAAATGGAAATACTCAATGGTCAAGTGTGCATGCTGTTCTGATGCACAACTTGTTGCAGGGCTGGTGGAGCTGTTGGAGTTTTGGGACTCCATTCTGCTGCTCTGTGAGGTTCATACTGGCTCTGCAGGGAAGCACAGGCTACTTAAGGGAAACATTTTGAGCTGCTTGTTCTCAGTCTCCCCCTTCTGGTTGGATGAGCATAATCCACGTGCCTGGACTGGACTGGAGGGATTCCAGATAAAAAAATGAGCAGGTAAGATCTAATTTCACCTTTTTATGAGGGGACCCATCCTTTTAGTACAGAAGATGGCTAAAGAGGTATCTCTTACATTACAACAAGACATGGAACCAAGGGCTGACGTTTGGGCTTCTAAAGTTTATAGATGCACCAAAGGCTACATTTGTAGTCCCTATCCATGGCCTGTTCCAAAACCATCAATTCTATGTGGTATATCCACTTACTGTTCACACAGTCTCGATGATTGTGACGTATAAGGTCCAGCTGGCAGATTCAAAAGTCCAACAGTCATATTCTGTTGTGGTAGAAGTGGCTATGAGGAAGGCTAAGAACTGTTGGGGGTTTCCCAATACTCCTTCAGGTAAAGTCCATGACTCCTAGAACAATTTGGCAAGGAGGTAACCTGCATAGCTTTTCACCGGCTTTATGTGGTCTAGTACATGCATAGAGTCTTTCAAAAAGTCCTACCTTTTCACCTAGGCTTTTGGCTCAGACTCAGCTGGCTGCCATGCTAGCAGAAGTGGATGTGTGGCATTCATGTTATATGGATGGCATATGACACCTTTGAATCCTCCTCCGCTTAAGCATTGTTGCCAGGCACCTAGCTTGATTGCATGCATCTGGCTTACATGAAGACAGATACCCTTTGTACTTGGGATTCTTTATTTGGTGATAAAGTAAGAGTGGATGTCATAAAACATCACTACTTCACTCTTCAGCTTCTTTACACCATTCCAGCCTCATCTGCAAAGTGCACGTCTTTCATTCAGTACCACAAAGAAACATAGGCCATATGGTCTGTTTCTGCTGTCATGTTTCTCTTGCTATCTGGTCTGCCCTTAGATCTTCTGTATTTGTCCTATGCTTTCTTGAATTCAGATACTGTCCTGTCTGCTACCTCCACTGGGAGACTATTCCATTCATCTAGCACTCTTTCCGTAAAAAAGCATTAACGCATATTTCTCCTGAGTCTATCCCCTTTCACCCTCATCCTATGTACCCTTGTTGCAGAGTTTTTTTCAATCAAAAGTGGCGCTCGTGCATATATGTAACGGAGGTATTTAAATGTCCATCATATCTCCTCTATCCCATCTTTCCTCTAACGTATAAATATTAAGATCGTTAAGTCTGTCCCCATATGGCTTATAATGAAGGACATGCTGCTGGATGATGGTAAACGGCATCTCACTCGGATGAAAGGAAGGTGATTAGTGGTGTGCCCCAGGGTTTGGTCCTGGAACCGGTACTGTTCAATATATTCGTGTGTGATATTGCTGAAGGGCTGAATGGAAAAGTCTGTCTTTTTGCAGATGACACCAAAATTTGCAACATAGTGGACTCCCCTGAGGGAGTGGATAACATGAGGAAAGATCTACAAAGGCTGGAAGAATGGTCTAATGCTTGGCAGTTAAGATTTAATGTGAAGAAGTGCAGTGTCATGCACTTGGGAAGCAGAAATGCAAGGGAATTGTATGCGATAGGGGGCGAGAGATTGGTGTGCATGGACTAGGAGAAGGACCTCAGAGTGATTGTTTCTGACAAGCTCAAGGTGGCGAAACAGTATGACAGGGTGGTGGCAGAAGCCAGAAGGATGCTGGGTTGCATACAGAGAGAAATTACCAGCATAAAGGAAGAGGTACTAATGCTTCTGTACAAATTGCTGGTGAGGTCTCACTTCGAATATTGTGTTCAGTTTTGGAGACCATATCTCGCAAAGGATATAAAAAGGCTGGAAGCGGTTCAGAGGAAGGCGACCAAAATGATTTGGAGCCTGCATTAGAAGGCTTATGAGAAGAGACTTGAAGACCTAAATATGTACACTCTGGAGGAAAGGAGGGACAGTGGAGATATGATTCAGACCTTTAAATACTTAATGGACAAAGAAACCTCTTCCAAAGACGGGGAAGGCTGTTAAAACTAGACGGCATCACATGAAGCTGCAAGGGAGTAAACTAAAAGGCAATGCCAGGAAATACTTTTTCATTGAAAGGGTGGTGGATGCTTGGAATGCCCTCCCGATGGAAGTGGTGGGGGCAAACACAGTGACAGAATTCAAAATGGCATGGGACAGACACAGTGGATCCCTTTATAGAAGCAGGATAAAATCAAAATAAGCATAACTATCTCTTATATCTGAACAAATAGGGGTAATCTACACGGAGCGGTGGGTGCACCCCTAAACAAAGGCATGGGGTGGAGTGACCTGCACGGATCGGCAAGTGAACCTACTCTTACTGCCTTGCTGGGCAGACTAGATGGACCATACTGGTATTTTTCTGCCATCATATACTATGTTACTATGATCTTCGCCTTGTGGATGGCTGGAGAGTTCTTCTGTGGTACTTGGAGGTTATGAAATTTTTTTGTAAGTCTGGCCATGTTTTTGTGCTGTTTGCTAAAATCTGTATGGGGAATAGAATCCAACTTGCTGTCCTGCTTGTTCATGGAGAAAGCAATTAGTTGTAGTAGGAGTTCACTATGGACAAGAGAATAAAAGTCCTCACACTCCTAGCCCCCTCTTCAAGGAGTTGAATTCTACTCTTTGCTATAATAGTATACTGAGGTGCAAATGTTGTAGGTGGAAAAGTGATATACATGTGTGGTAAAGCCTTCCAAAAACTTCAGGAAAAATCTTAAGCTGGGAAGTTTTTTTCTGCAATGGGCTTCATCTGCAATATCTTCACATCATGGGTAACTTATCCTGCTGTCCATGGAGAATTCCTGCTACAGGTAAGATAACTTAGAGCCTAATATGCAGCGAGCAGCATGTGTAAAGTGCCTGGCTGCTGCTGCACTGTAAAAGTGAAACCAGATATTCTGCACCTGATGCCAAATATCTTTCTGTGCTGAATATCTGGTTTCATTGCCAACCTCTATTGCTATCTGGTTAGCTGGATATTCAGCTGCTATCCATAGTAAAACCATAGAAAATTAGAACAGCTGTTGACATGGCATGTTTTGTCTTTGTGGTTAGCTATCCAGTTAAGTGCTGTCAAGTCTTGTCAACTCATGACGACCCTGTGGATAAGTTATCCTAAATGGTGTTTGGCCTTCAGTCAGGTGGCTATTTATTTATTTAGTCAGATTTAATATACCGCTTTATCATTAAATCAAAGCGGTTAGCACATCAAACAATCAAGAGGGGGGCTATAGTGTGAAAACATGCAGTGGAAACATCTGTATGAGTGTGGTGAGAGGGGTGTGAGATTCATTTGCGTTATATGCAAGTGATCTATGTACAGGTATGTATACAAGTGAGCTATATACAGGTCTATATACAGTTCGTATGGGTTGCAGATTTGGCTAGGCAGAGTCTGGTTCAGGTGATGTCCTTGTGATCTATGCCATTCAACCTAACATCAGAATCACAAATGTCCACAAAATGTTTAACAGTGGTTGCAAAACATCTGCGCAAACTGAGAAGTGCATGCGTTTCCCTGTTTGGACAACAGATTGATGAAGAGCGTATTTTGGAATGGTGGCAAAAATTTGGTGAGCAAAACTATCTGAGTGTTGGCATTGCTAGGGTTTGTTGTAAACTATCCCAAATCTCATCTTAATTTGTAATTTAGAAGAACTGTGCTAAAAATCATTCTGGTGAAAGCCTTCCTTCCAAAAAAGGATTGCCAATTTGATGTCTGCAGTCAGTTGGATTGTTGTAACGTTTTGGTTTTGGGTCATGCCCAGAAGGATGTTATGCATATTTAGTTGATGCAGGAAACCACTTATAAGTTGATAAAGGGACTTAGGAAGTGCGACCATGTTACTCCAATTTTGAAGGAACTTACATTGGTTTCCAGTGACATTTTAAATTGAGTTTAAAGCCATGGTATTGCTGTTTAAAATTTTGCATGGCAAGGAAACAATGGAGCTTTCTGAAAAGTTGGTCCCTTAAGTTCCCAGTCGGCCTTTAAGGTTGCAGGCAGAGAGCTTTTTGGTGGTTCTTTTGCACAAGATGTTGAGACAAATGGTTCATTGTAACAGGACCTTTTCTGTTCGGGCATTAAAAACCTTTGTTTTGAAGGCCTTTGGGGAAGGGAATGGGATGGAATGGTTGATTATGATATGGAATTGGTGGGGTTTGGATTGGGGTTGATGGGATGGATATGATTGTGGGATGTTGTATGTGATTTTATATGTATTGATTTGTACACCATTCTGGGTGGAAGTTCTATAGGGCGGTTTATAAATGTCACAATTTCTCAATTATGCAGAACAATTTTTTATTACGGCTCGTGTTCCACAGTACTTGAACCATCCTTTTTTGTGTTACACAATCAGGCTGTACATGATTTAAATTTGCGTTACTGCTTTTATTGCCTTTCACGAGCCACACTGTCATTACTTTAGCATTATCTACTTCGCTGTATGTAGTGCTTTTGTTTATGCAATTTATACAACGTTTTTTATGTGCTCTGTTTATAAATCAGTTGTTTTTAAGCGCCGCTCCACCTTGCTTTGAGACTTTTTTATTCTACACAGCCGTTTGTGCATTTTTACTCATCGTTGGTTAGTCCTCATGGGACATTTTTAAGCGCTTTTCTATTTTCACATACACTTACTAGTTACTTAATAAGTCTGTTCAGCTCAGTAGACGTTTACTCAGGCTTGATAATGATATATATTTTTTCCCTTTTCCCAGGTTAAATTCACAATACATTACACTTGTTTCCCCTGAGTTTTACATATAGTTAGGTATTCCAGAACGAATTTTTATCTGTTACCAATAGACATGTCTATTTTTATTGTTTATTATACCCATAATATGACCTTCTTTATTAATTTTTTAAATTATTTTAATTTTTTTAATTCTTCTATTGTTGTATTTTATTATATTTTTTTAAGATATACAATACTTTCATATCATGATTTTTATTATTTATCATTCTACACTGTTTATTATGCAAGGTATTTGTCTTCCCTTATGTTAGATGTAGTTTTATGCATTTTTACATGAGTTTTTATTTGTTATATATATATATAGCTGGTCATTTCTTATTATGTATTACCATGTGACTCTTAATTTTTATTGCTTAGAATAACTATTGCTTTTATTATTCATTGTTCTCAATGCTTATTGATTGTGTTTATGATTATTTATTATTATTCATGTCCCCTGTTGGTCCCTCCTTTCTACTGTTCCCTTTTTTATTGTGCTTTCATGATTTCATCGTTCGTTTTTATTATATTTATTGATATAATTATCTATGTCCCTGGATGCTGTTACCCATAGTACGAAGCTTCCCACTTCATGTTTCGAATTGCTCCCCTTTTTATGCTCTATTATATCATTTTAAGATACCCATTGTTGGTTTATTCCATGTTCGCTCAGCCCTGCGTTTTGCTTTGTTGTGTTCCATCAAGGTTTTTTACACAAAAGTTTCTTACACAATATTTCTTATGTAATTATTTATTTATTTATTTGTTTATTATATGGTATGAGTATGTTTTATTTGGTTTTGTTTCATTTTAATATGTGTGTATGTCCAACATGCCAGGTGTCCTATTGTTTTATTGTTTTACATTTTTAATTATTATCATGTAGTATTCTAATTTATTTATTTTGTTTGTTTATTAAGAGATTATTGGAGACACTCCCCCTGAGGAAGGCGTTGCCGAAACGCGTTGGGGTTTCCTTTATAATAAAGAAGTTTTATCTCATCCGACGTCTCCTGCTCTGTGTTTTTCTAAAGATATTTTTTTGCCATTATTTCCACACTCTTGAACGTGACGTGTAGCTTCACCTGCCTGACATGTGTGCGGGTCAGGCGTATCTTTGATGCCTGGTGACACGGGCGCAAGCTTGTTTCCATCCTTGAATTCCTTCCTGCAGGAAGGATTTGACCAAGGTCTGACCTTAGCTCTTTGAGTGCAGGGGGCAGCTTTGGCCTGCTTTCAAGGGCTGTTGGCGGCCTCCCACTCAGATGTGTCCAACTTCCTTTAGGGAGTGCAGCATTTGCAACCTCCCCTACTGTCTATTGTTTCACCTTGGGATTTATGTCTAATTTTTCTGCCTTAATGTTGGCACCCTTTGAGCCACTAAATCTGGCTTTGCTTAACATTGTCTGGAGGGAAAAATCCTTTTTAGTCATAATCTGTTTGGCACGTCGTATCTCAAAGTCCTGTAGGGGTCCTTATTTGTTGTCCTCAGAAGAGACAATTTTCCATCTGTCCGGTCCCTTCCTCTTTACCTAGGATTGTGTTGACTTTTCATATCAACCAGGTGGTCTCCCTTCTTTTTCCTCAGAATAGTGTAAACAGAAAGATAGAGATCTGCGTTTGGTTGATGTATGCAGGATACTTCTCAGGTACTTAAAAGTTGCTAGCTCGTTTCCTGGTCAGATAGGTTGTTCGTGCTGTTTGCTGGGCTGCGTAAAGATGAGGCAGCCTCTGAGGCTAACTAGGTGTGCTGGATAAAAAAGGTGTGGATTTGGTGTATATTTTAAGAAATCAACCTGTTCCGGAGGGACTGTGGGTTCACTGTACCTGGGCAAAAGCTTTGTCCTGGGCGGGGTGGCATTCTATTGCCCCAATTGACGTTTAATGGGTGGCAACATGACCTTGCCTCTCTACAATAATAAGAGAAAATATTTTTTTCTCAATGTGCAATCAAACTCTGGAATTTGTTACCAGAGGATGTAGTAAAAGCTGTTAGTGTAGCTGGGTTTAAAAAAGGTTTGGACATGTTCCTGGAGGAAAGGTCCATAAACCATTATTAAAAGGGACCCAGGATATCACTGCTTGACACTAGGCGAAAAGCATTCCATGCTTGTTTCGCATCACCCTGCAGCAAGTTGTTGAACCAGTCATCTTTGAAGAGCTCTCGAATCTGAGGACCCACAAAAACTCCCTCTTTAATCTTTGCTTCATTGAGTCGAGGGAATTTTTCATGCAGGTATCTGAAAGCTGGCGAAGTGCGGTCCATGGCTTTCACAAAGTTTTTCATCGAACCTAGTTTGGTGTGAAGGGGTGGTAACATGATTTTGTGAGCCTCAACCAGAGCTGGGTGCTGGATATTCTTCTCTCCAACTATTACATTTTGTCTGCGATTCCATTCCTTCCACAAGTAGTGCTAATCCCTTGCTCGGCTATCCCACTCACATAAGAAACACATGCATTTTATATATCCCTGCTGCAGTCCCATTAAAAGGGCAACTTACCTTCAAGTCACCACAGAGGTGCCAGCTGTACTTGTTATAGTTAATGGAAGTCAGTAGATGCTTTAAGTTATCGTATGTCTTTCATGTGGATGGCATGCGCTACTGGAATAGATGGAAGACTGTTTCCATTGTTCAAAAGCACAGCCTTCAGACTCAGTTTCGAAGAGTCTATAAATAGTCTCCAGTCTTGTGGGTCATGAGTGATTTTTACGACATTCATGAGGCTTTCAATATCGGAACAGAATACCAGATTCTCCAGGACCAAGCAGGAAGTCAGTCCTCACTTATGGGTGACATCGGCGCCGATGGAGCCCCCGTGTGGAGCATTTCCCCAGCTTTCTAAGAAAGCCTTTGGGAATACTGCACGCATGCGCAGTCCCCTTCCGGCCTAAAGGTGCCATCTTGCTCAGTCTTTCTTTTTCCGTGGAGCCCATCGGACGTTTGTCCGAGTCACCCGGAAAAGTTGACGTTTTTTTCAGCGATTACTTCGTCTTTTTCTCCGAGTTCGACACCGGTTTCCCTTCCTGCCGGGTTCGGTACACCAGTATTGAGCCCGTCTTCTATTTTTTTGGTTTTTGCCCTTCGTGGCTGGCGTTCGCGCCCTTTTTTTTTTGTTTTTCCCTGGAAGGCCGGTCCTTTGACCTTGCGGGGGCCCTTTTTTCCCCGATAGCTTCCAGTGGTTTCAAGAAGTGTGATCGGTGCAAGAAACTAATGTCTCTCACCGACACACACGACTGCTGCCTTCGGTGCCTCGGCCCAGATCATGACCCAATGATCTGTGGCCCGTGTGGCAAAATGTCCACCAAGGCACTTCGAAGCCGTCAGCACCAGAAAGAAAGGATTTTCTCAGATTCTGCCTCCGGCCAGCCCGGACCTCATCTGAGGCCTCGACGTCTCGGGAGTCTGATCCCGAGCATCGCCGGGGTTCCTCGGACAGGGGGTCCCCCGACCGGGAACGCAAGAGGAAGAAGCGGCTCGTGAGGGTGGCATCTGAAGAGGTCCCTGGTTCCTCGAGGGCCAGGTCTAAGACCCCCGACCGCTGTCCCGGGCCTTTGGAACAGGAGAAGCCGTCCAAAGTACCTCGTGTGGAGCCGGAGACCGTCGGACACGTAAGTCCTGTAGTCCTCGTGGACTCTCCTCCGAGGGAGCCAACGTGGGGCCCGGCGCCGCCGCCGCCAGGGCCCGAGTCGGTGGCTGCTGAGTCTCCTGAGCTTGGACTCAGGCTGACAGCCTTGGAGTGCAGATTGTCTGCCTTCATGGATCAGCAGCGGGTACTGATGGCCAGCCTTGCTGGTGCATCTGCCCCGACCACCGGGACATCGACGTCGAAGTCGACCCCGGAGACCGAGCCGATACTCGAGACCATGAAGGCTTGAAGTCGTCCTCGGTCACAGTCCCCCTCGACCTCCCGCTCGGAACCGAGGGCGTTGACGCCGGTGCCTTCCTCGACGACTCTTCGGATGAGTCAGCGTGGGAGATGGAGGACGAGGAGTCCCCCGACACTTTCCGGACTCGGTGCGTCCCTTCGGACTCACCGCAGTCCAAGCCCCAGAGTATGTCCCCCCCCCCCGGAGGACACCTGGTTCTCGGAGTTCGTGCGGGACATGGCCAAGGCATTGGCGATTCCCGCGGACCCCGAGGAGGAGCCTCGAGCCGAGGAGCTCGAGGCCCCTACAGTATGACTCTCCTCCTTAGGAGGCCTTTACTGTGCCGGTTCCTCCGATGCTGGAACTGCTCCTCTTCCGGATGTGGGAGGCACCGGCCTTGGCGCCGGTCTTGAGCAAGCGTGTCGATTCCATCTATCGACTCAATAAGAGCCCTGGCTTCCAGAAGGCGCAGCTGCCGCACCATTCCATGGTGGTGAAATCGGCCATGCATCGTCTGAAGAGCCAGAAGATGCACTCTGCGGTGCCCCCCGGCAGGAAGGCCCGGAACCTGGATGCTTTCGGCAGAAAGTGCTTCCAGGGCTCGATGCTTGCTTGTTTGCCGTGTCCAGTCCTACCAGCTGTACATGGGCATGTACTTACGAGACCTGGCGAAAGAGATTGCCGGGTTCTCTGCTGGCCTCTCTGGGGAACCTTTGCAGAGGTTCCAAACTTTGTCCTCAGGAATCAAGGACTGTTCCAAGTTCATGTCCCGAGCGGCCTACGATGGCTTCAAGGCTTCGGCTCGTGTGGCGGCAGCCGGCATCGGAGCCCGACGCCAGGCATGGCTGCAGTCATCGGACCTCGAGCCCTGGGTGCAGGACAAGTTGGTCGATGTCCCTTGCCGGGGTGAAAACCTTTTTGGCAAGCCCATTGCTGAGAAGGCGGCTGAGCTCGAAACCGAGCACCTGACTAGGACAAGGCTGTCCAGAAAGACTTCTGCCCCTTCTCACAAAAAGAAGGGGTCGGGGTAAAAAGCCCTTTTACCCGAGAAAGGCGGCTGCCTACAAACCTTTCCCTCAGTACCAAGCCTCCCCAGCTCCCAACAGGTGCAGCAGGCCAAGGGGCAGGGACATGGGCCCCGTAGGCAGAAAACCCCCAAGCCTCCGGCTCCTCCTACCCAGCAGGAGGGGTTTTTTGACTCCCACAGCATAGCCTTTCCACCTCTGCTGCCCCATTCCTGCAGAGGAGGTCGCCTAGCCCTGTTTGCCCACAGGTGGCCACCCATTATATGCTTCATTTCCAGCAGTTATCTCCTGTCTACTTCCCAGGAGGGCCTCTATGGCCTCTCCTGCACACAAACCACCTCCTCCAAGAACTTCAAGGTCCATTTTGCGCGGCATTCTAAGGATAACCGGCAAAAGTGAAGAAATAATTACCGGTAGAATGTGGGCAGCTAAGTCGATCAACTAGAGTAAGAAAAATGTTAGAGACGCTGAACATGACAGATTGAGTGATCCCCTGATGAAATCATTGACGTGAAACGCATGAATGGTACCTGGGAAGAGCGTCGGGATCCTAAATATGTTCATAATAGTGAGGTTATCCACGAGAGATAAGTAATACCTAAAGCGAGTAAAAGAGGTTGAAGTTTGAGTACTATGACCTCACTGAGTCTTTGGAGGTCATTGATGCAAAAGGGCAATCTGCTTTGAAAAAGACGAAAGTCTATGTAGCAGAGCCGTATTAGTCTGAGACCTCTTTAGTTTAATATTTATCTTAATTTTTATGGACTGTATTAAAAGATGGGAGAAATTCGCATTCACATTAATTAGTACATGAACGACTTTTTTGACTAATTGAGATCCATTGCATCTACATCGTCAAGGGCCTCTTCTTCCTCCCATGGATCTCAGGTAACTAAACATAAAAGCCGGTCCTCAAAGGGTAGCTCTCCTGCTAAGCATCGAGAGGCCATTGGCATTGCCCTTGAGGGAACCACACTGGCAAAACAGCCCCGGCGGGAGGCTTTGGCTTCCAAAGCATCGATGGGGCTTCAGGATGTTCTCAATCTTGCAAGAACTACCTGTGCCATGCTCGGGGGTTCCGGCCATTCTTACCAGTACCGACACCCAGGCATCGGCAGCATCGATAGACCAGATGTTTCTTGCTATCGAGCGCAGTATTGCAGCACTTTCAGCTGCGGTACCGGTGGTCCCAAGGGCACCAGTACCGACATCGACACCGATGCTGGTACCGACATTGACAATGCCGGTACCGATGGTACCGGCCCCGGTGGAAACTCTTCCCATGCCATCTTTGGCTGGAATTGACAAAGTGGTACTGGGTCACCTCGGTACCGACTTCGATCGGTACCGAGATCGTGCTTTGCAAGAGCATTGGGGTCAGGAGTACTTCGATTCCTCCGATTCCGAAGACTCTGACAATTCTTCTGGCACTAGAGGGTTTCTCTTAGAAGATCCCTCTTCTCCCCAACGCAGAATGTCACCTCCAGAGGACATGTCATTTCAGGATTTCATCTGTGATATGGCCAAAGGTCTTTCAATCACAGTAGCTCCTGAAGAGGAACCCAGAGCAAAGGAATTGGAAATTCTCCAATATCCTAAAGCTCCTAAGGAGGCAGCCACTTTGCCTATCCATGAAATTCTGCATAGCTTGATGCTCAGAATGTGGGAGACACCTCTGACTACTTCTCCTCACTCTAGGAGACTTGATACTATATATCGAGTTCCGCCATGTCCCGGGTTTCAGAAAACTCAGCTGCCACACCATTCAATGGTAGTGGAATCAGCCATGCGTAGGATTAAAAGTGCAAAGAGGCATGCATCCAATCCTCCAGGTCGTGAATGCAGGACTCTGGATGCTTTTGGGTGCAGAACGTTTCAAGCTTCCATGCTTTCAGCTAGGATCAGTTCATATATCCTATATATGGGAATGTTCCTCAAAGAAGTCACAGGAGACTTGGTACTTATGAGCCCATTTCTCCCAGATAAGAGAAGATTTTCTTGCTCTAGTTAGGCATGCTCAGGATGTCTCCAAGTTTGTCAATAGTGCAGCCTTTGACTGCTTCGATTGCATCAGCAGAACTTCTGCTATTGCCATTGGCACACGACGAATTGCCTGGCTACAGGCATCAGACTTGGCGACTTGGGTACAGGACAAGTTAGGCAACATTCCTTGCATGGGGGAGAATCTCTTCGGCAAGAACTGGCAGGAAAAGGCTAACGAGTTAGATGCTGACAATTCTACCTTAGATAGATTGTCAGTCTACAGCCACTCCAGCTAAAAGGAAGCCTTATAAAAAAAAACCCCTCTTTAAACAAAAATAGGAAGTTTTATCCTTCCTATACCCAGCAGAGTCAGACTCCAGGTCAGGTTGCCCAAAAGGGACAAACTAGACAGCAAAAGAAACCAAAAGGCCCGAGAGCCCAACCAGCTCTCCAGGTTCAGCCCCCTCAAGGGCTTTGACTCCTTCCTAGAGAGCTTTGCCTTCCTGCCTCTGAGGGGTCCCCACCCCCCCAATATTCCGTGCAGGTTATGCCACTTTGTCAACAGATGGTATCAGATAACAGCAGAAGATTGGACTTTGTCCATTGTAGGAGAGGGGTACAAACTTCATTTTCACAGCAACCCTCCTACAGTTCTAAAGCAATTCAATTCACAAACCTCTGCAGACAATCTGCTAGATCTCGAGGTCTCCACACTTCTTGCCCAAGGGGCAATAGAGGAAGTACCCACTCTTCAACAGGGTGCAGGGTTCTACTCCCCCTATTTTCTTATTCCAAAGAAAGCAGGAGGACATAGACCCATTCTAGACCTCAGAGAATTGAACAAATATCTGTTTCGAGAGAAATTCAGAATGATTTCTCTAGGAACTCCTCTGCCATACTTTCAAAGCCAGGACTGGCTTTGCTTTCTAGACTTAATGGATGCATACACTCACATTCTCATCCATCCAGATCACAGGAAATTTTTACGTTTCCTTTTCAAGGGAAGACATTTCCAGTACAGGGGTCTTCCTTTTGGTCTGGCTTCAGCACCGAGGGTATTCACGAAATGCATGGCAGTAGTAGCTGCATTTCTACGAACCCTGGGGATTTTTGTCTTCCCTTAATTAGACGGGCTCATTCGAGCCTCCACAGTTGCAGAGGCCAGCACTGCACTGTTATGTACAATGCAAATCCTTCAATACTCGGGATTGGTAATAAACTTCCCAAAATCTCAACTAATTCCTTTCCAATGCCTAGAATTCATAGGAGCCTGTCTGGATACCAGACAGGCAAGGGTTTTCCTTCCCACAAGCCTGGTGTCTTCGCATAATGCAGCTAGCTTCCCAAGCAGCAGGCAAATCCTCCCTCACTGTTCGGGAGCTACAGCAGTTACTGGGACTCATGGCATCCACAGTTCATGTAGTCCCATATGCTCGCCTCCACATGCGAGCAGCTCAGTAGACCCTCTCCACACAGTGGACACGGGTCATTTGTCGGACAAAATAACAATCTCTCAACGACTAATTTTGTCCCTCCAATGGTGGCAATCACTAGAAAATCTGACAGTGGGGTCTCCTTTCCATCAACCCCTCTTTCAGGCCACCCTAACAGATGCATCACAGGTGGGTTGGGGAGCACACCTGAATCATCTCTCTACCCAGGGCACCTGGACTCCACAGGAGGTTGGTTTACATATAAACCTCCTGGAATTAAGAGCAATTTATTTAGCTCTTCGAGTGTTCCATGCCCAGCTCAGCTACAAGACAGTCCTAGTCCAGACGGACAATCAGGTAGCCATGTTCTATGTGAACAAGCAGGGCGGAATGGGCTCTCTGTCGTTATGCAACAAAGCTTTACGACTATGGGCCCTCGCCAGAGAGCATCAAATTTCACCTTCTAGTGGTATACCTTCCAGGCATTCAAAACCTTTGGGCAGACAAACTCAGTCGAGTACTGCTACCTCACGAGTGGTCACTCCACCTAGACCAGGTGGCAAAGATATTTCATCTCTGGGGCACTCCAGACATAGACCTCTTTGCAAGTCCACTGAATGCCAAATTTCCCCGGTTCTGTTCCAGGATTCCGGCGCACAACTGTCAGACAAGGGATGCCTTCCTCCTTCACTGGGGTCAGGACTTCCTTTATGCCTTCCCACCCATTCCCCTCATGCCCAAAACACTCTTCAACCTTCAGAGAGACAGGGTCGCATGATTCTCATAGCACCACAATGGCTACGCCAAACGTGGTATTCCCTGCTTCTGCATATCTCTGAAGCAGCACCTCTGGAGTTAGGGCATGCTCCAGATCTCCTTTCCCAGGAGAATGGGATGCTATGGCACCCGAATCCCCAGTACCTGCACCTCACTGCCTGGTTGCTGAAGGCTTTGACCTCCAGGATCTCTGCCTGTCCCAGCAGGTAAAAGATATCCTTCAGGCTTCTAGGAAACTTTCCACAAGATGATCTTATGCCTTCAAGTGGAAACGTTTTACTATATGGTGCTCTGAGGGGATTAAACCCCCTGGTCATACCCTTAGAATCGATACTAGAGTATCTCCTTCACTTATCAAATTCTGGTTTAAAGACCAATTCTGTAAGAGTCCATCTGAGTGCAATTGCAGCTTCTTATAAGCCTCTAAATGGACAACCAATTTCCTCTCTTCCACTCCTATCACGATTTATGAGAGGCCTTTTATTAACTAAACCTCCTATCAAGCCACCACCGGTGGCATGGGATCTAAATCTAGTTCTCGGGCAGGTCATGAAGCCGCATTTTGAGCCTTTAGCCACTGCAGCCCTAACGTTTTTGACCTGGAAGGTCATCTTCCTAATTGCAATCACCTCTGCCCGTTGCATTAGTGAATTGCAAGCTTTAGTGGCTGATCCTCCTTATACTAGGTTTCATCATGATAAGGTTGTTCTTCGAACTCACCCACATTTTATGCCAAAGGTGGTTTCGCCTTTTCATTTAAATCAATCAATTTACCTTCCTGTATTTTTTCCCGAGGCCTCATGCCTCTAATGCAGAAAGAAACCTTCATACTCTGGATTGTAAAAGGGCCTTGGCCTTTTGCATACAAAGAACACAGAAACATAGAAAGTCCTCACATCTTTTTATAGCTTTTGACCCTAGTCATTTGGGACTTCCAGTCTCCAAAAGAGCTTTATTTAAATGGATTGCCCAATGCATATCCTTTGTTTATGAGAGTAAGGGTCTTCCTCTTCAGGACCATGTCACAGTTCATAATGTGAGAGCCATGGCAGCTTCTATGGCTAATCTTCACTCTGTGTCTATCGATGACATTTGTCGAGCAGCCACCTGGGCTTCGGTACACATCTTCA
The DNA here is from genome assembly GCA_033557465.1 of Ichthyophis bannanicus. Lineage (NCBI taxonomy): Eukaryota > Metazoa > Chordata > Amphibia > Gymnophiona > Ichthyophiidae > Ichthyophis > Ichthyophis bannanicus. Next base: position 452,850,256 of record CM066037.1, read on the forward strand.
CAGCCCACTACTGCCTGGATAAAGCCTCCCATCGGGATGCCGCCTTTGGCCAAGCTGTTCTTCAAAATCTCTTTCAAACCTAAACCGACTCCTACCCACCAACCCTGGTGGGATGCCAGAGATCCATGGGAGGAAGGATTCTCACCTTCGATGGTGGCACCTTCCTCGAGCTATCTCCCTGGCATCTTCAGCTAGGGAGTCCTCATATGTGAGGACTACATTCTTGCTTGTTCCTGGAGATAGCGTAGTTGCTCACCTGTAACAGGTGATCTCCGGGAACAGCAGGAATTTAGTCCTCACAACCCACCCACCTCCCCTAGGAGTTGTGTGTGTGTGTGTGTGTGTCTCTCTCTCTCTATCCTTGTCTCTTTCCTCTCTCCCTCTATCCTTTCACTCAGCTGCAAACTTAACTGAAGAGGGACAGTTGAAAAGGTGGGAAGGCAGTGCGCATGTGCTGAGATGCTCCCAAAAGCGTTCCTATTGGATGCTGGGGAGCGTTCCCGTGCAGGCTCCGTCGGTACCGACGATACACATATGTGAGGACTAAATTCCTGCTGTTCCCGGAGATCACCTTTTACAGATAAGTAACTATGCTTTTTAGGCAATAGAATTGTATTTTTAATAAGTACACTGTTCTGCTTCTGAAGAGAAGTTAACGACCCATATAGCAGAAACATTAGGTACTACACTATAGAAGTTGCTCATGGAGATTTAATTTAAATATTTAGAGCAGTAGAAATTATAGATGTGCATAGGCAAAAGCTTTTAGATTCATTTTCAGAATTTTTTTTTCTCACACAAATGCACAAATCGATTAAAGGTGATTGTGCAAATTGATTGTACATGCATTAAATCAGTCTTGCATACACTAACAATTTGAATGCTTATAACAAATGTGCATAACCTATGAGAAATATTGTTAAGTTTCCTTATGACATGTAATGTAGGTATCTGTGTTAAGGAATGTGGAATATCTTCTTTAAGGGGGGAGATAGAGCACATGGTGCTGGCCTACTCAACAAACCTTCAACTGAGGTTCTCTTAATCAATTCAGCAGGATCCTGTATTGCAAAAATGAGCATTGAAATCCTACCCACAACTGAAAACTTCCTGACATAAATTTTGTAGCCTAAGAATCTCATTGTTGGCTATACTTCTAGGTTTGAGGGGTTCTCAACTGTGTGGTCTGCAGAGATGCTTAGTAATTCAGTTTGAGCACAATGAGCAAGACTCCCCTTCTTTTGCCACAGTGAAAGGAAAAGGGAAATCCTGTGTCTCAGGACTGAATGAGACACCAAGGTACAGGAGAAGTTTCTTTTCCATAAGAAACCCGAAGGATAATCTAGATAGATCTCATCCTGTAAGCTGGGTAACACAATTATCAGGAGGACCCAGAGTGGATGATATAACTTTGTAATTTTCACTTTGTCCTAATTTGTTCCTCTGTTGGAGGTAGCAAAGACCTTTCCTAAGGAAGAGGCCTTAAGTCTCTGGATTTAGCTCAAAGCCAGCATAGATTCTTCATATTGGATTACTCCTAGTCTTAGATTTTCATAACTATCTGAATGTAAACAAATTTAGATTATGGCACACTGCATATTTTCCTACACCTTTTAAAGCTCAAAATAAAAGAAGAAACACAAGGCATAACTCAACAGATAGCAACAAACACTGGCAATTCCTTAGATACGTTTAGATTCTCATTATGCTGAGCCTAACCTCCTCCTTTAGTGTAGATAAACAAGACCACGATAGAATTTTTAAAATTGCCTTATTTGTCCTTATGTTAGTGCCATTCAGTTGTTGAAAACTAGATACAAGTCTAGCCACTGAGGCATTACATGTAACAATTGTGCTAGCAAACCTCTTTGTGTCCTGTTCATCTTAGTGATGATATGCCCCTGAACTGCACGTGCATGTGGGAGGTATTGTAAGTACTCTGTGGCTTTGTGTGCTAGCTGAGCTAGCAAACAGCCTTCATTATTGTTACATCATCTTTTGTATGGTGTCCTTATAGATATTATTCACCAGAGACAGAGACTATGCTGTTCACCAGGACTGCTGTTCTGAAAAAGCTACTAGTTGGCTGTGCTGTCTTCATTATTCAGCAATAAATGTGAATATATAAGAGCTCGGCTTTATGCACAGAAATGGTCTCCAAACTGCTGCTGAGATGAAGATTTGTGTCAACATTAGTCCTAAAGAGAACAAATAGCTTTAGAAACAAATTTGTGTCTCAATGGACTGTTTTCTTGGAACAGTTGTATGACACGCACAAGGTTGGTCAAGTTCAAGGTTTATGAAGTGAGCAGAAAAAAAAGGCTGTGCGCAAAAGGCAATTTCTGAAATGCTCCCATTGAAGCATTTCTATGTGAATAATCTTAGAGGCAGGTATATTTTAACCTTGAACAGTTTGGTGCTAAAGTAGAGCTAGTATTCCATGTATATACATCTAATTGCACCAATTTCAAGGCAGCTTCATATTTATGTATACTTTAGAGTATCCTGTTAAGTCTTAAGTCATTTATTTAGTACACGTGAATCAACAGGCTACTCATAGAGCAGAATGGAGAAGAGATTACTGTAAGCTTGCTTGTTTTTTCTTTCCTTTTTGTAGACAGTTTTGACAGGGCCTGACTATTCACCACTTGTGGTGTTCTTGAACATTGTGATTAGGATTAGAAGCCCTGTTTGTGTGAAAAGTACTATGGAATTTTTTAAAAAAATTTCCACAGCGTAGACGAGACCTTGATTTACTGTCTCATCTAAATGGGTCCCTGTGGCAGTATATTTGGAAATATTGATTTTGAACTGACCCAAGTAACTTAAATGACAGCAAATGAAAATCGGTTAGCTTATCTAGTCTGCCCAATTATGCAGGTCTGCACTGGTAAGGGTATTTTTTTTTTAGTTGCCAACCGTAGAAGCTTGTCTGCTTGTTGGATATGCTCCTTACTCCATTCAGTATTAGAAAGGTAAAATATTAAATGATTAAAGAGTAAGTGATGACTTACTGCTTAGCTCATTAACTGTTTGGTCATGGTTTGGGAGTGAGTGCTTTTGGCTTCTTTCTGTACTTCCTCCTGGTTGACTGCATGGTTTTTATGACTGTCCCTCTATTGGGGTAGGCTGGAGCACTATTGATAAGCCTGGATAAATGCATATGTATTGGTATCCAGGGGGACAGTTTCTGATAGTTTGCTTCAGTCTTCCTGTTTAAATAGTTAACCATTTCAATTTTTGTATTTTAAATGGTTAACTTTTAAGTGGTGGTTTTATCTGTAGTCATTATATTAGTTCTGTCCTGGATAGAGGCATATCCAAGTTCCCATATATGTAATCCAGCATCCAATTATCCCACTTCCCTTAGCATATTATCAAGCTTAATACTTGTCTAAATTGTTATCAAAACAGATGAGGCTGTTGACCATAGTGAGCTGGGAGTACCTTTCCTGGATTATCATGATTTCTTGCAGAATGCATGTGTTGGAAAAATAAATACAAGCGTTTTTATAAAAACATATGGTGGTGGTTAAATGCTTTTGGGTCAATGTCAACCACATAAACCAGGAAGAAAACGTACATGGGGAAATGAGAGGCAGCAAACAGCAGTCTGTATTGTATGCCATAGCTAAAGTTGGTTTTTGGGTTTTTTTAATTCAAGTAAGGGGAAAATCTCTTACCCCATATTTATTAAAGCTATATATAGAAAGAGGGAAGGTACACAAATACATTTTAAAGTAAATGAACATCATTTAACAATGTGCATAGCACAGTCAAATCCAAAGTAATCAAGATTTTATTTTAATTTTTTTTAATATAATATGCATAGAAACATTAATATCACTACTTTCCAAGCTGGTAGATGATTGATACAGGATAATGGTGGGTATATAAGTACAGAATATACTCAAATCCACAGTTTAACAATAACAATATGGTTTTCAACCCTCCAATGCTTCTGGCTTAGACTGTCTCGTACAGTTCAGAATGGGGGGTAAAAAAGTTGACGCCCCTGAATCTTAGATGTCTCCAGGGGGACTTGAGGGGAAAAACTGAATAGTGATAAACCACATCCCCTTCATTTGAGTAACCCTTCAAATGTTGGGGAAATGCAGTACAGCATATGTTTGCAGTCATTTCCTTTTGAATCAGTTGCTATGAAACGTCAGAATTTTTCTGTGTAACCTAAAATCTCCAGGAACAAGCAGGAATGTAGTCTTCACATATGGGTGATGTTGGCACCGATGGAGCCTGCATGGGAACACTCCCCAGCATCCTATAGGAAAGCTTTAGGGAGCATCCCACTGCACATGTGCTGCTGTCTTCCCGCCTTTCCAACTGTCCCTCCTCAGTTTTTCGTTTTTCGCGGAACCTACTGGGAGCAATTTCTGTCACTGCAGAAAATCTTTTTCTTTTTGTGGTGTGTCTGCCTTCCCATCGATGCCAACACCGGTAACTTCAGTGTTCTTTTCTTTTTTTTTCTTGCTAAAAAAAGGGACTTCTTGGAGGGTCTTTGCCCTCTAGGTGCTTAGGTGCCATTTTGGGCCTTAGCCCCTTTGTTCCTCAGAATGGAGAAACCAACTAGTGGTTTCAAAAAGTGTTCCAAATGTAGCAGTACCATTTCTGCTACCGACACCCATGACTGGTGTCTTAAATGTTTGGGACCAGACCATTCACCGTCGGAATGTCTCCTTTGTAGAAAGATGACAGAGGGGCCTGCAGAATAGAGCTGTGAAACTCGGCACCCTCTTTGCCTCGGATGCAATGTCCTTGGCATCGACGTCATCCAGGGCTTCATCTTCCTCTTACGGATCTCAGGTAACGAAATCCAGATCTTCTTCGAAGACTGGTCGGTCCTCAAAGGGAAGATCTCCTAAGCATCGAGATGCTTTAAGCATTGCCCTAGAGGAGACTACACTGGCCAAACAGCCCCGGAAGGAGGTCCTTGCCTCCAAAGCATTATCGGGGTCCCAAGATGTTCCCGAGGCATTCACCTCTGGAGAGCTCTTGGTACTGTGTTCTGGGGTCGTGGCTGAAAGCTCAAAAAGCGCTTCTCAAGTATGCCTTCGGCATCTATTGAGAAAGTGAAAGTGCCGAAGGCATACTTGAGAAGCGCTTTTTGAGCTTTCAGCTGCTGGCTCTTGTTACAATGTCCTGACTGCCATTGGAATATACAGGATATGCAATTGCATCTTAATTGGTATTGCTGACTGCCAAAACTTGGCCAAGTCGGGTCTGTACCTTTGAAGGTTTTATGAAATAAAAGGTTTCTTTGTTTTTAAGAGGTGTGGCCGTGTCCTCCCTGCGCTGTTCTGGTGTCTTCTTAGCTGATAACCAACCCAGACTGTATAGTAGATCACCCATAACATCAGTACTTTAAATCACATGTTGAAGTACGTCTAAAACATAGGTGCAGCAGTCATGTTGGAGGGACTCTCTTCCACCGTTCCCAAGATTCCCTGATGTGACACGAATTTCAGCTTCAGAGGGTACAAGACCACCACCTTTCCAGATGCAGCAGTATTTCCAGCATGACCTACATTAGAGGTGGTAGGGTATGCTGCTGTCAGAGACTGAGAGTGAATTCAAGGTTTGGGAAGGACTGAACACTGCTTAGAAACACTTGGGTTCTGACTAGCAGGTCCACTGAAATAAGTTGATTTTGATGTGTAAATCTTTCCTTGTGCTTGAATGTGTATGAAATTGCTCGCCGAAAAGTAGTAAATGGTTTGACAACACTAGAGCTCAGATTACATATTTTGCTGGGAGCCCAAGTGTGTGTTTCTTTTTTTTTTTTTTAATATTATTTATTAGGAACTACTTTTTTCTTTTTGATTCTATCTCCATAAACGTGAACAACAAGGTATAAACATAAGCATATATACCAGTCAGAACTGCTGTTTTTAAATTATTTCTATCCAGCTACTCACCAAAATTATCTGTATCTAATTTTTATGTATTTATTTTTTATTTAGTTAACACATTTGCAGTGGTAGTTCAAGGCAAGTTACATTCACAGATAAGTATTTTCCAGTCCCCAAACGGTTTACAGTCAAAGTTTGTACCTGAGTCGGTGACAGATTAAATGACTTGCCCAAGGCCACAGTGTGTTAGAAGGCACATCAGACATATACCAGTCATGCAGATTCTGAAAACTGAATGAATCAAGTTGAAAATAGATCTCTCATGGTGGTTTCTGTGTTACCTGAGCATCTGTTAGAACTGATCTGTAGACTAGCACTGGTTGACCTTGAAAATTCGCTCTGAGCACATTAATGACTGAACAGCAGGACATAGTAGTCTTGGTGAATCCATGCTTTCTAGAACTTAAGTAGAAGTCTCCCAGTGACTAATGTTAACATAAATGTTTGCCAAATATACATTGAAATTATTAACCACACGAGATCTGTCCCTCTTCCCCACCTGTAAATGCTATTTTACAAATTGGCCCTTGTAGTTCTGTTTCGGATGACATCCAAAAAGGTTTGTGTTCTGTAAAGTCTTAATTTTATTTATCAGCTTTTTTGGAGGAAATAAAGGTTGTGAACAAACTTGTGTTATGAGGAATTGGAGGCAGGGGCAGTGAGGCTTAACTGTTCTATTTTGAATGGAATTCTGAAAGTGTTTTGACTTTTTGGAAGGAATTGGTTTGTACCAGCAAGGATCTGGTTGAATCCAGATCCAGAACAGCCTAAAGAGAAATAATGGATACTTAATTACTTTATTTGTGTAATGTGACTTTGTCACTGATTCCATTAGCCTTTAGACCACAGGGTCATGCTCATTTTTTTTTTTAGAGAGGGAAAGGGATTAGAGAAGTTAAGTTAGAGCAGCTAAGTTCACATCACTTTCCCTGCTATTTCTTAAGAGTAAAGCAGTTTATCCTTTTGAAGACTAACTAGAATACTGAAATCAGTGCTGCTCTGTCCTCCTTTTTTTGTACAAAAAGGTTTGCTCATATTTTTCTACTGTCTGTCCTTGCCAAACTTCTGAAGATTGTGGTACACATACTAAAGCAACAATACTACCAGTCTGTTAAATTTGAAATTATAATATAATTAGTAAGTAAAACTTAACCCAATTCTTGAGCATTAGCAAATAACTGAAATGGCTCAAAGTTCCTTTTTTAGAAATTAGGGTGCTTTTGCATCTTCACTGTAAGTGAACAGAATACATTTTCAAACCACTGAAAGCCTATCCCAAATTTTCTAACAGTGTAACTTGTAAGAATATATGCATATCTTCGCAAGCCAAACAAAGAAAACATGAAATTATCACACTGATTCTTATTTATAACCTGCTTTCCAAAAGCTCCAATAAATATATCTAGGGCAAAAAGATTTTGGGACTGTGAAATCTATTGCTTTTTGTAATTTCTCTTTCTTTCTTTGTAATCTACTTGGGGCTGCTCTGTAAGAGTGGATAATTGAGCTTAGATGCTTAAGAAATAGCATAAGTTTAGAGTAGGTAATAATAATAGTACTTTGGTTCTTTAATTTTGTTTCTACATTCCATAATTGAAGCTGTATAATAAGGTCTAAAAGCATCTTATCTGCTATATTCATACCTGGTTGATGGGTAAGATGGACAAATGTGGGGTGTAATTAGTAAACTGTTGATAGATCCTCCTCACTGCTATACCCATTTGTTAGTGTGCTTCAGGGCACTGTCCTGTGCTCTTTCCTCTGCAGGCAATCCTTCAGTATTGATTGCATCTCCTGACTTTCAGTACTATCTTTATGCTGATAACTCCCAGATTTATCTTTCTACATCAGAAATTTAATCAGGAAGCTTTTCCCAAACTTCAGCCTGCTTGCCAGATGTTATTGTCTGGATGTCTCACTAGCACCTTGAACTAGAATTTGTTTATTTATTTACATTCTCTTATATACCGCGCTATTCTGCATCAGTGCGGTTTACATTGAACAAACTGAAATTACATTGAACAGGGCATTATAACTTGGAGATAACCCATGTTCCCTGTAAAATAGTTATGGAGGGTTAAGTGGCTTGCCTGAGACCACAAGGAGCATCTGTGGGACTAGAAACCCCAGTCCTTCCGGTCCAAGGTTGCTGTCCTCTAGTGGGATTTGAACCCCCGACCTTCTGGCCTGAAGCACCTTTCCCCAACCACTAGGCCACTCCTCCACTCATGGCCTACACAGGATTGACTTCCTTTCGTGAATCTACTGTCTCTCTTCAATCTCTGTCTCCATGGGTGCAACTGTCATGCTCTGTCCCCTTAGCCTTGAATCATCTACAACTCTCTATACCTCCAAAGTATTGTTAAAACATGTCTGATTTCTTCCATAATTAACAAAATCTGTTCTTTGTTTCTGAACATGCTTCCGCAACTCTTCTACTCTCATCACTTCTTGCTTAGATTATTGCAGCCTCCCCTTTAAACGTCACCAACTGTGCATAAAAATTGCACTTAACTACCTTAGTTTCTCTCGTTTATTTTTGGAGAGTTAAGGATTTTAGATTCTTGATAAGAGCTGTTTCAGAAATACACAAAAGTAAAGCAAATTTTCCTTATTACTAGCAAATAACAAGTGCATTAAAAAATATATTAGAAATTAATGTTTCAGACTAGTTCTGAAAGTATTTCTGAACCCTGGAAATTGCCATAGAACAGTTGTAACAGTCATGACCAGATTGAAGCATGTCTTTACCCACCCCCTATTTTTTTTTTTTTAAATATATAAAGTATGCACTATGGGGGTCATTCCAGAACACAAATAAGTCAGACGTGAAGGATAGACTTTATCTCCAGGAACAAGCAGGAATGAGTCTTCACATATGGGTATCGTCGGTACCGATGGAGCCTGCGCGGGAACGCTCCCCAGCGTCCAATCAGAACGCTTTTGGGAGCATGCTGCATGCTGCCTTCCCGCCCTTCCCAACTGCCTCTCCTCAGTTTTCCGTTTTCCGCGGAGCCGGCAGGACGTATTCCTGTCACCGCAGAAAATTCTTCTTTTTATTTTTTTACTTTTTTGTGGTCGCGTCTGCCTTCCCTCGACACTACTGGTACCGCTGGTACTTTTCTTCTTTCCTTAGAAATTTTTTCCTGTTTAGTGCCTGATGGTTTCTAGGCCACTAGGCTCTACCCTTCCGTTATGGAAAAGCCAGCCACTATCCTTAAGAAATGCTCAAAGTGTGGCGGTACAGATATTTTTTCAGACACTCATACTTGGTGTCTAAAATGTTTAGGTCCTGACCATTGTCCTCTGGACTGTCTCTCCTGCTGGAGCTCAAACAGAAGAAGTCTTCAGAATCGAGCAGAATTCGATACCCGGTTCACATCCCCTTTCATGTTACCAGCTGAAATATCTTCTTCACAGAATCAGGTAACCAAACAACAGTCTGTAAAGACTAGCCAGTCCTCGAGTGGTAGATCTCCTTTCCAGTATCGAGATGGCTTCGGCCTTGCCCTCGAATCTTGGCAACAAAGCCCCGGCGGGAGTCTTCGGGCTCCAGAGCACAAACGGGGCTCCGGGTTGTTCCCGATGTTCTTACCTCGATGAACATACCCGGGCCATGCTCGGTGGTTGTGGCCACTTCGGGTGGTACTGACACCCCGGCATTGGCTAAGGTGATGGACGAAACACTCCTCACTGATGAACATAGTCTAGCACTCTCGGCTACTTCGGTACTGCTAGAGTTGCTTCAGACCGTTCCTCGAGTATCAGTATCGCTTTCAGCACCGGTACCGGCATCAGCATCTTTGTTGGTACCGTCCATGCTTACTTCGACAGAATCGCTTCCCTCGATGCCGAGCCTGGAATCGATCTCTAGCATGGAAGATTCGGTACCGACTCATCTCGGTACCGACCTCGGGTGGTACCAAAGACACTGCTTTAAAGAAAATCCGATGCTTCATCCTTTTCAGTCTTCCGATCCCGATGACTGGGATGAATCCATCGGTACCAAGGCTGTTTTTTCCACAAGTCTAGCCTTTACCCCTCATTTCAAAGAGTCCTCTTCTGGGGAGGTTTCTTTTCAAGCTTTTCTGCTTGATATGGCAAAGTTACTTGCCATTTCTATACCTGGTAAAGAATCCTTACCGGGGAATTCAGAGACACTGCATTTTCCCTGGATTTCAAATGAGGTGATCATGCTTCCAGTGCATCAGATCTTACTAGATCTACTGTTTAAAATGTGGGAAACTCCCTTAATGGTATCCCCACATTCCAAGACACTTGACACTATGTACGAGGTGCCACCTTCTCCAGGTTTTCAGAAGACTCAACGTCCTCATCATTCTATTGTTGTAGAATCAGCAATGAGGCGTATTAAGAGTGCAAAGAAGCACTCTTCTTATCCGCCAGGTCGTGAGTCTAGGACTTAAAATGCCTTTGGACGTTGATGCTTCCAGGCATCCATGCTTTCAGCAAAAATTACCTCATATATTTTCTATATGGGATTATCTCTTGAAGAAGTGAACCCTTTTCTTCCAGAGCATAAAAGAGCAGACTATTCCTTATTAGTCAATCATGCTCAAAATATCTCTAAGTTTCTTAATCGTGCTACCCTGGACTGTTTTGAGTCTATTAGCAGAACCTCTGCTATAGCCATAGGAGCACGACGCTTAGCCTGGCTCCAAGTTTCTGACTTGGATAGATGGGTTCAGGAAAGGCTGGGAAATACTCCTTGTACTGGTGAAAATCTCTTCAACAAGGAGCCTTTTTTTCAAGCTAATCAGTTGAACACTGATGCTCTTTCTTTCAGAGGATTGTCCAAACTCTCCTCTATCCCAGCTAATAAAAAATCTCATAAAAAGCTTTATTCCCCCAAGGGGGGAAAAGTTTTATCCATCTTCTACCCATTCTACTGATGTTTCCAAAGATGGGCAACACCACACCAGACTAAGAAAGTCAAAACCTCAACAGGCTCAGTAAACCCAGCAATCGCAGGATTTCTGATATTTTATTCACTTTTTCTGTGTGAGGTTTAGAACTTGAACCTCCTCCTTTTCAACAGAAGCATCTAAAGGTCATCTCATTCATGCTGAGATATCCGTCATACACTGATTCAATCCTCGCCTCTGGGTATAGATCTCTTGCTACAAGAGAATCTATCCTTCTAGCTAAAAGCTATTAGGGACTATCATACCCCAGAGATAACAGGTTTCTCTTTTTAAAACAAAAAAGAGAACTAACAATAGGGTGAACTATAACTTTCGCCTTGTCAGTTTTCCTGTATGAGGATATCTCATACTTTTAACTGCAGGGGTACCCTATCTTTTCAAAGGCTTACTAAATTGTAGGTCTTTTCAACTCTGTATTAATTTCTATCCCTCTTAGTCCAGACACTTAGTCTCTAAGAGTATTACTAATCAACTGGAGGGCTTATCCTCTAAGCCATAGGTTTTCTTCAGAACCTACTCCAGTAACTAGTTTTCATACAGAGTTTTTCCCCCTTTTTTGCAGTTCATCTCCTTCTCACATATCTTTTTAAGGCAGCTGTTCGCACAGAAAGTGGGAATTTCTACTCCAAATTATGTCTGTTGGTCCTCTCCAACTCATGGGACCTAACTTTTCTCCAGGACCAAGCAGGAAGTCAGTCCTCACATATGGGTGACATCGACGTTGATGGAGCCCTTGCAGAGCATCTCCCCAGCTTTCTATGAAAGCCTTTGGGAATGCAGGCACGCATGCGCGGTTCCCTTCCCGCATAAAGGTGCCATTTTGCTCAGTCTCTCGTTTTCCGTGAAGCCCATCGGACGTGAGTCCTAGTCATCCCAGAAAATTGTTGACTTTTTTGCGATTCTTCGCCATTTTTTCTTCTCCGGTTCGATGCTGGTTCCCCTCCCGCCGGGTTCGGTACACTGGTATCGAGCCCGATCTTCTTTTTGCGGTTTTTGCCCTTAGTAGCTGGTGTTCGTGCTCTTTTTTCATTTTCCCTGGAAGGCTGGTCCTTTGACCTAGCGGGGACTCTTTTTTTTCCCTGATGGCTTCCAGCGGTTTTAAGAAGTGTGATCGGTGCAAGAAACTGATGTCTCTCACCGACACACATGACTGCTGCCTTCGGTGCCTCGGTCCTGATCACGACCCTAAGACGTGTGGACCATGTGGGAAAATATCTTCCAAGGCATTGCGAAGTCGTCAGCACCAGAAGGAAAGGCTTTTTTCTGACTCGGCCTCCGGCCGGGCCCAGACCTCATCTGAGGCCTCGACATCTCGGGAGTCGGATCCCGAGCACTGTCGTGGCTCCTCGGAGAGGGGGTCCCCCGACCGGGACGCAAGAGGAAGAAGCGGCTCATGAGGGCATCGTCGGAAGAGGTCCCGGGTTCCTCGAGAGCTCGGTCTCAGAACCCTGACAGTCGCCCTGGGCCTGTGGAACAGGAGAAGCCTTCCAAAGTTCCTCGACTGGAGCCGGAGTCTGCTGGACAGGTAAGCCCTGTAGTCCTCGTGGACTCTTCTCCCAGGGAGCCGACGTCGGGCCCGGCGCTGCCATGGCCCGAGTTGGGAGCTGCTGAGTCTCCTGAACTGGGTCTTAGGTTGACAGCCTTGGAGAGCAGACTGTCTGCCTTCATGGAACAGCAGCGGGCACTGATGGCCAGCCTGTCTGGCGCATCTGCCCCGACTACCGGGACGTCGACGTCGACCCCGGAGACCGAGCCGATACTCGAGGCCATAAAGGCTCGAGGTTGACCTCGGTCGCGGTCTCCCTCGACCTCCCGTTCGGGACCGAGGGTGTCGACGCCGGTGCCTTCGGCGTCGGGGCGGGTGCTCGCAGGCCCCGCGAGGTCGGACCCCGATTCCTCATCGGATGAGTCCGCATGGGAGACTGAGGATGAGGAGTCCCCCGTCACCTTCAAGACTCGGTGCGTCCCATCGGACTCACCGCAGTCTGAGCCCCGGAGTAGATCCTCTCCAGAGGATACCCGGTTCTCGGAGTTTGTTCGGGATATGGCCACTGCGTTGGCTATCCCTGCGGACCCCGAGGAGGAGCCTCGAGCCGAGGAGCTTGAGGCCCTGCAGTACGACTCTGCTCCGAAGGAGGCCTTTACTGTCCCGGTTCCTCCGATGCTGGAACGGCTCCTCTTCCAGATGTGGGAGGCACCGGCCTCGGCGCCAGTTTTAAGTAAACAGGTTGATTCGATCTATCGACTCCGGAACAGTCCTGGCTTTCAGAAGGCGCAGCTACCGCACCATTCCATGGTGGTGGAATCGGCCATGCATCGCCTGAAAAGTCAGAAGATGTACTCCGCGGTGCCCCCTGGCAGGGAGGCCCGAAACCTGGATGGTTTTGGTAAAAAGTGCTTCCAGGGCTCGATACTTGCTTGCCGTGTCCAGTCTTACCAGCTGTACATGGGCATGTACTTGCGAGACCTGGCCAAGGAGCTGGCCGGGTTCTCTGCTGGTCTCTCCGGGGAACCCTTGCAGAGGTTCAAGTCCTTGTCCTCGGGGATCCGGGAATGCTCTAAGTTTATGTCCCGTGCTGCCTACGATGGCTTCGAGGCTTTGGCCCATGTTGCGGCAGCCGACATCGCGGCTCGACGCCAGGCATGGCTGCAGTCATCGGACCTCGAGCCATGGGTTCAGGACAAGTTGGTCGATATCCCTTGCCGAGGTGAAAACCTTTTTGGCAAGCCCATGACCGAGAAGGCCGCACAGCTCGATCGAGCACCTCACACGGACAAGGCTGTCTAGAAAGAATTCTGCCCCTTCTCACAAGAAGAAGGGCTCGGGTAAAAAGTCCTTTTACCCGAGGAAGGGCACTGCGTACAAACAGTACCCACAGTATCAGGCTGCCGAAGCTGCCCCACAGGGTCAGCAAGCCAAGGGACAGGGTAATGGGCCCCGTAGGCAGAGGACCCCCAAGCCTCCGGCCCCTGCTCCCACTCAGCAGGGTGGGGGTTTTTGACTCCTTAGGCATAGCCTCTCCGTCCCTGCTCTCCCAACCCTGCACAGGAGGTCGCCTCGCTCTGTTTGCCCACCATTGGCCACTCATCACTGGAGACAGTTGGGTATTAAGAATAGTCCACAAGGGCTATGCACTACACTTCCAGCAACTGCCGCCTCCTTACTTTCCAGGGGAGCCTCCAAGGCCTCCCCTGCACCCAGATCTCCTCCTTCAGGAGCTACAAGGTCTCTTGGTGGACAGGGCAGTGGAGCCTGTGCCTCCCCACTTACAAGGCCGAGGGTTCTACTCCAGGTATTTCCTAGTACCCAAAAGAACCGGTGGCCTTCAACCTATTCTAGATCTCCGAAACCTCAGCAAGTTCTTGGAGAAGGAAAAGTTCAAGATGCTTACTTTTGGAACCCTTCTGCCCTACCTCCAGCAGGGAGATTGGCTATGCTCCTTAGATCTAAAGGATGCGTACACTCACATCCTCATTCATCCAGACCACAGACAGTACCTCAGGTTCATTGTGGGAGGAAACCATTATCAGTACAGAGTACTGCCTTTTGGCCTCACCTCCGCTCCCATGGTCTTTACCAAATGCCTGGCGGTGGTGGCGGCCTACGTGAGAAATCAGGGTATCTTTGTCTTCCCTTATCTGGATGACTGGCTCATCAGGGGTCAGACGTGCCAGGAGGCCAGACAAGCCACCCTCAGAACTATTGCTCTTCTTCAAAGCCTGGGGTTTGTCATAAACTTCGCAAAGTCCACTTTGCTCCCATCCCAAAACTTGGAGTTCATAGGGGCAAGGTTGGACACTGCTGGCAAAGGCATTCTTGCCCGAAGACAGAGCCCAAAGGCTGATAAGCTTGGCAAGTCAGTTTCTCAGCAGGTCACTGGTCTCCGCCAGACTCTGCCTGAGGCTTCTAGGCCACATGGCTTCGACAGTTCATGTGACCCCCAATGCCCGGCTCCATATGAGGCCTGCACAGTGGTGCCTTTGGTCTCAGTGGTCACAGGCCACAGGCAGCCTCAGAAACAGGATAAGGGTGTCCAGACAATTTCTGAAGTTCCTGAGCTGGTGGCTCCATCCACCCAATCTGCTGCAAGGGGTGCCTTTTCAGATTCCTGGATTCACAGTGATGCTGACCACAGATGCCTCCTTGCAGGGCTGGGGAGCTCATTGTCTGGGCAAGTGCACCCCGGGCCTGTGGTCTCCCTGGGAAGCCGCACAGCAGATCAATTTCCTGGAACTCTGGGCTATTTGGTTGGCCCTTAAGACTTTCTCTCCAGCCCTGGCTCATCATTTTGTCCTGGTTCAAACGGACAACCAGGTAGCCATGTTTTATGTGAACAAACAGGGCGGAACTGGGTCCAGGCTCCTTTGCCAGGAAGCACAAGACCTTTGTTTGTTGGCCCTCAAGCACAACATGCTCCTCAAGGCTGTCTACCTCCCTGGCCAGGAAAACTACCTGGCCGACAAGTTGAGCAGGATTCTGCAGCTCCATCCTTTGGTGGTTCAAAAGATTTTCCTGAAATGGGGACTTCCATCCATAGATCTGTTTGCCAGTCCACTGAACAAACAGCTGCCAAAGTTCTGCTCCAGGCAACCACATCCTCTGCGAGTAGCAGCAGATGCTTTTCTACTTCCATGGTCTCAGGGCCTCCTTTATGTGTTTCCTCCCATGCCCTTGGTGGCCCGAACCCTGTTCAAGATTCTTCAGGACAAGGCCTCGGTCCTGCTGGTGGCTCCCAGGTGGCCGAGACAGCCTTGGTTTCCACTTCTGCTTCAGCTGACAGTGGATCCCCCACTGCCTCTGGGGTTGCAACCCGACCTTCTCTCTCAGGATCAGGGTTCCCTTCTGCACCCCAATCTCAAAGCTCTCAATTTGATGGCCTGGAGGCTGCAAGGGTAGTTTTGGCTCCCTGGGGCCTACCTCAGGAAGTTGAGGTTGTCCTAGCCTCTAGGAAACAGTCCACTAGGAAAACCTATGCTCTCAAATGGAAGAGGTTTTCTCTGTGGTGTCAGCTACGTACAGAGGAGCCTTTCTCCTGTACTGTACCAGTAGTGCTTCAGTACTTACTGCACTTATCAAATCAGGGACTTAAGTCTGATTCTGTTCGGGTCCACCTCTCAGCTCTAGCAGCTCACCACTCATTGGTGGAAGGACATTCTCTGTCGGTTCACCCCTTGGTGTCCTGGTTTCTCAGGGGCTTGCTTTTGCTCAAGCCTCCAATCCGTCCTCCTGCTCCTGAGTGGGAATTGAATGTGGTCTTGCAACAACTGACTCGCCCACTTTTTGAGCCGATGGCTACTTGCCCTCTACGTTCCTGTCCTGGAATACACTCTTCTTGGTAGCCCTAACCTCAGCCAGGCGAGTGAGTGAGCTTCAGGCCCTGGTCTGTGACAGGCCTTACACCAGGTTCTATAAGAATAGAGTAGTCCTCAGGACTCATCCAAAGTTCCTTCCAAAGGTTGTCTCCTCTTTCCCCCTCAACCAGGAGGTGGTCCTTCCAACATTCTTCCCTAGGCCTCATGCAAGCCAGGCTGAAGCAGTTCTGCATACCCTGGACTGTAGGAGGGCCTTATCCTTCTACCTTGACCGTATGCAGGGGCACAGAAGGGCTACTCAGCTCTTCATCTCTTTTGACCCTAATAACTTGGGGTTAGCTGTGTCCAAGCATACCTTGTCCATCTGGGTGGCTGACTGTATCACTTGGGCTTACAGGGCGGCTGACCTTCCTTTGCAGGGTCGGGTCACAGCCCATCGTGTCAGGGCAATGGCTGCCTCAGTGGCTCATTTCCGCTCTGTACCGTTGATGGACATCTGCAGGGCTGCTACTTGGTCTTCCAGCCAGACTTTTGCGGCCCATTACTGTCTGGAAAGGGAGTCCCGTAGGGACAGTGCTTTTGGCCAGGCAGTACTCTGGAATCTCTTTGAGGTTTAGGCAACTCATGCCCTCTGTTGGGCTACCGGTGGAGGTTCTGTCAGTGAAAAAGCCTTTCTTTGATGCTGGGACTAGAGGGAGTTCTCTTGTTCAGCTTGGGTAACTTGGTAGCCCAGAGCTAGGGAGTCACCCATATGTGAGGACTGACTTCCTGCTTGGTCCTGGAGAAAGAGTAGTTACTCACCTGTAACAGGTGTTCTCCAGGAGCAGCAGGAATCAGTCCTCACAACCCTTCCTCCTCCCCTGGGAGTTGCAGTTGTACATAGTTTATTTTACATTTTTGTGTGCTGTTTTTAAGCTATGTTATTTGACTGAGCAAAATGGCACCTTTAGGCCTGCATTCCCAAAGGTTTTCATAGAAAGCTGGGGAGATGCTCCGCAAGGGCTCCATCGATGTCGATGTCACCCATATGTGAGGACTGATTCCTGCTGCTCCTGGAGAACACCTGTTACAGGTGAGTAACTACTCTTTATGCTGCCTTAATGACAGATAAGTCCAAAGGAGATCCAGAACTCATTTGGACTATATATTGTTGCAGGCATCAGGCCTGTTGACTATTCTTACCACATTCAATTCTTTGGGTTCCAATAGAATAGATACGGTTGCACACTGGCAGTTCAATAGCCTGATCTAAGCAACCTACAACATGCTCTCTGCAATTCTACAACAAAGCTCTGCAATTGTGGGCCTTTACCAGAGAGCTTAAGAGCTACTCCTATAGGTAGCTGGCCAGATACTCAATAAGCAACAACCAGTCTGAGGCGTGAACAGATGGAAAGACAGAGTCCTTTATTAGGCCTTTGACTGCCCTGGCAAAGGCCTAATAAAGGACTCTGTCTTTCCATCTGTTCACGCCTCAGACTGGTTGTTCTTTGTTTTGCGTGATCTGTGCTTCCAGAGTGTTGTAGTTCAGATACTCAATAAGGCCTTCAGCGGGTAGCCTCTACCAGTCATGGTTCCTACATGATTGGTTTTTTCCTACTTTTACCATATTCCTTAAAATTTCCTTTTAAGGAAGGGTAACCAGGGTTTAGACCATGTGAAAGTGTAAAAATTGCACAATTCCCTGGTTGTTCCACATCTCATTGGAACTTCCCCAACAGGGATGTATTTTTTTCACTGCAGTTGGTCCTTATTCACTACTCTCCTTCTAATTTCCTATACTTCATGGTAGCTTATCTTACATAGGAGAACGCATGATACTCATATTGCCCTCATAAAGGGTCAAACATGGTATCCCCTTATATTGTGTCTTTTTCTCCAGCTGCTAATTGAAATTGTAGAAGGATCCAGATTTGCTGTCTTAAGACTAAGGAGCTCCCCTGCACTCATTCACTTACGTCTCGAGACCTGGTTATTCAGGGGATAGATCTTTTCCAGAAGTCTAATTCTATCCCTGTAAGTGAAGAACATATTACCAGTTTCCATGAAACCTTTCTATAGTTCTTCCATATTTAACCAGAGAGATTCTCAAGTAGGTCTTAATCCTTCTTGTGGTAGTGTCAATTTCTCTGCATCATCTGACTTGAAAGATTAGTCTACTGTCCATATTAATGCTGCATCAGCATACCATAAACTCAGTAGACAATCCATTTCTATGGTTTTTTACCAAATACCTTCTTTACCGTTACCTTTTAGGTTACGTCATACCTGAAGCTCTACATGTAAAGTCTTCATCATAAGTGACATCACTTACAAGGACTTTAATGATCTTCAAAAAATTGGAGGCTCAACGCTTAGTATAAATATCTTCTCTTTCATTGGAATAAAGGGGGTCTTAAAGACCTATTCCCTTTTTTCTGCAAAGGGTATTTTTACCTTTTCATCCAAACCAGTCAGATTATCTCCACTATTCCTAGGATCTTATTCTGCTCCAAGGACAAGAAGTTCAATTTCTTGGATTTTACGGACACTTCACCTATTCTCAAAAGTCCAACCTCATTGAACTCCCTCAGTATTTCTTCTAGGGTTAGTTCTAGCCATGAGGACTTCTCATCTCTTCCTGTATTGCAAATTATTTTTCCCTCTACTTCACATTGGGGGAATCTCTCTGAGGATAATGATCTGGCTCTCAACCACAGACCCTTATTGCCCTCAGCAAATATTTTGCAATATTTCTGAGTGAGATCCAATTAGATAATTAGGACTCAACTTTTTTTCTTCTATTATCATTTACACAAGAGCCCCCCTTGGATACCTTGTTTACTTAAGCTGTTCACAGCTCTCTTTCTTTTCTAGTTCAACTCCTACCCTCCATCCCCCAGATGCCTGAGGGTTTTAGGGATAAGAATGGCCCATCTTCAGATTGCAACATGCTGGGGCCTCCTACAGGCATCTTAGCTTGGGAGTCCCCATATGTGAAGACTCATTCCTGCTTGTTCCTGGAGATAGCACAGTTACTTACCTGTAACAGGTGATCTCTGGGAACAGCAGGAATAAGTCTTCACAACCCACCCACCTCCCCTAGGAGTTGTTCTCTCTATCTATCTTTCCCTTCTCTCTCTCTCTCCCTTTGTCTCAGCTTTCAAACTCAACTGAGGAGAGGCAGTTGGGAAAGGCGGGAAGGCAGCACGCAGGCGTGGTGGGATGCTCCCAAAAGCATTCTGATTGGACGCTGGGGAGCGTTCCCGTGCAGGCTCTGTCGGTACCGACGATACCCATATGTGAAGACTTATTCCTGCTGTTCCCCGAGATCACCTGTTATAGGTAAGTAACTGTGCTTTACTTGCGAACCCGTCTACAACCATATTCTGATACATGTGGCCCTGCACGTATACAACGCTAGCACGGGGATTGCAGAATGGGGGCATGGCCAACCGCGGAGACATATAAAGCATATCCCGGAAAGGCCCATGTATGTCTGCAGTGTTACCCGTGTACGTGGAATAAGGGCAGGAATTAGAAAATATTTTGCTCTGCTTTGCAATGCATCCCTTCTAGCAGAATGGCAGTGGCAATGTTTTGCACTGGTGTCTGCAATCAGGGACAACACCAGATGCAGTTTTACAGAACAGAATGCTGAGGTGAGGGAAGGTCGTATGGTGAAGAAGCATTAATAAACATCCCCACAGAAATAGGAAGGACTTCACTACTGTTGGTTCTGATAATGCTGACATTTGCTGCTTGTGCTAAGGGAGCAGATCCAGGATTCCCTAACACTTCCCAGAACCAAAACAATGTGCCAGTTAATGGCGTCCTGGGACCCCATGCCTTAATATTATACCAGCTGCTGTTGATAGGTGCAGGGCATCGTTTGTGCAGATGTTTGTTACTTTGAGACTACACGTGACGGGGGGAGGGGGGAGCTTGAATATTGCACGGGAGGATCTAGTGTGCTCATCCACAAATCTGGGGGGTGACATGAATGGCTGGTTGGTACTTGGACCATAGGGATGACTGCAACTTCACCGGATGCCAGTGCGATTGGGCAGAGGAAACCAGAACAAGTCCGCCATAGCTAGCTGTCCATATATATTCCTGTCACTAATAAGGGGCCCTCAGAATGAGGGCAATCAATAGTGCAAACAGCATCAATACATGCTCAAGTGTACTGTCATTGGTCTCTACAAATGTGCATGTTTGTAGAGAGTGACATGGTGTCTCTGGCCATGTCTTTGCGGTGTTTGCACTGTTGATTGCTCTCATTCTGAGGGCCCCTTATTACTGACAGGGATATGTTTGGACAGTTAGCTATGGAGGACCTGCTCTGCTTTGTTCTGTTCCTTACTTAGCATTGTACAGACATGTTCCAGATCTGTGCACAATATGCATAGCTAGGGAGGCCTTCTACTGCCATGTATGTTGTGATGCGATGCATCATGTGACAGACAGATCCCTTTCTACTTGCTTGTATACTTGCTTACAGTGCACTAACATTACTTTGCAGTGTTCTGGGCATGCCACAGACTGGTTAATGTAATCTACTTTTTAGCCACATATATATATCATTTTTTTTTGTGTGGTTTGCTGCAGCACATCACTGTCGGTGACCAAAGCAGCTTAGGAGATACACCTTTTACAGGGGGAGCGTGGCTGTTCGCTGGTGTGTTCTGGAGACAGGCAGGTTCAAATACGTCCATCTTTTCTGAAAACATTGAGTGCAGAGACATACATAGCCTTTGCCTGCATATACCCGTCTCTTGTACACCATAGAAACATGATGGCAGAAAAAGACCACATGACCTATCTAGTCTGTTCTTCCTTATCAACTACTACAATAGAACCCTTTTTCCCTTTAGAAATCCTCTGTGTTTGTCCCATGCTTTTTTGAATTCAGATACTGTCCTCACTCTACCTCCTCCACTGGGAGACTATTCCATGCCTCTATCACCCTTTCCATAAAGAAATATTTCTGCATATTCTCCGGGAACAAGCAGGAAGTCGGTCCTCACATAAGGGTGACATCAGCGCTGACTGAGCCCGCACTGATCCAAACCCCAAAGTGGCCATCTTACCTCAGTCGTCTTTATTCCGCTGAGCCCTGCAGATGTTCTGTCTGTGCACCTGGATAAAATTGATGTATTTTTTCCACTGGTATCGGTGATATTTTTTTTCTTTTCGGTAACTGATCATGTTTCTGCACCAGAGTCCAATGCCTCGGTGTCATGCTTTTCGCTTGGATACCTTTCTTTTTTTTTTTGGCCTGCGGGTTTTTCACTCGTGGCCTAGCTGGTTGAGACATTGGAGTTTAACCTTGCAGGGCTAGTTTTTCCCGCTATGTCTTCAACCAATGGCTTCAAACAATGTGGCAAGTGCAATCGCACTGTCCCATACGGACTTTCACAGTTCCTGCATTTATTGCCTCGGGGCAGACCATATGTCTTTCTGCCCGGTGTGTCTTTTGATGTTGGCTAAGACCTGGAAGGAACGTGAAAGACAGCAGGGGGAGCTGTTCAGCAAGTTGGCCCCAGGATCGGCATCAGGGGTGGAATCCCGGCCTTCGGGTGAGTCCTCTTCGGAGGATCTTCCCTGGCAGAAGACTTCATTGAAGCCCAAGTCGAGATCTGTCCCTGGCCCAAGAGTTAAGACATCGGGGACTCGATGCCGGGGATGACAGAGAGCGGCCCCCAAGCTACCTCTGAGGGATATGTCGACAGCGGAGCCAGTTCTCCTGAGGCCATCACCATCCAGGACTCACACTCTTGGGACCCGGCTCTGGCTTCGGAGCCTCTGAGGTTGGCACCCACTCCAGCAGTGCTGTCAAGCATTGAGGCCAGGATGCTGGCCCTCGAACGCAGTTTTGCTGCATTCATTGAGGCTCACAGGGGCCTTACCCCCGGTCACTCCAAGTCATTGATGCCCTTGACCGGGCTGTCCTCCAGGATGTCCCCGGAGGATGCTCCTCCTGCCCTGGACAGATTGGCCCAGTTGGTGTTGACTCTGTTGGCTTCTGAGTCACAGGCAGGCATGTTGTTGGGCGCAGCTGTGCCAGAGCCCCGTTGCTGGGAGTCATTAACACAGAGTCGGTCCAACAACCATGAAGTGCTAGCCGACTCCTTTGGTTTGGAGTCTGTGTGGGAAATGGATGAAGAGTCTCCTGATACCATTCTCCAGTGGGACATCCCCTCTGACTCATCTCCGCCACACCATCAGTGACTGTCGCCTCCAGAGGACTTGGTTTTCCTGAAGTTCGTCCAGGAGATGTCCCAGGCACTTACCTTTTGTGGCGATGCCGAAGACAAGCCGCGTACTGACGATCTCTAGATCCTCCAGTACGAGGCTCCCTCTTGGGAGGCACTGATGGTGCCCATACCCCCCATTCTAGAGCGGTTGCTCTTCAGGATGTGGGGAGACCTCGGTGACGGTACCTATTGTGAACAGTCGACTCGATTCACAGTATCAAGTCAGCTGGAGCCCCAGCTTTCAGAAATTGCAGCTGCCACATAACTCCATGGTTGTGGAATTGGCTATGCATCGCGTTAAGAGCCAGAAGACGCACTCCTCGGTGCCTCCAGGCAGAGGGGCGCACACTATGGACACTTTTGGCAGAAAGTCTTTCCAGGCCTCTGTGCTCATAGCCTGGATTCAGGCATACCAGCTGTACATGGGCATGTACCTGAGGGACCTGGCCAAGGAAATCGCCAGGTTCTCAGCTGGTTTAGTAGACGAATCTCTGGGGCACTTCAGGACCCTGGTGTCATTGGTCAGAGAATGCTCCGAGTTTCAAACTCGAGCAGCCTTGGATGGCTTTGAGTCGGTGGCTCGGATAGCTGCGGTGGGCATTAGTGCCTGATGCCTTGCCTGGCTACAGTCCTCCAACTTGGAGCAGTGGGTTCAGGACAGGTTTGTTTATTTATTTATTTAAAGGGTATTTCTATCCCACCTTATCCTTCAATCAAGGCGGTGTACACAGCAAACAATCAGTCAGTGGAGTTTGTTGGATCAGTCTGTGTACAGTGAGGGTGCATGGGTGCAGGTGTGCTAATTAGTGTGAGCTATTTACAATGAGGGCTTTTTACAGCTATATACAAGATTTGCTGGATCCACAGCATGCTGTGATTTGTCTTCATGGAGTCTGAGGTTAGCATAAGTTTGTGGAGTCTGATTATGTGCTTGTGCTGTAGTGCTCAGTGAAGAGTACTGTCTTTAGGAGTTTCCGGAAGTCCTTCTGATCTTCAGTTGATCGCAGGTCGTCTGGGAGTTTGTTCCAAATTGTCGGAGCTGCCAGTGAAAGGGCTCTTTGAGTGGTGGAATTGCATGCTTTTGTGTAGTTGCTTGGTGTGCTGAGTGCATTTGCTGTGGTTCTTCTTCTAGATCTAGTGCTGGGGTCAGGGAGTATGAGAGCTTGGAGGCTGAGTGCAGAGCTTTTGCGTTTGATTCTGAATATATTTAGTATAATTTTATACTTGATGCGGTGGCTGATTGGGAGCCAGTGGAGGTCTTTTAGGATGGGGGTGATGTGTGCCTGTGTTGGAGAATCGGTGATTATTCTGACTGCCGTGTTTTGAGCCATTTGCAGCAGCCTGAGAGATTGTTTTGGGATGCCGTTGTAAATCGGGTTGCAGAAGTCAAGTATGGGAGTGATAAGAGCTTGGCAGACTGTGCGGAAGTGGTTTTGTGTGAGTAGAGGTTTGAGGCGTCTGATTACTCTCATTTTGTAGTATGCGTTCTTGACGGTTTTTGTGATGTGGGACTGTAGGTTCAGCTCCCTGTCGAGTGTTGTTCCGAGGTATTTCACTTCGTTCTTCAGTGGTATTGCTATGTTAGCTGTGATGAAGGGTGGGGGGCTGAAGTTGGTGTTCCGTGTCAAGTTAGCTGATGTCCCGTGCCAGGGGGGGAATCTCTTCGACAAGCCCATGGTGGAGAAGGCTGACAAGCTGGGGAAGGAATTCATGACCGGAATCAGGCTGTCCAAGAAAGTGTCTGAGCCTTCCTGTAAGAAGGCTTCGGGGGAAAAAGTCCTTCCACACAAAGTCCTTCAACACGAAAACCAAGAAGGCTTATAGAAAATACCCCAAGTTGCAGGCCTACCACGCTCCCCCGCTCGGGCAGCAGGCCAAGGGCCAGGGGCATGGTCTCCGTAGGTCGAAGGTCCCCAGACAGCGCCTCAGCTGCAGCCTGGGGGGGGGGGGGGTGGTTTGACTCCTTGGGCATAGTCGCCTCCCCCAGGAGGTACAGGGCCCAGGGTTCACAGGAGGACGGCTGGTCCACTTCACTCACAGGTGGCCCAACATAACCTTCCACAACCACCTGCAGCAGCCAGGCACCTGTGGTAATCTCCTCACTTTACACAGCTGCCTCTTCTCTTCTTCTCTTGGGAATTACCGATGGACACCTTGCACAGGGAGCTTCTGCTGAAGGAGCTTGAGGGTTTGCTGGAAGATCAAGCGGTAGAGCCTGTCCCCCTGTACCTTCTGGGTAGGGGGTTCTACTCCCACTACGTCCTTGTTCCCAAGAAGACCGGGGCTTCCGGCCCATCCTCAATCTACAGGACCTAAACCGCTTCCTGGTCAAGGAAAAGTTTAAGATGGTATCCCTTGGAACCTTGCTGCCTTGCTGCAGGGGGATTGTCTATGCTCCTTAGATCTCAAAGCTGCCTAGGCCCACATCCTGATCCACCTGAGGCACCATCAGTACCTCCGGTTTGTCGTCAGCAGATGACATTTCGGTACCGGGTAGTCCCCTTTGGCCTTGCCTCGGCTCCCAGAGTATTCACAAAATGCTTGGCAGTCGTGGCTGCTCATCTCCGCCTCCTGGGGATATTCATCTTCCCTTATTTAGACAATTGGCTCATTCGAGCCACCACACCGGGGTGAGCTCGCAGTTAAGTGCAGTGCAATGCACCATCAGGCTACTCCAGATTGGATTTGTGGTCAACTTCCCGAAGTCCCACCTTTGACCCACTCAGCAACTGGAGTTCATTGGCACCCTCCTCAATTCCAGTCAGGCGAAGGCATTTTTGTCTCTTGATCGAGCTCAGCGGCTATCAACCCTGGCCCAGGTCGTCCAGGGAGACTCAGTAGTGACGGCCAGGCAAATGCTCAGTCTACTGGGGCACATGGCTTCCACCATGAGGCAGGCACAGTGGACACTCAGCACCCAGTGGACACAAACGTCCAGATCTCTGGAGGATCATATCCTGGTAACACCAGCCCTGAAAGCCTTCCTCGACTGGTGGCAGGATGCCCTCCATCTCGGAGTTGGCCATCTCTTTCAGACTCCCCCAGCATATTTATATCCCGCTTTGACCCGGTGAAAAGCGGGATATAAATACAGTTAAATAAATAAATAAAATAAATGACACCCTTACAAGAGATACGTCCAAGCTGGGCTGGGGGCCCGCTACGATCATCTGCAGTCGCAGGGTCCGTGATCTCCAAAGGAGAGTGCCTCGCAGATCAACCTGCTGGAACTCAGGGCAGTCTTATCGTGTACTGCACATCTTCCAGGATCATTTGGAAGGCCAGGTAGTTCAGGTCCAGACAGACAACCAGGTAGCGATGCACTACATGAACAAGCAAGGGGGTGCACGGGGTCATACTACCTCTGATGGGAGGCAGTATGCCTCTGGAATTTCGCAGCAGGGAGAGACATCTCCCTCAGGATGGTGTACTTACCGGGCCAGGACAATAGGGTGGCCGACCGACTGAGCAATGTCCTTCAGCCCCACAAGTGGAGACTGAACCCGGCAGTGCTGGGAGAGATTTTCCAGCATTGGGGGGACTCCGGAGATGGAACTCTTAGACAGTCAGGACAACGTGCATCTACTGCGTTTCTGCTCACGGAGGCTGGCCTGGAGCTGGGAGGCAGTGGACGCCTTTCTCTTTCTCTGGTCCGGAAGCTTCCTCTATGCGTTCCCACCCACGCCTCTGGTGCTCTGGACCCTCCTCAAGATTCAAGCGGATGCAGCCTCAGTGATTCTCATTGCGCCCAGGTGGCCCAGGCAACCCTGGTTCCCCTTCTGCAGCTGTCCCTGAGGGACGTGTTACTGCTGAGGAGCATCCTGGACCTGCTGTTGCAGGACAACAGGACCCTACTGCTTCCCAATCTCCCATCACTGGCACTGACAGCCTGGATGCTGAGAGGCTAGCTATAGCGCCACAGCCTCTCCAGGCCGGTCATGGATATTCTCATGGCCTCACGTAAGGACTCTCTGCAAAAGGCATATGCCTTTAAGTGGTGCAGGTTTTCACACTGGTGTGTGGAGGAAGGTCTAACCCCTTTTCTCCAGGACCAAGCAGGAAGTCAGTCCTCACATATGGGTGGTGATGGCGCCGACGGAGCCCTCGTGCAGAGCATTTCCCCAGCTTTCAGAGAAAGCCTTTGGGAATGCAGCGCGCATGCGCCTTCCCCTTCCCGCCCAAGGGTGCCATCTTGCTCAGTCTTAATTTTTCCGCGGAGCCCAACGGACGTGAGTTAGTGTCACCCTGGAAAAAGTAGATTTTTTTGACGATTTTCGTGTTTCTTTATCCGGTTTGATGCCGGTTCCCCTTCCCACCTGCGCTCGGTACACCGGTATCGAGTCCAGAACTTCTTTTTCAGTTTTTGTCATTTGTGACTAGCGTTCATGCCTTTTTCACTGGCAGCCCGGTCTTCTGACCTTGCAGAGGCCCTTTTGCCCCCCCGAAGGCTGCCAGCAGGTTCAAAAAATGTGATTAAAACTTGTGTCTCACCGACACACACGACTGCCGCCTCAGGCCCAACCATGACCCGCTGGTCTGTGGCCCATGCGGCAAGATGTTGTCGAAGGCGCCTCAGAGCCGCCAGCATCAACGTGAGGAATTTTTCAGAGTCTGCGTCCGGCCGGGCCTGGAGTTCATCAGAGGCCTCGACATCTCGGGAGTCTGACCCCGAGCAGTGTCGTGGGTCCTCTGAGAGGGGGTCTCCCATCCGGGAGCACAAAAGGAAGAAGAAGCTCGTGAGGGCAGCATCAGTGGAGGCACCTGGATTCTCGAAGGCCAGGTCGCGCAGCCCTGACCGCCGTCCCGGGCTCTTGGAGTTGGTTCGGCTGACCAAGCAACCTCGCCTGGAGCCGGAGTCCCCGAGTCGGGTAAGATCTGTTGTCCTCGTGGACTCTCCCCCGGGAGAATAGACGTCAGGCCCGATCCGTCGGGGACTGCGGAGTCTCCTGAGCTCGGACTCAGGCTGACGGCCCTGGAGAGCAGCCTGGCTGCCTTCATAGAGCAGCAGCGGGTACTGATCGCCAGTCTGACCGGTGCATCTGCCCTGACCACCGGGACCTCGACGTGTAAGTCGACCCCGGAGGCCGAGCCGATCCTCGAGTCAATCAAGTCTCGAGTCGATCCTCAGCCACGGTCTCCCTCGACCTCCTGTTCAGGGCCAAGGTCGCTGTCGACGCCGGTGCCCTCGGTGTCGGAGTGGGTGGCATCGAGGCCCACATGGCCGGAGTTGCTCGACGACTCCTCGGAGGAATCGGCGTGGGAGACGGAGGACGAGGAGTCTCCTGACACCTTCCGGACCCGGTGCCTCCCGTCGGACTCCCCGGAGTCTGAGCCTCAGAGAAGGTCCCCCCCCCCCCCCCCCCCGGAGGATACCTGGTTCTCGGATTTCATCAGTACATGACCAAGGCTTTGGCATTCCTGGCGGATGCCGAGGAGGAGCCTCAAGCTGAAGAGCTCGATGCCCTCCAGCATGATTTTCCTCCAAAGGAAGCCTTTACTGTTCCGGTTCCTCCGATGCTGGAACGGCTGCTCTTCCGTATGTGGGAGGCACCGGCCTCGGTGCCGGTTCTGAGCAAGCGGGTCGATTCCATTTATCGAGTCTGTAAGAGCCCTGGGTTCCAAAAGGCGCAGCTACCGCACAACTCCATGATTGTGGAATCGGCCATGCACCGGCTGAAAAGTCAGAAGATGCACTCCTTGTTGCCTCCTGGCCGGGAGGCCTGGGACCTGGATGCCCTTGGTAGAAAGTGCTTCCAGGGCTCTATGCTCTCTTGCCATGTCCAGACTTACCAGCTGTACATGGGCATGTACTTACGGGACCTGGCAAAGGAGATTGCCGGGTTCTCGGCTGGCCTCTCCAAGGAACCCTTGCAGAGATTCAAAGCCTTATCTACAGGGATCCGAGAGTGCTCGAAGTTTATCTCTCGAGCAGCCTATGATGGCTTTGGGGCTTCGGCCCGGGTAGCCGCGGCTGGCATCGGTGCACACTGTCAGGCATGGCTACAGTCATCGGACCTGGAGTCATGGATTCAGGGCAAGTTGGTCGATGTCCCCTGCCAAGGTGACAACCTCTTCGGCAAGCCCATGACAGAGAAGGCTGCTGAAATCGAGACCGAGACTCTCACCAGGACAAGACTGTCCAGAAAGACTTCTGCCCCTTCTCATAAAAAGAAGGGCTTGGGGAAGAAGCCCTTTTTCCCAAGGAAGGATGCTGCCTACAAAACCTACCCTTAGTATCAGGCCTCTCCAGCTCCCCAACAGGGCCAGCAGGCCAAGGGGCAGGGGCATATGGACCCCGTAGGCAGAAGACACCCAAACTGCCAACTCCGGCTCCTGCACAGCAGGGAGCGGGGTTTTGACTCCCACAGCATAGCCTCTCCTCCGCCAGTGGCTCCAATCAGCACTGGGGGTTGGCTGACCCTGTACGCCTACATGGCCAGTCATCACAGGGGATACCTGGATACTGAGCATAGTCCAGAAGGGCTATATGCGCCATTTCCACCAGCTGCCCCCCTCCTACTATCCAGGGGAGCCTCCAAGACTCCCTCTACACAGGAACCTCCTCCTTCAGGAGGGAGCTGGTGGTAGAACTGGTGCCACACCACCTGGAAGGCAAAGGCTTGTACTCCAGGTACTTCCTAGTACCAAAGAGAACAGGAGGCCTCAGGCCTATCCTAGACTTGCGAAATCTGAACAAGTTTCTGGAGAGGGAAAAGTTCAAAATGCTTACCCTTGGGATACTGCTGCCCCACCTCCAGCAGGGAGACTGGCTATGCTCCTTAGACCTAAAGGATGCTTATACTCACATCCTCATCCATCCAGACCACAGACAGTATATCAGGTTTGTGGTGGGAGGAAACCATTTTCAGTGCAGGGTAACTTCCCTTTGGCCTGACCTCTGCCCCCAGGGTTTTCACCAAATGCCTGGTGGTGGTGGCAGCTTTTCTCAGAAATCAGGTTTTTTTTTGGTCTTCCCATACCTGGACTGGCTAATCAGGGGCCAGTCACTCCAGGAGGCCCGACAGGTCACTCTTAGCACTGTCTCTCTTCTTCAGCATCTCGGCTTTGTCATAAACTATGCAAAGTCCACTTTGCTCCCTTCTCAGAACCTAGAATTTACAGGGACGAGGCTAGACACCCTTCAGGCAAGAGCTTAGTTGCCCGGGGATAGAGCCCACAGACTGATGGAGTTGACCAAACAGTTCCAAAGCAATTCTCATGTTTACGTCAGGCACTACCTGCGGCTCCTGGGCCACATGGCATCCACGGTACATGTGACCTCAAATGTCCATCTGCACATGCGGGCTGCTCAATGGTGCCTCAGATCAGTGGACACAAGCCACCGGCGACCTCCGAGAAAGAGTAAAGGTGTCCAGGCAACTTCTGAACTCCTTACAGTAGTGGCTACATCTGCCAAACCTGCTCAAGGATGTACCTTTTCAGGCCTCAGCACACACCAGGGTGCTGACGACAGATGCATCCTTAAAGGGCCGGTGAGCGCATTGCCAGGGCACATACACTCAAGGCCTGTGGTCCCCTTGGGAGACCATACAGCAGATCAACCTTTTAGAGCTGCAAGCAATCCGCTTAGCTCTGCAAACCTTATGCCATGCCCTTTCTCAACAGTCTGTCCTAGTTCAGACAGACAATCAGGTGGCAATGTTCTACGTGAACAAACAAGGAGGCACAGGGTCCAGGCTCCTATGTCAGGAGGCACTGGACCTCTGCTCCTTTGCGGTCAAACAAGGCATGTTTCTCAAAGCAGTTTATCTACCTGGTCAGGAGAACTTCTTAGCAGACAAGCTAAGCAGGATTCTCCAGCCCCACGAATGGCAATTGAATCCATTGGTGGTCCAGCAGATTTTTCTACGATGAGGACTTCCATCCATCGATCTCTTTGCAAGTCCACTGAACCATCAGCTGCCCAGGTTTTGCTCTAGACAACTGCATCCTCTGAGGATGGCAGCAGATGCTTTTCTAATCTCTTGGTCTACGGGCCTCCTGTATGCGTTTCCTCCCACGCCCCTGGTGGCCCGAACTCTGTTCAAGATCCACCGGGACAAGGCCTCGGTGATTCTGGTAGCACCCAGATGGCCGAGGCAGCCTTGTTTTCCGCTTCTTCTGCAGTTGGCGGTGGAAGCTCTGTTCCCTCTGGGGCTGCAACACGATCTCCTGTCTCAAGAACTGGGTTCCATTCTGCATCCCAATCTCAGGTCCCTCAATCTGATGGCCTGGCTGTTGAAAGGATAGTGCTAGCTCCCTTATGTCTACCTAAGGAGGTTGGGGAGGTGGTCTTGGCCTCTAGGAGGCAGTCCACCAGAAAGTCCTATGCCATCAAGTGGTGTAGGTTTACAGTACGGTGTGCTCAATGCAAGGAAGATCATTTTTCTTGCCTTGTGCCAGTAGTACTGCAATATCTACTTCACCTTTCAGACTTAGGCCTCAAATCTAACTCTGTTCGGGTCCACCTCAGTGCTCTGACAGAGCACCACTCGCCGGTGGAGGACAGTCTCTATCGGTTCACCCCTTGGTGTCCAGATTTCTCAAAAGTCTGCTTCTGCTCAAGTCTCCGGTTCGTCCACCAGCGACTGAGTGGGATTTGAACGTGGTCTTGCAGCAACTTACTCGCCCACCGTTTGAGCCAATGGCTACTTGCCATTTGCGCTTCCTCTCTTGGAAAGCGCTCTTCCTGGTGGCTCTTACCTCGGCCAGACGTGTGAGTGAACTACAAGCTCTGGTTTCTGATAGACCGTACACATGGTTCTGTAGGAGCAGGGTGGTCCTCAGGACCCATCCCAAGTTCCTCCCAAAAGTGGTCTCCTCTTTCCACCTCAGTCAGGAGATGGTTCTTCCAACCTTTTTTCGCAGGCCGCATGTCAGCCGGGCTGAAACAGTCTTGCATACCCTGGACTGTAAAAGGGCATTGTCCTTTTACATAGAATGTACGAAGGAGCATCGAAAGGCTACTCAGCTCTTCGTCTCCTTTGACCCTAATAGGATGGGGTTATCTGTCTCCAAGCGTACGTTGTCCACTTGGGTAGCAGATTGCATCGCCTGGGCGTACAGGTGATGCCATCCTCCCCTTGCAGGGTCAGGTCAGGGCCCACCGTGTCAGGGCGAAAGCCACGTCAGTAGCTCATCTCCGCTCTGTTCCGTTGGCAGACATCTGCCGGGCCGCAACTTGGTCTTCAAGCCAGACTTTCACAGCCCATTACTGCCTGGAGAGAGAGTCCCGGCAGGACAGTGTTTTCCGTAATCTCTTTGAGGTTTAGGCAACTCCTACCCTCCGGCCCTTGTGTTGGGCTACCATATGGGGTGTGTTCTCAGAGAAAATTCTTATCATGGATGCTGAGGCTTTTGAGAGGGAGCCATTTTTTCGGCTCTGGGTTCACGGTAACCTAGAACTGGGGAGTCCCATATGTGAGGACTGACTTCCTGCTTGGTCCTAGAGAAAGCGTAGTTATTCACCGGTAACAAGTGTTCTCCAGGAACAGCAGGAATCAGTCCTCATGACCCTCCCTCCTCCCCTGGAGTTGCAGTCCTATCCTTCAGTTTGATTTTTTTTTTGCTGTCTTTTAGCTATGTCATCAGACTGAGCAAGATGGCACCCTTGGGCTGGAAGGGGACCGCACATGCGTGCTGCATTCCCAAAGACTTTCTCTGAAAGCTGGGGAAATGCTCCACACGAGGGCTCCGTCGGCGCCAACGTCACGAATATGTGAGGACTGATTCCTGCTGTTCCTGGAGAACAGCAGTAACTACGCTTTCCTGCGTGATGCCAGACATCCTGCGGTACCTTCTGATTTGTCAGGGGCTGGCTTTAAGTCCAACACAGTTCGAGTGCACCTCTGTGCCATCTTGGCTGACCATCACATAGTGGACAGCCAAGCGGTGTCACGGCACCCCCTGGTGAGCAGATTCATACGGGCCGCCTCCTCACCTGGCTTCCAATCTGTCTGCTGCTGGTGACTTAGAACCTCAATGTGGTTTTGGGGAAGCTTATGGCTCCATCCTTTGAACCCTTGGCCATGTGCCATCTCAAATTTCTTTCCTGGAAAGTCGTGTTGCTGATGGTGCTCACCTCTGTCAGAAGGGTGAGTGAACTGCAGGCGCTGGTGGCTCACCCACCTTACACCAGATTCCACAAGAACAGGATTGTCTTTCAGACTCATCTGAATTTCTTACCGAAGGTTGTCTGGGCCTTCCATTTAAATCAAGAGATGGTATTGCTC
Source organism: Ichthyophis bannanicus (assembly GCA_033557465.1). Classification (NCBI taxonomy): domain Eukaryota; kingdom Metazoa; phylum Chordata; class Amphibia; order Gymnophiona; family Ichthyophiidae; genus Ichthyophis; species Ichthyophis bannanicus. Next base: position 452,882,913 of record CM066037.1, read on the forward strand.
ACCTTCTTTCCTAGGCCTCATTCATCTAGGGCAGAGGCCTCACTGCACACGCTCGACTGTAAGCGGGCGTTTTCCTTTTACATTTAGAGGACGCAGTCCCATCACTGTTCAACACAGCCCTTTGTCTCTTTTGACCCTAGTCAACTGGGGCTCATAGTCTCCAAGTGCACTCTTCCATGCTGGGTGGCTGACAGCATCTCATTCCCCTACCAACAGGCTGGGCTCTCTTGAGCATCATGTAACAGTGCACAATGTGCATTCCATGGCAGCCTCTGTAGTGAGCCTGTGCTCGGTGCCTTTACTGGAGATATGCCGGGCCGCCACCTGGTGTTCAGTGCACACTACTGTCTAGAGGAAACCTTCCAGAGGGACAGCATCTTCGGCCAGGCAGTATTCCATCATCTCTTTGGGGAATGATGCAACTCCTCCCTCCAACCCATGGTGTCCAGGCTTCTGGGATGGGGATTGCATACTCTATGCTTCTACTGTAGTTTCAGACTTCCAGCTAAATAGCGCCCCTGCTGCCCTTACAGTCCGCTTTTTGGATCACCCTTGGCTTTTACAGGTTTTTTTTGGTAGCCTATAGCTGGGGAGTACCATATGTGAGGACAGACTTTCTGCTTGTTCCCAGAGAAAGCGTAGTTACTCACCTGTAACAGGTGTTCTCTGGGGACAGCAGGAATCAGTCCTCACTACCCTCCCTCCTCCCCGTGGAGGAGTTTTTCTTTTTATGTTTTGAGCTGTGTCGTCATACTGAGGTAAGATGGCCACTTCAGGTGGGAAGGTGACCGCGCATGCGCGGTGTAGGTACCAAAGGTTTTCTTTGATACCTGGGGATTGGATCTGCGTGGGCTCTGTCGGCACCGATGTCACCCATATGTGAGGACTGATTCCTGCTATTCCTGGAGAACACCTGTTACAGGTGAGTTACTACGCTTTACTCCTGGGTCTATCCCTTTTCACCCTCATCCTATGTCCCCCTGTAGCAGAGCTTGCTTTCAATCGAAAGAGGCTCTCCTTTGCATTTATGCTATGGAGGTATTTAGATGTCTCATCATATCTCCTCTATCCCACCTTTTTTTAAAGTATACATATTAAGATCCTTAAGTCTGTCCTTATATCCTTTATAACGAAGGCCACTAACCATTTTAGTAGCCACCCTCTGCACAGATTCCAATCTCTTTATATCCTTTTGAAGGTGTGGTCTCCAGAATTGCACACAATACTCCAAATGAGGTTGCACCGTAGACTTTTACAGAGGCAATATCACCTTTTTTCTGCTGGCCATTCCTTTCCCTATGCACCCAAGCATCTTTCTAGCTTTCACTGTTGCTTTTTCTACCTGTTTAGCTACTTTAAGATTTTCAGACACAATCACGCCTACATCCTGTTCTTCTTTAATGGACAGAAGTACTTCACCCTCTACATTGTGCCGCTCCCTTGGATTTTTGCAGCCCAAATGCATGACCCTGCGTTTTTTAGCATTAAATCTCAGCTGCCAAATTCTAGACCATTTTCGAGCTTAGCTAGATCCCTCCAGATATTATCTACTCCTTCCTGGGTGTCTATTGCAGATTTTGGTAATATCTGTAAAGAGTCAAACCTTACCCAACAGCCCTTCTGCAATATCACTAACAGATGTTAAAAAGAATTGGATCAAGGACCGATCCCTGTGGCACACCACTGGTAACAACCTCCTCCTTAGAGTGAGCTCCATTTCCCTGTACCCTTTGTTGCCTCCCACTCAACCAATTTCTAACCCAATCAGTAACTTTAGGGTCCATCCCTAGGGTGTTCAGTTTGTTTATAAGTCACCTGTGCGGAACAGTGTCAAAGGCTTTATTGAAATCCAAGAACACCACATCTAGGGCTCTCCCTTGGTCCAACTCCCTAGTCATCCAGTCAAACAAATCAGTCAGATTTGTCTGACAAGACCTGCCTCTGGTGAATCCATGCTGCCTTGGATCCTGTAATCCATTGGACTCCAGAAACCTCACTATTTTCTCTTTCAGCAGTGTTTCCAATAATTTACACACCACAGAGTTTAGACTAACCGGCCTGTAGTTTTCAGCTACATACTTACTGCTGCTTTTTTGTAAAGGGACTACATGTGCCTCTCTCCAGTCCTCTGGGACCACTCCAGACTCCAAAGAGGCATTGAAAAGGTCAGCCAGTGGAACTGCTAGAATGTCCCCAAGTTCCTTCAGCATTCCTGGATGTAACCCATCGCTAATTCCTCATAAATAGTCTTTTGAAAGTCATTCAAGATCCCTGTCGCTTCTGTTCCTATTTGTGGGTATTTTCTGGCTATTCATCTGTGAACACAGAACAGAAATATTTATTAAGCAATTCCACTTTATCCTCATCAGCTTCTACATATTCCTCACCTTGCCCTGCCTTCTCTCACTAACATATCTGAAAAATGTCTTAACCCCCCCCCCCTTTATTATATTGGCTATTTGTTGTTCTTTTTGAATCTTTGCTTTCCTGACTACCATGCTAGCTTCTCTTAAGTTTTTCTAAATATAGATACCTGTCTTCCTCTCTGTGATCTCTTGTATTTCAGGAAGGCCTCTCCCTTTTTCTTCACCTTTTCAGCTACTGCTTTTGAGAACCATAGTGGTCTCCTTTTCTTTATTTACCTTTCTAACAAAAAGGTTGGTTGCCTTTCAGTTTTGCCCACTGTTTTTCTACATCCTAAAGTCTAAGAATTGATTTTATTTGACAGGTTTTATATACCGCTTTATCATTTCAATCAAAGCGGTTTACATTGAAACTCAAACTTGGTAATGTACATTAAACAGGGACATTGATAACCTGGATTTTTCTGAGGCAATGGAGGGTTAAGTGACTTGCCCAAGGCCACAAGGAGTGCTAGTGGGAATCGAACCCTGTTCTCTGGGTTCCCAAGCCAGTGCTCTAACCATTAGGCGGCTACTCCACTCCTTTTATCAGCCCTAGTCCTAATTCTGAACCATACCATCTGGTGATCACTAAATGTGAGATGATCTCCCACTATAACATCAGAAACAATTTCACCATTTGCAAGCACCAAGTCCAGTATGGCCTTTTCACATGTGGGTTCTGTCACCAGTTGCCTGAATAGTTCTCCCTGTAGAGACTCCAGGATCTCCTTACTTCCAGATGACACCGCAGCAGGGATGTGCCAATCCACATCCAGCATGTTGAAATCACCTATCAGTAGCACTTCTCTTTTCATGGCAATGCTGCATATGTCTTCTATTAAATCTCCATCCACGTCTTGTCCCTGTGAGGGGTTGTCTGTACCTCTTGCCAATACAAATGGATTTCTCTTTCCCTCTTTCTAGTTGAACCCACAGTGCCTCCTGTCTCCCTTTTAAGCCCTGTAATTCTATAGCTTTAGTATTATTTTTTTACATATAGTGCCACTCCTCCTCCCCTTCTTCCTACCCTATCCTTCCTGAATAAAGTATAATCTGGTGCTTTGTTCATTCCACACTGAGTACGTCTATGTCCCCGATTCTGGACCCGTGGCTATGTCTTTCCCTGCAGCTGCAGAATCACGTTTCAATCGGGCACATTTTCAATTTGGATGTACTCATGGGAAGGACATGCATGTTCTGCAATTGGTCTCTTTATGCACACATGTGCATATTTTTATAAAATATGCATATATCTATTTGGCTGTGCTTCTGTACCACTTTTCACCAGATCAAAGCGGTTTACAATCAACTGAACATAAATTGAATACAAGGAACAGACTGCCCATGCTCATCCTTAGGTGCTTTTTTCATCTCCAAATCTAGGTGTCGCTCTTACAAAATTATCTTCTGTTTTGCGTGCGTCTGACATGCACAGATTTTAAAGGGAACATGTTATAGGTGTGATTGGAGCGGGCCTTCATTATATGAATATTTCTTATTTTGCAATAGAAATACACATATGCTTCAAAAAATTGCCCTGTTGGTATTTACACCAGCTCCAAGATATATAACTGTGCATTGTCTGCTCTTTTGGACCTGGAATTTGGAGGAGTGGCTTGAGGGAATTGTGCTTAGCTCTCTAACGTTCAGAATCGCCTCAGGCTGCAAATAAATAGGCTCTTTTTGGACATGCAGTTTTGGAAAACCCACTGCTTGTGTAAGTGGTAGATTTTGCTACCTACACACGTAAGAACATAAGAATTGCCATACTGGGTCAGACCAAACGTCTATCATAACCAGTATCCTGTGTCCATCAGTAGCCAATCCAGGTCACAAGTACCTGTCACTCACTCACACAGTCCCTAGTAATGAAGCACCTTTTTTTATTTTTTTGTAAAATAACTTTTTCCACTCTAAGACCACTAGATAAGTTAGTCCTCACAATATGGGTGACGTCGGCACCAACGGAGCCCTCACGGAAGCATCCTCCCAGCTTTCAAAGAAAGCCTTTGGGAGATGCTACCACGCATGCATGGTCCCCTTCCTGCCCAAGGGTGCCATCTTGCTCAGTCTCCTTTTTTCCACTGAGCCCTTCAGACATTGTCTGGCTTGTCCCTGGAAAAAGATGATTTTTTTTTTGTCCTTAGAGTTTCTAACTCGTCTCCGGTATTGCACCGGTACTCTTCCTGCCTACCAACCTTGGCGCCGGGCTCTGTTTGTTTTTGTAGTTTTTTCCTTCTTTTCTTTCTGGCACCTTCGTGCCCTTTCTTCTCCTGCTGGACGCCCTGAGAGTCTTCGACCTCGCAGGGGCACTTTTTCCCCCATCGCTACCAGTGGTTTTAAGAAGTGATTGGTGCTCCAATATCATGTCTTTAACTGAAATGCACAACTGCTGTCTTCATTGCCTCGAGCCAGACCATGACCTGGTGACTTGCGGCCTCTGCAGGAGGATGTCCAACAAGGCCCTCAAGAGCCGCCAGCAGCAGCATGATAAGTTCTTCCCCGAGTCCCCAATGCCTTCGAAAGCCAGGGCCTCTTCTGAGGCCCCGACATCTCGGGTGGAACTCTCTGAACCCGAGCCTTGTCATGGGTCCTCAGTAAGTGGGTCTCCCTCGAGGGAACCAAGAAAGAAGAAACCCTTGAAGGCGGCATCCTTGGATGGTTCTGAACGGCCAGGGGCTCCCTGGTCCCGGTCCTGGTCCTGAAGTCCAAGATTCTTGTCCGAAGCATCGGAGAAGGACCAACCTGCGAAGGTCCCCCGGAGGTTGCTGGCTATGCACCAGCCTGATCCCCAGACACCATCCTCGTCAAGGATTCCCCTTCGGGGGAGCTGGTGTCGGGCCTGAATCCCTTGGTCCCCGTGCCGAAGGCTGCAGAGCCTTCTGGTCTGGACTCCAGAATAGTGGCCCTGGAGTGCAGTTTGTTTGCCTTCATGGACCAGCAGTGGGCGCTGTTGTCTGGCACGACCAGTTCATCCACCCTGATCACCGGGTCATCGACATCCAGGACGTCCCTGGAGGCCGAGCCGATCCTCGTGGTCCTTCGGTGAGTTAATCCTTGGCCGAGGTTGCATTTCGAGTCCCGCTCGTTGGGACTGCGGTTGTCCCTGGCAAGTTTACCAGGTACCGGCTGTAGGGCAGCAGGCCCCTCAACCCACGGAGCAACCCGCCTACAAGTCCTCCACGTACTACTCCGAATGGGAGACAGAGGATGATGAGTCCTCCGATACCCGCTGCCACCATGATGTCCCTTCAAATTCCCCCTTCTCGGAATCTCGGTGGCGGTCGCTGCCCGAGGACATGTCCAAGGCCCTGGCATTCCCGACAGAGTTGGAGGAGGACCCTCGGGTGGATGAGTTAGAGTTCCTCCAGTGCGAGGCCTCTCCGCGGGAATCGCTTATGGTGCCCATCCCTCCCATCCTGGAACGGCTCATGCTCCGCATGTGGGAGACACCGGCATGGGTGGTGAGTAGACGGCTTGACTCGATGTATCGGGTCCACCGGAGCTCGGGCTTCCAGAAGTCAACTGCCGCATAACTCCATGGTGGTGGAGTTGGCCATACGTTGTCTGAAAAGCCAGAAGACGCGCTCCTTGGTGCCAACCGGCAGGGAGGCTTGCACCTTGGATGCCCTCGGCAGAAAGTGCTACCAGGGCTCGATGCTCCTCTGCCGCATCCAGGCCTACCAGCTGTACATGGGCATGTACTTGAGAGACCTGGTGAAGGAACTTGCCGGGTTCTCGTCTGGTCTCTCTGAGGAACCTTTGCAGTGGTTCAAGAACCTGGCCAAGGCTGTCCGTGAGTGCTCGAAATTCATGTCTCAAGTGGAACATGATGGGTTCGAGTCGGCTGCCCGGGTAGCAGTGGCAGGCATCGGTGCATGCCACCAAGCTTGGCTTCAGTCGTCCGACCTCTAGCAGTGTGTTCATGGCAAGTTGGTCGATGTCCCATGCCAAGGAGAGAATCTCTTCGGCAAACTCATGGCTCCCCAACAGGGTCAGGAGGCCAAGGGACATGGGCATGGCCCATGTAAGCAGAAGCTCCAAAACCCCAGGCCCTGGCCCTGGCCCAGCCTGGGGGGAGCTTTTGACTCCTTGAGCATAGCCTCTCTTCCCCAAGGAGATCAGCAGCCCACAGGGGAACGTCTGGCCCTCTATGCCCAGAGATGGGTGGCCATCACCACCAACTCCTGGGCACTAAAGGTGGTCAGAGAAGGTTATCTCCTCCACCTGGCTCGGACACCTCCCCCTTATTTCCTGGGAGAGCCCAGGTCTCCCCTCCACTGGGAAGTTTTTCTGAAGGAGTTGGCAGGTGGTCTTGAGGACAAGGCAGTGGAACTGGTGCCCCACCATCTCACAGGCAAGGGGTTCTACTCCAGATACTTCCTTGTGCCAAAGAGGATGGGGGGGCCTAAGGCCCATCCTCGACCTGCGCAACCTCAACAAATTGCTGGTGAGGGAGAAGTTCAAGATGCTCTCCCTTGGAACATTGCTGCCATACTACCAGCAGTGAGACTAGCTATGCTCCTTAGACCTCAAGGATGCTTATACTCACATCCTCATCCACCCCAACCACAGACAAAACTGCGGTTCGTAGTAGGGGGCAGGCACTTTCAATACAGGGTACTCCCCTTCGGTCTGGCCTCTGTCCCAAGGGTCTTCACAAAATGCCTGGCAGTCATGGCTGCCTTCCTCTTGCTCCAGGGGCTCTTTGTTTTTCCCAACTGGACGACTGGCTCATAAAGGGAGGCACAGCCTCAGAGGTGCAGCAAGCCACCTCCCACACCATCCAGGTTCTGCAACACTTGGGCTTCGTCATAAACTACCCCAAGTCTCACCTTCTCCTGACACAGTGCCTGGAGTTCATCAGGCAAAGCTCGACACACTCCAGTCGAAGGCCTTCTTGCCCAAGGACTGAGCCGATCGTCTCAGATCTCTAGCTCGGGACGTGCAGCACCATCCCTTGGTGCCCACCTGCCTTCTTTTGTGCCTCCTTGGGCACATGGCCTCCATGGTCCACGTCATCCCAGATGCTCGCCTCCACATGAGGACGGCGCAGTGGTGTCTCCGGGACCCGTGGTCTCAGGCTACAGACCACCTCTGAGACGGTGTTTTGGTGACCAGTTGGTGGGCTCTCTGGTCTGGAAGCAGTCGCCCCAGCGTCTCGAAGCAGGTATGCCCTTTCAGGCCCCAAGCCACTCGAGGATCCTCACCACAGACACCTCCCTGCTTGGCTGGGGAGCCCACTGCGGAGATCTTTGCACTCAGGGCAACTGGTTGCCAGATGAGAGCACCCAGCAGATCAACCTCCTGGAGCTCTGAGCCATACACCTATCCCTAAAAGTCTTCTGTCACCATCTGCATTACTAACCGGTGCTGGTCCAGACAGACAACCAGGTAGCGATGTTCTACATGAACAAATGCAGGCATGGAGGATCTCGTACCCATTGTCAGGAGGCACTGCCTCTCTGCTCATATGCAATCTAACAAGGTATCCTGCGGGCTGTGTACCTGCCAGGCCAGGACAACTGGCTGGCTGACAGACTCAGAGTTCTCCAGCCGCACGAGTGCCAGCTGGACCCCAGGGTAATCAGTCAACTTTTTCGGCTCTGGGGGAATTTGTGATGGACCTGTTCGCCAGTCCTGAGAACTTTGTTGCCCCGTTTCTGCTCCCAGCAGGCCCACCCCTCCAGGGTGGCAGCGGACACGTTCCTAGTCTCATGGTTGGAAGGTCTCATGTGCGCCGCTGATCACCAAGACCTTGTTCAGGACCGTCTGTGACAGGGTTTCGCTCATCCTGATAGCTCCTTGGTGGCCCAAGTAGCCGTGGTTCCCGCTACTTCTGCAGTTGATGTTGGAGGCCCCCATCCCCTTGGGGACTGCCCCAGGACTTCTTTCTCAGGAGGGGGACTTTCTCCTGCACCCCAACCTGGGGTCCCTGTCGCTGACAGCATGACTGCTGAGAGGGTGACTTTGGCCCCCTTCAACCTTCCGGCTGAGGTGGGGGACATTGTGCTGGCCAATTGCAAGGCCTCTACTAGGAAGGCGTACACCCTCAAATGGCACAGGTTCTCTGCTTGGTGCGCCGAACGCGAGGCTGATCCTTTCTCCTGCCCAGTGGCTCTGGTGTTGCAGTACCCTCTCCACCTCTCTCAATCTGGGCTCAAGTCTAACTCCGTCCGAGTGCACTTGAGTGCCCTGGCAGTGCACCACCATCCGGTGGATGGTAAAGCCCTCTCGGTCCAACCCTTGGTGACCCTTTTCCTGTGAGGCCTGCTCTTATCAAAACCCCCAGTTTGCCCTCTGGCAACCGAATGGGACCTCAGTGTTGCGTTGGGCAGCTCACTCGCCTGCCCTTCGAGCCTTTGGCTACTTGCCACCTTCACTACCTCTCTTGGAAGGTGATTTTCCTGGTTGCGCTCACCTCTGTTCGCAGAGTTTGCAAACTCCAAGCCCTTGTGGGAGAGGCACCTTATACCAGGATCTACAAGAACAGAGTGGTGCTAGGCACACACTCCAAATTAATGCCGAAGTCGTGTCGCCTTAACATCTTAACCAGGAAGTAGTGCTTCCTACCTTCTTTCCAAGTCTTCACTCCAGTCGGGTGGAGACAGTCCTTCACACCTTGGACTGTAAGAGGGCTTTGTCCGTCTATATCCAATGCACTCATGGCCACTGCCAAGATTCTCAGCTTTTCAACTCCTACGACTCCAGTAGGCTGGGGGAGGCGGTGACCCAAGCGTATGCTGTCCACATGGGTGGTGGACTGTATCGCCCTTGCTTATAAGTAGGCTGGAAGACCTGCCACGGCGCACTGTCAGGACCATGGTGGCTTCGGTGGCAAACTTCCCGATGGTGGACATCTGCCGGGCCACCACCTGGTCTTCAGTCCATACCTTCACTGCCCATTACTGCCTGGAAAGAGAGTCCCGATGGGACAGTGCCTTCGGCCAGGCTGTGCTCCATAACCTTTTCGGGGTCTAGGCAACTCCTACCCTTCGACCCGTCTGTGTTCAGGCTACCAGAGTGCTGGTTTCATCGGACACAGGGGTCCTACTCTGGTCTGTGGGCACAGACTGAATTGCTGCTGCTTGCGGCTCCCTGTGAGGTAGCCTTGGTGTTGCAATGGGCTTTTGGTAGCCTGTAGCTGGGGAGTTCCCTATGTGAAGACTGACTTCCTGCTTGTTCCTGGAGAAAGTGTAGTTACTCACCTGTAACAGGTGTTCTCCGGGGACAGCAGGAATCCGTCCTCACAACCCTTCCTCCTCCCCTTGGAGATGCTCCTGTACCATCTTTTATTTTTACCATCTTTAACTATGTCATCTGACAGAGCAAGATGACACTCTTGGGCGGGAAGGGGACCATGCATGCGTGGTGGCATCTCCGAAAGGCTTTCTTCTGTGAGGGCTCCGTTGGTGCTGACATCACCCATATGTGAGGACTGATTCCTGCTATCCCCCGAGAGCACCTGTAACAGTTGAGTAACTACGCTTTTCCCATAGCCTTGTCCATATTTTACAAAAGGCTTCATGTTGAACGATCCCTTTATAAAATATACTACAAATTGTGAATGTCCCAACTTGGATGTCTTGTTTCCTACCTGGACAGCCTATACAAAATTGGGCTTGAAATGTATTAAGTTAGTCTTTGAAAAAGAGAATCATATTTTCGTATTCAGGCTTTATTTTCAAATAAATACTTTTGAAATGCTACTAAGTGTAGAGTAGGACTTTTTTTTGAAAGAGAAACTATACCGTCATGCTGAATTTTAAACACTGACAGAAGCTATCTTTCAACGTATCCTTTCTTCTTTTGGGGTATTTTTAAAATTGTTTATACTTTTTTTTCCATTTGATCATTTTATTAAGTATTTGGTATCATTACAAACATCACTTAACGTATCAACTACACATAACATTTATGTATCAAACTTCCCACAACATTTGTATTTATTAACAATTATATATTCTATTTATTAATTCATATAATATTACTCTAAATACTCTTTATATCATTCCCTTTCTAATCACCTTCTCCTAACCTCCCCCGCTCATCCATCCTCATGCATTATTGAATTAATATCCTCTCAGCCAATCACCATTTATCCTTCCAGTAAAATTTTATTTAAATTTTGTATAAAATCCCTCTCATATTTTCTCTAGCACTCCCACTCATTCTTCCTTCCATTTTTCCAACCTCTTACACACTCTTCCATTGTTCCACAACTTTCTCACCTGTCCCTGCCTCATCTCCATCAATCTATGCATCAAACACATCTCTGCCACTCTTTTCACAAATCCTGCCTTATGTGGCATGGATTTCCCCTGCCAGTGTTGTGTTATTTCATTTCTAGCAGCTACTATACAGTGATGTAACACTCCACTAACTCTTTGGAATGTCTACATCTAATTGATGTAGTAAACAAATCTCTGGCTTTCTTTGTATTCGATATACTGTCATGTTTTATTATATAAACTCCAAAATCTCAATCCAAAAGGCTTGTATCCACTTACAATTCCACCACATATGCAACCAATTCCCTTTCTCATTGCATCCTCTCCAACATTGATCATTAATCCCCCTTTCAGCTCTTTTTTTTAACATACTGGAGTCCAATACCATCTGAACAACAATTTATAAGCATTCTCTTTTACCCTTGTGGCTATGGATATACTTGCCACTGTACATATTATCTTATCCCATTCCTCCTCAGACCATCTTATCTCCAAAACTTCTTCCCATTTTATCATGTATCTCAGTTTGTTATTCCCCCCTCCATTATGCCTTTATACATTTTGGACAAAACTCCTTTCTGCCCCAAATTTCCTAAACACAATGCTTCAAACCACCCCCTATTTTCCCGGAGATCATGCCACACCTTTGATTTGTTTCAAAAAGTGGCTCACTTGTAGATAAGCATAATAATCTCTATCTCCTAATCTATATAGATCCTTAATATTTTCAAATTCAAAAATGCCCTCTTTGGTCACTATTTGTGAGATATATTTTAACCCCGCCTTGTCCCATCTATTCAAAATGCCCATCTCTGGTCCTTGTCAGCTTTCAAAACAGGCTTCTAGAGGCATACACTGTGAGTACCTCTTATTTTGTATTAATCATTTTCTATTTTGTTTCCAAACTTGTAAACTGTGCACTATTAGAGGATTTTTATTTTTATTTTCTAAATTATCTACCTCTCCAAACTACTTTGTTTAGACTTTCTCCCCTTAAAAAACCTTCCTCCATTTGAACCCAATGTTTCTGTGTTCCTCGATGCCACTCATAAATCGTTTTTAATTGTGCTGCCTCGTAATATTTCCTAAAGTTAGGCACACCTAACCCTCCTTCTCCTTTAGTTCTTTGCATTATATCCATTGCTACTCTCCCCCTTCTATTTTTCCATATAAAATGATGAACAATTCTTTGTAACCTTTTTAACTGATCAGGTGGTATTTTAATTGGTAGCGTCTGGAAGAGAAATAGAAATCGTGGTAAGAGCATCATCTTTATAGTAGCAATCCATCCAAACCATGACAAATATCCCTGTCCCCATCCATCCAGTCAGCTCTCCACCTTTCCAAATAGTCTATGATAATTCAGTTTATATAATGCTTCTATCTTATTACTCAATGTAAATGCCAAGATATCTAATACTCTTTTGCCCATTTGAACAGATATTTCTTTTGTAACTTACCTTGTGTGTCTGTGTAGTTAAATTTAAAATTTCTGATTTAGACCAATTAATAGTGAAACACGATAATTTACCAAATTCTAATAATTCCCACATTAAATATTGGATTGATGCCCAAGGCTTACATACACTTAAGATTATATCATCTGTAAATAATGAAATTTTATATTCACTCCTTCCTATTTTTATTCCCTTAATATAATCCCTTTCCCTCACTCTTGCTGCAAACGGTTCTAGTGAAATAGCAAAAAGTAGCGGGGATAATGGACAACCCTGTCTTGTTCCTCTCTCTTGACCAAAAAATTCTGAATAAGCACCATTCACTCTTGCACCTGCTTTTGGGTTACGATATAACGCCTTTATCCAGCTTAAGAATTCAACCCCTAAGCCCATTCTTTCCATTACATTGAACAGAAATGGCCAAGATACTTGATCAAAAGCTATCTCCAGGAACAAGCAGGAATGTATGTAGTCCTCACATATGGGATATCGTCGGTACCGACGGAGCCTGCGTGAGAATGTTCCCCAGCATCCAGTAGGAACGCTTTTGGGAGCATCCCTCAGCACAGGCACGCTGCCTTCCCGCCTTTCCAACTGTCCCTCTTCAGTTCTTTGTTTTCGGCGAGGCCGACAGGACCTATTTCCTGTCACCGCAGAAAATTCCGTCTTTAAATTTCTTTTCTTGTGGTCGCGCTTGCCTACCGCATGACGCCTACTGGTACCACTGGTTCTTTTCTTTTCATATAAAAAAAAAACAAAAACAAAAAAACTTAGGCTTAGAATGTTTCTTTTCAGAAACTTCTCTCTTGGTGCTAGGCGCCATTTTGGGCACTAGACCCCATATTCCTAAATCATGGAAAAGCCAACTAGTGGTTTTAAAAAATGTACTAAGTGTGGCGGTACCATTTCCGTCACTGACACCCATGATTGGTGTCTGAAATGTTTAGGACCTGAACGTTCTCCAACTGAATGTCTCTCCTGCATGGGGATGACTAAAAGAGGAAGACAGAACCGGGCTGCAGAGCTCGGTACCCTCTTTTCTTCAGATGCCAGATCCATTGCATCGACATCATCAAGGACCTCTTCTTCCTCCCATGGATCTCAGGTAACTAAACATAAAAGCCAGTCCTCAAAGGGTAGCTCTCCTGTAAGCATTGAAAGGCCATTGGCATTGCCCTTGAGGGAACCACACTGGCAAAACAGCCCCGGCGGGAGGCTTCGGCTTCCAAAGCATCGATGGGGCTTCAGGATGTTCTTGAGGCCTCAACCTCGCAATAACTGCCTGTGCCATGCTCAGGGGTTCCGGCCGTCCTTACCGGTACCGACACCCAGGCATCGACAGCGTCGATAGACCAGAGGTTCCTCACTATCGAGCGCAGCATCGCAGCTCTCCTTTCAGCTGCGGTACCGGTGGTCCAGTGGGCACCGGTACCGACATCAACACTGATGCTGGTACCGACACCGGTGCCGACACAGACGATACCGGCCCCGGTGGGAACTCTTCCCATGCCATCTCTGGCTGGAATTGACAAAGCGATACTGGCTCAGTTTGGTACCAACTACCGGGATCGTGCTTTGCAAGAGCATCGGGGTCAGGAATACATCGATTCCTCCGATTCCGAAGACTCTGACAATTCTGCTGGCACTAGGGGGTTTCTCCTAGAAGACCCCTCTTCTCCCCAACGCAGAATGTCACCTCCAGAGGACATATTTCAGGATTTCATCCGTGATATGTCCAAAGGTCTTTCAATCCCAGTAGCTCCTGAAGATGAACCCAGAGCAAAGGAATTGGAAATTCTCCAATATCCTAAAGCTCCTAAGGAGACAGCCACTCTGCCTATCCATGAAATTCTGCATAGCTTGATGCTCAGAATGTGGGAGACACCTCTGACTACCTCTCCTCACTCTAGGAGACTGGATACTATGTATTAAGTTCCGCCATGCCCTGGATTTCACAAAACTCAGCTGCCACACCATTCAATGGTAGTGGAATAAGCCATGTGTAGGATGAAAAGTGCAAAGAGGCATGCATCCAATCCTCCAGGTCGTGAATGCAGGACTCTAGATGCTTTTGGGTGCAGAATCTTTCAAGCTTCCATGCTTTCAGATAAGATCAGTTCATATATGCTATATATGGGAATGTTCCTCAAAGAAGTCACAGGAGACTTGGAACTTATGAGCCCATTTCTCCCAGATAAGAGACAAGATTTTCTTGCTCTAGTTAAGCATGCTCAGGATGTCTCCAAGTTTGTCAATCGTGCAGCCTTTGACTGCTTCGAATGCATGAGCAGAACTTCTGCTATTGCCATTGGTGCACGACGAATTGCCTGGCTACAGGCATCAGACTTGGCGACTTGGGTACAGGACAAGTTAGGCAACATTCCTTGCACGGGGGAAAATCTCTTCGGCAGGAAAAGGCTAATGAGTTAGATGCTGACAATTCTACCTTAGATAGAATGTCAGTCTACAGCCACTCCAGCCAAAAGAAAGCCTTATAAAAAACCCTCTTTTAGCAAAAAGAGGAAGTTTTATCCTTCCTATACCCAGCAGAGTCAGACTCCAGGTCAGGTTGCCCAAAAGTGACAAACTAGATAGGAAAAGAAACCAAAAGGCCCGAGAGCCCAACCAGCTCTCCAGGTTCAGCCCCCTCAAGTGCTTTGACTCCTTCCTAGAGAGCTTTGACTTCCTGCCTCTGAGGGGTCCCCAACCCCCCAATGTTCTGGGCAGGTTATGCCACTTTGTCAACAGTTGGCATCAGATAACAGCAGAAGATTGGACTTTGTCCATTGTAGGAGATGGGTACAAACTTCATTTTCACAGCATACCCCCTCCTACAATTCTAAAGCAATTGAATTCACAAACCTCTGCAGACAATCTGCTAGATCTCGAGGTCTCCACACTTCTTGCCCAAGGGGCAATAGAGGAAGTACCCATTCTTCAACAGGGTGCAGGGTTCTACTCCCCCTATTTTCTTATGCCAAAGAAAACATGAGGACACAGACCCATTCTAGACCTCAGAGAATTGAACAAATATCTGTTTCGAGAGAAATTCAAAATGATTTCTCTAGGAACTCTTCTGCCATACCTTCAAAGCCAGGACTGGCTTTGCTCTCTAGACTTAAAGGATGCATGCACTCACATTCTCATCCATCCAGATCACAGGAAATTTTTATGTTTCCTTTTCAGGGAAGACATTTCCAGTACAGGGTTCTTCCTTTTGGTTTGGCTTCAGCACCAAGGGTATTCACAAAATGCATGGCAGTAGCAGCTACATTTCTACGAACCCTGGGGATTTTCGCCTTCCCTTACTTAGACGACTGGCTCATTCGAGCCTCCACAGTTGCAGAGGCCAGCACTGTACTGTCCCGTACAATGTGAATCCTCCAATACTTGGGTTTGGTAATAAACTTCCTGAAATCTCAACTAGTTCCCTCCTAATGCCTAGAATTCATAGGAGTCTGTCTGGATACCAGACAGGCAAGGGCTTTCCTTCTACAAGCCCAGTGTCTTCGCATATTGCAGCTAGCTTCCCAAGCAGCAGGCAAATCCTCCCTCACTGCTCGGGAGCTATTGCAGTTACTGGGACACATGGCACCCACAGTTCATGTAGTCCCATATGCTCGCCTCCACATGCGAGCAGCTCAGTGGACCCTCTCCACACAGTGGACACAGGCCATGGGTCATTTGTCGGACAAAATAACAATCTCTCAATTTTGTCCCTCCAATGGTGGCAATCACTAGAAAATCTGACAGTGGGGTCTCCTTTCCATCAACCCCTCTTTCAGGCCACTCTAACAACAGATGCATCACAGGTGGGTTGGGGAGCACACCTGAATCATCTCTCTACCCAGGGCACCTGGACTGCACAGGACGTTGGTTTACACATAAACCACCTGGAATTAAGAGCAATTTATTTAGCTCTTCGAGTGTTCCATGCCCAGCTCAGCTACAAAGACAGTCCTAATCCAGACGGACAATCAGGTAGCCATGTTCTTTGTGAACAAGCAGGGCGGGACGGGCTCTCTGTCATTATGCAGCAAAGCTTTACGAGTATGGGCCCTCGCAAGAGAGTATCAATTTCACTTTCTAGTGGTATATCTTCCAGGCATTCAAAACCTTTGGGCAGACAAACTCAGTCGAGTACTGCTACCTCACGAGTGGTCACTCCACCTAGACCAGGTGGCAAAGATATTTCATCTCTGGGGCACTCCAGACATAGACCTCTTTGCAAGTCCACTGAATGCCAAACTTCCCCGGTTCTGTTCCAGGATTCCGACGCACAATTGTCAGGCAAGGGATGCCATCCTCCTTCACTGGGGTCAGGACTTCCTTTATGCCTTCCCACCCATTCCCCTCATCCCCAAAACAGTCTTCAAGTTTCAGAGAGACAGGGTTCGCATGATTCTCGAAGCACCACGATGGCCACGCCAAACGTGGTATTCCCTTCTTCTGCATCTCTCTCAAGTGGCACCTCTGGAGTTAGGGCATGCTCCAGATCTCCTTTCCCAGGAGAGCGCGACGCTATGGCACCCGAATCCCCAGTCCCTGCACCTCACGGCCTGGTTGCTGAAGGCTTAGACCTCCAGGATTTCAACCTTTCCCAACAGAAAAGATATCCTTCAGGCTTCTAGGAAACTTTCCACAAGAAGATCTTATGCCTTCAAGTGGAAACGTTTTATTATGTGGTGCTCCAAGAGGGGATTAAACCCCCCAGGTCATACCCTTAGAATCGATACTAGAGTATCTCCTTCACTTATCGAATTCTGGGTTAAAGGCCAATTCGGTAAGAGTCCATCTGAGTGCAATTGCAGCTTCTTATAAACCTCTAAATGGACAACCAATTTCCTCTCATCCACTCCTATCAAGATTTATGAGAGGCCTTTAATTAAACCTCCCATCAAGCCACCACCAGTGGCATGGGATCTAAATCTAGTTCTCGGGCAGCTCATGAAGCCGCCTTTTGAGCCTTTAGCCACTGCAGCCCTTACGTTTTTGACCTGGAAGGTCATCTTCCTAATTGCAGTCACCTCTGCACATCGCATCAGTGAATTGCAAGCTTTAGTGGCTGATCCTCCTTATAGTAGGTTTCATCCATGATAAGGTTGTTCTTTGAACTCACCCACATTTTATGCCAAAGGTGGTTTCGCCTTTTCATTTAAATCAATCAATTTACCTTCCTGTATTTTTTTCTGAGCCTCACGCCTCTAATGCAGAAAGAAACCTTCATACTTTGGATTGTAAAAGGGCCTTGGCCTTTTACATGCAAAGAACACAGCAACATAGAAAGTCCTCACAACTTTTTATAGCTTTTGACCCTAGTCATTTGGGACTTCCAGTCTCCAAAAGAACTTTATCTAAATGGATTCCCCAATGCATATCCTTTGCATGTGAGAGTTAGGGTCTTCCTCTTCAGGACCATGTCACAGCTCATAATGTGAGAGCTATGGCAGCTTCTATGGCGAATCTCCACTCTGTCTATCGATGACATTTGTCGAGCAGCCACCTGGGCTTCAGTACATACCTTCACAGCCCACTACTGCCTAGATAAAGCCTCCCATTGGGATGCCTTCTTTGGCCAAGCTGTTCTTCAAAATCTCTTTCAAACCTAAACCAACTCCTACCCACCAACCCTGGTGGGATGCCAGAGATCCATGGGAGGAAGGATTCTCACCTTTGACAGTGGCACCTTCCTGGGGCTATCTCCCTGGCATCTTCAGCTAGGGAGTCCCCATATGTGAGGACTACATTCCTGCTTGTTCCTGGAGATAGCGTAGTTACTCACCTGTAACAGGTGATCTCACAACCCACCCACCTCCCCTAGGAGTTCTCTCTCTCTTTGTCTCTTTCCTCTCTCCCTCTGTCCTTTCACTCAGCTACAAACTTAACTGAAGAGGGACAGTTGGAAAGGCGGAAAGACAGCGTGCATGTGCTGAGGGATGCTCCCAAAAGCGTTCCTATTGGACGCTGGGGAGCGTTCCCGCGCAGTCTCCGTCAGTACCGACGATACCCCGTATGTGAGGACTAAATTCCTGCTGATCCCGGAGATCACATGTTACAGGTGAGTAACTACACTTTTTCAGCGTGAAGAGATAACAATGCTATAAATAAATAAATAAAAATAAATAAATGCAATAAATAAATAAATAAAAATAAATAAATGCTTCTTTCCCATTTTGCCAGGGAGCAAACAGCACACTGCCACGTGAATCGTGCAGAAAACAGTACAAGGACGTAGGCAGTATTTAAAACTCACAACTTTTTATTGGTCCTTATCCTTGTAATACTTTCCCTCCTTGTACTTCTTTCCCATTTTGTTCTATTGACCAAATCATATTCAAAATCTTTCTAATATTACCAGCAACTTGTCTACCTGGAATAAAACCAGCTTGATCACTATGTATCAACTTGTCCACACGATTGAATAAATTGATTGGTAGTATTTTGACTAGTAATTTAGCATCAAATTTAATCAAAGAAATTGGTCTATAAGAGGAGCACTCTTGTTTCTTTCCCTTCTTTATATATTATTATTATACCTGTCCATCCCATAGTATCCGCTAAATCCCTTCCCTCTCTTGGCAGATTAAATAGTCTCACTAACGGTTCTAGTAATATTTCTCCAAAATGATGATAGAAACGTGCTGTCAGCCCATCTAACCCCGGGGCTTTATCTACTTTTAGTTTTATCGCTTTCTGTACTTCATCTACCTGTATGGCCTTATTTGTTCTTGTTGTTGCCCCTCAGTTAATTTTTAATTAAAGCAGGATTAGGGATATCCATTTGCATACTCTATTTTAATGTTACTCTGCCCATCATTTACATGCATACTTTCTGTGAAGCTAATTACTAATACAACAATTTTCCAGGGTATAGACTTGATAAACAGTTAAAATAAGTCTTTCAGTTGTAAGGAAATATAAACCTCTTCTCAGTGCTTTTCTTTCACTGAGCTTAGGACAGCATGCAGTCTCGGGGATAGTGTGATACCACAATTGAGAGGCAGGGTTTGATCAGCCATAATTTGAAATGAGAGATTAAAATACAGTAAGTCTGATTTTATAAGAGTATGTCTGTGAGAAATCCAAAAAAGGTGCCTGTCTTATAAAAATAAGCACCCAATCCTTATAGTGCATAAATGTTTACATATACATTAGTACCTACTCCGGGTTTAGTGTGAATGAGTGTATGCAGTTTATGTATTTGTATAACATACATAGTAACATAGTAAATGACGGCAGATAAAGACCAGTATGGTCCATCTAGTCTGCCCAGTAAGATGGCAAGAGTAGGTGCACCTGCTGCTCCGTGCAGGTCACCCCTCCCAATGTCCCAATGTCTTTGTTTAGGGGTGAACCCACCGCTCCATATATTTTATTAAATATGCAGATACATCTCAAATCTAGCCCTTCTCTGACCAAATTACATTTCTGGGAATGCTTGCATGCAACATGTATATAAGTAAGCACCATTTTGTTGGTGCATGTATGCAGGACAACAAAAAGGGACTGCTACTTCTGGAGAGAGATCTGCAGTTGTAAGTATTTACTTCTGGGAATTTTTCTAAATCTTGGGGAAAAATGGATTCTTTAGATTTAAGCTTATTAATTTGTGTAAATTAGAATCCAGTATATTGGTTAAATCAGTCAGGGCCTAGTATCAGCAAAGACCTTTTAATTCAATTAAAAACTCAACAGGTAGCTTTCAGATTAAGTTTAAAACCCAGCAGAGGGCTTTCAGTTTAAATTTAAAACCCAGCAGAGAGCTTTCAGTTTAAGTCTAAAACCCAGCAGAGGGCTTCTAGTTTAAATTTAATACTCATTCAGGGCCTAGTATCAGCAGAGAGCTTGCTAGCTAAATTTAAAACCCAGCAGAGAGCTGCTAGTTTAAAGTTAATACTCAGCCAGGGCCTAGTATCAGCAAAGAGCTTTAATTTAAATGAAATCACTTAGCATAAAAGGAAAAACAGGGTGAGTATTCTTTGAGCAATAAATTGTTTCTAGAGACCTTTACAAAGAGGCCTTCTAGATATTGGGCAACAGACCTGTGACATTGTTTTAAATAGGTGTTAAGGCCAAGTGACAGATCAAAGGGGCATTTTGAAAGACACACTCTATCAAAGCAAGGGCTATGTGAATCACCAAGGAAATTGGTCACAGATTACCTTAGAAGCATAGGACAGGGTACTGTGGAGCAGTCAGCTTTTAATAAGTCGTCTTTCTTTCCCTCCGTCCCTCTCCTGCTCCCACCCACCCTGGGATAATCATAGCTTTATAGGTGCTT
Organism: Ichthyophis bannanicus; assembly: GCA_033557465.1. NCBI lineage: Eukaryota > Metazoa > Chordata > Amphibia > Gymnophiona > Ichthyophiidae > Ichthyophis > Ichthyophis bannanicus. The sequence goes on from CM066037.1 coordinate 452,903,287, forward strand.
AAACCTCTGAAAGGGAAAGTGGTGCCATATTCACTCTCTGGTGCAGCTGTTTATTCACCTCAAGATTAATTAATCTCAGGTCCTTAATGTATATCTGGTGAGGATAAAGTCTATTAAACGTATTAGGTTTGTTGGGGATCTGTATACTAATAAAACTATACCTAAGTAAACAACTTAAATATCTAAACACAACCTTAAAACTAAGACAGCAGACAGCAGTCCAGCAGCAGGATGGGGGCTTGCTAGTCTTTTGCATTGAGTGTCATATGTATGATTTTATCCCACTTGGTGAGGGTTCTTATGTGTGCACTAGGTGCAAAGAGCTCTTTGCTCTCAGGGAATGAGTCCAATCTCTGGAGGCTAGAGTAGCAGACTTGGAGGACATAAGGAAGACAGAGAGGTACATAGATGAGACTTATAGGAATGTAATACTGAAGTCCCATCTCCAGTCTGGTAGCATCCCTGTTGTTGTGGAGGAGAGAGGTCACGTGATAGGAGGGCATCATTCTGGTGTGTCAGGAAGTGATCCTGTAGCTAGGACCTGTCTTCCAGGTAATGTAAAACCCTCTTGCACTGAGGAGATTTCTCCAGGGCCTTGTGCCCACGAGGACAGCCGTTATAGTTGGTGATTCGATCATTAGGCATGTAGATAGCTGGGCTGATGGATGTGAAGATCACCTGGAAACAAGCCTGACTGGTATGAAGCTGGCAGACCTCACACACCATCTAGACAAGGTCTTAGATAGTGCTGAGGAGGAGTCTGCTGTCTTGGTACATGTCGGTACCAATGACATAGGAAAGTGTGGTAGGGAGGTTCTGGAGGCCAAATTTAGGCTTTTAGTTAGGAAGTTGAAATCCAGGATAGCATGCTCTGAAATGCTTCTATGCACAAAACCCAAAAGACAGGCAGAGCTCTGGAGTCTCAATGCGTGGATGAGACTATGGTGCAAGGAAGAGGGTTTGGGATTTGTTAGGAACTGGGCAACATTCTGGGGAAAGGAGGGGCTTGTTCCACCTTAACCGGGATTGAATCAGGCTGCTGGCATTAACCTTTAAAAAGGAGATAGAGAGCTTTTAAACTAGATAATAGGGGAAAGCAGACAGTCACCCAAGAGCGCATGGTTCAGAACAATGTATCCTTGAAGGATATTATTAAAAGATTGAAGTTAGGGCATATCTACAGAGAGGTTTCAATAAAGACAAAAGAAACCCAAATGCCCTTAAGCAAAGAGCAGACAGAGCTTAAAGATTCCAAATTACCCCTGCCTACTGACAACCAGATTAATATGAATAAAATACATTCTCTAAAATTCTTGTATGCAAATGCTAGAAGTCTAAAAAATAAGACGTGAGAGTTAGAATATATAGCACTAAATGAGAGGTTAGATATGATTGGTTGTCCTCTTCTACCATGTCTCTGAGAACCAGTGGGACACTGTGATACCTGGGTACAAACTATATCATCATTATAGAGCAGATCAAATTGGTGGAGGGGTTGTACTCTGTTAGGGCATTGAGTCACAAAGTATTAAAGATTTTGCAGGAAATAAAATTCATTGTAGAATCCCTATGGATTGAAATCCCATGTAAAAAGGGGAAGGCAATGGCACTAGGGGTGTACTATCGACTGTCTGGCCATAATGAACAAATGGATGACGAAATGCTCAAAGAAATCAGGGAAGCTAACAAAAGTTATAGCACAGTAATAATGGGTGATTTCAAGTACCCCAGTATCGACTGGGTCAGTGTCTCGGCAGGACATGCTAGGGAGATAGTTTCTAGATGAAATAAATGACTGCTTCTTGGAGCAGCAGGTTCATGAACTGATCAGAGGGGGAAGCTATTTTGGACCTAGTCCTTAGTGAAACACAAGATCTGGTGAAAAGATTAAGGGTGTTGGGGGCACTTGGCAATAGTGATCATAGCATGATCGTGTTTGATTTAATAAATGGAGGAAGGACGGCAAGGAAATCCACAGTACAACCTTTTAACTTTCAAAAGGGAGACTATGATAAAATGAGGAAAATAGTTATGAAAAAACTAAAAGGAGCAGTTACAAAGGTTACATTTCTAAATCGAGCATGGGTGTTTAAAAATACTATCTTGGAAGCCCAGACCAGCTGTATTCCACACTTTAAGAAAAGTGAAAGGAAATAAAAAAAAAAAAACCTGCCAGCATGGTTTAAAGGTGAGGTCAGAGAGGCTGTTGCCAAAAAAGCATTTTTTAGGAAATGGAAAAAGGAGCCAAATGATGAAAACTGGAAAGAACATAAGCATTGACAAGTTAGATGCAAGGCATTGATAAGGCAAGCAAAGAGAATTTGAAAAGAAGCTTGCTGTGGAAGCAAAAATACGTAATAAAGACTGTTTCGAGTACACTGGTAGCAAAAAAACCTGTAAGAGTCAGTTGGACCATTAGGAGGATGTTACCCATGACTGAAATGGTATTTAAAGGTGATGCTGCAGAAGAATTGAAAGAAATATCAATAACACCGGGAAGATGTATCACAACACTTTGATAAACTGAAGAGCAGCAAATCACCTGGACCGGATGGTATAAATCCAAGGGTGTTGAAAGAACTGAAATATGAGATTGCAGACCAGCTATTAGTAATCTGTGAACTATCATTAAAATCATCTGTATGTAATACCTGAAGATTGGAGTATGGCCATTGTAATGCCAATTTTTAAAAAGGGTTCCAGGGGTGATCCGAGAAAGTACAGACTGGTGAGCCCGACGTCAGTACCGGGAAAAATGGTAGAAACCATTATAAAGAACAAAGTTACTAAATATGCTGATAGTTATTGCTTAATGGGAGACAACCAACATGGCATTAGCCAAGGAAGGTCTTGTCTTATTAATCTGTTATGTGTTTTTGAAGGTGTGAATAAACAGTCAAAGGTGAGATGGTTGATATAGTGTATTTGGATTTTCAGAAAGCCTTTGACAAGGTCCCTCATGATAGACTCTTGACGAAATTAAAAAGTCATAGGATAGGAAGCAATGTACTATGTGGATCAGGAACTGGTTAAAAGTTAGAAAGCAGAGGACAGGACTAAATGGCCAATTTTCCCAATGGTGAAAAGTGAATAGTGGAGTACCCCAGGTATCTGTACTGGGTCCGCTGCGTTTTAACATATTCGTAAATGACCTGGAAATGGGAATAACGAGTGAGTTATTCAAATTTGCAGATGACACAAAATTATTCAAAGTTGTTATAACCTATGAGGATTATGGAAAATTGCAAGAGGACCTCGATAAATTGGAAGAGTGAGCATCCAAATGGCAGATGAAATTTAATGTGGTTAAGTGCAAAGTTATGCACCTAGGACAGAACAAACCAAACTATGGTTACACGATGCAAGGTTCCACATTAGGAGCCACCACTCGGGAAAAAGATTGTCGTCATCATAGACAACATGTTGAAACCCTCCACCCCGTGTGCAGCGGTGGCCAAGAAAGCAAATAAAATGCTAGGTATCATAAGGAAAGGAATGGAGAATAAAACAAAGGATATTATAATGCCTCTGTATCGTTCTATGGTGTGACCGCACTTTGAATATTGTGGGCAATTCTGGTCGCTGTCTCGTAAAAAGGATAGTGTTATTAGAAAAGGGTCAGAGAAGAGCCACCAAAATGGTAAAGGAGATTGAAGGATACACCTATGAAGAGAGATTAAAAAGTTAGGGCTCTTCAACCTGGAAAAGAGACGGCTGAGGGAGATATGATAGAGATCTATAAATTAATGAATGGAGTGGAACGGGTAAACATAGATCGACTGTTTACACTATCAAAATATAGAAAGATTAGGAGACATGCAATGAAGCTACAGTGTGACCTATTTAAGACTAATAAGAAAAAATGTTTTTTCACTCAATATGTAATCATACTCTGGAATTCGTTACTGGAGGATGTAGTAAAACCTATTAGTGTAGCTGGGTTTAAAAAAGGTTTGGACAAGTTCCTGAAGTCCATAAACCATTATTAAAGGGGACCTGGGAAATCCACTGCTTGCCCCAATAAAGCATTGTGGAACCTGTGTCTTTTGGTGAAACTGCTAGGTACTTGTGACCTAGATTGACCACTGTTAGAAATGGGCATGATGGACTTTGGTCTGACCCATTATGGTATATCTTGTTTTCTTATAAAATAACTTCCATGGAAAAAAAAGCCCTTACATATGGAAAAACCTTTTATTACCCCCACATATGTAGAATAGGGTACTTTAGAAAGCATTATTTGTATTATACCATAAGTTGGGTCCCTTTTTTTAAATGTATGGAGGAAGGGGGCATGTTTTAATTTTTTGAAAAATCAGTATTCACATTTTTTCCCTCCTTGTATCTCGTGCCTCAAACAGCATACATGGGCAACAAGGGAGCCATTTCTGCGCTGACACTGAAGTAATGGTCACTTATGTTCTCCTCGTGAGCTTTAGGATATGCAATTGTGACCACCTGTGTTGAAGCAATGAGCCACAGAAGTATGTTTACATAGGCCTTGTTTTTTTTCTTCCGTCATGTTTCTGTGTTTCTATCTAGTCTGCCCTTTATCTGACCTCAGTAGTCCCCATTTTACCTTTAGAGATCCTCTGTTTGTCCCATGCTTTTTTGAATTCAGATACTGTCCTCGTGTCCACCACCTCTTCTGGGAGACTATTCCATGCTTCTACCACTCTTTCCATAAAGAAATATTTCCGCATATTATTCTTGAGTCTGTCCCCTTTCACTCTCACCCTATGTCCCCTCGTAGCAGAGCTTGCCTTCAATTCTTTCTTACACTCTCATTATCCCCCTACACTTCATAGGTGGTTAATATCCTGATAGGTAAGTCTATGTACACCCTCTGGTAACAGAATATCAAAAATTCCTAACTATTTATACATAAGTTGATTATAATATGTTAACTATCTATAATTTGCTAAACAGCTGTCAAGTTAAAAGCGTGTTTATTTATCTAACAGATTTTTTATACCGCTCTATCATTTAGTCAAAGCGGTTTACATTGTAACTTACACTTCGTAATGTACATTAAACAGGGACATTGATAAATTGGAATTCTATGGGGCAATGAAGAGTTAAGTGACTTGCCCAAGGCCACAAGGCGTGCTAGTGGGAATCGAACCCTGGTTGCCAAGCCAGTGCTCTAACCATTAGGCTGCTCCTCTACTCCTTTGTTATAATGTAATTGTGTTATGTTGAATGTAAACCGCTCTTGATCCTTGGAAGGGGCAGTATAAAAAAAGCTAAGAAATAAAATAAATTGAAAGATCTTCCTGTACATTTATGTTATGGAGGTATTTAAATGTCTCTATTATATTGCCTCCTATCCCGCCTTTCTTGTAAAGTATACATATATTAAGCTATTTAAGTCTGTCCTCATATGCTACATAACACTAACCATTTTAGTAGCCACCCTCTGCATCCAATCCAACCTATTTATATCCTTTTGAAGGTGCGGTCTCCAGAATTGCACACAGTACTACAAATGAGGTTGCACCAGAGACTTATAAAGAGGCATTATCACCTCCTTTTTTCTTCTGGTCATTCTTTCTATACAGCCAAGCATCCTTCTGGCTATGTTTTTTTTTCAAAGTTAAGTGGTCTGTCTTTGCAGGATAAAGGGGAAATAATTCCTTCTAATATTTCTCTTCTGTTGCACTCTCCCTTCCTTATTGATTTATTTGCACTGGAAAACTTCCCTGTTTTTAACCTTTTCATCCTCCTAGGATAAGCAAGATTGTAGATCTTCCCACGTGGGTAATGTCGTCTGATGGAACCCAACAATGGAGAGTTTCCCCATCTCTGGAAACTTGACACATTCATTTGTACCACACAAGTGCAGCATTTCCTGTACTACAATGTCACATGTGGCCATCTCTGATCTTAATTTTCCCAGAACTTGTACGATCTCTCCATTCTCTCTGCAGTTTTCTTCTCAGTGAGTACTTTTCTGCAAATGCACACACAGTTCACTCTCACTACTTTTCACCTTCTGGCTTTCTGGTCAGTTTTATGAGTGTCTTCTACATTTTTTTTGTCTCTGCCATTGTCACTAATTCAGTTGTGCTCATGTAGGTTCAGGTGTGACCTTTTTTGGTCATAAGTCATTTCAATTAAACTGTCATATTTTCCAGCATGTCTGAAAAGAAGACTCCAAGCAGTTCCAAGAAATGTGAGCATTTCAATAAAACCATAATGGGAGCAGATATTGGTGCTTGCAAATCCTGTGGCCTGGTCATGAGATCTTGAAGTGTTCTAAGTGCCAATTTTTGAGAGAGTAAAGATCTTTCTCTCACTAGCATCTCCATCGCTGCAGAGTGTGAAAATTTCCTTCTTGGAATCTCTTTAATCAGGTTTTTCATTTGGTGGTTGTTTTTTCTTTATTTTCACTTCATCACCAGTGTATAGGCTGCATTTAGATCACGTGTGCTCCAGCTGCTTTAATTTTTCACCATTGAAGAGTTTGATTTTGCTCTGCTATTTTTCCAGCTGACATGTCTGAAAACTTGCCAGCAGGTTTAAAATATGCATTTAGTGCAGTGGGACCATGTTTGTTACAGACACGCATAAATGAGGACTGTAGAGCCTGGCGGCCCGATCATAAACCCTCTCACTGTGTTCTATGCTTGCAAATGACAGGGAGATGGCTTAAGCTGAGTCTGCCCAAACATTAGGCAAATTAAGTAGTCACCCAGGATGGCAACTGGTGGAAGGTGGGGTGATGGCTAAGAGCAAGGCATTCAAAGCTACACTACAGATTCTGACAGCTGTGTTGGGGTGGGGGGGAATAAGGCTTAAGGTTTGCCAAGGGTGCCAGTGCCTTGAACCAATTCTGGAGCTGTCCACAGAGAACCCCCATTACAGGTAAGTAAATTCGCTTTCCGAGGCTGGCTAGGAATTCTGCAGAAGGCAGAAGAAATACTCTGCATTGTATTCATCTTCCCCGGGGCACTCTGAACCTGACTCTGAAAGGTACTTGAAACATATTTTGAGCCTCTGCCTGGGCTAACTTCCACTCCTCATGGAGTGTGGATTGCCTTTCAGAGTATCCATGCACCATTGTCCTGGAGAGCCGTCACTCCCCAATGCACTGGAAATGGATACCAGCTGGGCAATCACCGGTGTTGAGGCCCTTTGAGGTCCTGATGACAGTGACTCTCCCAAAGGCAGACTAGGAGTCTTAAGAATCAGGTCAATGTGTTGATGCACCAGCCTCAAGGCAGTCTAAGTAGCAGCCTCACACTAGCCAAAGAAAGCCTCCATCTTTTCCATGAAGCTCCTCATGAGATGCTGCTTAGGGGGCTGCCACTGACTAAGGTTGGTGAGCTGCAGCAGAATCAGTTGATGATTGAGGAAGCCAGCAAGGAGTATCAGCAAGCTGGTCTCAGCCCCTTGGAGATTGGCATGGCCCTTCTGTTACCAAGGAGATCAAGCTGTCCTCATGTCAAAGCTGCTGTGAATATACTGGCACCTCTGATACATTAGTGCTCAGGACAACGCACTCCAATGAACTGCAATGCTGATACATCTCAGCTTCCACCTAATACTCTGTGTCTGAAGTCCTCGAAGTCTAAGCAGAGGACAGATTTTTTTCTCCTCTTCAGGTTAGCACACAATTCATGCCAAGAGTATTAAAACATATTTAAATTACAGGCAAGTGAACAACACATAATAAACTGGTATGCAAATACGTGTAGAGGATTTTGCAACCTGCCTTAGTGTCAGTATTTCTACATCTGGGTCTGAAGTGGCTTAAACATCATTTAGCACATGCCCCGACCATATTTTGATGGCATCAAATGCTTTCCTCAATGTCTGGATCATCTTTCCCCTTAGCTGATCCAGGCATTGGTGGGGAGAGCCCATGATGCCATCAAAATACTGTAGTGGGCCGCTGCGCCTGACAAAGTAAATACCTGGTGGCCCAGTGGACCCATTCTCCCCCACCCAACAAAGTAAAAATAATCCCTGGTGGCCCAGTGGTCCCAAACCCCTGCACCCACCAAAGTAAAAATAAACCTTGGTGGCCCCAAACCTCCCATTTCCCCCCCCCTCCTCAGTACCTTCAGAAACTAGCTGCTCCCTCTGAGGCAAATGTATCGGTATCGGCTCCGGTACCTGTATAGACATCGGTGTCGGTACCGTCCATGGTTACTTACCTGTAATGGGGGTTCTCTGTGGACAGCAGGATAAGTCAGCCACACCTGGTGATGTCATCTGATGGTGCCATCTGGGTGGAATTGCTCTCCCTACTCGGCTCCCTACTCGGCTCAGTCCCAAGCTTAGGCCGCCTCCCTCCAGGTAGGGCAATGGGCCTGTTGCTCTTTTGATGGTCACATGTGGGGAGTGGTTCCCTTCATCCATAGGGGAGGCTGGTGGGAATGTGTGGCTGACTTATCCTGCTGTCCACGGAGAAACCCCATTACAAGGAACATCACTTTCTGCATGGACAAGCTGGATGAGTCAGACATTCCTCATAACTACCTTACTGTGGCCATGCGGCCTGCTCATTGATAGGATGAAGCCTACGGTCTAGACAGATAGCCGACAAGGGATGGTGATGGTATAGGTAGTTTTATTAACAGTGCCATAGGCATGTTGAACAACTGCGGTTGACACTGCAACAGTTTAACAGGCATCTCCAGGAACAAGCAGGAATGTAGTCTTCACATATGGGTATCGTTGGTACCGACGGAGCCTGCGCGGGAACGCTCCCCAGCATCCAATAGGAATGCTTTTGGGAGCATCCCTCAGCACATGCACGCTGCCTTCCCGCCTTTCCAACTGTCCCTCTTCAGTTCTTTGTTTTCCGCGGAGCCGGCAGGATCCATCCTCTGTCACCGCAGAAAATTCCGTCTTTAAAATTTTCTTGTGGCCGTGTTTGCCTCCACACGACGCTTACTGGTACCGCTGGTTCTTTTCTTTTCTTTCCAAAAAAACAAAAACTTATACTTTGAACTGTTTCTCTTCAGAAACCTTTCTTTTTTGGTGCTAGGTGCCATTTTGGGCACTAGGCCGCATATTCCTAAAACATGGAAAAACCAACTAGTGGTTTTAAAAAATGTACTAAGTGTGGCGGTACCACTTCCGTCACTAACACCCATGATTGGTGTCTTAAATGTTTAGGGCCTGAACATTCTCCATCTGAATGTCTCTCTTGTATGGGGATGACTAAAAGAGGAAGACAGAACCGGGCTGCAAAGCTCGGTACCCTCTTTTCTTCGGATGCCAGATCCATTGCATCGACATCTTCAAGGGCCTCTTCTTCCTCCCATGGATCTCAGGTAACTAAACATAAAAGCCGGTCCTCAAAGGGTAGCTCTCCTGCTAAGCATCGAGAGGCCGTTGGCATTGCCCTTGAGGGAACCACACCGGCAAAGCAACCCCGGCGGGAGGCTTCGGCTTCCAAAGCATCGATGGGGCTCCAGGATGTTCTTGGGGCCTCGACCTCGCAAGAACTACCTGTACCATGCTCAGGGGTCCTGGCCGTTTTCACCGGTACCGACACCCAGGCATCGGCAGTGTCGATAGACCAGAGGTTCCTTGCTATCGAACGCAGCATTGCAGCTCTTCTCTCAGCTGCGGTACCGTTGGTCCAACGGGCACCGGTATCGATACTGATGCCGGTACCTACACTGGTGCAGACGCCGGTACCTGCCCCAGTGGGAATTCTTCCCATGCCATCTTTGGCTGGAATCGACAGGTCGGTACCGGATTAACTCGGTACTGACTTGGATCGATACCGGGACCGTGCTTTGCATGAGCATCGTGGTCAGGAATACTTCGAATCCTTCGATTCCGAAGACTTTGACAATTCTGCTGGTACTAGAGGGTTTCTCCCAGAAGATCCCTCTTCTCTCCAACACAGAATGTCACCTCCAGAGGACATGTCTCTTCAGGATTTTATTCGTGACATGGCCAAAGGCTCCTGAAGAGGAACCCAGAGCAAAGGAATTGGAAATTCTCCAATATCCTAAAGCTCCAAAGGAGGCAGCCACTCTGCCCATCCATGAAATTCTGCATAACTTGATGCTCAGAATGTGGGAGACACCTCTGACTACATCTCCTCATTCTAGGAGACTTGATACTATGTATCGAGTTCCGCCATGTCCTGGATTTCAAAAGACTCAGCTGCCACACCATTCAGTGGTGGTGGAGTCAGCCATGCATAGGATGAAAAGTGCAAAGAGGCATGCATTCAATCCCCCAGGTCGTGAATGCAGGAGTCTGGACGCTTTTGGGTGCCAAACTTTTCAGGCTTCCATGCTTTCAGCTAGGATCAGTTCATATATACTATATATGGGAATGTTCCTCAAGGAAGTTACAGGAGACTTGGAGCTTATGAGCCCATTTCTCCCAGATGACAAGAGACAAGACTTTCTTGCTCTAGTTAAGCATGCTCAAGATGTTTCCAAGTTTGTGAATCGTGCAGCCTTTGACTGCTTTGAATTCATCAGCAGAACCTCTGCTATTGCCATTGGCGCACGACTAATTGCTTGGCTTCAGGCATCGGAGACTTGGGTACAGGACAAGTTAGGCAACATTCCTTGCACGGGAGAGAATCTCTTTGGCAAGAACTGGCAGGAAAAGGCTAACGAGTTGGATGCTGACAATATTACTCTAGATAGATTGTCGAAATCTACAGCCACTCCAGCCAAAAAGAAGCCTTATAAAAAACCCTCTTTCAGCAAAAAGGAAATTTTATCCTTCCTATACCCAGCAGAGTCAGACTGAGGGTCAGCTTGACCAAAAGGGACAAACTAGACTGCAAAGGAAGCCAAAAGGCCCGAGAGCCCAACCAGCTTCGCAGGTTCAGCCCCCTCAAGGACTTTGACTCCTTCCTAGAGAGCTTAGCCTTCCTGCCTCTGAGGGGTCCCCAACCCCCCAATATCCGAGGCAGGTTATGCCATTTTAACCAACAGATGGCATCAGATAACAGCAGAAGATTGGACTTTGTCCATTGTAGGAGAGAGGTACAAGCTTCATTTTCACAGCATGCCCCCTCCTACAGTTCTAAAGCAATTCAATTCTCAAACCTCCGCAGACGATCTGCTAGATCACGAAGTCTCAACACTTTTTGCCCAAGGGGCAATAGAGCAGGTACCCATTCTTCAATGGGGTGCAGGGTTCTACTCCCCCTATTTTATTTATTTATTTGACATTTTTCTATACCGCGCTATTCTTATGCCAAAGAAAGCAGGAGGACACAGACCCATTTTAGACCTCAGAGAATTGAACAAATACCTGTTTTGAGAGAAGTTCAAAATGATTTCTGTAGGAACTCTTCTGCCATACCTTCAAAGCCAGGATTGACTGTGCTGTCTAGACTTAAAGGAAGCATACACTCACATTCTGATCCATCCAGATCACAGGAAATTCTTACGATTCCTTTTCAGGGGAAAACATTTCCAGTACAGGGTTCTTCCCTTTGGTCTGGCTTCAGCACTAAGGGTATTCATGAAGTGCATGGCAGTAGTAGCTGCATTTCTGCGAACTCTGGGGATATTCGTCTTCCCTTACTTAGACGACTGGCTCATTCGAGCCCATACAGTTGCAGAGGCCGGCACTGCACTGTCTCGCACAATGCGAATCCTCCAATATTTGGGGTTGGTAATAAACTTCCCAAAATCCCAACTTGTTCCTTCCCAATGCCTGGAATTCACAGGGGCCTGTCTAGATACCAGACAGGCAAAGACTTTCCTTCCACAGGCCCGGTGTCTTCACATAATGCAACTTGCTTTTCAAGCAGCAGGGAAATCCTCCCTAACTGCTCGGGAGCTACTACAGTTGCTGGGACATATGGCATCCACAGTTCATGTAGTCCCATATGCTCTCCTCCACATGCGAGCAACTCAGTGGACCCTATCCACACAGTGGACACAGGCCACAGGTCATTTATCAGACAAAATATTAAACTCAACGACTAATTTTGTCTCTCCAGTGGTGGCAATCATTAGAAAATCTGACAGTGGGGTCTCCTTTTCATCAACCTCTCTTTCAGGCCACCCTAACAGGTGCATCACAGGTGGGTTGGGGTGCACATCTGAATCATCTCTCTACCCAGGGCACCGGGACTCCACATGAGGCTGGTCTACAGATAAACCACCTGGAATTAAGAGCAATCTCTTTAGCTCTTCGAGTATTTCATGCCCAGCTCAGCTACAAGACAGTCCTAGTCCAGACAGACAATCAGGTAGCCATGTTCTATGTGAACAAGTAGGGCGGAACAGGCTCTCTGTCGTTATGCAACAAAGCTTTACGACTGTGGGCCCTCGCCAGAGAGTATCATTCACCTTCTAGTGGTATATCTTCCAGGCATTCAAAACCTTTGGGCAGACAAACTCAGTCGAGTACTGCTGCCTCACGAGTGGTCCCTCCACCTAGACCAGGTGGCAAAGATATTTCATCTCTGGGGCACTCCAGACATAGACCTCTTTGCAAGTCCACTGAATGCCAAACGTCCCCGGTTCTGTTCCAGGATTCTGGCTCACAATTGTCAGGCAAGGGATGCCTTCCTCCTTCACTGGGGTCAGGACTTCCTTTATGCCTTCCCACCCATTCCTCTCATCCCCAAAACACTCTTCAAGCTTCAGAGAGACAGGGGTTGCATGATTCTCATAGCGCCACGATGGCCACGCCAAGCGTGGTATCCCCTGCTTCTACATCTCTCTCAAGCGGCACTTCTGGAGTTAGGGAATGCTCCAGATCTCCTTTCCCAAGAGGGCGGGACGCTATGGCACCCGAATCCCCAGTCCCTGCATCTCACGGCCTGGTTGCTGAAGGCTTAGACCTCCAGGATTTTAACCTGTCCCAACAGGTAAAGGATATCCTTCAGGCATAAAGAAAACGTTTCACAAGAAGATTTTATGCCTTCAAGTGGAAATATTTTACTATATGGTGCTCCAAGAAGGGATTAAACACCCTTGTCATACCTTTAGAATTGATACTAGAGTATCTCCTTCACTTAACGAATTCTGGTGTAAAGACCAATTCGGTAAGAGTCCATCTTAGTGCAATTGCAGCTTCTTATAAGCCTCTGAATGGACAACCAATTTCCTGTCATCCACTCATATCCAGATTTATGAGAGGTCTTCTACTAACCAAACCTCCCATTAAGCCACCACCGGTGGCATGGGATCTAAATCTAGTTCTCGGGCAGCTCATGAAGCCGCCTTTTGAGCCTTTAGCCACTACAACCCTTACGTTTTTGACCTCGAAGGTCATCTTCCTAATTGCACTCGCCTCTGCATGTCGCATTAGTGAACTGCAAGCTTTAGTGGCTGATCCTCCTTATACTAGATTTCATCATAAGGTTGTTCTTAGAACTCATCCACACTTTATGCCAAAGGTGGTTTTGCCTTTTCATTTAAATGAATCAATTTATCTTCCTGTTTTTTTCCGAGGCCTCACGCCTCTAATGCAGAAAGAAACCTTCATACTTTGGATTGTAAAAAAGCCTTAGCCTTTTACCTACAGAGAACACAGCAACATAGAAAGTCCTCGCAACGTTTTATAGCTTTTGACCCTAGTCATTTGGGACGTCTAGTCTCCAAAAGAACTTTATCTAAATGGATTGCCCAATGCATATCCTTTGCTTATGAGGGTAAGGGTCTTCCTCTTCAAGGCCATGTCACACCTCATAACGTGAGAGCCATGGCAACTTCCATGGCTAATCTCCACTCTGTGTCTATCGATGACATTTGTCGAGCAGCCACCTGGGCTTCGGTACACACCTTCACAGCCCACTACTGCCTGGATAAAGCCTCTCGTCGGGATGCCGCCTTTGGCCAAGCTGTTTTTCAAAATCTCTTTCAGACCTAATTCAATTCCTACCCACAAACCCTGGTGGAATGCCAGAGATCCATGGGAGGAGGGTTTCCCACCTTTCTAGGGTGGCACCTTCCTGGGGCTATCTCCCTGGCATCTTCAGCTAGTGAGTCCCCATATGTGAAGACTACATTCCTGCTTGTTCCTGGAGATAGTGTAGTTACTCACCTGTAACAGGTGATCTCTGGGAACAGCAGGAATTTAGTCTTCACAACCCACCCACCTCCCCTAGGAGTTGTCTCTCTATCTCTGTCTTTTTCCTCTCTCCCTCTATCCTTTCACTCAGCTGAAACCCCTGTTAACTATCTGGCCGCTACCTATTTGGAGTAGCTGTGAGGCTCTCTGGCAAAGGCCCACAGTTGCAGAGCTTTGTTGTAGAATTGCAGAGAGCATGTTGTAGGTTGCTTAGATCTGGCTGTTGAATTGCCAATGTACAACCTAATCTATTCTGTTGAAGCCAAAGAGAATTGAAGGTGGCTAAGAATAGTAGACAGGCCTGAAGCCTGCAACAATAAATAGTCCAAATGAGTTCTGGACCTCTTTTGGAATTATCTATTGTTAAGGCAGCATAAAAAGTTAGGTCCTGTGGATTGGAAAGGACCGAGAGACACAATTTGGAGTAGTGATACCCAAGTTCTGTCCGAAAAGCTACCTTAAAAAGATATCTGAGAAGAAAAGGGGGAGAAAACTCTGTATGGAAACTACTTCCTGGAGTAGGTATTAAAGAAAAACCTATGGCTTAGAGAATAAGCCCTCCCGTTGAGTAGTAGCACTCTTAGAGACTAAATGTCTGGGCTAAGAGGGATAGAAAGTAATACAGAGTTGAGAAGACCTACAATTTGGTAAGTCTTTGAAGAGATAGGGTTCCCTTGCAGTTAAAAGTATGAGATATACTCGTACAGTAAAACTGACATGGTGAAGGGTATAGCTCATCCTGTTAGTTGTTAGGCCTCCTTTTGTTTTAAAAAGGAGGAATCTGTTATCTCTGGGGTATGATAGTCCTTAATAGCTCTTGAAGCTAGAAGGATAGATTTCTCTTGCAGCAAGAGATTCATATCCAGAGTCGAGGATTGAGTCAGTGTATGACTGATATCTCAGCATGGATGAGATGAATTTTAGATGCTTCTGTTGAAAAGAAGTAGACTCAAAATTTTTAAACCTCACACAGAAAAAATGAAGAAAATATCAGAAACCCTGTGATTGCTGGGTTTGCTGAGCCTGTGGAGGTTTTGATTTTCTTAGCCTGGTGTGATGCCCATCTTTGGAAACATCTGCAGAATGGGTAGAAGATGGATAAAACTTTTTTCTCTTGGGGGAATAAAGCTTTTTTGGAGATTTTTTATTAGCTGGGATTGAGGAAAGTTTTGACAATCCTCTGAAAGTAACAGCATCAGTGCTCAACTGATTAGCTTGAAACAAAGCCTCCTTGTTGACAAGATTTTCACCAGTACAAGGCGTATTTCCCAGCCTGTCCTGAACCTATCTGTCCAAGTCTGAAGCTTGGAGCCAGGCAATGCGTCGTGCTCCTATGGCTATAGCAGAGGTTCTGCTAATAGACTCAAAACAGTCCAGGGAAACACGATTAAGGAACCTAGAGATATTTTGAGCATGACTGACTAATAAGGAATAGTCTGCTCTTTTATGCTCTGGAAGAAAAGGGTTCAAAAACTTTAAGTTCTTTGTGAACTCTTCAAGAGATAATCCCATATAGAAAATATGAGATAATTCTTGCTGAAAGCATGGATGCCTGGAAGCATCGACGTCCAAAGGCATCTAAAGTCCTAGACTCACGACCTGGTGGATAAGAAGAGTGCTTCTTTGCACTCTTAATATGCCTCATTGCTGATTCTACAACAATAGACTGATGAGGAAGTTGAGTCTTTTGAAAACCTGGAGAAGGTAGCACCTTGTATGTAGTGTCAAGTGTCTTAGAATGTGGGGATACCGTTAGTGTTTCCCACAATCTTAATAGTAGATCTTGTAAGATCTGATGCAAAGGAGGCATGATCACCTCCTTTGGAATCCAGGGGAATTGCAGTGTCTCTGTATTCCCCGGTAGGGATTCTTTACCAGGTATAGAAATGGCAAGTAACTTTGCCATATCAAGCAGGAAAGCTTGAAAAGAAATCTCCCCGGAGGAGGACCCTCTAATGAGGGGTAAAGGCTAGATTTGTAGAAAAAAACAGCCTTGGATTCATCCCAGTCATCGTGATCGGAAGATCTGAAAGGATGAAGCATCGGATTTTCTTTAAAGCGATGTCTTCGGTACCGCCCGAGGTCGGTACCGAGACGAGTCGGTACCGAATCCTCCATGCTAGAGATCGATTCCAGGCTCGGCATCGAGGGAAGCGATTCTGTTGAAGCAAGCATGGACGGTACCGACACCGATGTCTATACAGGTACCGGAGCCGATACCGATACTCGAACGGTCTGCAGCAACTCTAGCGGTACCGAAGTAGCCGAGAGTGCTAGACTACGTTTATCGGTGAGGAGTGTTTCATCCATCACCATAGCCGATGCCGGAGTGTTGATACCGCTCGAAGTGGCCACAACACCCGAGCATGGCCCAGGTATGTTCATCGAGGTAAGAACCCCGGAAACAACCTGGAGCCCCGTTAATGCTTTGGAGCCTGAAGACTTCCGCCGGGGCCTTATTGCCAAGATGTCCTCGAGGGCAAGGCCGAAGCCATCTCGATGCTGAGAGGGAGTTCTACAACTTGAGGACTGGCTAGTCTTTACAGATTTTTGTTTGGTTACCTGATCCTGTGAAGAAGAAGATATTCTCCAGGACCAAGCAGGAAGTCAGTCCTCACATATGGGTGACGTCGGCGCCGACGGAGCCCTCGCGGAGCAATTTTCCCCAGCTTTCAAAGAAAGCCTTTGGGAATTGCAGCGCGCATGCGCGGTCCCCTTCCCGCCCAAGGGTGCCATCTTAGCCAGTCTTCTTTTTTCCGCGGAGCCCTTCAGACGTGCCCGTCTTGTCCCCGCTGAAAAAGTGATTTTTTCGTGTTTAATCTCTTTTTTCTCTATCGGTTCGACGCCGGTCCTTTTCCTGCCCGGACTCGCGACGCCGTTGCGAGTCCTTCTGTTATTTTTCGGTTTTTCTGATTTTCTGTCAGTTTCGTTTTCGGTTTTTCACTGGCAGCCCGGTCCTTTGACCTTGCAGGGGCCCTTTTTCCCCCGATGGCTGCCAGTGGTTTCAAGCGGTGTGTTCAGTGTGACAGAAATATGTCACTCACTGACACACATGATAATTGCCTCCGCTGCCTTGGCCCGGATCACGAGGAACTGATCTGTGGGGCCTGCAGCAAGATGTCCTCCAAAGCGTTAAGGAGTCGGCGGCATCAGCGGGAACGAATCTTCGCTGACCCCGGCCGTACCCGGACCTCGTCGGAGGCCTCGGCGTCCAGAGGTTCCAGCTCTGACCATCGCCGGAGTTCCTCCGACAGGGGTTCTCCCTCCGGGGACCATCGTCGGAAGGTGAAACCTGCGAGGGCGGCGTCGGTGGACGCTCCTGGTTCCGCGAGGGCCAGGTTGCATAGCCCCGATAGCCGTCCCGGGTCTTTGGAGAAGGAGCATCTGCCGAAGCGACCTCGTCTGGCCTATCCTCCGCACCACGAGTCTTCACAAAATGTCTCGCGGTGGTGGCGGCTTATCTCCGGCTTCACGGCCTCTGTCTTTCCGTACCTAGACGACTGGCTCATCAGAGCATCGTTCTCTCCAGAAGTCACAAAAGCCACACACCGCACTGTGACTCTTCTGCAGTACTTGGGCTTTGTCATAAACTTCGCAAAGTCCACTTTGCTCCCCTCACAAGATCTCGAGTTCATCGGCGCAAGATTGCACACTCTTCAGGCACGAGCTTTCCTGCCTCTCGACAGGGCTCAACGGCTCATGGACCTAGCCGGCCGTTTTCGCAGTCAGTCCCTGGTCTCCGCCAGGCGCTTCCTGAGACTACTCGGCCATATGGCTTCCACCGTCCACGTGACCCCCAATGCCCGCCTGAATATGCGACCGGCTCAGTGGTGCCTTCGCAAGTAGTGGCAACAGGCCTCGGGTGGCCTAGCCGACTTAGTGCACATCTCCGGCCCGCTGGCCTCTTCTCTACAGTGGTGGCTTCATCGGCCGAACCTGGTGCTCGGAATGCCTTTTCAGTCTTCCCCGCCGGCTCGAGTGCTGACAACCGATGCTTCTCTCCTAGGATGGGGAGCGCATTGCCAAGGGGCATGTACTCAAGGTCTCTGGACCACGTGGGAGTCTGCGCAGCAGATCAACTTCCTGGAGCTCAGAGCAATCCGTCTGGCTCTCAAGGCTTTCTCCCACCTGACTTCTCACCAGTCCGTCCTTGTCCAGACGGACAATCAAGTTGCCATGTTCTACGTGAACAAACGGAGGCACAGGCTCCTTCCTTCTCTGTCGGGAAGCACAGAAGCTCTGCTCTTGGGCCGTCAGCCACGGCATTCTTCTCAAGGCAGTTTATCTCCCAGGCCAAGAGAATTGCCTGGCGGACAAACTCAGCAGGGTCCTCCAGCCGCACGAGTGGCGCCTGGATCCCTTGGTAGTTCAAAAACTTTTTCTGAAGTGGGGCCTCCCCACGATGGATCTCTTTGCCAGTCCTCTCAACCGGCAACTTCCTCGCTTCTGCTCTCGGCAGCCGCATCCCCTTCGAGTAGCGGCGGATGCTTTTCTGCTCTCATGGTCGAAAAGCCTTCTGTATGCCTTTCCTCCCATACCGCTAGTCTCCCGAACTCTTTTCAAGGTTCTCCGAGACAAAGCTTCCATGATCCTGATAGCTCCTCGCTGGCCCAGACAGCCGTGGTTTCCACTCCTGCTGCAATTAGCGGTGGAGGATCCGTTCCCTCTGGGGTTTCAACCAGATCTCCTAACACAGGATCAGGGGTCCCTGCTACACCCCAACCTCAGATCTCTACATCTGATGGCCTGGCTGCTGAAAGGGTAGTCCTCGCTCCCCTTCTATTGCCGGCAGAGGTGAAAGAGGTCGTCCTAGCTTCCCGGCGACCTTCTACCCGCAAATGCTATGCCCTTAAATGGCGTCGCTTTTCCGCTTGGTGTGCCCAGCAGTCTCAGGATCCCTTCTCCTGCTCGGTGTCGGTGATCTTGCAGTACTTGCTCTACCTCTCTAATCTGGGACTTAAGTCCAACTCCGTCAAAGTTCACCTCAGTGCTCTCTCAGCACATCATGTGCCGGTGGACAGCAGACCTCTTTCCAGCGACCCTCTCGTGGCGAGGTTTCTCCGAGGTCTCCTTTTACTCAAACCACCTCTGTGCCCGCCAGCACCTGACTGGGATCTAAATGTGGTTTTACAGCGGATCACCTGTCCGCCTTTTGAACCTATGGCTACCTGTTCTCTACGTTTTCTATCTTGGAAAACCTTGTTCCTGATAGCCCTCACTTCCACTAGACGCGTAAGTGAATTGCAGGCCCTCGTGTCTGATCCCCCTTACACTCGGTTCTACAAGAATAGGGTAGTCCTACGGACTCACCCAAAATTTCTTCCAAAAGTGGTCTCCCCTTTTCACATCAATCAGGAGGTGGTACTTCCGACCTTCTTTCCCAGGCCACACTCCAGCCGAGCTGAAATGGTCCTGCATACCCTGGACTGTAGAAGGGCGCTGAACTTCTACCTTGACCGTACGCGGGAGCACCGTAAAGCGGCTCAGCTTTTTGTATCTTTTGACCCCAATAAATTGGGGCTCCCGGTCTCCAAGCGTACTCTGTCCATATGGGTTGCTGACTGTATCGCTTGGGCTTATGGGGCAGCCGGACTCTCCTTAGAAAGTCGAGTCACGGCTCATTGTGTTCGGGCGAAGGCTACGTCAGTGGCTTACCTCCGCTCTGTTCCGTTGGCAGACATCTGCCGGGCCGCTACTTGGTCTTCGAGCCAGACTTTTGCGGTCCATTACTGCCTCGAGAGAGTCCCGCAGGGACAGTGCTTTCGGACAGGCAGTCCTCCGAAATCTCTTCGAAGTTTGAGCAACTCCTACCCTCCATCCCGGATGGGGGCTACCGGTGGGTAATAATTCAGCGAAGATTCCTTCCTTCTGTACTGCTGAGCTAGAGGGAGCTCATTTTTGTGCTTAGGGTCTCCGGTAGCCTTAAGCTTGGGAGTCCCATATGTGAGGACTGACTTCCTGCTTGGTCCTGGAGAAAGCGTAGTTACTCACCTGTAACAGGTGTTCTCCAGGAGCAGCAGGAATCAGTCCTCACAACCCTCCCTCCTCCCCTTGGAGTTGCGATTATCTGCTTTAGTTTTTTTGCAAATTTTTACGCTGTCTTTTAGCTATGTCATCTGACTGGCTAAGATGGCACCCTTGGGCGGGAAGGGGACCGCGCATGCGCGCTGCAATTCCCAAAGGCTTTCTTTGAAAGCTGGGGAAAATTGCTCCGCGAGGGCTCCGTCGGCGCCGACGTCACCCATATGTGAGGACTGATTCCTGCTGCTCCTGGAGAACACCTGTTACAGGTGAGTAACTACGCTTTCTAGCTGGTGACACAGAGGGCGATGTGAACCGGGTATCGAGTTGTGCTCGATTCTGAGGACTTCTTCTGTTTGAGCTCCAGCAGGAGAGACGCTCCAGAGGGCAATGGTCGGGATCTAAACATTTTAGACACCAAGTATGAGTGTCTGAAAATATATCTGTACTGCCACACTTTGAGCATTTCTTAAGGATAGTGGCTGGCTTTTCCATGATGGAAGGGTAGAGGCCTAGTGGCCTAGAAACCGCGAGGCACTAAACAGGAAAAAATTTCTGAGAAGAAGAAATTCTTCAGGAAAAAGAAAGAAGCACCGGCGGTACCGGTGGCGTCGAGGGAAGGCAGACGTGAGCACAAAAAACTAAGAATAAAAAAGAATTTTCTGCGGTGACAGGAGTACATCCTGCCGGCTCCGCGGAAAGCGGAAAACTGATGAGAGGGAAGTAAATGGGCAGGAAGGCAGCGCGCATGTGCGTGGGATGCTCCCAAAAGCTTTCTGGACGCTGGGGAGCGTTTCCGCGCAGGCTCCGTCGGTACCGACATACCCGTATGTGAAGACTTATTCCTGCTGTTCCCAGAGATCACCTGTTTACAGGTAAGTAACTGTGCTGAGTCCCCATATGTGAAGACTACATTCCTGCTTGTTCCTGGAGATAGTGTAGTTACTCACCTGTAACAGGTGATCTCTGGGAACAGCAGGAATTTAGTCTTCACAACCCACCCACCTCCCCTAGGAGTTGTCTCTATCTCTCTGTCTTTTTCCTCTCTCCCTCTATCCTTTCACTCAGCTACAAACTTAACTGAAGAGGGACAGTTGGAAAGGCGGGAAGGCAGCACGCATGTGCTGAGGGATGCTCCCAAAAGCGTTCCTATTGGACGCTGGGGAGCGTTCCCGCGCAGGCTCGATCGGTACCGACGATACCCATATGTGAAGACTAAATTCCTGCTGTTCCCGGAGATCACCTGTTACAGGTGAGTAACTACGCTTTACAGGCGCAAGATAACTCTGGGTATACAGTGGATGTGGGGTCCCCAGGATGGCCGGACATACAGGTATAAGCCTGATGTAGATAAGGTTTTTAACAGTAACGAGGTATAATACAAGGAACAGTAATAACTGTTCAGAGAACAGGCAAGCATGGTATATTGTCCTGTTACCCCGGACTTGTTAGTCTGTCCCAGCTGCCTTGGTCCTGTCGGGGCGGTCGTGCTCAGGACAGCGACTGAAGGAGCTGTCTGTTAGCACAAGCTGGTCCAGGCAGTAGTGTGTCTGGAAGGTGTGTATGTAGAACCAGGTTGCGGCCTTGCAGATGTGTCATATTGGTATGGCCTTGAGGTTTGCTAAGGTAGCGGCCATGGTTCACAGCTGTTGGGCCCGGCTGGAGCCTGGGAGCTTTGCACCAGCCTGAGAATAGCAGAATGTGATGCAGGTGGTGATCCACTGTGAGAGTGTTCTCTTTGTGACCAAGCGACCCGGTCTGTTGGGGTCAAAGGAGATGAAGAGCTGGTCTTCTTGAGGTAGATGCGCAGTGCTCACATGCAGTTGAGGGTGTGGAGGCAGCGCTCTTACGGCATGGGGTGTGGTTCTGCGTAGAAGGTAGGAAGATTGGTGTGGTTGATATGAAACGGCGATGCCACTTTGGGGAGGAACTTGGGGTGCAGGTAGAGGAGGGTGTGTGGCGGGTGAGTAACCAGTGCTTGGAGCTCACTCACCTGCCTAGCTCAGGTGATGGCAATGAGGAAGTGGGTCTTCCATGTGGTGTACTTTAGAGGTGCATACCTGAGGGGCCCTGCATGAGCTGGTGGAGGATGATGTAGAGATCCCAGGGTGGCACCGGCTGGCATACAATTGGCTGCAAGTTGGCCAGCACCTTCATGAACTGTGAAACTAGTGGGTATGTGGAGATGGAGTGGTTGTCGAGGCAGCCATGAACACTGCGATGGCTGATAGGTGCACTCTGATGGAGGAAGTCTTGAGCCCTGCGTGGGCGAGAGTGATGAGATGCTGGAGGACAGGGGGCAGGACAGGGACTCCAACTCTGCTGCTTTGCACCAAGAGTCGAAACAGTTCCATTTTAGCGAGTATGATCTTCGTGTGGAGGCACATCTGGCTGTGAGGATGAAGTGTTGTGAGGTGGAGGGAGGACAACCGCACCCTCTCAATTTCCAAGCAGTCAGTGCAAGGGTGGCCAGGTTGGAGTGGAGTGTGCTCCCCCCATCCTGGGTGATGAGGTCTGGCATCAGAGGAAGTCGGACTGGTGAACAGTTGGCAAGGCAGTGGGGGGTAGGGGAACTGTATCTGTCTGTCAATAGGGACTATGAAGATGCCTGGTCGCAGATGATCTTCTGGATAGTCTTGGAGATGAGTGGGGTGGGGGGTAGGCATAAAGAAGTTGGTCACCCTAGTGCCGGTCAAATGCGCCCAGTGCGGCGTTGTGCACTGAGGGGCATCTGGAGCAAAACTTGTGGCACTTCGTTTTGGAGTGTCAGTGAAGATGTTGGATTGCGGTTGGCCCCATCATTGGAAAAGGAAATTTGCTATTTCATAAGAACATAAGATATGCCATACTGGGTTGGACCAAGGTCCATCAAGCCCAGTATCCTGTTTCCAACAGTGGCCAATCTAGGTCATAAGTACCTAGCAGTCTAGCAGTCTCCCCAAAAGAGACAGGTTCCTCAGTGCTTGTATTGGGTCAAGCAGTGATATCCCGGGTCCCTTTTAATAATGATTTATGGACCTTTCCTCCAGGAACCATCCAAACTTTTTTAAACCCAGCTACACTAACAGCTTTTACTACATCCTCCGGTAACAAACTCCAGAGTTTGATTACACGTTGAGTGAAAAAATATTTTCTCTTGTCTTAAATAGGTTACCCTGTAGCTTCATTGCATGTCCCCTAGTCTTTTTATATTCTGATGACGTAAATAATCGATCTGCGTTTACCTGTTTCACTCCATTCATTATAGACCTTTATCATATCTCTCCTCAGCCGTCTCTTTTCCAGGTTGAAGAGCCCTAACCTTTTTAGCCTCTCTTCATAGGAGTATCCTTCCATCCCCTTTACCATTTTGGTGGCTCTTCTCTGTACCTTTTTCTAATAACGCTATATCCTGTTTTAAGATACGGCAACCGGAATTGCACACAATATTCAAGGTGCAGTTGCTCCATGGAACGATACAGAGGGATTATAATATCCTTTGTTTTATTTTCCATTCCTTTCCTTATACCTAGCATTCTATTTGCTCTCTTGGCTGCCGCTGCACACTGGTCGGAGGGTTTTAATATGTTATCCACGATGATGCCTATATCATTTTTCTGGGTGGTGGTTCCCAATGTGGAACCTTGCATCGTGGAACCATAGTTTGGGTTGTTCTCTCCTAGGTGCATAACTTTGCACTTATCCACATTAAATTTCATCTGCCATTTGGATGTCCAGTCTTCCAATTTATCAAGATCCTCTTGCAATTTTATTTATTTATTTATTTATTTACTTATTTCTTCTATACCGCCCCTTCCAGTGATCAAGGGCGCTTTACATGGAACAAATTATGTATACTACTGTATACTTTACATGGAACAGGAAACTTTCTAACTTTTTACATGGAATAGATTAACAAATTATGTGTACTACTGTATACATTACATTGAAACAGAGAAACTTTCTAACTTTTTACAGTAGTGACAGGTGTAAAAACTGTCCAAACTATTTACATAGGTTATTTACAAGTGATTCTATACAGTGGTTTACAAGATAATCGTGCATCATGTGAGTGTGGTGGAATTTATTTCCATTTTACCAAGAATTTTGTATGTGTGTGAGGGGGCTGTGTGAGGTTATCTAGTTGTGGTTTAGGGGGGTTCTGAGTTGGTGTGTCTGAGGATGTTGTGGAACAGAGCTAGGGGGGTAGGAGATTTGGAAGTGTTCAGAGAATAGATATGTTTTGAGTTCCTTCCGAAATTGGGCAAGGTCCTTTATGGAGCGGAGGTCTAGTGGGAGATCATTCCAGAGCATGGGGGCGGTGAACGAGAAGGCTCTGTCACTTGTGGATTTTTTAGTCTTCTTGAATGATTTTGGTATGTCAAGTGAGTGGACTGCATTTTGTCTGCGAGCTCTCGATTCAGATGGGGTCTGAAGTAATGTTAGATGTGATGGGGCGAAGTCATTTAGAAGCTTGAATGTTAGGAGAATTTTGTATTTAATACGGCTGTTTATAGGGAGCCAATGTAGTTCTAGGAGTATAGGGGTCACATGGTCTGTTAGGCGAGCTTTAGTAGTTACCTTTGCGCAGATGTTCTGGGCTCTTTGTAATAGGTATGTGGTTTTTTGTGGTAGGCCAATCAGGAGACTGTTGCAGTAATCAAAATGAGGTGTGATGAGTGTATTGACAACCGATCTAAAGTCATGTGTATCCAAGAGGGGCCTTAGATGTTGTATGGTTTTGAGTTTAAGAAATATGGTTCTTACTGTCTGCTTTATGTGTGGTGTCATGGTGAGGGTATGGTCTATTATTACACCCAAGTATTTTACCTCTTTTTTAACGGGTATAGATGTATTGTTGATTGAGATTGTTGTTGGAAATGTGTCCTCAGTCACAGGTGTTCTTGTAACGAACATTGCTTCCGTTTTTTTAAGGTTAATGCTGAGGTAGTTAGTTTCCATCCAAGAGGTGGTTTCAGCCATGCACTCAGCTAGGTTGCCGTAAGTGTGGTTTTTTGTGGTTATGGGGATAACGAGCATGATATTGTCAGCATATATAAAGTGATTAATCTTGTGTTTTCTAAATATGTTTGTGATAGGTTGCAGGTATAAGTTGAATAGAAGGGCAGAAAGGGCTGATCCCTGAGGTATACCTTGTCCTTGGGGGAAGGTTTCTGATGCTTCTTGATCTATTTGGACACGTATTAGTCTATGTGTGATGTAGGACTTGAACCATTTGAGAACAGTTCCACCTATTCCTAAGTTTTCTAGTCTGTTAATCAATTTTCCACAATCCTCTTGGGACCACTCATGTGGCTGCAGCTGATGGCAGAAGCTGTCCACCGGCTGATTGTATTCACCTTACAGGAAGCAACCCCTGGTTAGGGAGACGGTTCAGATCCTGTGGGCTTCCCTGCATAGGGGAAGGGATCCCATGCCCCCTTGTTTATGTAAAACATGGCTACTTGGTTGTTGGTCTGGATCAATACCACCTTATTGGTGATGCCTACGATGAAGGCCTGGAGGGCACATCTGATCACCTGCAACTCCAGCAGATTGATGTGATATAGACATTTCTTCCCTGTCCACTACTACTACTATCAAGCATTTCTAAAGCGCTACCAGTCGCACGCAGTGGTGTACAGACATGTATGAGACGGTCCCTACTTGTTAGATCTTACAATCTAGGTAAGACAAAACAAACAGAACATAGAGCAATAGGCTATTAAGGGCACGAAGTACGAGGCATGGCAATTACAGTCAGGCAAACAAAGGACAGACAAGCATGGCATTTACAGTCGGGGTAGACACCAAAGGACAGACAAGCATGTGTGCCAATTTGTAGAAGGTGAGCGCCCCAGCCCATCTTGGAGTCATCTGTGGTGATGATGAGGTGGTGCTGGGGAGACTGGAAGAGCCTACCTTGGGTGAGGTGTTTGTGGAGCATCCACCAAATGAGCATGGCCCGAGCTCCCTGATCAGTGCTGACCCTGAAGAACCAGAGCTGGGAATGTTCGTTCCATCTACGATGTAGGTATCATTGTAGGCCATACATGTGGAGCTTGGTGAGAAGGATGACCTGTGTGGTTGCTGCTATGTGGCCCAGGAGTCATCGTATCCTGTCTGAGATGTCTGTGGAGGCTGCTGCTGACTGTGCCAGGGAGATGATGGTGTACACCCGCTGCTGAGGGAGAAATGCCTTTGTTTGGTGGGGAGGCCTGGAGGGCAGCCTTTATGAATTCTAGGGATTGTGTAGGCTGAAGCTGGGATTTCTTGTGGTTGACGAGGAAGCCCAGTGACGACAGTAAAGAGACTGTCCAGCACACTGACCCCTCTCTTTCTGGCCTCGAGGGGTCAGTGATGAGCAAATCATCCAGGTAGAGAAGCATGCAAACACTGGACTTGCGAAGATGTGCAGCAGTTACCGTTACACATTTCGTGAAGATCTGGGCCAGTGAGAGGCCAAATGGGAAGTACCTTGTACTGATAGTGGCAGTCCATCACGCAAAAATAAGTACTGCCTGTGTGCTGGGTGGATGGGAATGGGGGTGTATGCATCTTGGAGATCCAGTGATGTGAGCCATTTGTTGGGTTGTGGGAGTAGTAGGATGGATCCCAGGGAGTACATGCAGAACCGCTTCTTGCAGTGAACTTGTTGAGCTGGCAGAGGAAGTATCTGGAATAAAAGCCTGGCTGTTCTTGGCGGGGGGCACTTGCTCTATGGCCCTTGCTGCCAGGAGGGAGTGAATCTCTGCAGTTATGATGGCAAACAGCTGGGTGCACTGTTCCCTCTAAGCTATGTGCATGTGCGCGCGCACACACCTTGCCAAGTGAGCGCACATACTTTACAACAGAGTGCACAAAAATTACGGCTCTGATTCTGATAGAAAACAACAGACGTCTTAAAATTTAAAAGTTATGATTGTAATTACTAGAAATTTCCCGCTTCATTTAGTAATCGTCTATTTTCATTTAATTTGATTAAAATCAATGTGGTGTACATACTGTATTCTGACGTGTAGTCAAATTTTAAAGTATATAACTCCGAGTGTCGTTATGTGGCACACAAAAATTTAACCTTCCTTCAAAAGCTGCACACAGCTGATATTTTATGCACACACAGCCTACAGAAAATTAGAGGGAACATTGGCTGGGTGGGGGTGCAGCTGGGGGGGATCTTCTGGTGAGGGATCGTATAGAATCTGATGCGGTACCCCTTGCTGATGATTTCCAGGACCCATTTGTCTGCCCATGCTCCCTTGAAGGAGAGGTATCCCTCCACCGGCAGGGTCTTGTGGACCATGGTGTCAAAAGGAGGGGGTGCTTTTCCTCTAGGACATCGCTGATTGCCTCTGTTGTCAGTGATCCCTCTGTCACACCTTTTTGGTGATAGGGCTGATGGTATGATTGATGTTTATAACACTGTGGTTGCCACTTGTGGTACGGGTGGTAACACTTCGACGTGGAGTGTGACTTTTGTTGGTATGAGCCCTGCAACTTGCGAAGATTGGGATTGCACTTAAGGATGTCCGAGGTTAGAGTTTAGAGCATGGTGAAGTGTTCTTTCATGTCATTGATGGTCTCCTTGTCTTTTTCCCAGACAAGGTTGTACCCTGTGCAGGGGGCATCTGTTTGCCACTTGTGGGTGTCTTCTCACATGCTGGAGGCCCTAAGCCAGGCACTGCGTCTGGAGGAGATAGCTGTTGTCGCAGTCCAAGTTGAGCAGATCCAAGTGTTTCCCACACTCGCCTAGATCTCCCAGGAGAGGTGAGATAACTGCTTTGGACTCCGGTGTTAGCCCTTCTATGGTGTCTTTGAGGTTACAGAATAATGCATCCTACTCCAGGACATGTTGAAATTGACGGGAAGCGATTTTAGCCTTTAGCATCACTGCCTGGTATGTCTCTTGATTGTGTTGAAGTTTATGGTCCTTCCCTGGTGGTGCATTGGAATGCGTGCAGGTATCTTTTGCTTGCTTTAGTGCAGACTCTACCATGATGGATTGGTGGGAAAGCTGTGCTTTTTCGAATCCTGGAACAGTTGCACTTGATTTTTGGCATCAGGTCTCCTGGAGGTGGCAGGGGTTTGCTAAATTTGCATGAGGTTGTTGAGTAAGAGTTCATGGGCCCCTTCCTGGGGACTGGTGTGTCAACTGGGGGATAGTGCGAGCTGGGCAGAGAGTTTCTGGAGGAACTTAAGGTAGGTCAGGTCCTCAGGGAAGGGGTAGGGTGGCAATGGTGGTGGTGGTGAGGGCTCCGAAGAGGTGCCTCCAGAGTCAGAAGGGTGTTTGTAGCTTCGCATGGAGCCAAGGGCAGCCACTTCTTCCCCTTTGCTGTCTGTAGAGAGAGGCCCAGGCGAGAAACCTTTAAGTGATGCTGTTATCTGAGGCAATGGTGTGTGCGGTGATGGTGTGCGTGCAGGTAGCGGAGCTGGTGTGATGGGGCAGGGCTGCTGGTTCTGCAGCTCCTGCGAGGTGGTGTGTTGCACCAGGAAAAAGTATGGCCGCAGGCGGTGGCAAAAGCAGGACTGGGCTTGGAGCTGGCATGCTGGTGTGTGCGGAAAGGGTGTCCCCATTCGAGTTGTGCTGCACTGCGCTATATCTGTTGTGCTGGGATTTCATCAGCACCTCTGAGGGGGGGCTGCTGGATGTGTAGGGGCTGCTGAAGCTGGAGGAGAGGCTTCTCACCTTCTGGGACCTACCCTTTTGTCTGTAACTCCTTCCTTTGCTGTAGGAACTGCTGCTCTCAGCATCCATGCTGTTGCTGATCCTCCTCCTGCTCCTGTGAGGTCTGTGTGCTGTACAAGGGGGGCAAGGAGTTGCACATGGCTCTGGGGTTGAGCCCACGCCATGCTGGGCTTCCTCTGTCAGTGCGGTGATGGCTGAGTTGTCATGGCGCTGACCAATTGCATCAGTGGTGGGTGGAGCCAATGAATCCGAGGCTGTTTCGGCACCATGGGTTACAGGTTGAAGCACTGCTGGGCATACAGCAATGAGCATGACTGCTGTGGCTGGTGTGGATGCTGCTGTTGGTGCTGGCCAGGGAATAGAGGCCTGGGGGGGGGGGGGGAGCGTATCCTGTGCCGCAGCTGGGTGCATGGAAGACATAGCCACGGTGGCCATGTGGCTGCTCTTGCTCCTTTTTGTTTTCAGGCCAGGGCTTGGAGGAGGAAGGGCGATCTCCGGACTTCACAGCAGCTGCGGAGGTGAGGAAGTCCTGAAGCATATGGTTGCTGGAATGGTGGACACAGTGGGGCCGGTCTTCCATGTGGTGGGAGTCCCCCAGGCACCAGATACAATGATCATGGGCATCAGTCAAGTTCATCATCTTCCCACACTTCGGGCACTTCTTGAATCCATGTTTGTGGTGGTTCTCTCATTTTTCTTTGCTCATGTTGGTAGAAAGTAGGTAGATGAGGAGAGCTAGGGTTCTGTCCTTCTGGCTAGGCGGAAGAAGCAAAACTGAGCCAGGTAGGAGCACCTGGAAGAGCACTTCCGTCCAGATGGTGCCGTTGGATGACGTCACCAGGTGTGGCTGACTCATCCTGCTTGTCCATGAAGAAACAGTGGTGTGCCACAGGGATCTGTCCTTGGTCCGATTCTTTTTAACATCTTTGTTGATATTGCAGAAGGACTGTCTGATAAGGTTTCCCTCTTTTCAGATGATACCAAAATTTGCAATAGACAAGACATCCAGGAAAGAGTAGATAACATGAGGAGATATCTAGCTAAGCTTGAATAATGGGCTAGAATTTGGCAGCTGAGATTTAATGCTAAAAAATTCAGGTTTATGCATTTGGGCTGCAAGAATACAAGGGCGTGGTACAGTGTAAGGGGGGGGGGGGTGAAGTACTTCTGTCCATGAAAGAAGAGTGGGATCTGCACATGATTGTGTCTGACTGTCTTAAAGTAGCTAAACAGGTAGAAAGGCGACAGCGAAAACTAGAAGGATGCTTGGGTGCATAGGGAGAAGAATGGCCAGCAGAAGAAAGGAGGTGATAGTGCCTCTGTATAAGTCTTTGGTGTGACCACATTTGGAGTATTGTATGCAGTTCTGGAGACCACACCTTCAAAAGGATATAAACAGATTGGAGTTGCTACAGAGGGTGGCTACTAAAATGGTGAGTGGTCTTCATTATAAAGCATATGAGGACAGACTTAAGGATCTTAATTTGTATGCTTTAGAGGAAAGGCGGGATAGAGGATATATGATAGAGACCTTTAAATACTTTTGTGGTATAAATGCACAGGAGGAGAACCTCTTTTGATTGAAAGCAAGCTCTGCTATGAGGGGACATGGGATGAGGGTGAAAGGGGATAGACTCAGGAGTAATATGCGGACTTATTTCTTTATGGAAAGAGTTATAGATGCGTGGGATAGTCTCCCAGTATAGGTGGTAGAGATGAGGACCGTATCTGAATTGAAAAAAGCATGGGACAAACACAGAGGATCTCTAAAGGGAAAAAGGGGACTATTGTAGTTGTTGATATGGAAGGGCATAGGCCATGTGATCTTTTCTGCTGTTATGTTTCTGTTTGACCTGGGAGTTGGATATTGCATGGGTCAACATTGCAGTGCAGAACACTGCCACTGAGTTGCCAGACTGGCACTAAGGAAGTATTTTGGTTACATATTTTGATGTCTGTTAAGACTCTATTCTTGGGGAAATTATTCTGTGCACAATAATTTAAAATTCTGCATACTTTTCTTCCTCCATCTTCCCTCCCCCCCAGCAGTTTTCTTTGTCCACTAGTTGTTTCTCTCTCTGCTCCACTCTCTCCCCTCTCATTCTGCAAAGTTCCCAGAGTTCTGTCCCCAAGCTCTCCCTTTCCAACTTTTGTTTTTCCCTCCCACCCCTCTAGGCACACATCCCTAGGTCTTTGTGTTCTCCCCCTAGTATTTTCTCCCCATCCCCCAGGACACATCACCAACTTGCAGAGCTGGACCAACCACCAGGTAAAGTAGGCAGTTGCCTAGGGCAGTAGTTTCTTTCCTTTTTTTTTTGGAGGGGGGGGGGGTGAGATTAAACAGGGCAGTGAAAGCTTAAACAATAGATTCTGACAGCCAGGGGAGGCATACGTTTTAAGGTTGGCTTAGGATGTCAACACCTTAAACTATCTCTGGGGCCAGCCCTGCTATTGCCAACTTGTTCTCTCTCTCACCCCTATTGTGATCATATGTTAGGTGGAGGAGGAGAGAAGCTGGACATCACACTGTAATCATCTTCTCTATCACTAATTTGAACGGTGTGGTGGTGTATTGTCTAGCACAAGGTCATTGTGGGAGGGAAGTGGGAGATAAGAACCACTACCATTTTCTGGTCCCTGTACAGAATTGTGCATAGCAACTACAGAATTTGCATAGGAAGGAAATTCTGCACACATTTTGTATTGTGCAGAATTCCCCCAGAAGTAAAAACCCAGATAACTACAAGCTCTGTTTGAGGAAAAATGAATCTTTCAGAATTACATTGGAACTCTGTAAATAGGGTTAAGGAAGGTCATACAGTTCTGAATTTCATAGGGTATCTAGGAGGAGGTATACACTCGATGGCACTTAGCAGCAGCACTAGGATCTAGTCTGAAGTCTGCACAATATTTTGATCTTTTTATCGTGGAGAAATTTGTGTGAATAGGTATTTTGTAACTCGCTTTTAAGCTCTTTTTGATGGAAGTGTGTAATCACATAACTGGAAATACTAAAACAGTAATTCAAGAAAGATAAAAGTGGATGTGGAGGCACTAATGATTATTGAATCTCCAATGTGAGCAAAGCTCAAAGACTTTAGTCTTAACTGTCGTGGTTGAGGGGAGGAAAGAGGTTCAAATGAAATCTGACCATTTGTTCCCTGGTAAAACATTTGTGCTGTATAAGATGTGTACGAGTAGATTTGAGGGTTGGACATAAGCTGGTTCCTACTCCACTTGCCACCCTATGGGATGTCCAAGTGGAGGAGTGGGTGTGGTGAAGTGGTATTACCTGATACCTAGTATTTAGGCTTCCCAGGAGCAGCAGGGCAGAGTTCTGTTTCTCTGTAGAACTTGAAAAAGGACCACTATCCTAAATAAGCAACTATGCTCCCCTTTAATTTGACATGGGTTTTCCATCTGCTATTCATTAATATGGCCCGTAGTTAAGAACCCAATTTTGATTTCTAATTAAATATGTAAGATTGATGCTCACTGTGATGTCGCTTCAGATGGATTATAGCATAAAGGACTCCTGTCCGGTGTTTGTCATTGTAAATTATCATTGTTGCTGCTGTACTTATAAAGAGGACTGCACTAATGAGGTAGGTAACCTGTGTTGTCAGGCATGGGGAGTGAGAAAAAGATGGTTCTAACGAATTAACTAAAGCAGGAAACCTGGCTTTGGGGTTTTTATTGAAAGAAAGATTTCGGGGGGAAATTAAAGGAAGTTTAAATTTTTCTGTTTTATGAACATGGAAGAAAAAGTTGCTTAGATTTTTAGATAAAAT
The DNA here is from genome assembly GCA_033557465.1 of Ichthyophis bannanicus. Classification (NCBI taxonomy): domain Eukaryota; kingdom Metazoa; phylum Chordata; class Amphibia; order Gymnophiona; family Ichthyophiidae; genus Ichthyophis; species Ichthyophis bannanicus. The sequence continues at coordinate 452,935,789 of CM066037.1, forward strand.
TTGAAAACCAAAGGTGACAAAGTTGAGATGTGAAGGAAACTACTGCCTTTTTGCCCTTTGCAAAAATAAGTAAGATGTAACTTTAATCAGGCAGCTGTTTCTGCTGATTTTACTTGGGCGGAAAGTTAATTCAGAAGAATCAATTCAAATAAAGTGGCAAGTTGATACTTGTGAAAATAAATTTTGGTTAAAAACATGTTTGACCTTCAAAGTGCATTTTCTAGTGGTATGTTACTGAATGCTGTGTCAGATGTTCTCTAATTGGTTACTGTATATCTTCTGTCATGTTTTTTGTCCATCTTTTACATACAAAGTATAAAGCTCTAACCCCAGATCACGGTAATACCATAAAACCTCGATATCAAAACGTTACCGATCCTCACCCTTCCCAAAATAACAAAATATATTTTTTAGTATTGTTTTTGTCGGATGGAGCCAGGGGAAGTCAGAACTACACTCTAACCACTCCAGATGGCAACATCCATTTTATTTAAGATTCAATATAAATGTCTTGAAAAAAAAACTTTAGCTTAAATTGAATAGAATAGATACTCCTTCAAATCGCAGCACAACACAATCTCCAACAAGCATAGCACAACGTGCACGTTTCGGGAACAACTCCCTGTGTCAAGTGCATTCCTCTTCAGTCTGTGCGGTTTTGGCGATTAGCACAGACTGAAGAAGAATGCACTTGACACAGGGAGTTGTTCCCGAAACGTGCACGTTGTGCTATGCTTGCTGGAGACTGTGTTGTGCTGCGATTTGAAGGAGTATCTATTCAATTTAAGCTAAGTTTTTTTTTTCAAGACATTTATACTGAATCTTAAATAAAATGGATGTTGCCATCTGGAGTGGTTAGAGTGTAGCTCTGACTTCCCCTGGCTCCATCTGACAAAAACAATACTAAAAAATAAATTTTGTTGTTTTGGGAAGGGTGAGGATTGGCATCTTTAACATACAGCATACTTGGAACAATCTATTTCTTTCTGTGATAATATTAACCTAATATCAGCTAATATCTGACATCAGTTGCTTAAATATAAATTCTTAGAATATATGATGCTAGAACAAAATTTTTTGCCAATAAAGTAAACTGATATGAGTTGTAGTCAGAGCAGAAGTGCAGCGTTGGGTTTGCTGTTCCTTTTTTGTTTTTGCCTAGTGGCTTCCTTCTCCTTTTGGGTTTCTAGCTGAATCGGAGTAAGATTTTTCAGCTCTGGCAACTATGAGTTCTAGCCTAATGGTTAGAGGCTCTCGCTTGGGAAGAAAGAGACCAGGGTTCAATTCCCATTAAGCACTTCATCTGGCCTTGGGCAAATCACTTTACCCTCCATTGCCTCAGAAAAATCCAAGTTATCAATGTCCCTGTTTAATGTACATTACCAAGTTTGTTATAATGTAAACCACTATGACTGAAATGATAAAGCAGTATTAAACCTGTTAAAATAAAATAAACTACATGAGGATTTCCCCCCTACTTTTATAGTCTCTTTCAAGTCTTAGACCAGTCATTGTAGCCAGTCACACTTCCCAGCCAGAGGACATATATTGCAAGTTGTCTTCTGCAGTCATGCATCCTAATCTGTTCTCTAGGTTTTGCCATTATGTGGTAACTGATGACTCTACCCCCTCCCCCGAGGTGCAGTGAATTCTGCCTATGTTGGCCTGGATGCAGAAAGCCTGCCCATGGGATTGACCCCTTGTCCTCCGTATTATGGTTTATTTGATTTGATATACCATTCTTTGCGAGCATTGAGTGGGCTATGTCAAAAATTAGCAATAAAAGAACAGGCTTACCTATGTCACTTTGACATATTGACTTCTGTTTTCAGCAGAAGTTCATTTTAATAACTAAGTGGGAGTCTATAGACTATGATACCTTTTTAAGGAACCAACAAAACAGATGTGCATGAGCTTTCCAACCATATAGTTACTCTTTTTCAGATGCAAAGTTAAATGGCTAAATGGAAGGCACCTGTCAGAGCATTGATATTGACTGAAAGCTGGTACATCATCCAAAATAAATTAACAGCAGTCCCCTCCTTCCCCAAGCACACTAATTTATGAATGCTTGTAGGAAGGTAGCTTAATCTAATTTTTGAGTTTGCTTGCCTTTCCAAATGATCAAAGTGGCTTACAGTACAGATTGAGTATCCCTAATCTGTACATCCGACATGCTCCAAAACATTTTGAATGCTGACCATGAGATAGTGACACCTTTTGCTTTCTGATGGTTCAGTGCACACAAACATTTTGTTTCGTGCATAAAATTATTAAAAATATTGTATAAAATGATCTTCAGGCTGTGCGTTTAAGGTGTATAAGAAACATAAATGAACTTTGTGTTTAGACTTGGGTCCCATCCCCAAGATATCTCATGTATATGCAAATATTCCAAAATACGAATAAATCCAAAATCCTTCTGGTCCCAAGCATTTCGGATAAGGGATACTTAACCTGTATTAGAATTCAGGAACAATAAGTGCCTTCTGTAAAGAACTTAAAATTTAAGTGCCTTAACAGTAAGTAGTGATTTTCCTAAGTTCGTTCAAGGACAATCAGTGGGATATGAACAGAAGCTTGAATGATAAAGAATGTCTTTTTAGTCGTAGTCATTTATTGTAAACCACCCTGATGCTTTTTGCATGGGCAGTCAATCAAGCAATAGAATAAAGATATAGATAATATCTATGATATAGCTGTGTTTAACACTCCCCAGCACTCCCACTGCCCCAAAATAAAATGTTATAACATGAAAGAACTAGATGTAGGTTTATCAAAACTCGGAAATTTTCAGAGTTGGGAGGGTCAGGGTGGGGGGGAGAAGGGGTATGTTGACAATTATATTCAAAACATGTATTGGGAGGGGAGGATTTGAACTAGAAGGCTAACTGGATTGTTGTACTTTCTAGTGTTTTAGCTTATGAAAATTAGACTGTAAAATGTAGTGAGTGTTAAAATAGCATAACATAATTTTAAGTTAAGATTTCATGGTAGGAATTCTGACACTTTTTTCAGAAAGTGCCTTGGTCATGAACGTGTGTTTTCCTGTTTTAACTGTTTGTCTTTCCCTGCCTTTTTCCTCCTTACCAAAACAGATTCCATGGTTAGATATGACTGTAATATTCTGTGTTATGACAAGCTAGCTGTTAATCTTTTTGAGCAGCTGGTTTGTGATAACACAGCATATTGCCCTCATATTTATCAATGGAATTTATATATAGAATATTCCTAAACTTAAACTTCTGTATATGTTGTCCCATGCTTATTGTTTAGGAAAATGCAGACTTTCTGCAGTCTTGACTATTTATTTAACCAGATTTTTATGCTGCTTTATCCTTCAAGGTGGTTTACGTTAAAACTTACAACTTAACTAGGTACAATGAACTATAAAGAAGAGTATGAAGAGAGAAAATGCAGGATAGTTAACAAGATAGACCCTATATACAGTTGGTTGTATGTGACGTTTCTGTAGTGCTCCATGAAAAGGTGGGTCTGATGTTTCCAGAAGCTTGCAAATTATATGGAGGTGTTCCATAAGCTAGGTGCAGATAAAGAAAGAGCTCTTCTGGAAGTGGACTGTTAGATTTTTCTGGTAATCCATGGGTATGGTAAGCATGATTGTTATTGTTTCGCCTGGGGCGTGTGTCTGGGTCTGTTATGATCATGTCCTGTAAGATGTCTGCTGAGGGAATGGTGTAGGATTTTGAAAAGGTTCAGTATCGCTTTGAACTTGGCACAAGCATGGATTGGACGCCAGTGTAGTTGGCGTGCATGTGTGATGTGTTCAGTTCTAGCTGTTCCAGTGATGATGCGGGCAGCCATGTTCTGCACTAGCTGTAGAGGATGTGTGGTTTGCTTTGCCTTAATGTGGAGTTCAACATTTTAATTTTATAGCAGGTTCTGTGAAATTTTTACAGCTTTCCCCCAAAAAACGTAAACATTTAAGTAGTTGTGGGGGGAGAGAGTTTCTTATCTTGTTTTATCACTCTCCCTCTTCTCTTTCTCTAACATGCTTTCTTGGTCACAGCAAAGTAGATTTGTTCAATTATAATTTAGTTTTTCTAAGTCCTCCGATAATCCTTTATGCTGTCAAATGATGCATTTTCCTTTGGTTCTCATTTCACCCCTCAAATGATTAAATGGTGCAGGTTCCTTAGGTTGCCATGAGTGAAGCTTTGTCTAATAGCAGCAGTTATTTTCCTCCTGAGCACATTATTTTTGCGACGTCTGTGTTCTACTGCCCATGATGGAAGGTCAATTTGAACTTGGGATGCTTTGTGCTACAGTGCTCAGAACATGAGACTGAGATCTGAGGTCATTTTTTAGCACTTGTACCTGACACCTGGTACTACAAATTTGGCACTAACACACAGACGATTCTATTTGCACTTTGTTTTAATAGAGAAAAAAGTGTAGTTGCAAATGTTTGAGGACTCCTGAACTCAATAACAGGGTACTGGTCTGACTAGAGAGAATTCTTTCTGCACTTTTATAGATATACTGTATAGCTATTAAACAGGTGTTAAAGGGTAGTTTTGTTAATTACTCTTTAAAGCTAATACTCTAGCAATAGTATTAGAAGAAAATTTTTAAAGTGATTGGCAGTTTACTAAAAAAAATGGAATAGTTGAAATCTTGTTTTGGTGCTAATAATTAATTCTTGGAAGGATTTTTGTGCATGTGATTTTTGAAAGCTTGTGCAGATTCATATCAAAATCCCATGCAAACATTATACCTATGTATACATTTTTACATTGTGAGTAAAATGCCACACTGCAGGAAGGGAAACAGCCCCAGGAAGGGGATGTGAAGAGAGGGAATCAATCCAACAACCCTTTTTTTTTTTTGGAGGGGGGTTGAGAGGGGATATCTGTTGGAAGGCACCCCTGGGCTGGGCATGTGGCACATAGAAGCCCTTGATTAGCTGGTCTAGGGAGACATCAAGTAGCAGTGTCCTGGTCCTGTCATTTTGAAGAATGACTATAAATTAGTTCCACCAATTCATAATGTTACTTTTTCATCAAAATAGATTTTCTCAATTTTTAAATGTATAGTCATACCGCAGCAACACAAACTAGCTTTCCATATTGTACTGCTAGACCAGTCCAGGCAAGTGGGTTGTGTTTCCCTACCAGGAGATGTGGAGACAGAAAACATTCCAGAGGCTTCTTATGATATCATCTTGCCATTACTAAACTGTGCCCCTAAGGACATAATTCAGTATTTCCAGCAGATGATGCATGTGATTTTTTTCAGCTCTGTATTTGATCTCCAGCAGCAGAACAAGGGCCACAGATCCAATTCCTACCAGCAAGGGGTTTGGAAGTCTCTGACAGCCCTTTCTTTTCTGAAGTTATCAAAAGCATGGTCTGTTCAGAGTGGGACTTGCCAGACTCTCCAGTGAAGGGGTTGAAAGTTTGCAAGAGGCTTTATGCCCTGCTATAGGATGGCTGCATAGCATGGTTCAGCACACAGAATGGATGCGCATGTTGCAGCAGTCAAAAAGCAGATCACCATTCCGGTGGAGGGCAAATGGCCCTAAAGGACTCTCTGGATTGTAAGGTGTTCTCTTTCCTGAGGAATCAATTCACAGCTTCTGCTGTCATCCTTCTGTTGGCTCTGTGTATGTGGGCATGATGACGCGAGCTCTGCTCTAGTGGATTCAGTTTCTTGTCCCGTAGAATATTTCACCTCTCTTGAAGTCAGCAACAGCTTTCTGTCAGATGCTATGTATGATCTCATCTGTTTGGCAGCTAAGGACATTGCTCGGTTGACAGTGGTGTGACGTTGGATAGAGCTTGGCCATTAGGTGACTGATATGTCCTTCTAGTCCTGATAGAATCAGCTAGCCTTTAAAGGGAAGCTTTTGTTTTGGGTGGACTTGGAAAAACTGGTTAAGGACTTGGGGTGAGTTCTATACCTCACTGCCTTCTGGAAGATAGGTCAAAGGGGCCTGGAAGGAATATGTGTAGGTTGTCTTCCTCCTTGATGTAAGCCTGTTTCCTCATTCATGTTACTTTGACTCCCAGGGGTCCCAGGACTCCCATAGGTACCACTGCGGAAAGCCCTCCTTTTCTTTGTGTTCTATTTTTTGGTCCCAGCCATGGTCCTTTCAGAGGGCTCATGGGCCTCAAGATTCTGCCATACCCCAGAAGTTCCACCTCCTGTCTAGCACAGTGACAGATTGGGGCTCATTCCAAGATGCCTTCAATGGGCAGAAGGCTATGCCTTTTTTCTTTTTTTTACACCAGGAAGTGGGCCTGAGTCACCAAGGATCGCTGGGTGCTAGACACCATTTGGCATGGCTATGGTCTGAAATGCAGAGAGCCTATTCTGGACACCTTTGTAGTCTCCCCATGTGGTTCCATGGCCAAGAGAACCACCATTCAGTGGTCACTGGAAAGGTCGCTCCATCTGTGGGTGGTGATCCCAGTTCCCCCTGCCGAGTAGGGCAAGTGCCGGTATTCCATTTACTTTTGATGTCAAAGAAACTTTTCCTCTCAAACAATCCTTGATATCAAGGGAGTCCATGCTCACCTGTGCATCCTCCACTTCGTATGGAGACTCTGTGGTCCGTTATCCAAGCGGTACAGCACAAGGATTTTCTTGCATTTCTGGATTTAGCCACATTCCTATTCAAGGGGATCAACAGTGCTATTGCTTTTTCTCTGTTCTTGGCTCTCATTTTCAGTTTGCGCTTTTCCCTTTTTAGACTCTCCACCGCCCCAAGGACATTCTCAAAAGTAATGGTGACAGCTGCACTAAGACGCCAATGGATCTATATTCACCCGTATCTGGATGATTTGACTCATCCGGGCTAGGTCACGGTCTGAAGCGTCTCTGGTTTTAACCATGTGGTACAGTTCCTGGAGGGTCTCAGCTGGATGATCAGGGAAAAAAGCCACTTGGAGCCTTTCCAATCATCGGAATACCTGGAAGTGTTTTTTGATGCTCGCTCAGGCAGTTTTCCTGCCCAAGGAGAAAGTGGGAACGTTGCTGGCCCAGCTGCATGCCTTCAGAGAGATGTGATCTCAGTCATAATCCTCCGGGTCTGGAGCTTTATTTATTTATTTTGAAACAATTTTTATACCGCAATTTCCAAGGATCAGTTGCGGTTTAAAGATGATAAAAAAATTTTAAGAGTGCATAAACAGATGTATTCTCAAAGTACATGGAACAGAGGAAAACTATGTACAAGAACTGATTTCAGTGCATTGCATGCTTAACAATGGCAGAAACACAAACTCTAACTATTTCAAATTCATTTATAGTGGAGGGGTATCTTGGGTTAGTGGTGGGGGAGGAAGGAGGAGTTTCTAGAGTGTTATGTTGCTCGAGAGTGCCATAGTGGAGGGTAAATAGATGAGTTTTGAGGTTCTTTCTGAAAGTTTGTAGGTCGCATTGTTCTCTGAGGTGGTCGGGGAGAGTATTCCAGAGGTGAGGGGCCATGTGAGAGAAGGCTTTGTTGCTAGTTATTTGTCTGGCTTTCCTAAAATCACTTGGGATCATAAGTTTGTTTTTGTTTCCCTTGCGTTGATTGCGGCTATTATTTTCTTTGGTGATAAGTATGGAAAGGTACGATGGGGAAATGTGGTTAATTAGTTTGAATGTTGTGACAAGAATTTTGTATTTTATACAACTTTGTATTGGTAGCCAGTGGAGTGCATGGAGTATTGGTGTGATATGTTTGGTGGAGCTAGTGTTCATGACTCTTCTTGCTGCACCATTTTGAGCTAGTTGGAGGCGTTTTAAGTCTAGTTTTGTGATGCCTTGCAGGATAATATTTGTTTAGTTAAGATGAGGTGTTATCATTGCTTGTATAACTGATCGAAGGTCATGTAGGTGAAGTAGAGGGCGGAGTTGTTTTAAGAGTTTGAGTTTATAGTAGATCTTTTTGGTTGTTTGCGTAATATGGGATGTAAAGTTAAGGGTACGGTCAATGATTACCCCTAGGTATTTAACTTCTTTTTTTAACCAAGATATTGAAGTCATTGATTATAATTGTTGAGGGGGGGGGGGGGGTTATGACTTCTTGTTACAAATATGGCATCAGTTTTTGTGAAACTGATGTAAAGGTGGTTGTTCTCTAGCCAATTTATTATTTCTGAGAGGCAGTCAGCAAGTATTTGGGTTGGTGGGTTTGAGGTGTTCTATGGTAGATAGATCATTATATTGTCTGCGTAAATATGATGATTTATGCGGAATCTTTTAAAGATGGAACATATAGGTTGGATATAGATGTTAGAGTAGGGCAGAGAGAGCAGAGCCTTGAGGAAGACCTTGTTCTTGTGTATAGGTGTCTGAGATTTGATGTTATACTCTGCCTGAGTTCTATTGGATAAGTATGAAGAGAACCATTTTAGGACGTTGTCTTTGATCCCTGTCTGCTTAAGCCTGTTTAGCATTCTTTGATGGTTTACACTGTCAAATGCTGCAGTGATGATGAGAAAAATGAGTAGGAATGCATGTTTTGTATTGTCAGTTCCTCTTGCAAGGGTGTCAATTAGGACTGTGAGGAGTGTTTCCACCCCATGAAATGGTCCTGTAGTTGTATCTCGACAGTTTTCTCCAAGATTTTTGCCAAGAGCGGTAGGCTTGAGATTGGCCTGTATGACATAGGTGTGTTTGTCAGTGGTTTTGTGTTTTAGTATTGGGCGGATTAGAGCGTAGTTGGTATATACCCATTTATGAGTGAGAGGTTGATGATAGGGATGATGAAGATAATTCAGAGATGGATCTGCAGGAAAGTGAGACATTCTGCTACTCATTCGGTCTACCTGCTGATTCATGGCAATGCAGATTTTCCTCCTGGTATGGCTCCCTCAAGGTTTAGGCACTGTCAAAATGCGGAGATAGAACATCTTGAACAGGTCTTAACAGAAAATGGTGTTCTCTTGTCCTTTGAAGAGTTGAAAACCCAGTTTGGCTTGGTTATGGCTGACTTGTTTTACTATTACCAGCTTCGTAGCTATATCCATAGTCTAGTTCTTTTTGCACTGAGTTAGAAGATTTCTTTCTATGTGAGGAATCGGGCAGAATTATTGTATCACAAGTGCAATCTTCCTTTGCGGCAAAAGCCTTCTGGTCTACCTGCCATAAATTGACTGAGGCTTGGAACATAGACCTGGGCACATTGTTAACTGGAGAGACTATATGGAAACTTGTAGGCAAGATCCTGCGGCTCACTGCACTGGTAGCGCTGTGGGACATGCAATGTAAGATAATAAGACAAGCTTACCTGTCCCCAGGGTGGTTGATGAGGATAGGCTATAGTGAATGGACCAGTTTCCCTAAATGTGGGGAAGAGGGTATTTCACTTGTGCACTTGTTGTGGTCCTGTCTGATAGTGCAGGTATACTGGCAGGAGATTTATCATTTCACAGAGGGAGCCTTGCAACAGCAGTGGGTCCTCACGCCACAACTGGCCCTGTTGCATGTCATGGAAGGCGTGGAGATCCGGGGAAGGGGTAAACGTCAATGGTTAAAACTCTCTTGGGCATTAGCAACTTGAGTACTCCTAGCAGATTGGAGTGCATATCCCCCCCCTAGTTTCTGGCAATGGTGCATAGTTTTGCAAGGCCAGATGCAACTAGATAAACTGGGGGCCAAGGCTGAACATCGGTTACTGAAATTTCACGCCCTCTGGGACAACTACATCCAATTACTACCTGCATGGAGTTGTAGTTATGTCCTTAATGATCTTTAGGAAAAAGGAATGAATCTGAGGAAGCAGCATGGGTTTTGCATATGCATGCCCAAGCATCTTCATGGGTGGAGCATAGCTCAATCGCCCCTTCAGACATTCATCATCCCGGGACGAGACTTGGATTATGGGAGGATATTGGGGGTAGGAATCTTTGGATACGAGGGCTGTGAGGATGAGGTTAGATATCTGAGAACCATCACATTAGTCCATAGTTCGGGGGGGGGGGTGTGAGGGGGCATAAGGGCGAGCTGACGGCTCAGATTTAGTGTCTGGGGAAGGGGTATAGATAAGGGGGGAGGTGATAGTAATAGAGGGGGAATAGGATGTTTGCTTCTTTTTCAATATGCAATTACAGGCTCTTGGGCCACATTAAGTGGCATGGGGAGGGGAGTTGGGGGGGGAATTTATGCATAAAAATTGGAAAATATATATTAAGATTTATGTATTGGTTCATTTTGTAAGTACATCTCTAAGTTGGAATATTGTGGTTTGCCTTAATAAGCAGATTTGAACATAACTTAGAGATATGTAATGTGGCTAAGGAGGGAGCAGGAACTGCCCCAATAACAACCTTGTGGGTTATTTATGTATATTCATAATCGGAAGATGAGAATCATAAATTAAGGCAACTTTTCAAAAAAATCAATAAACAATTTTCAAAGTTTGCACAATAAATATTTGACTGATTTATGGTACAGTATATAGTTATATTGAACAAAGCTAGTATATAGGCTTCTGCTGCTGTGATATGAGGTCCAAATTGTTTAAAAAAATATTGGTGATAAAATCTATTTTGAGGAGAGGTGAAATTGCAGACTGATGTAGTGGTTTGTGATCTTTTGATGATTACCAGTTTTACTTGGGGATCGTGTTCTGTTTGATTGCTATCTTGAAAAATTACAGCACCTGGCTCCTGAATGCTGCATTGGGATTCACCACTAGGGGTCAGTCTGCCAAATAAAACATTATCTCCCTTATTTGGGAAGCATAGTCTTATTTGATGGAATGACCTCTAGAGGTGCATTGTGATGCACCGCTAGGGGTCAGACACCATTTTATTTATTTTTTTTTTTATTTTGTATTTATGAATTTACAATATTTCCAAACATTTCATCTTGTACAGAAAATAAGGGGAACAATAACAACCCAACAAAAGGAAAAATACAAAAAGAAACAATATCTCCTATTTAGTACCCCTTAACAAGCCCACAATTTATTTAACAGGTTTTATATACCGCTTTATCATTTCAATCAAAGCAGTTTACATTGAAACTTAAACTTGGTAACGTACATTAAACAGGGACATTGAAAACTTGGATTTTTCTGAGGCAATGGCGGGTTAAGTGACTTGCTCAAGGCCACAAGGAGTGCTAGTGGGAATCAAACCCTGGTCTCTGGGTTCCCAAGCCTGTGTTCTTAACCATTAGGCTACTCCTCCACTATATAGGGAGAGAGCCATATACTGGAAACAAAACTAAGTGAAAAGTGAAGGAAAGAGGCTCAGACATATAACCAGTAAATAAACATATCATGGATTAATTATCGATGCCAGTAACCTGAGAAATGGTGTGCTTGCATTAATAAAGGAAATTGGCTGAGAGGGCTTAGAGAAAATGTAATTAACTGATTGATTGAAATTTAACCAGGCATTTACAGGAGTACTAAACAATAAGCCCCCCAACTGAAGCACTCCGGGTCTCAAAAGGAGGAACTCTCTCCTCTGAGTATCCCTGGCCAAATCAGGAAAAATTCAAACCATAAGTTAAAGGAAATTTTTTTTTCTTGAAAAACATTCTAAGCAGCCACTCACGATCAGATGATAAGTCAAACATAACAATCAGGATAGCAGCATCAGCTTCAGAAGTCTCCAGTATTTCAGAGATACTAAGTACACCCATCTGCTGCAAAGGCATTGCCATTTTGAAATATAGCAATGCCAGAGGCAGGAGTGAGAGGGCAGTACTCCTGTCTTATAACCTGACGTTGGGGGGGGGGGGGGGGTTATAAGGCAGTAGCAGGAAAAAAAATCATGGGGTCGGGGGTGGGGTTTGCATGTCCGAGGGGCCCTTGAGGGCCACCACAGATTTATTTTGGGGGAGGTCTGGGTGTCCACTTTTCCTTAGATGGTGCTTTGCTTCCACACTGCATTTTTACATCAGCCCTGAGCTGGAGTAAAGATTTAGCACTGCCAGGTATGTTTAAAAAAGAAGTGCCAAAATTAAGTGAGTGATTTTTACATTGGAAGCAATTAGTTCTTCCATTTGCATGCATTTCACATGATCACCATATTACTCTTTAGCACGATAGTTTTACTTCTGTTTTTCCTGCACTCAAACTTTTACTGTATCAGGAGTAAGGTTAGCATGAGAAAATAAAAAGTAAACTGCTATGCTAAAGGATAGCACAGCTTATGACATTCAGCCCAGAATATCTAAATATTAAAAACAAAATGGTTAAAGAAGATAATTTTCGTGCGATTGGGATACTGTTGACTAGATGACTAAAGCTGGATATTACGTGTTTACATTCTGTGATTATTGCCATTATCCATTTTCCCGTATTTTGCACAAGAAATCTTTAACAAACTGTTTGTTTAGTGTTTCATCTGCTAAAAGCAGTTTTTTTTCCTTATTTTACTAACACTTAATGCGCTAATGGTGTTAGTGTGTGTTATTTGCTGCCATGACACATTTTATTCCTATGGATATGGTGACAGTGCATGCTAATGCCCATTAGCACTTGCTAAATGTTTGTTAGGAAAAGGAGTTCTTCATTTTTTAAGGAATAGGATTATTTTGGGCTAGCTCATTGGTAACACTGTGCATTAAAATGTAGAAGAGACAGTTTGAACCTGAGCCTGGCTACTGTCGCTTCACAGTCTAGCTGGAAATGCTGCATAGAGAGTGTTCATAGCCCCAAAGACAGAGTGGGGGGAGCTGCATTTTCTATTAAACAGCAGCACCTAATGACTGGACTCATAGGTAGCCATGGTCTATGGCCCCTGTTTGAGGACTTGCATCAATAGCTGGGCTAAATGTTTTGGGTGAAAGAGGGGATGGGAGGCTAAAAAGGTTAGGGCTCTTCAACCTAGAAAAGAGACGGCTGAGGGGAGATATGATAGAGCTCTATAAAATAATGAATGGAGTGGAACAGGTAAACGTAGATCCATTGTTTACGTCATCAGAATATAGAAAGACTTGGGGATGTGCAGCTACCTATTTAAGACTAATATAAGAGAAAATATTTTTTCACTCAACGTGTAATCAAATTCTGGAATTTGTTACCGGAGGATGATGTAAAAGTTGTTAGTGTAGCTGGGTTTAAAAGGGGGTTGGACAAGTTCTTGGAAGAAAGGTCCATAAATCATTATTAAAAGGGACCCAGGATATCACTGCTTGACCCAATACAAGCACTGAGGAACCTGTGTCTTTTCGGGAAACTGCTAGGTACTTGTGACCTAGATTGGCCACTGTTGGAAACAGGATACTGGGTTTGATGGACCTTGGTCTGACTCAGAATTTTGGATATCTTATGCTCTTAAGAGAGTGAAAATAGTAGGAAGAGAAGTCTCCTGCAGTTGCAAATGAAGCCTTATGGTTCCATAACCTAATGGAGATTGGTTCTGAAGCTCCATAAAGACTATGAAGAAGCTTCCAAGACCCCCCCCCCCCCACAAAAAAAAAAATCTGTGTTTAGTAATGAAGTTGGTATAAGAACTGAACAAGAGAAAGTAAATGTTTGTGCTGTTTATGGGTTAGAGCACAAAGCTGCAAACCTGAACTCCTTGATCACTTCCCCTATTCATTACTTGCTCTTTAATACAGAGTAAATCACTTCCATTTTAAGTTCCAAAATCTATTGTGAACTCTTTGGAATAGGCATGTGATTAAACATTCATTGAATGCATATGCTTTCTGACCAACTTGCATTGCTGCATTTGGAAGGGGGAAGGTGTTTACACACGTCATTTGCTTTGTGTATAGACTTACGTCAGTGCTATTTTCTTTGATCTGTGCATTTTCAGGGAGTGAAGCCAGCCAGCTTTGACAAAGTCGCTATTCCTGAAGTGAAAGAAATTATTGAAGGATGCATCCGACAAAACAAAGATGAAAGGTAATAACTGACTGGCCTTTAATTTCCTACATTGTATTTATCCATTCATTTCATACCTTCTGGTAAAATCCAGGGTTCAAGGCCAGATACGAATAAAAGCTATATACAGTAATCTCCACTAAAAACTCCAAAGTCAAAATGCAAAACAGAGGCAACAGAACACTTTTTTTTGATTGTAGAGACCAACCAAACCCATCTCCAGCCCTGCTGCAAGCTCTCTAATGCCTAATCTTGTGCTAGGCAAAATATTGATAGGGCTGTGGCTGCAGTGGCCCACCCCATTCTGCTGCCTCCTCGCAGGATATAGTTAACACAATATACCAATATACCAAACAATAAAAGCCACCTTCCCCCATCTTTGCATTTCAGTAAAAGACATCTGTTCAATTATCTGGAATGCCTCCTGTATCGCCAGTTAATAATTTTCTAAAAACTATATCAGTTGTTAAGCTTCCAGTGGGAGTTTGGTGGTTACCAGGAAAATGTTTGTATAGTTTCTGTTCTTTGGAACTTCTGCCTAAGGCACCATTCCTTGCTGCTTCCTTCTTGCTCAGTCAGCATGTAGTTTGGGGGGAAGAGGTGGGGAAGGTGTGAGGGAGTAAGGAGTTGTGTGAATATATATTGGCACTAGGGGTAGTGGATATTAGAGAAGGCTTCTGGGGTTAGGGAGATGAGGGGGTATGAGGATGTGATGGAAAGCAGGGCTGAAGCTGAGGGAGGGATGCCTTCTTGAGGATGGGATCCTCACCCATTGGCTCACAAAGCAGAGAACATCCCCTTATCCCTTTCTTGTCCTAGTGTAAACACTCCCCTCTCCCCTCTCAAGCTCTTTCTATTATAGTAGTGCCACTAGGAACCTGAGTTTCATCTTGCTTCTTTATTCTGGTTTTCTCTTCTTGCCATCCATCTCTTGTTCCCTTGTATTCATTTTGTCTCACTTCTCCCTAGCTTTTCTCACATCTTTCTTCTCTCATCTACTCCGCCACTTCATTATTTTTTCTCTTCTGCCCTTCCATTCATTTTTCCCATAGCTTAGAATTTAGTGTAGAGTTCTGAGTATGTGTGACCCTTTCCCAACATGGCAGTCTCCTTTAGCCCCTCATTTTGTTTTTCCCTATTCTGCCAAACAGACATGAAACAAAGCTGTTCCATGCAGCCTTCTGTATGTGGCTGTGGCAGTCTCCTCAATCTTTGTTTTGCTTTTTAATTTTGGCTCAGCTGAACAGATACGTCACAAAATTTGCCTTTCAATATTGATTTTTCATTAATTGTTTTCTAAGAAGAAAACAAAAACAAGGCGATAAGAAAAATGACGACTCACACCAAGGACTTTCTGGTTTACTCCTGTCCCCAGTGTGCAAGATTGTTCTAGAACAGAGACCTCTCATCTGGTCTGTCTATGCTGCCTGTGTATCTGATATGACCCAAACTGCTGTGTCTTCTATACCTCCATGTCTTGCTCCTTTTCGTGCAGTTCTTTCTGCTACCTTTTTTTATTTGTGCTTCCTACTGCAAGTTTCAACTGATGTAATTGGGTGCAATGGCAGATAGCATACACACTTAAGGGTTTTGTTTACTAAGCAGCGGTAGCGGCTTCCGACCGATATTCAATGGGGCTGTGGCTCAGATACTGGTCAGAAGCCGCTACCACAGCTTAGTAAACAAGCCCCTTAGTGTATGCTAACATTTTGTAAATAGGCCCCTAATTGCAGTGTTTCCCTGTTCGGGGATTATATTTAGTCTTTAATGTAATACTTTAGTCAACAGAAAAAATAAAAATATAGCACAGTAGCAAAGCAAAGAAATGTGAAATTGGTGGTATTTCATACAATTGTGATCAACATTATCGACACCCTTGCAGTTCAACCCCTTAATGTCCAATATCTTAAAATAAAAAAGTGGCCACTGAAATGGCTTTGGACTACATTGTACATGCACCCACATGACACACAAAAGAATCAAATAAAACAAGACCAATTAAAAAAGGAAATAGTATAAATACCAGGACATTGCCAGGACATGATTATTGGAACCCTTATAAACCATTCAAATCAGTCTGAATAGAACCACCACATTCCCATGGCAGCAAAATTAGACACACTTGTGATCAATTGTCAGTACTCGCAGACTTGAATCGACTAGTTTGATGGCTCTAATGTTTAAAATGGCCACGTTCACAGTGGTGAAGATGAGAGCTGTCTGAGACAGTCAGAAAAGCCATTATCGCCAAACATGAAACTTCAAAGGGATGCAAGAACCTCCTCAAGACGCATCTCTTCTGCCAAGCCTTTGACCTTCTCCCCCCTGACGATGGTGCCTTGTCCCCTGGCCGTGCCCCCCACCCCCCATGATCATCCCCTTGATAGTCCGCTCCCCTTCCCCTTCCTTTTCTCCCCTTCCCGTTCTACTGTCCCTCTTGCCCCTACTGGGCTCTTCACCCTCTCTGTCTTTAAACTGTCCCCTCCTTTCCTATCAGTTTTTGGCGTTCTTTTCTGACTTTGTTTCCAGTAGCCTGTTGTTGTATTGTACACCGCCCTGATGCTTCGGCCTGGGCGGTCCATCAAATTCTGTAAATAAAGATAAAGGCCATCTCCAAAGACCTTGGGATTCCTGTGTCTACAATTTGCAGTGTTGCATCGGCTGCACCGGAACATCATCGGGACCTCCAGATCACCACTTTGACCACAATCGCTCCCCCATCGGCACACAGGAAACACAAGGAAGCAGCGACTGTGACCCAGTGGTAAGCTCCACCCCGCTGCTGCATCATGCTTGTTCTGCGCTGGCTCAGACTTTAAATTTGGGTCTCTCTGGTGCACTTGCACCTAAGGGCCATGCTGGTCTGGAGTGAACCATAGAGAGAACCCTTAGTCTCCCCCAGAGGGAAGGCAAGAAAACTTCTCTCCTATCCACCCAATCAAGCAAAACTTGCAATAACTCACCCGATGAAGTGTACCCAACCAACTGTGAACCCCCACCATCCCGCCCCCCCCCCCCCCACCCATAGCCTGAGACTCTTAACCTTAGGCCCAAACATGCATTATTCCTGGCTTGCCCTTCTGAGCCTCTCCACCCTATTAATCTCCCAGAGTGCAGCATTCTCAATCAACCATTACCCTATCCCCATAATACACAGCTTAAGGCCCAAACCCCTAAAGATATGGCACCCATCCAGCACACACCTCAAAAGAAAGCCAGGACTTCTTATCAAAATTGAACCTAAGTCTCCTGCTACTCTGCCCCCTAGGCACACCAAATACTCACACTGCAACAGCATTATCATCTGCGCCTTAATCAAATCACGCTCTGCCTGCAACAAAATACAGACCCTTGATGAATAACATCACAGACAAAGATATCATGTGCATTACAGAAACATGGTTCACAGAAAATGAGTCTTGTTAAACTCAATACCACCGGACACACCATCCACAACTGTCCCCAAACCTCCAACAGAGGAGGGGAGGATCTGCATACTCACAAACAAGAAACTTAACTTTAACACCTTAGACCTGGGGTCACCAACCTCCAGAGGGCCACGGGCCGCACAGCCGACTACCGGGAGCCTCGCGGGCCGCACGATCCTTGTGCAGCGTGAAGAAGAGCTTGTTCCACTCAGGGTTGAAGCCGCGGTTCTCATCGCTGAGCTTGCGCTTCTTGTTCGTGGGGGAAGCCATGGGGAAAAAAGAGAACAGGAATTCTATCGATAGCTGCAAAAACAGAATCAAAGTTTAAGCCTTATTGCTGATTGGTCCTCTAATTTGCGCGCTGCTCTTGGGAAACCGGTCACGTGCCGTTGAACCCGCCGAGCATGCCGCGGGCCGCAGATACAATGGCGGGAATCCTTGGCGGGCCGCACGTAATGTTAACCGTAGAGCCTCGCGGGCCGCACGAAGGGACCTCGTGGGCCGCAGGTTGGTGACCCCTGCCTTAGACAATCTCAACACACAGTATTGACATCCTTACAATTACAAACACCTCACCATCTGCCTGTCTTACAGAACCCCTCACGACAAGGCTGAAGAACTAGCCACATTACTCGAAGCAATCTGATACCACTCATCCATGCAAGAAGACTTTATCCTTCTCGGAGATCTGAATCTTCCCTCTGCCTCCAACAACCAAACCTCTACCTTTCTGGAAGCTATCAATGACCTGCACTACACTCATTTCACTTCTGCTCCAACCCATGCCAAAGGTGGGATCCTTGACTTCATCTTCTTCCCCAACAGTCTTAACACACAGGGACACATTCCACTCACAATAATACCAGTCCCCTAGTCCGACTATAGCCTCATATCCCTCACAATACCCCGTTCACACACAAGCAACCCACCACAGAACCTCACCCCATCAGCAAGGAGATTCCTCACATTTGATGAACAAACCTTCCTTCAAAAATTCCTACCAGCCCTGGCAAGCATACCAGCACAGACTGACCTTGAAACACTAATCAACAAGTGGAACGCCACCATTTCCACAGCTGCTCTCGCACAACCAAGAGCTACCACCAAGAAATGACAGTGTCATGCACCTTGGTTCTCCACAGCACTAAGAATGCAAAAACGTGATCTATGTCACCTTGAACACCAGTATAGGAAGTCAAAGGACCACCAACTCCGAACCCTTTATCTGGGCAACTTTATTTAGACAGTTTTGTATACCGCCTTATCCTTCAATCAAAGCGGTCACAACACAATTGGGGGATACATTTAACACGCGGGGATATGAGACACATACACTAATACTTACAGGGAACATGGGCAATGGAGGGTTAAGTGGCTTGCCCAAGACCACAAGGAGCATCTGTGGGACTAGAAACCCCAGTCCTTCCGGCCCAAGGTTTCTGTCCTCTAGTGGGATTTGAACCCCCGACCTTCCGGCCTGAAGTACCGTGCCCCAACCACTAGGCTACTCCTCCCTCAAAACCAAACAAGAATATTACAACAACCTCCTGCTAAGTGCTGTCAATAAACCCAGGGAACTCTTTGATCTCATCAAATCACTTAGTAAAGATCCCACTCATCCATGCCAAGATAGCACCCTGAACCCTCAAGACATGGCCTCCTACTTATAAGCCAAGCACAATTCAAGCTACACCAACAACCTCACCTGACTCACACGAAATGAGGACACCACTTCGAATACTCCTGCATTGCCTTCCGAACTGTATCCCTCGAGGAACTTGACGGAATAATCACCAACATCAACACAGCCACCTCCTCACTTGATCCCTGCCCAATATTCTGGATAAAAGCCACAAGAGCACAATTCCTACCAATCCTATCAGACATACTACAGACATCCCTATAGTTTGAAAAACATTCTGTGTAAACGCAGTTCTGTTGAGATTCTGAAAGGCGGTATATAAAAAATGTTAAATAAATAAGGCTTCATCCCACCCTCACTAAAACAAGCCACTATCAGACCCTTCCTAAAGAAGCTCGATGCCAGCTCACCTGCCTCATACAGACCCATAGCCAGCGTACCAGTCTTAGCAAAAATCATAGAAAAGGCCATTCAAACCCAACTCCAGGATCACATAGACCACCACGCACCACTAGGCCAGCATCAACAATGTTTTCCGCCCCTATCACAGTGCAGAAACCTTACCGTTCCTCTCTGCTAAACCTATTCATCTCTGGTACATAAATTTTCACCCATGGCTTCATCCTGCTCTTTCTGGACATTTTCGCCACATTTGATACTGTCTCATCAAATCCTACTCAACCAATTCTGTTACATTGGAATACAAAGCAACCCCCTCAAATGGATTCATTCCTACTTATCTAACCGGAGTCAACAGATAAAAGTTGGAACCCAAAGTTTATCCCTGATTGTCAGTGAAGGGGAGGAGTGCTGATTTTTTTATGTTTCCTGTAGATCTGACATCTGTTGCTTTTCCAATTAAGATGCAGTTTTGTCCCTTCTATTCAGTGTGTTCTGGCTTCTTTTCACCGTGGTCCTCACATCGTTGCTTGATCCAACTCTATATACTCCTTTTTGGATTCTTATGGCGCTGAATCCTGTCTATTGGTCCCATCAACCTGAAACCTCTCTCATAGCTTTCAGCTATGTTGACAATTCTCATTCTTTCTGGCACCTTATTACCTGTGAATTTCATACAGTTCTTTCAGGCTTCCAAGGAGGCAGTAATGCTGCCTGCATTCCGCAGAGGCAGGTGCAACCGCTCCATATCACTCTCTTGAATTGCCGGTCGTTTAAAACAAAATCCCCACTTATAACAGATACAATTCTGTCCCACTCATTGGATACTCTTTGCCTCACAGAAACATGACTTCAGGAGGGGGAGGAGGTATATCTGTTCCACTGTCTCCCACCTGGCTACCTGGCAGCTTCTGCCCCTTGATCTTGTAAGGGAGGAGGAGTGGCCATAATTTACAAATCCACATTGACATTGTCTGAATTGCCTATACCATTACCTTTGACAGCTGAGCCTTTATTGGTAAAATTTGGCTCCACCATAGAAGTTTCCTTACTACTCCTGTATTGACTGCCCTCCCTATTGCAAGCTATTACTTGATTTGTTTGTGTCTTGCCCAGATCTTATTATATTAGGAGATTTAATATCCATTATGATGACCCACTGCGATCACTGGATAGTCTTTCATATGTTTCTTTCTGACCATAATATCCTACAACATGTCCAGCTGCCAATCCACTCTGTGGGGCATATGCTTGACCTTATACTCACTCTTTCAAATGGATGCTCATTGGTCGCTAATCTTAATACAATCTCTGTGCTCTTGTCCAATCATACCTTATTGCTATTTGATTTGATTTACCTGAAACCGTCCCTATCCACTGCTTTGACCATCTCTCCTGTGACTTTTTCCTATAGACCCATCACCCTGGTTCTCTTGCAGCTTTTCTAGCTGCCAACATATTATTTCCTGCAAATTTCTCTGATCTGCCTGTAACTGAGCAGGCTTATACGTGGCACGCCACACTCTCCACAGAATTAAATAAGCTACAACACTGCAGACTGACTCGTACTCCCAGAGTATCATGCAAATGGTGGTATTCAGATCTGCAGTTGCTCAAACAACAAACCCAAGCTGCAGAAAGATCTTGGAGGAAGGCTAAATCAACTCAAACCCTACAGAGGTTTAAGACCTGCAAGCTTTTCTATCATTGTAAAATATTTGAGACAAAGCTTATTTTTCCATGCTTCTCACGAATTCTCAATCTACAATAAAAGCTATATTTTCAGTTGTCTTTCAACTTTCTACGCAATGCTGATTCCAAAGGCATCTACCCTGGTCTGGGCCTACCCCAGAAATACTAGCAAATTACTTTTTGACGAAAGCTCAGTCACTCAAGGCTCCTATCCTCACCTCTGCCTTTCTCTCCACAGGCTGAAGCTAGAGGTTGTACTTCTCTACCACTGCACTCCTGGTCACATTTTACCCCTGTGTCCCTCACCCAGTTAGAGAGGGTATCACAGTCCATTCATAAAACTACTTTCTCCTTAGACCCAATTCCATCAACATGACTAAATGAGCCCAGTTTGAGACTCCTCCCAATCTTGCTTTCATTGGTCAATCAAAGTCTATCTGCAGGAGTGGTACCTGAAGTCTGGAAAAAAGCTATACTCCATCCTTTAATAAAGGATCAGTATGGGGATCGGTCTGATCCTCAAAATTACCGCCCTATCTCAAATTTAACCATCACATCGAAGACAGTCAGAAAATTGTCTTCTGTTTGTCTTCTGTCAGCTTGCAGATCATGTGGACCAAATTCATTTTCTCCATCCTCGTCAATTAGGGTTTCACCTATGCCACAGTCCTTGCAGCAGTCCTTAATGATATTTATAGGTCACTTGATCGTGGGAATTATACTCTCGCAGTTTCGCTGAACTTGTGGCCTTTGATCTGGTGGATCACAACCTACTTTTTGCCTGCCTATGGGGTAGGGATCCGAGGTACAGTGTTTGACGGGTTTCATTCTTTCCTAAATCATAGATGTTTCCAGATTCATATTCAAAGAGAGGTCTCTACCCCCAAGACCTTTTATGCGGCATCCCCCAGGGTTCTATTTTATCACCTTTATTATTTAATATTTTCCTCAGCCCATTAATTACTCAAATAGAGGGATTAGGCGTTTCCTGTTACTTTTATGCAGGTGACATCTTACTGTTATGTTCTACTGATGATTCAATAAATTTGGCCCCTCTAAACAACTGTTTAATAACAATATTCTCCTGGTTATTTGAACACTCTCTTAAACTGAACCCTACTAAATCGACAGCCATCTGGTTTACCGGTTTGGATTTTCAGCCTACATTTGCTCCTATGATAGACTGTCAGCCTTTAGTATTACATATCTCCCTTCGATATCTTGGAGTTGTTAGATTTGGTCCTTACTTTCTCCCCTCAACTGGCCCAGGTAACTAAATAGACTTTCCTGGCCTTATGACATTTTTGTAGCATGCGTTCATTTTTGGATCACCCAGCCCAGATAACTGTGCTTTTACACACTGATACAGAGGCTTGACTATTGCAATATTTTTTATTTTAGGCCTTCCACAGGTCCATCTCTGTCGCCTCCAGACCATCCAAAATACAACTTTACGCGTACTAGCAAACACACTCAAATTCGATCATATCACACCATTATTCATCAAATATCATTGGTTACCTATAAATTTTCGGATCATTTTCAATCTTCTTAACCTGACACACACAATTATTCATGACACAGTTCTGGATTATTTTTCTACTGTTGTCTCCCTATATGCCCCAGCAAGATTTCTTGACTTACTCCATGATTTTCGTTTGTACCTTTTCTCCTCTCAGGAAATAAAGTATGAATCTACCAGAAAATTAGCTTTTTCTGCTGCTGCTCCGGCACATAGGAATGGCTTGCCAGGCCACCTCCACACACAATTAAATTTCAAGTGCTTCAAAAAAATCTCTGGAAACCTTACGTTTTAGGACTGCTCTTAACTTACTTGAGTAGCTATTCTGGTATGACGACACCCTTGGATAGCTATTCTGGAGTCCAGAATGGCGGCCCTGGAGTGCAGTTTGCCTTCATGGACCAGCAGTGGGCGCTGTTGTCTGGCACGACCGATTTATCTGCCCCGACCACCAGGCCCTAGACATCCAAGATGTCCCCGGAGGCCGAGCCGATCCTCGAGGTCCTTCAGTTTTGAGTCGATCTTCGGCCGGTCGCGATCTGAGTCCTGCTCGACGAGACCGTGGTCATTCCCAGCAAGTTTGCCGGGAACCAGCTGCAGGGCCTCGGGGACCCCGAGGCCTGCAGAACAGCCCTCCTACGAGTCCTCGATGGGCTACTCTGAATGGGAGATGGAGGATGAGGAGTCCCCCAATACCCATTGGCACTGTGACGTCCCAGCTGATTCTCCCATCTCGGAGCCTGTGGCATTCCCTGCCAGAGGATATGGGCTTCCTTGATTTTTGTCAAGGACATGTCTAAGGCCCTGGCATTCCCAACCAAGTTGGAGGAGGACTCTCAGGTGAATGAGTTGGAAATCCTCCAGTACAAGGCAGCGCCGCGGGAATCGCTCAAGGTGCCTATCCCTCCCATCCTGAAATGGCTGATACTCCGAATGTGGGAAATACCAGCTTTGGTGCCGGTAGTGAGCAAACGGCTCGACTCAATGTATCGAGTCCGCCGGAGCCCAGGTTTCCAAAAGTCACAGCTGCCACGTAACTCCATGATGGTGGAGTCAGCCATGCATCAGCTGAAAAGCCAGAAGATGAACTCCTCGGTGCCTTCCAGCAGGGAGGTCCGCACCCTGGATGCCCTCGGCAGAAATTGCTACCAGGGCTCAATGCTCATCGGCTGCATCCAGGCCTACCAGCTGTACATGGGCATGTACCTGAGAGACCTGGCGAAGGAACTTGCCAGATTCTCAGCTGGTCTCTCCGAGGAATCATTGCAGCAGTTCAAGAACCTGGCCAAAGCTGTCCGTGAATGCTCCAAATTCATGTCTTGGGTGGCCTATGATGGGTTTGAGTCAGTGGCTCGAGTAGCGGCAGATGGCATCGGTGCACGCTGCCAAGCTTTGCTACAGTCGTCCGAACTCGAGCAGTGGGTTCAGGACAAATTGGTAGATGTCCCCTGTCAAGGAGAGAACCTCTTTGGCAAACCCATGACAGACAAGGCTGCGGAGCTGGAGACCAAGTATATGATGAAGACCAGGCTCTCCAAAAAGACCACTGCCCCTCCCCAACAGAAAGGCTCTGCTAAAAAGTCCTTTTACCCTTGGAAGGGAGCTGCTTATAGAAACTACCTACCTTATCATGCCTACTCAGCTCCCCAACAGGGTCAATATGCCAAGGAACATGAGCATGGCCCACGTAAGCAGAAGGCTCAAAAACCCCAGGCACCAGCTCTGGCCCAGCCAGGGGGAAGTTTTTGACTCTTTGAGCATAGCCTATCTACCCCAAGGAGATCAGCAGCCCACAGGGGGGCGTCTGACCCTCTATACCCAGAGGTGGGTGACCATCACCAACGATTCCTGGGCACTTTGGGAAGTCTGGGAGGGTTACCACCACCCACTTATTTCCCGGGAGAGTCCCTCAGGTCTCCCCTCCACCGGGACCTTCTTTTGAAGGAGTTGGCAGGTCTTCTCGAGGACGAGGCGATGGAACCAGTGCCTCACCACTCCAAGAGCAATGGGTTCTACTCCAGGTACTTCCTCGTGCCAAAAAGGACAGGGGGCCTCGGGCCCATCCTCGACCTGCACAACCTCAACAAATTCCTGGTGAGGGAGAAGTTCAAGATGCTCTCCCTTGGGACATTGCTACCCTACCTCTAGCAGGGAGATTGGCTATGCTCCTTAGACTTCAAGGATGCTTATACCCACATCCTCATCCACCCCAACCACAGGCAGTACCTGTGGTTCATAGTGGAGGGCAGGCATTTTCAGTACAGAGTGCCCCCCTTCGGCCTAGCCTCTGCCCCAACAGTTTTCACAAAATGCCTGGCCCCTGGTCGTGGCCGCCTTCCTCCGGCTCCATGGGGTCTTCGTCTTTCCCTACCTGGATGACTGGCTCATAAAGGGAGGCACGGCCTCAGAGGTGTGCAGCAGGCCACCTCACGCACCATTCAGATTCTACAGCACTTGGGGTTTGTCATAAACTACCCCAAATCTCATCTCTTCCCAACACAGTATCTGAAGTTCATTGGGGCAAAGATCGACACTCTCCAGTTGAAGGCTTTCTTGACCAGGGACCGAGCCAATTGTCTCAGGACTCTGGCTCGAGACATACAGTAACATCCCTCGGTGCCCGCTCAACTTCTCCTGCGCCTCCTCGGTTGCATGGCCTTCACAGTTCACGTCACCCCCGACGCTCGCCTCCACATGAGGGCAGTGCAGTGGTGTCTCTGGGACTAGTGGTTTCAGGCCACAGGCTGCCTCCAAGACAGAGTTTGTGACCCGGCAACTGGCGGATTCTCTGGTCTGGTGGCAGTCTCCCCAGCATCTCGAGGCGGGTATACCTTTTCAGGCCCCAACCCCCTCAAGGGTCCTCACCACGGACGCCTCTCTGCTTGGCTGGGGAGCCCATTGCGGAGATTTCCGCACTCAGGGCAACTGGTCACCAGACGAGAGCACCTAGCAGATCAACCTCCTGGAGCTCCAAGCCATACACCTAGCCCTGAAGGTTTTCTGTCACTAGACAGACAACCAGGTGGTGGTGATCTACGTGAACAAACATACCCTTTGTCAGGGGGCACTGGTCCTCTGCTCGTACGCAATCCAACAGGGTATCCTCCTGCGGGGCAGTGTGCTGGCCGATAGACTCAGCAGAGTTCTCCAAATGCATGCGTGGCAGTTAGACTCCAAGGTAGCCAGTTGGCTTTTCCGGCTCTGGGGGGAACCCATGATGGACTTGTTCGCCAGCCCAGACAACTTTCAGTTTGCCCACTTCTGCTCTCGGCAGGCCCACCAGGCTGGCAGCGGAGGCGTTACTGGTCTCATGGTTGGAAGGCCTCATGTACGCCTTCCCTCCTACGCTGCTGATCGCCAAGACCTTGTTCAGGACTTTTGCGACAGGGCCTCGCTCATCCTGATGGCTCCTCTGTGGCCCAGGCAACCATGGTTCCCTGCTTCTACAGTTGACGATGGAGACTCTCATCCCCCTGGGGACCTCCCCGGGACTCCTATCTCAGGAGGGTGGGCTCTCTCCTGCACCCCAATCTGGGGTCCCTGTCGCTGACAACATGGCTGCTGAGAAGGGTGACTCTGGCTCCTTTCATCCTTCCGGTTGAGGTGAAAGACATTCTGCTGGCCTCTCACAAGGCCTCTACTAGGAAGGCTTACGCTCTCAAATGGCACAGGTTCTCTGTTTGGTGCGCCGGACACGGATCTGACCCCTTCTGTCTGGTGGCTCTGGTGTTACAGTACCTTCTCCACCTCTCTCAGTCCGGGCTCAAGTCTAACTCCATCCGAGTGCACCTAAGTGCCCTGGCGGCGCACCACCATCCGGCAGATGGCAAGCCTCTCTCGGCCCAACCCTTGATGACCCATTTCCTTCGGAGCCTGCTCTTATCAAAGCCCCCAGTGTGCCCTCCTGCAACCAAATGGGACCTCAATGTGGTGTTGGGGCAGCTCACTCACCCGACCTTCGAACCTCTGGCTACCTGCCAATTTTGCTTCCTCTTTTGGATTACCTCCACTCGCAGAGTTAGCGA
This sequence comes from Ichthyophis bannanicus, assembly GCA_033557465.1. Classification (NCBI taxonomy): domain Eukaryota; kingdom Metazoa; phylum Chordata; class Amphibia; order Gymnophiona; family Ichthyophiidae; genus Ichthyophis; species Ichthyophis bannanicus. The sequence goes on from CM066037.1 coordinate 452,962,298, forward strand.
GCTTCAGGCCCTTGTGGCGGAGGCACCCTATACCAGGTTCTACAAGAACAGAGTGGTGCTTCGCACGCACCCCAAATTCCTGCCTAAGGTTGTGTTGCCCTTCCAGCTCAACCAGGAAGTGGTGCTCCCTACCTTCTTTCCCAAACCTCACTCCAGTTGGGCAGACACGGTCCTTCACACCTTGGATTGTAAGAGGATTTTGTCATCCTATATCCAACACACTCAGGGCCACTGCAGACCTCTCAGCTTTTCATCTCCTATGACCCCAGTAGGTTGGGGGAGGTGGTGACCAAGTGTACGCTGTCCACATGGGTGGTGGACTGTATCACCCTCGCTTATGAGCAGGCGGGGCTCCTGCTGGAAGGCCACGTCACGGCTCACCGTGTCAGGGCCATGGCGGCTTCAGTGGCAAACTTTAGCTCCGTCCCAATGGTGGACATTTGCCGGGCCGCCACCTGGTCTTCGGTCCATACCTTCGCAGCCCATTACTACCTGGAAAGAGAATCCTGACGGGACAGTGCCTTCGGCCAGGCTGTGCTCCGTAAACATTTTGGGGGTTAGGCAGCTCCTACCCTCCGACCTTTCTGTGTTCAGGCTGCCGGAGTGCTGGTTTCATCGGAAACAGGGATCCTACTGTGGTCTGTGGACACGGACTCATTTGCTGCTTCTTGTGGGTCCCTGTGAGGGAACCCCTATTTTTGCTATGGGCTTTCGGTATCCTGTAGCTGGGGAGTCCTGTATGTGAGGACTGACTTCCTGCTTGTTCCCAGAGAAAGTGTAGTTACTCACCTGTAACAGGTGTTCTCCAGGAACAGCAGGCATCCCTCCTCACAACCCTCCCTTCTCCCTCCTCCCCTTGGAGTTGCTCCTTTACTATCTTTTATTTTTGCTGTCTTTTAGCTATGTCATCTGACTGAGCAAGATGGCACATGTGTGGCGGCATCTCCCAAAGGTTTTCTTTGACAGCTCGGGGGATGCTTTCGCGAGGGTTCTATCAGTGCCAACATCACCCATATGTGAGGACTGATTACTGCTATCCCCGGAGAACACCTGTTAAAGGTGAACAACAATGCTTTTCTGACACATGCAAACAATATACTCGCATGTAACCATAAAAAGCCTATCATGTGAAATCATAGAATAGTGGCCAATATGTATGTTTATATATTTTCTTTACATATTTTACAGATGAGATCACAATGCCAATTGGTCTAATGCGCACTATTATCAATACGAAAATACAAAAACTAACCTTCAAACACATTTTTAGTGGGAATAAACTCAGTTTCTAAACGTGAACAATGCCATCAAAATTTTTATTGCTTTTCCATTTTTTCATATAAATTTGTACTTGTTTTCAATATTTCTATGATCAAAAGGTGCTACTGACGTTTTAAATTCCAAAATCCCATCTTTGGCTTCCAAGAAAAGCTTTATATATCCTTCTCAATATATTGCATGAAGGTTCCCAAAGAAGTCATTCAATCTGTCTTCATTGTAAATTACAAGTTAAATATAAACTCCAACTCCGACCTGGCCATTAAACAGTTTCACCACAGGCTGCTTCAGAGAGGATTGCATAAACTAAGGAATCATAAATAGTGCATCATTGGACCTCAAATTGTTCATATTCCACTGACTGACCCTTTTCATCAAGATGCTTTGCTGCACCCACTAGATCCTGTTCTATATGTGCTAAAACTCAGTTCATTTAAAAGGAAGATCATTCAGTTGATCGTTAGTCAAAAATTCAATAGAACCACTTCCATTCAGTCTCCTGATTTAAATCTTGTAGGCTGTGCGTTTTCCAGTGTTTACATTTGTACAGAAAAATGGAATAAATTTCCTCTTTTTAAATTTATTACTTTATCCACCACAAAAAGCCATAATTGTTCGATCTTATGCTGGACATCTTGTCAATGTTGAACCATTGTAATCTTCTCTAAATTTCACATTATAGCAGAACAATGTTCAATAAATCTTATTTTTGTGGATCTCTGTTTTACCAATGCCATTCTTTTCACATGGGTATGCTATTGTATATATAACTGCAGATGTTTCACGGTCTGTATTACCATAGATAAAATGAGTAAATCCTATATACAGATGTATAAATACTTTAATATCGAGTTCAGGCCTTGACAAATTTTCTTGGCATCTAGGAACCTGTTTAAAAATTTAGGAGCTGGCCGCAGAGACCTCAGTCAGTGTTCCCTCCACCCTAGTGGCGTAACTTAGAATGAAGGGCTCACAAGTAAAATTTTGCTGAAGGCCCCCCATTGTCACAGTGGGTTGGTCCCCTCCTTCGTGCAGCGGCGACAACTTACTCAAGGTGTTTGCTGCTACTTCTGCTCTTTTAATTTTGCTGCAGGTCAGGCGACTGTTTCTCGCTTGCTGAAGTCGTGTGGTGTGGCTGTTATCGTGAGACTTTGGCCCAGTGAGGAAGGCTTGCAGTGAACTTAAGCGTGGTGCCATGCTGCTGCTGCTACTGTATGGGCCTCCTTTCTGCTGCGGGTGCTGCTTTGGCAAAATGTATGCCACTGCATCATCCCCAAAAGGTGCATCACCACTGCTTTAAGGGCCTGATTTACTAATTTCCCATTTTCTATAGAAAAAGACAGCTTAATAAACCAGGCCCTTTATGTGCCATTACACAGTGCCAAAAGGCAGCAACTTTCCTCCTCCTCCTCCCATCAACCACAGTGATTATGCTGTCAGCAACATATTGGTGATCCTGTTACAGCTGCCACTGAGGTGACTTCCTTTTTTGCTTCACCATATAACCAGGGCCTGGTAATATGTGAAGCAAAAACAAATCTACCATAGCCTCTGTACCCTGCCTTCACCTAGGCGCTCTCACTCTCTCAATCTTTCAGTGTTTCACTCTAACCCCCTCCCTAGCCATCACCCAGTGTGCCTGTCTCTCATCCCCTCCCCCCCAGCCATTTGTCTCGCCATTCCTCCGAGAGAATAAGGTTTCTGCTGTGTTGCACCAAAAACGCTGTATGTCTTGCTCACCATGATCGGCCATACAAGGAGCTTGAGCCACACAGTGCAGGAAGTTTGTGCTGGTCTCGCCTTTTCAAAGTCTCACAAGACTTCCTAACTTCCTCCATCGTACGGCTCAAATTTTGCAGAGCACCAATTTACAGTGGAGTGAGGCAGCACCGGGGCTGAACTTTCAAGGCTTTGAAATTCTGGGCACCAGAATAGAGTTTGTAAGTGCCATAGTGACCTGACACCTGAGATTTTTTTGAGCCCTGTTCTAGTGTATATGGGGGGGACACTACGTTGTCCACACTTCTTTTGACCTATCACTTCATTCCTCTGAGGGAGTTGAAATTGATGAAAATTTAAAATAAACCAATTAATGCTGCAAATTTCATTGAAATTGGTAGACAAAATGTGGTGTATTAATGGTGATGCATCAAATGGAATTAACCATTAACACGCCCCAATGTTGCAACGTAATTTTCTTGATGGCAAACACTTCTGATGAATAAGGAATAACAGACCACTGCTGTTTCTTGTGATTCATTTCAATAGTTTAACAAAATGTCCCGATATACATTTAGAGCTATTAATCTTACACTGGAAGGATAATGTTTAGCCATAAAAAGGGACTTCATATGAGTAGATGTACATTTAGAGATTAATTTATCAATCTTTTTAAACATAAGAATGGACTCAGTGGGATGATATCCCACATATGCCAAGGATGATTACTTGTGTAATTCAATAGAGTCTTAGAATCCGTGCTCTTACAATATATAGTAGCCATCAAAGTTGATCCATGTTTTACAACCTTCATATCCAAAAAAGATAGATGTCCTCTCAGTGGGAGTAAAGTTGAAGATGATTGTCTATCCCATTTATCAACTGTAAAATTGTCATGAGTGTTTCTCCAAATGAAAAATAAAAATCAGAGCATACCCATAGAACAGTATTGGATGAAAAGACAGATGCATAAATGTAATCTTATTCAAATGCTCTATTACTATTGAGCATTTGTATAGCGCTACCAGTCATACGCAGCGCTGCACAGACATATAGACAAGCTATAGAAGGAGCAACTGTGGCCCCCATACCAACTTTGCATATCTGGTGGTGAAATTAATCACAAAACCTGAAAAAATTCCTTGTCTAAAACAATGTTAATGTTTCAAAAAAGATAATTGTCCTGCCGATAAGCCCCCCCTCCAAATATAAAACAATGTTCACAGTATTGTTGAGGGACATTTATATGCAAAAGGTTTTTTATATCCAAAGTAGATAACTTTTGTATAAAATCAGAATCTTTAATATACAGTTGACTGCGTAACCATCTAGGTCAGACTAGGGGTCCTGTTTACTAAGCATTTTTCCTGTAGACACAAAATGGGAGAAGATCTTTAGTAAAGAGGGCCCTAAGTGTGTTTTTTTTTCTCCCCACCTGGCCATATCCTTTTTAACCTTGGCCCAAAAGGGGTTATAATTAAGGGTATACAACCTAGACCATTCCCTTCCCGTGTGACCCCTAAATATTTAATCTCCAGGAACAAGCAGGAATTCAGTCTTCATATATGGGTATCGTTGGTACTGACAGAGTCTGCGCAGGGACGCTCCCCAGTGTCCAATCAGAAAGCCTTTGGGAATAATTCACTGCGCCTGTGCCTACGCATCTGCCTTCCCGTCTTCCCAACTCATCTCCTCAGTTAATTTTCTGTGGAGCCAGCAGGTGGTTCTCTTCCTGTCACCACCGAAAAATGTCATTTTTTTGGTTTAATTCTGTGCTCTGCCTTTTCGTCGACACCGTTACTTTCCCTGATACTGGCTCTGATATTTCTTTTCTTTTCAAAATATTTTTTATTTTTCATTTTTCAAGTTTTGGTGGTTTCTACCGCCAAATTAGGCCTTGGCTTATTTTTTTCCGCCAACACATCGGTGGCTTCAAAAAATGTACCAAGTGTTCTGGTACAATATCATTCTCTGATAAGCATGACTGGTGTTTAAAATGTTTGGACCCAGACCATTTACCGACTGATTAGGCCTCTTTTTGTCATTTGTTGGCACAAAGAACAGAGCCAGACAGTATGGTTCCCTGTTTGCCCTGGTCTGTATTTCAGTGGCTTCCACATCATCGAGGACATTGACCTCTTCTCTTGGTTCTCAGGTCTCCTCAAAGTCGATGCTTAAAACTAAGTCTGTCATCGGCATCGAAAACAGATATCGATCCTTGAGGTAAGTCCCAGCATTGTCATCTGGATTCACCGAAAAGTGCATTTGATGTGGACTGGCCTGCAAACAGCCCTGGCGGAAGGACCATCCCTCCAAAGCTCAACAGGGGTTCCAGGACACTCCCGAGACTTCGACCTCCTGCGAGCTATTGGTTCCATATCCTAGGATGGTGGCTATCCAGGCATCAGCCTCCTTCCTCCTGGCTATCGAGAGGAGTTTGGCAGCACTCCTGGCAGCCTTGGTACAGACAGCTCCAGTGGTGCCAGCGTCGACATCCAGCCTACAGCTGATACCTCTGGGACCGATGCTGAACCTTGAACCTGCATCGGGGATCCTCTCCCTCCGATGCCTCCTTTGGAACTGACGGACATCATTGATACCCATCAGGCTGCTGGTGCCACACTGACGAATTATCTGTACTGGCATCGAGCATTGACATCGGGCAAGTAGCAAGATCATGTACAAGATCGTCTATTTAGATTTCTTGTCATATTCTGACTCTACCTCCTATTCCAATGATGCATCAGAGGACTTAAGGGGAACCCGGGATCTCCCTTCCAATCCGTCCCCTCCTTATGAGCGGTGTTGATCCCTGCCAGAGGACATGTTTTCCAAGACTTTATTTGGAACATGGAAGTGGGCGTGCAAATTACCGTTGCATCGGAGACTGAACAGAGGGCAGAGGAATTGGAAATTCTCCAGTACCTCTCAATGCCCAAAGATGGTGCCATGATACTGGTGTATTGCATCTTGCAGGATCTAATGCTGTGTATGTGGGATGCCCTGCTAACCATTCAGCTTATCAGCAAATGACTCGATACCATGTACCGAGTTCCTCCATGCCCTGGTTTCAAAAGCCTCAACTATCATACCACTCCACGATGGTGGAGTTGGCGATGCGTCGCATCAAGAGTTTTAAAAATCATTTTTCCATGTCTCCTGGCGAGGACTCCAAAACTCCCGATGCCTTTGGGCATTGGTGCTTTCAAGCATGCATGCTCACCTCTGGGATTACTTCCTACATGCTCTATATGGGCATGTATGTAAAGGATATCTCCAGGGATCTTGCGAACCTTGTGCCTATCCTTCCTCATGACAAACGTGATACATTCCTGGCCTTAATCAGGCAAAATAAGAATACATCCACATTTCTTACAAGAGCCTCTTTCGATGCTTTTGAGTAATCTAGTCTGGCATCTGTGCTTGCAGAATGGCCTGGCTCCAGGCATCTGATCTTGAGCTACATGCTCTCAAATGCTCTTCGGGATTTTCAACCCCAACTCATGGGCAAACAGGTTTTAGTCAGAACGGACAACCAGGTGGCCATGTTCTACGTGAACAAGCAGGGTGGAATGGGTTCCTATCCCCTCTGCCAGGAAGCCCTTTGCCTCTGGTTCTTCTCCATTGCACACCGTATCCATCTCAGGATGGTGTATCTCCTGGGCGAACTCGATCTCCTTGTGGACACACTCAGCCGTATTCTACATCCACACGAATGGACCCTAAAATCTTGGATCTTCCACATGTGGAAAACCCTCAGAATAGATCTGTTTGCCACCCAGGAGAATGCATAACTTCTGTTCTGCTTAAGGCTTCCCTCCTTGCACAGCCAGGCAACAGATGCCTTTCTTCTGCATTGGGGACAGGACCTACTTTATGCATTCCCATTCATCCTCTTGATACCCAAGACTCTCTTCAAGCTGCAGGCCGACAGGGGCTCTATGATTCTAAAAGCCCCTTATTGGCCTCGTCAGCCATGGTTTCCTCTACTGCTTTGACTAGCACAGACTTCACCTCTCAGCCTGGGACATGTGCCCAACCTCTTCTGTCAAGAACTTGGGACACTTCTCCATCCCAATTTGAAAGCCCTCTGTCTCACGGTGTGGCCGCTGAAAGCATAATCTTTGACCTCGACCTTCCACAACAGTTCAAGGACATCTTACTTGCATCATGCAAGCTGTCTACCAGATGTTCATATGCCTTCAAATGGCGAAGGTTCACTCTTTGATGTACCCCAAAATATATTGACCCTTCTGCCTGCCCTGTGGAACTTTTTACAATATTTCCTCCACTTGTCCTCGGCAGGTATCAAGACTAACTCATTTCGAGTTCATCTTAGTGTCATCTCAGTCTATCACAGGCTGATACATAGGCAACCTATTTCTTTGCACCCCTTGGTGCAACGATTTATGCAGGATCAAACCACCACTGGTGGCCTGGGACCTCAACGTGGTCCTAGTGCAACTGCTAAAGCCTCCTTTTGAGCCTTTAGCCACTACTTCTTTAAAATTCCTGTCCTGGAAGGTAATATTCCTCATCGCCCTTACCTTAGCTCACTGCATCAGTGAACTTCAGGCTTTAGTATCTCATTCTCCGTATGCCTGGTTCCACCATGACAAGGTGGTCCTTCATAAACATCCACACAACAAGTCGGTGATGCTACCGGTCATTTTCCCCAGGCCGCATGCCTCTAGGACTGAAGCAGCACTTCACACTTTAGATTGCAAGCGAGCGCTGGCTTTCTACTTGGACAGAACCAAGAATCACAGGAAATCCTCCCAATTATTAATTTCCTTTTGATCCAAATCATCTTGGACTTCCAATGTCTAAGCGCACCCTATCCAACTGGATTGTGGACTGCATTTCTTATGCCTACACTCAAGTGAGACTCTCCCTCAAGGGTCACATCGCTGCTCACAACATATGAGCCATGGCAACCTCAGCTGCCAACTTTCATTCTGTCTCCATTGACAAAATCTATCGAGCAGCTACCTGGTCCTCCATTCATACCTTCGCTGTACATTACTACCTAGACAGAGACTCCTTTTGGGATGCTGTCTTTGGCCAGGCTGGCCTCCAGCACCTTTTTGGGGCTTAACTGCAACTCCTACCCTCCGACTCTGACATTTTCTGGCACCAGGCTTCCTAGACAGTGGTCTTGCTCAATGCAATAGAGTCCAATGGGGACACTTTGTATCCACACCACTGCGGCTCTAGCCTCAGAGATGCCATTGCTACCACTTCCAGTCTGGTACCTGGGAGCTAGTGAGTCCCATATGTGAAGACTGCTTGTTCCTGGAGATAGCGTTGTTACTCACCTATAACGGGTGATCTCTGGGAACAACAGGAATCAATCTTCACAACCCACCTTCCTTCCTAGGAGTTGTAGGATATACTTTTTTTTCCTCTATCTCTCAACTACAAACTCGATTGAGGAGAGTAGTTGGGAAAGCAGATGTGCAGGTGCAATGGATTGCTCCTGAAGGCTTTCTGATTGGACTCTGAGGAGCATTCCCACACAAGCTCCATTGGTACCGACTATACCCATATGTGAAGACTGATTCCTGCTGTTTCCGGAGATCAACTGTTACAGGGGAGTAATGCCTTACTTTACATGTTCCACCAAAAGGTAAAGTTAGCTCAGAGCATTGCCCATGTCCCCTCCTCCAAGCTGATGTTCAGTAGTTTTGACTTGGTCATTCAAATTTGAATCCAAAGTGGCTCCTAAATGCCAACATCTCCCTAATCAATATGGAAGTGTAATGGTTTGATCAAATGGTTTGATCCAAGGTGAACAAAATGTTATCAGTTGTTAATGTTTTATATTCACTCCCTCTCCCCTACTGAACCCCCCCCCTAACATCCCAATTATCTCTTATTCTGGCGGCGTGGCTCAATGACCATTGTTAATAGTGGTGATGGTGACAAGGGGCAATCCTGCCTTTTCCCACTGTGTAATGGGAATATGTCAGAATACCTGCTATACACATGAACCTTTGCTTACAGGCTCTGATCCTGACCCAGCTCAAATATGGGTCAACCAGAACGTTGCACATGAACACACACTCGACCTTGTCAAATGCCTTTTTGGCATTTATAGAAAAAAGCAGTATGACAGTCCTCTCTCTAGGCATGCCAAACCAGATTGAGCATCTGACAGACATGATCCCCTGTATGCCACCCTGGAATAAATCCAGATTGGTCTTCATGTATTAAATGTTGTATGACTCGGTTTAGGCGTATTGCTGAGGCACACACTAGACTTTGGTGTCTGTATTCAATAGAGAAATAGGCATATGTGACCCACAACAGTTGGGATTCTTATCCTCCTTTGGTTAGGACTGTTATTCCTGCCTAACCTATGGAGACAGGCAGGGATCCTCCATGCATTACTGAGTTATACACTCTAATTAGATATGGAGCTAAGAGGCCAATAAATTTATTTTAAAATGTAGGAGGCAAGCATCACACCTTGTGACCTTATCGCCCTTAAAGCAGGGCAACCACCTGCCTGACTTCCTTCTCCGATATTGGAGCTTCTAGCATCTCCTTCACATCTTCTCCCATTGTAGGCAGCTCTATGGTAACAAGATAACCTTCAAGAGATTCTCCATCCTCTCTTGCCTCAAAACTATACAGATTCTGATAATATTGCACAAAACTATTCTGAATAGTCTCTAATTCATCGGCCAACTCTCCCTCAGGGGAGGTAAGCAGGCTGTCATATTTCTGAAGAAAATGTCTATTTCCAGGAACAAGCAGGAATGTAGTAATCACATATGGGTATCGTCGGTACCGACGGAGCCTGCGTGGGAACGCTCCCCAGCGTCCAATTAGAAAGCTTTTTGGAGCATCCCACAGCGCCTGCGTGCTGCCTTCCCGCCTTTCCCAACTACCTCTCTCCAGTTCTTCTTTTTCGGCGGAGCCAGCAGGTCGTCGTTCCTGTCACCGCAAAAGAATTCTTCTTTATTTCTTTCTTTTTGTGGTCGCGTCTGCCTTCCTCGATGCTTTACCGGTACTGCCGGTTTTTTCTTCATATTTTCTGTTTTTAAAAAGAAAAAAAAAAAAAAAAAAAAAATATATATATATATATATATATTCTACATTATTCCTATTTTCTTCAGGTGCACGCGCCTTTTTGGGCCTTAGGCCCAAAAACGTTTTCTTACAATGGAGAAACCTGCCTCAGGTTTCAAAAAGTGCACCAAGTGTGGCCGTACCATTTCCATCACTGACACCCATGAATGGTGTCTAAAATGTTTAGGTCCTGACCACTCCATCATGGATTGTATGTCCTGCACCATGATGTCTAAAAGAGGTCGGCAGAACTGAGCTGCTAAGCTCAGTACCCTGTTTCCCTCTGATGCAGCTTCGGTGGCATCGATGTCTTCCAGGGCTTCCTCTTCCTCCCGTGGATCTCAGGTAACTAAACATAAGTCCAGCTGGTCCTCAAAGGGTAGATCTCCTTCTAAGCTTCGAGATGCCTCTGGCGTTGCCCTTGAGGATTCTGCACCGGCAAAATTGCCCCGGCGGGAGGCTTCGGCTTCCAAAGCATTATCGGGGCTCCAGGATGTTCTCGAGGCCTCGACCTCGGCAGAACTACTGGTGCCATGCTCTGGGGTACCAGCGGTCTTCTCTGGTACCGACATCCAGGCATCGGCAGCTTCGATAGACCAGAGAGTCCTGGCTATTGAGCGCAGTCTGGTGGCTCTCCTTGCGGCATAGACGCCCTTGGAAACGCGACAGACAATTCGGTCGGCCCTGGCATCGGTATCGGTACCGATAGCATCGGCATCAGTGTCTGCTTTGCCGGTACCCAGTCATCTGATGCCCTCCGGTACCGATACCCCGGTACCGACTTCGGTCGGTACGGGTATCGGGCTCTTCAAGAGCATCCGGACAGACGGTACTTCGAGTCCTCAGAAGAATCTGAGGATTCTGACAGTTCTGTTGATGCAGGAATGCTTCTCCCAGAGGAGCCCTCCTCCTCTAAGTGCAGGATGTCTCCTCCAGAAGATATTTCATTCCAGGATTTTATCAGGGAGGTGGCTCGGGGTCTGTCCATTACTGTAGCCCCTGAAACAGAGCCAAGGAGTTGGAAATTTTACAGTATCCCAAAACTCCTAAAGAGGCAGCTACTTTGCCCATTCATGAGATTTTATATGATCTCATGTTAAGGATGTGTGAGACACCTCTTACCACCTCTCCTCATTCTCGCAGACTGGATACTATGTATCGAGTCCCTCCTTGTCCTGATTTCCAAAAGACTCTGCTTCCTCACTACTCTATTGTAGTGGAATCAGCTATGAGAAGGATCAAGAGTGCAAAGAGGCATGCCTCTAATCCTCCAGGACGTGAGTGCAGAACCCTGGATGCTTTTGGACGTCGTGTCTTCCAAGCTTCCATGCTTTATGCCAGGATCAGTTCCTATAGTCTCTACATGGGAATGTTCCTGAAGGAGGTCACAGATTTAGAAGCTTTAAGTCCTATTCTTCCTGAGGATAGAAGACAGGATTTTCTCACTTTGGTCAAACATGCCCAAGATGTTTCTAAATTTGCCAACCGTGCAGCCTTTGACTGCTTTGAGTGCATAAGCAGAACCTCGGCTATTGCTATAGGTGCACGTAGAATTGCTTGGCTCCAGGCATCTGATCTAGAGCTCTGGGTACAAGACATATTGGGAAATATCCCTTGTACTGGTGAGAACCTGTTTGGTAGAGATTGGCAAGAAAAGGCCAATGAGATGGATGCTGACAACTCCACCTTGGATAGGTTATCCAAGTCCACAGCTGATCCTGCTAGAAAGAAATTGTTCAAGAAACCATTCTTTTCTAAAAAGAAAAGATATTATCCTGCTTATGTTCAGCAGGGACCTTCTGCAGGTCAGTTTGCCAGGAAAGGTCAGCAACCACCCAAACAGAAGAAAGCAGAGACTGCTAAGCCTCATCCGGCCCAGCAGTCTCAGCCTCCACAAGGCCTTTGACTTTCAGCTAGAGAACTTAGCCTTCCTGGCTCTCAGGGGACCAGAGCCTTCCAGCATTCCAGGAAGGTTATGTCATTTTGCCCCCAGATGGGGGCAGATAATAGCAGAACATTGGACACTCTCCATCATAAAGGAGGGGCACAAGCTTTATTTTTCAAGCATACCCCCTCACACAATAGTAAGGCAGTTCAATTCTCCGACCTCTCTCATCAACCTGTTAAGTCAGGAGATCGCTATCCTTCTTGCCCAAGGGGCAATAGAAGAAGTACCCATTCATCAGCAGGGTACAGGGTTCTACTCCCCTTATTTCCTTATCCCAAAGAAAACAGGGGGTTACAGACCTATCTTAGACCTCAGAGAATTGAACAAATTCCTTGTCAAGGAGAAATTCAAGATTTCTCTCGGATCTCTGCTGCCATACCTTCAGAGTCAGGACTGACTTTGTTCTCTAGATCTCAAGAATGGGTACACCCATGTCCTCATCCATCCAATCCACAGAAGGTTCCTTCGGTTTCCTTTTCAAGGAAAGCACTACCAATACAGGGTGCTTCCTTTTGGCCTGGCCTCAGCACCAAGGGTGTTCACGAAATGCATGGCTGTAGTAGCAGTGTTTCTCCGCACTTTAGGGATATTCGTCTTCCCCTACTTAGACGACTGGCTCATTTGAGCCCCAACAGAGTCAGAGGCCAGGACTTCTCTATGCTGCACAATGCGTATCCTTCAGTATTTGGGGCTGGTAATAAACATCCCAAAATCCAGTCTAACTCCCACTCAGTCTTCAGAGTTCATAGGAGCTTTGCTGGATACCAGAAAGGCAAGGGCCTATCTCCCCCAGGCCCGTTGCCTTCGCATGGTGCAGTTAGCTTCTCAAGCAGTGCTAAAATCTCATCTCACTGCTCGAGAAATGTTACGACTACTAGGCCACATGGCATCTACTGTGCATGTGGTTCCCTATGCTCGCCTCCATATGAGGGCAGCCCAGTGGACTTTATCCACTCAATGGACCCAGGCATCAGGATGCCTGTCAGACAAAATAGCAAACACAAGTCGCCTTATTTTTGTCCCTCCAGTGGTGGACGTCCACTCAAAACCTGTTGCTGGGGTCCCCTTTTCAGCAACCCTTACCCCAAGCAACTCTCACAACAGATGCTTCTCCGAAGGGTTGGGGAGCTCATCTGCAAGACCTATCCACCCAAAGCACCTGGTCTCCACAGGAGACTCATCTACATATCAATCTCTTGGAGCTCAGAGCAATCTTCCTTGCTCTTCGAGTGTTCTACACCCTGCTCAGCTACAAGACAGTCCTCATTCATACGGACAATCAAGTAGCCATGTTCTAGGTGAACAAGCAGGGCGGAACAGGCTCTCTGTCGCATTGCAGTGAAGCTTTGCGACTATGGGCCCTCGCCAGAGAGCATCAGATTCATCTTCTGGCAGTGTATCTTCCAGGCATTCAAAACTCTTGGGCAGACAGACTCAGTCGAGTTCTGCTTCCACATGAGTGGTCTCTGCATGCAGACCAGGTGGCCAAGATTTTTCAACTTTGGGGAACCCCGGACATAGACCTCTTTGCAAGTCTGTGGAATGCCAAACGTCCCCGGTTCTGTTTCAGAATTCCAGCTCAGGGGGCTCAGGTCAGGGATGCTTTCCTCCTTTACTGGGGTCAAGACTTCCTGTATGCCTTTCCACCCATTCCCCTAATTCCCAAAACCTTGCTCAAGTTTCAGAGAGACAGAGGCCATATGATTCTCATAGCTCCACATTGGCTTCTACATCTCTCTCAAGCTCCCTCCCTGGAGTTAGGGTCTGCCCCAGATCTCCTATCTCAGGAGGACGGAATGTTATGGCATCCCAATCCCCAGTCTCTGCATCTCAGGGCTTGGTTGCTGAAGGCCTAGATCTCCATGATCTTAATCTCCCTTAGCAAGTAAAAGATATTCTTTTTGCTTCGAGGAAAACTTCCACAAGACGCTTTTATGCTTTCAAGTGGAAAAGGTTTACCATATGGTGTTCGCAAAAGGGTCTTAACCCCCTTGCGATACCTCTGGAATCATTGCTGGAGTATCTCCTTCATTTATCCAATGTAGGTCTTAAGACTAATTCAGTAAGAGTCCATTTGAGTGCTATTGCAGCTTCCTTTAAGCCTCTAAATGGACAGCCTATTTCCTCTCATCCTCTTATAGCAAGATTTATGAGAGGCCTTCTTCTAACCAAGCCTCCCATTAGGCCACCACTGGTGGCATGGGACTTAAACCTGGTTCTTGGGCAGCTCTTGAAGCCACCTTTCGAACCTTTAGCTACTACCTCCTTGAAATTCCTTTCTTGGAAGGTTATCTTTCTCATTGTAATCACATCAGCACGCCGCATTAGTGAGTTGCAAGTGCTAGTAACTGATCCACCTTATACTAGGTTCCATCATGACAAGGTAGTCCTTAGGACTCATCCACACTTTATGCCAAAGGTGGTCTCGCCTTTTCATCTGAACCAAGCGGTCTCCCTACCTGTGTTTTTTCCAAGGCCTCATGCATCAAATGCAGAGAGGAATCTTCATACCTTGGAATGTAAGAGAGCTTTAGCCTTTTACTTACAAAGAACACAGCAACATAGAAAGTCCTCTCAACTCTTTGTTGCTTTTGATCCTTCTCATTTGGGACTTCCAGTCTCCAAGAGAACACTAACTGGATTGCTGAGTGTATTTCCTTCACCTATCAGAGTAAGAACTTTTCTCTGGAGGGCCATATCACAGCTCACAATGTGAGAGCCATGGCAACCTCAATGGCTCATCTGCACTCTGTGTCTATCGACGACATCTGTCGAGCAGCCACTTGGGCCTCGGTTCATACCTTCACAGCCCATTACTGCTTGGACAAGGACTCCCGCCGGGATGCCTTGTTTGGTCAGGCTGCTCTCCAACACCTGTTCCATACCTAATCAACTCCTACCTGCCATCCCTGGTAGGATGCCAGAAATCCATGGGGGGAGGTAGAGCCCTGTTCAGGGACACACAACTTCTGGGGTCTCTCCCTGGCACCTAAAGCTAGGGAGTCCCCATATGTGATGACTACATTCCTGCTTGTTCCTGGAGATAGCATAGTTACTCACCTGTAACAGGTGATCTCCGGGAACAGCAGGAATTTAATCCTCCCAACCCACCCACCTCCCCTAGGAGTTCTATCTCCATATCTATCTCTTTCCTTTCCCTCTCTCTCTTTGTCTCTGCTTTAAAACTCAGCTGGAGAGAGGCAGTTGGGAAAGGCAGGAAGGCAGCACGCAGGCGCTGTGGGATGCTCCCAAAAGCTTTCTAATTGGACGCTGGGGAGCGTTCCCGCGCAGGCTCCGTCAGTACCAACGATACCCATATGTGAGGACTAAATTCCTGCTGTTCCCGGAGATCACCTGTTACAGGTGAGTGTGCTTTCCTGCCTAGAACACATACTAACATGCAATCGTGCTTTATTCAGCAGTGAATTTTCATTACTTCTACTAAATTTACACCTACCCGCATACCTACCTGAACTGATATCTACAACCTGTAAATATGTAAACTATATTTTAACCTGTAAATAGTTTTATCTGTTATAAGCTATACAAAGTTGCTTAAAGCTGTATATAGTTTGTTGATAGTTACCTACTGTTTCTTTGTATTTCACATTTGTTCTCTGTATTTCGACTTATGTTCAATGTAAACCGCCACTGATCTTAGGAAGTGGCGGTATATAAAAATGTTGCAAATAAATAAAAATAAATAAAATAAAAATATATGGAGAGTTCAGACCCATGGCATTTATCAAGACTACATAAAAATCATTCCTTGCCATAGTCAGAACAAGGCCATAGATCACCTTATGCACAAATACCAACCATACTCATCCCACATGTATTAAGACTTCTAACATACATCCAGTCTGCTCCACACATTGAATCCAACTTTTATCTCTTCCCCACCATCCCACCAAACCTCAACTATCCCCAATCCATATTTCCCCCACACATCTATAGCTGCCCACCACCCAAAGTGTGTTATTACAAACAAGCCTAGATCAGGTTATCATCAGATCAACCCCCATATTCCCATGTGTTTACAAACAGGTTCCCCCGCCCCCCCCCCCCCCGCAGCAATGGCTAAATCAGCCCCTAGGGCATAATCATTTATACTGTTTGACTGTTCTGACATACTGCTTGAGACCGCTAGCCAATTATTTATTCGTAAAAATTTGATATACCACTAAATCAGGGGTCACCAACCTCCAGAGGGCCGCGGGCCGCACAGCCGACTACCGGCAGACTCGCGGGCCGCACCCCCCCCCCCCCCGCGCGAAAAAAAAACCCTGCTCATACCTGTATTTTATTCCATGTCAGCTCCCTCCCTTCTTCTGCAGCCGCGGCTCCCTGCCTCTTAGGGAACCGCGGCTGTGCTTGTAAAATCATCGCGGAGCCCTTCCTGTCTTGACGGGTTCCGTGCAGCATTGTCCCGCCTCTAAAGGAAGTTGTTTACCATCTCATCAATAGTGCACCTTTTCCTCTCTGTTGGTAACCTTCCTTGGGTTTTTTTTTATTTCTGAGTGTTGTATGATGTGTCTGCAAAGACCTCAGTCATAATGAGAGTCCCAGTGAATTTGGCCCACGTGCTACACTTTTTTAGAAATCTTCTCCTTTACTGGAAAGACATGGAAGCCTGTGAACACATCTCTAGATGTGTTCAGGTACAGGGCCCTAAGGTTCTGTGTGTGTGCTTCAGTTTAATATGAGGAGGAAATCCTCTGCCTCCACGCCATCTTCGTGTAATATTGCTTTAGCTATGTGTTGGGCAGTCTTGAAACAGTCTGCATATTCCCCACACTCAGGCATTCCACTAAATCGTAGATTACAGCATCTGGATTTATTTTCAATATCTTATATGCAATCCCATAACTGTTCTATTTTGCCATCTCCTACATCTGTTCAAAGTGCTGCACCTCCTCCATTGGTTTGTGCCGGCCTGCCTTACCTACTCTCAGCCCAAGCATGTCACCTCTCCCTTTGTAACTCACCACTGCAGCCAGCTCACTCTGGCCAAGTTATCATGCAGCTCCTTGAACAAGCATTGGTGCTCCCGATGTGTGACAGGAGCATCTTCCACCACCAGTGCCGAATAATCACTGCTCTTGTCCATGCATCTCTACATGGATCCCACCAGTGCTATCTTAGCTTGTTCTCAGTGCTGTTGTGTCAGTGAGATATAGAAGAAAGCCTTTTAAAGTGTCATGCCAACAATTATGTAAGAGCCTTTCTCCAGGACCAAGCAGGAAGTCAGTCCTCACATATGGGTGACGTCGGCACCGACGGAGCCCCCGTGCGGAGCATTTCCCCAGCTTTCATGGAAAGCCTTTGGGAATGCAGTGCACATGCGCGGTCCCCTTCCTGCCCAAGGGTGCCATCTTGCTCAGTCTTCTTTTTTCCGCAGAGCCCGATGGACGCGAGTTTGTGTCACCCGGTAAAAAAGTGATTTTTCTACATTTTTTCATGGTTTTACCCGGTTTGACGCCGGTGCCCCTTCCTGCCTGGGTCCGGTACACTGGTATCGAGCCCGGAGTTAGTTTTTCAGTTTTTGTCCTTCGAGACTAGCGTTCGCGCTTTTTTTGTGTTTTTCACTGGCAGCCCGGTCTTTTGACCTCACAGGGGTCCTTTTTCCCCCGATGGCTGCCAGCTGGTTCAAGAAGTGTGATCGGTGCAAGAAACTTGTGTCTCACCGACACACATGACAGCTGACTCCGATGCCTCGGGCCCGACCATGACCCGATGGCCTGTGGCCCGTCCGGCAAGATGTCGTGGAAGGCGCTGTAAAGCTGTCAACATCAGCGTGAGAGAATCTTCTCTGATTCCGTGTCTGGCTGGGCCCGGACTTCGTCAGAGGCCTCGACATCTCAGGAGTCCGATCCCGACCACGGTCTAGGCTCCTCTGAGAGGGGGTCTCTTTCTCGGGAACACAAAAGAAAGAAAAAGCTCGTGAGGGCGGCGTCGGTGGATGCTCCTGGCTCCTCGAGGGCCAGGTCGCATAGCCCCAATCGCCGCCCCGGGCTCTCGGAGTAGGAGAGGCCTTCGAAGTTACCTCGTGTGGAGCCGGAGTCCCCGAGTCACGTGAGTGCCGTTGTCCTCGTGGACTCCCCTCTGGGGGAGCCGATGTCGGGCCTGACGCTGTCGGGGCCCGAGTCGGGGGCTGCTGAGTCTCCTGAGCTTGGACTCAGGTTGACGGCTTTGGAGTGCAGCTTGGCTGCCTTCATGGAACAGCAGCGGTTGCTGATCGCCGGTCTGACCGGTGCATCTGCCCCGACCACCGGGACCTCAACGTCCAAGTCGACTCTGGAGACCGAGCCAATCCTCGAGTCAATGAAGTCTCGAGTCAATCCTTGGTCAAGGTCCCCCTCGACCTCCCGTGCGGGACCGATGCTGATACCGATACCCTCGGCGTCGGGGCGGGTGGCACCGAATCCCACATGGCCGGAGCTGCTTGATTCCTCGGAGGAGGAGTCGGACTGGGAGACGGAGGACGAGGAGTCCCCAGACACCTTCCGGACCTGGTGCGTCCCTTCAGACTCACCGGAGTCCGAGCCTCGGAGAAGGCCCCCCCCCCGGAGGATACCCGGTTCTCGGACTTCGTGAGGGACATGGCCAAAGCCTTGGCCTTCCCCGCGGATGCCGAGGAGGAGCCTCGAGCCGAAGAGCTCGATGCACTCCAGTACAACTCTCCGCCTAAGGAGGCCTTTGCTGTACCAGTTCCTCCGATGCTGGAACGGCTGCTCTTCTGCATGTGGGAGACACCGGCCTTGGTGCCGGTTCTGAGCAAGCGGGTCAATTCCATTTATCGAGTCCGTAAGAGCCCTGGGTTCCAGAAGGCACAGCTACCGCACCACTCCATGGTTGTGGAATCAGCCATGCATCATCTGAAGAGTCAGAAGATGCACTCCTCGGTGCCCCCCAGCCGGGAGGCCCGGAACCTGGATGCCCTCGGTAGAAAGTGCTTCCAGGGCTCTATGCTGTCTTGCCGTGTCCAGACTTACCAGCTGTACATGGGCATGTACCTCCGGGACCTGGCAAAGGAGATTGCCGGGTTCTCAGCTGGCCTCTCCGAGGAACCTTTGCAGAGGTTCAAAGCTTTGTCATCGGGGATCCAAAAGTGCTCAAAGTTTCTCTCGAGCAGCCTATGATGGCTTTGAGGCTTCGGCCCGGGTAGCCGCGGCCGGCATCGGTGCACGGCATCAGGCCTGGCTACAGTCATCAGATCTGGAGCCATGGGTACAGTACAAGTTGGTCGATGTCCCTTGCCAAGGTGAGAACCTTTTTGGCAAACCCATGGCTGAAAAGGCTGCAGAAATCGAGACTGAGACTCTCACCAGGACAAGGCTGTTCAGAAAGACTTCTGCCCCTTCTCAGAAAAAGAAGGGCTCGGGGAAAAAGCCCTTTTTCCCGATGAAGGGTACTGCCTACAAATCCTACCCTCAATTCCAGGCCTCTACAGCTCCCCAACAGGGTCAGCAGGCCAAGGGGCAGGGACGTGGGCCCCATAGGCAGAAAACCCCCAAGCCGTCAGCTCTGGCTCCTGCACAGCAGGGAGCGGCATTTTGACTCCCACTGCATAGCCTCTCCTCCACAGCTGGCTCCACTCAGCACAGGAGGCCGGCTGACAATGTACGCCCACAGGTGGTCAGCCATAACAGGGGATACCTGGGTACTGAGCATAGTCCAAAAGGGCTACTTGCTCCACTTCAACCAGTTACCCCCCTCCTGTTTTCCAGGGGAGCTTCCAAGACTCCTGCTGCACAGGAACCTCCTCCTTCAGGAGTTAGCAAGTCTTCTAAAGGAGCAGGCGATGGAACCGGTGCCTCACCACCTGATAGGGGAAGGCTTCTATTCCAGGTACTTTCTGGTACCAAAAAGGACAGGAGGCCTCAGGCCCATCCTAGACTTGCGAAATCTCAAGTTCCTGGAGAGGGAAAAGTTCAAGATGCTTACCCTTGGAATACTGCTGCCCTACCTCCAGCAGGGAGATTGGCTATGCTCCTTAGACCTAAAGGATGCTTATACTCACATCCTCATTCATCCAGACCACAGACAATATCTCAGATTTGTAGTGGGAGAAAATCATTTTCAGTACAGAGTACTTTCTTTTGGCCTAACCTCCGCTCCCAGGGTTTTCACCAAATGCCTGGCGGTGGTGGCGGCCTATCTCAGAAATCAGGGCATCTTTGTCTTTCCATACCTGGATGACTGGCTCATCAGTGGTCAGTCTCCACAGGAGACCAGACAAGCCACCCTTTGCGCTGTATCTCTTCTCCAGCGTTTAGACTTTGTCATAAACTTCGCAAAGTCCACTTTGCTCCCCTCACAGAACATAGAGTTCATAGGGGCTAGACTAGACACCCTTCAGGCAAAAGCTTATTTGCCCGAGAACAGGGCCCACAGACTGATGGGGTTGGACAAACAGTTCCAGAGCGGTTCTCAGGTCTCCTCCAGACACTTCCTGAGGCTCTTAGGCCACATGGCATCCACGGTCCATGTAACTTCGAATGCCCGGCTGCACATGCGGCCTGCTCAGTGGTGCCTCAGAGCTCAGTGGGTGCAAGCCACAGGAGACTTGAGAGACAGAGTAAGGGTGTCCAAACTCCTAATGGACTCCTTGCGGTGGTGGCTACATCTCCCAAACCTTGTCAAGGGAGTGCCTTTTCAGGCACCGCCACACACACAGGTGCTGACAACCGATGCTTCCTTACAGGGTTGGGGTGCACATTGCCAGGGTGCATGCACTCAAGGCCTCTGGTCTCCTTGGGAGGCCACACAGCAGATCAATCTTTTGGAGTTACAAGCTATCCGCTTGGCTCTACAAACTTTCTCTCATGTCCTCTCTCACCAGTCTGTCTTAGTTCAGACAGACAATCAAGTAACAATGTTCTATGTGAACAAGCAGGTAGGCACAGGATCCAGACTTCTGTGTCAGGAAGCACAAGCCCTTTGCTCCCTGGCAGTCAAACAGGGCATGTTTCTCAAAGCAGTTTATCTACCTGGCCAGGAAAATTACCTAGCAGACAGGTTAAGCAGGATTCTACAGCCACACGAATGGCACTTGAATCTGCTAGTGGTCCAACAGATCTTTCTAAGATGGGGTCTTCCAACCATCGATCTCTTTGCGAGTCCACTGAACCGTCAGCTACCCAGGTTCTGTTCCAGACAACCGCATCCTCTGAGAATATCAGCAGATGCGTTTCTAATCTCTTGGTCTACGGGTCTACTGTATGCGTTTCCTCCCACGCCTCTAGTGGCCCGAACCTTGTTCAAGGTTCTTCAGGACAAGGCCTCTGTGATTCTGGTAGCCCCCACATGGCCGAGGCAACAGTGGTTTCCACTCCTTCTGCAGTTGGCGGTGGACACTCCCTCTGGGGGTGCAACCCGATCTCCTGTCTCAAGATCAGGGATCTCTCCTGCACTCCAACCTCAAATCCCTAAATTTTATGGCCTGGCTGCTGAAAGGGTAGTTCTAGCCCCCTTACGTTTACCTAAGGAAGTGGAAAAGGTGGTGGTGGCCTCTAGGAGGCAATCAACCCGGAAGTCTTATGCCCTCAAGTGGCGTAGGTTCTCCACCTGGTGTACTCAGCGCCAGGAGGATCCTTTTTCGTGCTGGGTGCCAGTGGTGCTGCAGTACCTGCTTCAGCTGTCGGACCTGGGCCTTAAATCCAACTCTGTTTGGGTCCACCTCAGTGCTCTATCAGCGCACCACTCACCGGTGGAGGGACAGTCTGTCGGGCCACCCCTTGGTGTCCTGCTTCCTCAGAGGCCTGCTTCTGCTCAAGCCTCCGATTCGTCCATCGGCCACTGAGTGGGATTTGAATGTGGTCTTGCAGCAACTTACTTGCCCATCGTTTGAGCCGATGGCTACCTGTCATTTACGCTTCCTTTCATGGAAGGCATTGTTCTTTGTGGCTCTTACCTCTGCCAGGTGTTTGAGTGAACTCCAGGCTCTGGTTTCTGATAGACTGTACACACGGTTCTATAGGAACAGGGTGGTCTTACGGACTCGTCCTAAGTTCCTTCCAAAGGTTGTCTCCTCCTTCCACCTCAATCAGGAGGTGGTTCTTCCAACATTCTTTCCCAGGCCGCATGCCAGCCAGGCTGAAACAGTCTTGCATACCCTAGACTGTAGAAGTGCATTGTCCTTTTACATAGACCGTACGCAGGGGCATCGAAGGGCTGCTCAGCTCTTCGTATCTTTTGTCCCTAATAAGCTAGGGTTACCTGTCTCCAAGCATACATTGTCTGTTTGGGTAGCAGATTGTATCACCTGGGCGTACAGGGCAGCCGGCCTCTCCTTACAGGGTCGAGTCACGGCCCACCATGTCAGGGCGAAAGCCGCATCAGTAGCTCATCTCCGCTCTGTTCCGTTGGCAGACATCTGCCGGGCCGCTGCTTGGTCTTCAAGTCAGACTTTTGCAGCTCATTACTGCCTTGAGAGGGAGCCCCGAAGGGACAGTGCTTTCGGACAGGTGGTACTCCGTAATCTCTTTGAGGTTTAGGCAACTCCTACCATACGGCCCTTGTGTTGGGCTACCATACGGGGGTGTTCTTAGAGAAGATTCTTATCACCGATGCTGAGGCTGTAGAGGGAGCTGATTTTTCAGCTTTGGGTTCCCGGTAGCCTAGAGCTGGGGAGTCCCATATGTGAGGACTGACGTCCTGCTTGGTTCTGGAGAAAGAGTAGTTACTCACCTGTAACAGGTATTCTCCAGGAGCAGCAGGAATCAGTCCTCACGACCCTCCCTCCTCCCCTTGGAGTTGCAGTCATATACTTCATTTTGTTTTTTGCTGTCTTTTAGCTATGTCATCAGACTGAGCAAGATGGCACCCTTGGGCGGGAAGGGGACCGCGCATGCGCGCTGCATTCCCAAAGGCTTTTTTTTTGAAAGCTGGGGAAATGCTCCGCACGGGGGCTCCGCCGGTGCCGATGTCACCCATATGTGAGGACTGATTCCTGCTGCTCCTGGAGAACACCTGTTACAGGTGAGTAACTACTCTTACTAGCGCTCTCCTTGGCTAGTGAATGCTAAACTCAACTGGGGCCCTTGAATGTTTTGCTTTTTGTCTTGAGTCTAGCACAGCACTGCAGTTATGCAGCCTCTTAGTCCATGATGCTTCCTCTAATAATTTTATTTTAACACAGCCAGCATATTTTGTGCAATTTAGTTTTTATTTTATGGGGCAACTAATAATCCTGAAGCAGTTAGATTCTTCTCTTTCTGGGGATAGCTACCATACTGTCTGCCATGAAACATTCCTCTGGATGTATTTGGGTTTTTCATTTTGTTAGCTCTAACATTTGTGTTTTTTTCTTGCTTTGTTTGCTTTGGATAGGTATGCCATCAAGGATCTGTTGAACCATGCCTTTTTCCAGGAAGAGACTGGTGTACGGGTAGAATTAGCAGAAGAAGATGATGGTGAGAAGATTGCCATCAAGCTTTGGTTACGCATTGAAGACATCAAGAAGCTAAAAGGCAAATATAAGGACAATGAAGCCATTGAGTTCTCCTTTGATCTGGAAAGAGATGTGCCAGAGGATGTAGCACAAGAAATGGTAGGTGGTTTAGGAAATTCTATTTGGGGACAACTTCTAAATACATTTAAATCTGATCATACTTGAATGGTTTTACTAAGATGTAAGGGTTATATTGGTGGTTATTCACAGATACATGATAAAATAGGAAAAGCAGGTGGGGTCTGAGGGGGAGATGACGGGAGGGAGGGAAGAAATTCACATGCCATTAGGAGGTAGAGTGTATTTGACTGGAAACATATTGGAGGCACTTACTGCAATTTAGTTTCAAAGAAAATGTACGATGGAGAGCTGATTAATTTGCAAACAGAATGGTTTCCAATAAGAATGGTAAGCATCTTTTGCTTTGTGGCAGGGAGAGCTTCAAAAGCTGCAGTGAGTAGGTAGGGGTGAGCAAATATTGGTTCAAAGGAGAAGGAATAAACAGCAGGAGCACTGTAGTGGCCATCTCTGGCCTTATGTTATCTTGTACTGTGGATAATTTCTAGCACCTTTTTATAGGTGGAGTCAGGCTATGTCTGTGAAGGGGACCATAAGACAATGGCCAAAGCTATAAGGGATCGAGTGTCCCTAATCAAACAAAAGAGAGAGCAGCGACAGCAGGTGAGAGAAGAGCAGAAGAGGAAGCAGGAGGAGCTAAGTCAGAAACAGCAACTTGAACAACAACCATCAAGCCCCCCCCAGGCAGGGGTAAAACAGGCACAATCTGTTCCCGTTACTGGTCCCTCCTCCACAGCTGTGCATACATCTAATACAGTTTCTACACAGGTGGAGCCTGAAGAACCAGAGGTTGATCAACACCAACAGCTGCAATATCAACAATCCACTGTATCGGTTATATGTAAGCATTACTTGTTTTGTTTTTTTAATTTAATTTTTCACTCTGGATTAATTTTGTTGTCTTAGGGAAACTGAGTCTTGATTTTGTATATTTACAGTACTTTGGACTTGCACATAATTTGTAGTTTTTCACTGGACATTTGTTTCTCTTCCAGCTTTTTAAGTTAATCGTCTGTTCTCCAGGACCAAGCAGGAAGTCAGTCTTCACATATGGGTGATGTCCGTGCAGACTGGGCCCACGTGGAGTATTTCTCCAGCTTTCAAAGAAAGCCTTTGGGACATGCTACCATGCATGCGTGGTCTCCTTCCCACTCAAGGGTGCCATCTGCTCATTCTCCTTTTTTCCACGGAGCCCAATGATGTCTGTCCTGTTGCCCCAGAAAAAATCATTGCCAATTATCCTTAAGTTAGCTTTCCCGGTTTGCATACCAGTTCCTCTTCCCGCCTCGAGCTGGTGCCAATCTCTGCGCTGTTCTTGGTCCCTTTTTCCTTTTTTGATTGAGGCTTGCCTTGACTGACATTCGCATCCTTTTTCGCCCAGGGGTAGCCCTGTTTGGGTGCTCCCCACCATGTCCCCTGTTGGGTTCAAAAAATGTGACTGCTGCAGTCAAACCATGTCAGTGACTGACACCTATGACTGCTGCCTGGGATTGGACCATGACAGCAGCATCTGCGACCTGTTCCAGGCCATGACACCTAAGACCAACAAAAAGAGGTCGGAGTTGCAGGGAAAACTATTCCCCAGGTCCGACTGAGCCCCAACCTCTCCAACGCCGAGCACCAAGCCCCGCACTTTCCGTGAGGCCCAAGCGTCCAAGTGCCATGGTGGCGTTTCCTCCAAGAAGACCTCTAACCCGGAGAAAAAGAAGAAAAAGGCCTCTACGTCCGCCAAGGTTGCACCAGAGAAACCTGGTAAAACAGTCCGGAGGGACTCTGTCTGCTCCGAGAAGCGCCCTACCAAGGTCCTCAAAAAGGATTCCTTGGCCGGCAGAGACCGTGCAAGGTTCCTCAAGGCCATAGTCCTCATCTAATGCCAGTGCCGGGCCTGAGGTTCTTTGTGCCCGTGCTGAAAGCTCTAGTGTCTTCTGGCTTGGAAACCAGAATGGTGGCCCTGGAGCAGAATATCACTGCTATCCTGACCCTGCAACAGGCAATGATGGCTGGTTCGTTCGCATCATCTTCCCCAGCGACCGTGCCCCCGACTGCGGGGGAGTCCCCGGTCGTCGAGCTGAGCTCCAAGCGCCACTGGCCTCGGGTAAGCCCTCTGCGCTAGTCGAGGTACCGGTCCCATTCCTCGGGCATCTGATCCTCACTGGCTAATTCCTGTGACTTGGACCCCAGGTCCTCCAGAGGCTGCTGACCCCTCGGCGCCAGCCTCTAGAGGACCTGGGGTCCAAGTCTCAGGAATTAGAAGGTCCTTTTACTCATCATCACCACTCGACTCATGAGTTGAAGACCACCAACAAGGCATCCCCAGAAACTAAATGGCACCAAGATATTCCCTCGGACCCATCTCCCCCGGCACCACTCTCCTTTGGAGGACGTGGCCTTCCATGACTTTGTCAAGAACATGGCCAGAGCCCCCTTTGTGCAGACTGAGGTGGAGGAAGACCCACACACCGAGTAGCTGGAGATCCTCCAATACGAGTCTCCACCCAAGGAAACCCTCACGGTGCCTGTGCAGCTGATCCTTGAAAGGCTACTGCTCAGAATGTGGGAGACACCAGCATTGGTACCAGTGGTGAGCTGGCGCCTTGATGCCATGTACTGCATCTGGAAGGGCCCAGGATTCCACATAACTCCATGGTCATCGAGTCGACCATGCAAAAACTTAAGAGCCAAAAGACCCACTCTTCCATTCCCCTCCGGAAGGGAGGCCAGAGTCCTCGACGCCCTTGGGTGCAAATGTTACCAGAGCTCGATGCTGGGGTGCCGGATCCAAGCCTATGAATTATACATAGGTATGTACCTGAAGGCTCTAACTCAGGAGCTATCGGAGTTTTCAGCTAGTCTTCTCAGGGAACCCCTCCAACAATTCCAGTCCCTGACCTTGCAGATCAAGGGCTGCTCCAAGTTCCTCTCCTGAGCAGCCTACGACTGCTTTGAGTCAGAGGCTCGAGTTGCAGCAGCCGGCATCGGCGCCCGACACCAAGCTGACTACAGTCTTCCAACCTCAAGCAGTGGGTCCAAGACAAGCTGCTCGAAGTCCCCTGCACCGGGGGGGAAACCTATTCTGCAAACCCATGGCCGACGAGTGGGCCGAGATAGAGGCCGACATAGTGACCTGCTAGAAGCTCTCTAAAAAGACCTCATCCTTTCCCCGCAGGAAACCAGTGGGGGAAAAGGCCCCGATGGAAAAGGGTCTTTTCCCACAGAGTCACCGCTACTAGCCCTTCTTGGGCCAGCAACAAGGTTCTCATCCTAAGAGGCAAGGCCATGGGGCTTAGAAGCCGAAAGCACTGAGGCCCAGCTCCCACCCAGCTGCGGGGAGCTTTTGACTCCCCAGGGCAGGGCCTCCTCTCCCCCAGGAGACTTTCACCAGCCCATAGGGGGGTGCTTGGCGCTCTTTGCCCACAGATGGGCCAACATCACCTCGGACCAGTGGGTACTGCAAGTGGTAAAAGAAGGATACCACCTCCACCTGCAGCAGATACCACCCAGGTTATTCCCAGGAGAGCTGGTGCAACCTCTCCTTCACCAGACTCTTTTGCTTACAGAACTCACAGGTCTGATCAGTGACAACACAGTAGAGCCTGTACCTAAACACCTATGGGGAAAGGGCTTCTAATCCAGGTATGTCCTTGTCTGAAAGAGAACTGGGGGCCTCAGGCCCATACTAGACCTGTGAAACTTAAAGAAGCTTCTGGTGAGGGAGAAGTTCAAGATGCTGTCCCTTGGAACACTGTTGCCTTAACTCCACCAGGGAGATTGACTGTGCTCCTTGGATCTAAAGGCTGCGTACACACACATCCTAATCCACCCCTCCCACAAGCAGTAACTAAGATTTGTGGTAGGAGGAGGGCATTGCCATAAGATATGCCATACAATAAGATATGCCATACTGGGTCAGACCAAGGTCCATCAAGCCCAGTATCCTGTTTCCAACCAGTACAGGGTACTACCCTTCGGCATGGCCGCCTCACCGAAGGTCTTTTACCAAATGCCTGGCTGTGGTGGCCGCCCACATGCATCTGCAAGGGGCCTTTGTCTTCCTCTATCTGGACGATTGGCTAATTAGGGGCGGCAAAGCCTTAGAGGCCAGTCAGGCAGCAGAGCATGCATCCTTCCATCTGCAGCACCTGGGGTTCGTCATCAACTACCCCAAATCCCACCTCTCTTCAGCCCAAAATCTAGAGTTCATAGGTGCTCAGCTTGACACGCTGCAGGTCAAGATGGTCCTCCCCAGAGAAAGGGCAGCACGCCTCAGACAGCTGGCAGGTGAGGTAGCACATCACTGGTCAGTGTCAGTTCATCACCTTCTTTGCCTACTGGACCATATGGCCTCTACAGTCCACGTGATGCCCTCAGCCCACTTGCACATGCGGACAACCCAGTGGTGCCTCCGCTCACAGTGGACTCAAGCCATGGGCAGGCTATGGGACAGGGTCAGGGTTACCTGGCAATTAGCAAAATCCCTCAATTGGTGGCAAAACGTCTGCCACCTCGAGGTGGGAATGCCCTTCCAAGCACCCGTACCTCAGAGAACCCTGACCACGGACACCTCCCTCCTAGGTTGGGGGGCACATTGCCGGGAACACCGCACACAGGGCAGCTGGTCCAAGGAAGAGTCGCTTCTACAGATCAATCTCCTGGAGCTCAGGGCAATCTTCCTAGCCCTACGAGTGTTCCACCATCGCCTGTGACACCAGTCCGTACTGATCCAGACAGACAATCAAGTCGCCATGTTCTATAACAATAAGTAGGGGGATATGGTTTTGTACTCCCTCTGCCAGGTGGCGGTGGCCCTCTTCTCCTTTGCAGCTCACAGCAACATGCTGTTGTGAGCAATTTACCTCCTGGGCCAGGACAACTGCCTAGCGGACAGGCTGAGCAGAGTCTTTAAGCTGCACGAGTGGCGCTTGAAGCCCAAGGTGGCCAAGTGGCTCTTCCACCTCTGGGGCAGGTCCATGATGGATCTATTCGCCTCTCCAGACAACACGTAGCTGCCTCAATTCTGCTCGTGCCAAGCGCACCTGGAGAGAGTGATGGCAGATACCTTTCTGATCTCGTGGTCCAAGGACCTATTTTATGCGTTACCACTAACCCCCCTGGTCGCCAGGACCCTCTTCAAGGTTGAGAGCGAGAGGGTGTCAGTCATTCTAAATGCCCCTAGGTGGCCAAGGCAACTCTGGTCTCCACTGCTGCTCTTCCAGTCAGAGGCACTCCCAGTCCTGCTGGGCTGAGCCCCAGACCTCCTGTCTCAGGAGGGGGACACACTCCTACACCCCCCTACTCCCCAACCTAGGGTCCCTAATGCTAACAGCATGGCTGCTGAAAGGGTAGCGTTGGCCCCTTTCAATCTTCTGAGAGAAGTCGAGGAGATCCTACTGGCCTCCTGAAAGCCCTTCACCAGATGGACTTATGCCTTTAAGTGGAGAAGGTTCTCCACCTGGTGTGTGGAAAGAAGGGAGAACCCCTTCTCCTGCCATGTGCAATTAGTACTCCAGTATCTACTGCACCTGTCGCACATTGGGCAGAAGTCTAACGCAGTGAGGTTGCATCTGAGTGCGATAGCCACTTACAACCACCCTGTCTAGGGAAGACCCCTCTCGGGCCAGTCCTTGGTCTCCAAGTTCCTCTGGGGCCCTCCTGTTATCCAAGCCCCCTCTCTGCCCTCCGGCAGTGGAGTGGGACCTCAGTGTGGTGCTCTCACAGCTCACCAGACCACCATTCAAGTCCCTAGCCACATGCCACCTGCGTAATCTGTCTTGGAAAATGGCCTTTCTGGTGGCCCTCACGTCTGCTCGAAGAGTGAGCGAACTCCAGGCCATGGTGGCGGATCCACTATATACAAGGTTCTACAAGAACAGAATAGTGCTCCGCACGCACCCCAAATTTCTCCCGAATGTGGTATCTCCTTTCTACCTCAACCAAGGGGTGGTCCTCCCCTCCACCTTCCCGCAGCTTCACACCGGCAGGGAGGAACTAGTACTTCATACACTAGATTGCAAACGGGCCCTGTCCTACTTACAGCTGACCCAGGCCCATCGCAAAGCTCCTCAGCTTTTTGTGTCTTATGATCCCAGCAGACTGGGGCTCCCTGTGACTAAGCAAACTTTGTTCATTTGGGTGGCAGGCTGTATTGCCCTCGCTTATGAGTGAGTTGGCCTCTCCCTTGAATACTGGATTACAGCGCATCGCGTGAGGGTGATGGCCACGTCCGTGGCCAACCTGCACTCAGTGCCAGTGACGGAGATATGCAAGGCTGCCACATGGTCTTCAGTTCACATATTCACAGCTCACTACTGCCTACAGAGCGAGTCCCAAAGGGACACTGCATTTGGTCAGGCAGTACTCCATAATATTCTTGGGGTGTAGGCAACTCCTTCCCTCTGACCCTTCTGTGTTCAGGCTACTGGAGTGATAGTGCAGCTGGATGCTAGGGTCTTGCAGAGTGTCACAGTGGGGACTCGCCTTCTGCACATCATGGCTACCCGACTTGGCCGCCGTTGGGGCTGCCATGGTTCTGTACTGACTGAGCGAGATGGCATCCTTGGGTAAGAAGGGGACCACACATGTGGTAGCATGTCCCAAAGGCTTTCTTTGAAAGCTGGGGAAATGCTCTGCGTGGGCTCTGTCGGTGCCGATGTCACTCACATGTGAGGACTGATTCCTGCTGTCTCTAGAGAACACCTGTTAGAGGTGAGTAATTGTTTTTCCATTGCTAAATTCACATTACAGATATTTTAGCCAGTATATGTGCTGGTGCTGTATAAGCTCTTGAATGTTTTCAACATTTTGGTGCTTGCTTTCTTCCAAGGCACCTACTTCTACTTTTTCTTCACCATTTTCCTGTTCAGTTCAACCTGATATTCCTTATCCTGCTAGACAAGTCCTGATGAGTGGGTTATGCTCCCCAATCAGCAGATAAAGGCAAAATACTTCAAGCATTAGTGATGTCATCACTGGGATAACTAGTGGTGCAGCTCTGGAACTTGCCAATATCCTCTGCCTCCAGCAGATGAACTTGTGCAACAGGATTCTTTTGGACATCCTAGTTGCCTAGGGTACTGTCTACAGGCTGTGCCCCTGTGGTTGAACTTCTAGGGGGGGCAGGGGGAGGGGGCAATTTCTCCATATGGGTTAGTTTTGTGTATACCATGAAATTATGGCTATAGGAGGCCCTCAGGGTTCAGTCTAAGGTCCTTTGCTCTGATGGAGCAGAAAAAGGTTTTCCCATTGGTATCCCAAGCCTCACCTGTGGTCCTTGCCTTACTGTGGCTTTGTTGAAATAGTCAACCATCTCTACGGTGTGTCTCATCCCTGGCCTACGAGCATTGACCTGTTGAGGCTGCAACCTGGCAGTGATCCTATGGGGTGTCTGCCACTGGGAGAGTAAGAGCTTGGAGTTTCCCCTCTCCTCCTTTCCCTGCCTTCTGGTTCCTCTGTTTTTACCATGCACTTGGTTTCTTCTCTATTGCTGGGCTTATATTGTTGGCAGCTGTCTGAAATGTTAGTTGTCTGGGGAAAAAAAGGAACAGAAAGATACCAGGTACTGCCAGTTTTGGGAACAGCCCGGGAATCCCAGAGCCCCTCTGTGTGAGAGAGAGCTAAAGCGAGTAAGGGAGTTCTCAGCTATATATTTTTGTATCTCAACAATTGAAAGGGGGGAGGGGAAGTTGGTGAGGCCGATGCTTGATGGCACAGTTGGTTTGAAGGAGTTATTTACTGACAGTTTTTGTCATGGCACTCTTTGACTGAGGAGACCGTAGACATCAGCGCCTCTTTGAAGAACCAGCTTCAGCTACCAGGAAACATTGAGGGACAGCCAGTCTTGTGCAACATGGGAATGCTAGTGATGTCAGTTGGTCCACATAGTATTGTGGCCGGAAGCCCCACAGGCGGATTGGGCAAAACAGTACATCCGGTGATTGTCCCAGCCAGGCTTACTTGATAGAGACTGCTCTTGGGCAGCCCACAAAGTTTTTTATATTTTTTCTTCTGCCTCAGTTTTGCCCATGGAAACCACACCCATTTTGCATGGACTGCCGGCTTCTTATGTGTCAGTTGCTGGGCTCTGGTGTGCTGTGAAGATGTTTGGGGGGGGGGGGGGTTCTTATGTTTTGGCGTTTGCTCTCGTCACATTATGGAGAAGGTGGCGTTGGGGTTTGATGACCTAGCTCCGTGCAGGGTGGTTCTGGCCCCCTTTTCCTCCCTTCATAGGGAGGGTTGTTTTTTTTCAGCCCTTCATTCGTCACTTCAGCCATCCACAGAAGTGGATGGGGTTGTGAGGGGAGGGGGAGAAGGTTTGGGCTTGGCTTGAATAGTCTCCAATCCTTATTTCCATATTGTCCTGCTAGACCAGTCGAGACAAGTGGGTTGTGTTCCCTACCAGCAGATTGCTGAAGACAAAGAACTAATGAAAAGCCCAGGTTTCAGTGACATCATTCCTGTGCTGCTATCCGCCTTAGCCACCAGAGGTCCCCTCAGTATTTTTGTCTCCAGCAGATGGTGAATAGATTTTTTCCTTTGTTGAAAATTTTGACGATTTAAGAGGAAAAGAGATTGATTTAAGTGCTCCTCAATGACCAGCTTAAACCCTAAAACGGTGACTCTCACTTGAATGTGACATAGGAGGCTTCCATAGACTGCAGTCCAGTCTTTTCAGTAGCCATAGGAGGAGGGAAATTATTTCAGCTCCATGCCCTTATGATAAGCGCCTATTGAGAAGTCACATATTGGAAGGATTTGGAAGAATCTGGAAGAGTTCAGCAGCCTCACGCAACCTCAGTGCCCTTCGCCGCTCTCTCCCAGAGGGATATGCCTGCCAGCCATCTTTCACACAGTGGTGGTAAAATAAACCCAGCCAGTGAAGCAGTTTCAGGGGAGTAGAGGTGAGCCTAGCACGGATTCTACGCTTGGAGCTCTCAGGGTGAGTACCAAGGCTTGACCTTGTCATTGTCCTTGTTGGGGGCTCCCGGTTCTGTCTCTGAGGGATGCAATTTGGGTTGGACTGCTAGTGACTGTTGGTGCTGTGTAGGGTTTCCCTCTGTTTTGTGCACACCTTAGTATCGTTTTTGCCTATTGTGCACCTGGGGGGGGTCACATGGTCAATGCGTGTTCTGCCCAAGGGGCTCCAACACGTGCTCCTTCCCTAGCGCCTTTAATGTGCATTACGTAAAAGCGCAGTTAACGCATGCTTGTGGGCCAATACAGCCTTAGCGCGTTCTCTTGTGATGCTTACCCTAACTCTGTCATCTTCCAGGAAATGTTTGACGTGTGGTAAGCGAGGAGCCTCATCCTTGGATCCTAGACTATGCCTTTCTTGTATGGCAGCTTCTGAGTCTCCCCTGGAGATATGTTTTCTCCCTCCCAGCAGGGGGGATACAGTTAGTCCACCCTTACCTGCCTCAGGAGCTGTAGAATGGCACTAAGGGTAAGGATGCTGTGAGCCACCCTTCATCCTCTAGGTGGGTCTGTGGCACCTATGCCCCCTGGAGTCGGGGAGCCTTTTCTGAGAGGAAAGGTTCTGTAGTCCAGATTGTCCAACCCAGAATTCTTTTCCTTTTTGCAACAGATCTGGTCCTTCTGGCATGGAAATTCAGACCCTGCAGCCTCTAGGTGCCCCCAGACAGTCTCACGCCAGGCAGGCTGGACGTAGAAGCCTTGTTCAATTACCGTTGGCTAAGCATCCCCAGCGTGGGACACACTCTGAAGATAACTTTAACTTTAACTTTATTTCATACTTGATAGACCGCTTACGTTAAAAACATTTAAGCGGTGTACAAACAATATAAAAAGGCAGCACTGCAAACTACGGAAAAGAACGCCAAAAATAATAGAAAAGAAAGGAAAGCATAACAACAGTACAAAGGACAATGAGAAAAAATAAATAAAACATAAATTTAAAACCATGTACAACATTTAAAACATAAGTTTAAAAACCATAAAAATTATACTATAAAACCATAAAAACGGCCAGCAATTAACAATATGCAAAATGAGGAACAATAATTAACAATAGTAAAAATAAACAAAAGACATGGACAACAATGCCCAACAGAGAATAAACTGCGAGCAATGATTAACAATGGTAGTTAAACAAACAAAAAGACATAGACAAGACCACTCAACAAGGACAGACAGAGGGAAAAGACAAGACTAACAAACTAGGACAAAGCAGTAACCAGGGACGAGGAACAGTTGGGAGTTATCTGAGATGTTGACTATACTTTGGACCTAGATGAATCAATATTGGGCTCTGATGTGGATGAGGACCTACTCTCACCTTCAGAAGACTATGCAGAGGCCAGCGTGACCCGCTTGTTCTAGGAGGCATGGACGGCATAGCTCTCCAGGAACAAGCAGGAAGTCAGTCCTCATATATGGGTGACGTTGGTGCTGATGGAACCCCGCGGAAGCATCTCCCCAGCTTTCAAAGCCTTTGGGAGATGCCATCAAGCATGCGTGGTCCCTTTCCTGCCCAAGGGTGCCATATGCCCTTTTTCCACAGTCCCCAGAGGGTATCCGAGGAGTCGGAGTGAGAGCAGCCATTGAAGGTGTCCATAACAGACGCCGAGGCCTCCAGCAATGGATCATGGACCCCCGAGGCCTGTCCCTTCAAAGACTTTCTCTCCTCAACGACACCGGACCCAGTCACCTCTTTGTCGGCGTCGAAGGCTGCAACTCCTGAGTGGGAAGTCAGGATGATGGCATTGGAACGCAGTGTCACTGTCTTCCTTGCCTCGCAGCAAGCGTCGATGCCGGTCCTCGCGCAGAGCTGCAGGGACCTCGATATTGAGGACTCCCCAGGCTGCCGATACAATTCTCGAGAGCGCCGAGCCTTGAGCCAATGCTCGGCGAGGGTCTTGATCCCGGTTCTCGGGAGCGAGATCCTCGCCAGCAAGCGCTTGTGGCTCCGGCCAAGCAGCGGCCGTGGGTTACAGAAGAATCGATCCAAGCCAGACACCTCAGAGCCGTCAGGCCTCGAGTCCTTGACTGACTACTCGGACTGGGAGTCAGAGGACAAGGCTTCCCTGGAGATGCGAAAGCACTGCGATCTCCCCTCAGATCAGTCTCCCCCGGTGTCAACTTCCCCCCAAGGACACCTCATTCCTCGAGTTTATCCAGGACATGGCGACAGACTTCTCTCATCAGAGTCAGAGGAGGACCCTCGCATGGAGGAGCTCGAAATCCTCCAGTATGAGGCTCTGCCGAAGGAGGCCCTGACTGCCCCCATCCCTGCCATCCTCGGGCAACTTCTCCTTTGGATATGGGAGACACTGGTGGTGGTGCTGATAGTTAGCTGACACCTGGACACTAGATGCAGAGTGCTTGAAGTACATGTCTCGAGCCATCTATGATGGCTTCAAGTCTAATGCGAGGGTGGCCGCTGCAGGCATTGGTGCCCGATGCCAGGACAGTTCCTTTGGCCAGGCCATACTCTGTAATCTGTTCAGGGTTTAGGCAACTCCTGCCCTCCAACCCTTGTTCAGGCTACAGGAGTGATTGTTCTCCCTGGACATTGGGGTCCTTAGAGTCTTTCCTCAGGCTCGCTTGCGGCTGCTCACGGCTGGGCCCTGTTTTTCTACAGGTTCTCGGTAGCCTGTAGCTAGGGAGTCCCATATGTGAGGACTGACTTCCTCCTTGTTCATGGAGAAAGCATAGTTACTCACCTGTAACAGGTGTTCTCCAGGGACAGCAGGAATCAGTCCTCTCAACCCTCCCTCCTCCCCTTGGAGTTGCTGTACAATTTTTGCCATCTTCTTTTGTCAGCTCTAGCTATGTCATCTGACTGAATAAGATGGCACCCTTAGGCGGGAAGGGGACCCACGCATGCATGATGGTATATCCCAGAGGCTTTGGAAGCTGGGGAGATGCTTCCACAGGGCTATGTTGGCACTAGCATCACCCATATATGAGGACTGATTCCTGCTGTCCCTGGAGAACACCTGTTACACAGATGAGTAACTACGCTATTTCCAGTATCTCATTCGCCTTGAACTTAATGGATGCTTCCAGCATGGAGCAGTAGCCGAAAGTACACCCACATCTTCAAGGGGTGTAGACTCACCTGACTCTCCTGCCTAAAGGATTAAAGGTCTTTAAAAAGATCTATGCTCTCTTGGAGGAGGAG
This sequence comes from Ichthyophis bannanicus, assembly GCA_033557465.1. Taxonomy (NCBI): domain Eukaryota; kingdom Metazoa; phylum Chordata; class Amphibia; order Gymnophiona; family Ichthyophiidae; genus Ichthyophis; species Ichthyophis bannanicus. The sequence continues at coordinate 452,997,989 of CM066037.1, forward strand.
CAGCATAGTGAGTTGTTTGACATTCCCAAGGTGGATGCACAGGTCACAATGGATCTCCAGGAGCAAGCAGGAATGTAGTCCACATATGGGTACCGTCGACACCGACGGAGCCTGCATGGGAACGCTCCCCAGCATCCAAAAGGAAAGCTTTTGGGAGCATCCCACCACGCATGCGTGCTGCCTTCCCGCCCAACTATCTCTCTCACTTCAGTTCTTTGTTTTCCACGGAGCCGACAGGACGTGTCCCCTGTCACCGCAGAAAATCTTCTCTTATTTTTATATTTTTTGTGGTTGCGTCTGCCTTCCGTCGATGCCTACCGGTACCACCGGTGCTTTTCTTTCTTTTCTTCTAAAAATATTTCAATTTTAGTGCTTTTCTCAGGAATTTCTTTTCCCTGCTCTGGTGCTTGGCGCCATTTTGGGCATTAGGCCCTCTTTTCCCTTACCATGGAAAAACCAGCCACTGTTTTTAAAAAATGTTCAAAATGTGGCGGTACAATTTCTATTACCGACACCCATGACTGGTGTCTTAAATGTTTAGGTCCAGACCATTGCCCTGCGGAGTGTGTCTCCTGCAGGAAGTTGACTAAAAGAAATCTTCAGAATCGAGCGAATCAACTCGGTGCCCTTTTTGCTTCAGACACGATGTCTGTAGCATTGATGTCTTCCAGGGCTTCTACTTCTTCCCAGGAATCTCAGGTAACTAAACACAAGTCTTCTAAGACTAGTCCATCCTCGAAGGGTAGATTTCCCTCTATACATCGAGATGCCACTGGCATTGCCCTCGAGGATACTTCACCGGCAAAACAGCCCCGGCGGGAGTCTTCGGGCTCCAAAGCTTTATTGGGGCTCCAGGATGTTCCCGAGGCCTCAGCCTCGATGGAACTACTGGTGCCATGCTCGGGGGTTGTGGCCGCTACCATCGGTACCGACACCCCAGCATCGGCAGTGGACAAAAGACTCCTCGCTATCGAATGCAGTCTAGCGACTCTTTTAGCTATTTCGGTACCACTAAAGTCGCTGCAGACGGTTCCGCAGGCACCGGTACCAGTGCCAGTGCCCTCGGTACCTGCTTCAACAGGCATGCTTCCCCTGATGCTGAGTTTGGAATCTCTCTCCAGCATGGTACCGACGCCATCTGCTTCAGGAGAACCCGGTGCTTCCTCCTTTTTGAGTCTTCCGATTCCGATGACTTGGATGATTCCACCGGTACCAGAGCTGAACTTTTACAAGATTCAACTCCTTCTCCTCAATGCAGAATGTCCCCTCCTGAGGATATGTCTTTTCATGATTTTGTACGTGATATGGCAAAGGGTCTTGCCATTACAGTAGTACCAGAAAAGGAGCCTAGGGCAGAAGAATTGCTAATTCTTCAATATCCTTTGGCTCCAAAGGAGGCAGCTATGCTTCCTATACACCAGATCTTACATGATCTAATGTTAAGAATGTGGGAAGCTCCTTTAACAGTATCTCCACACTCTAGACGTCTTGACACTATGTATCTAGTACCACCTTGTCCAGGGTTTCAGAAGACTCGGTTACCACATCATTCTATGGTGGTAGAGTCCGCCATGAGGCAGATTAAGAGTGCTAAAAGACACACTTCCAATCCACCAGGTCGTCGATGCTTTCAGTCCTCCATGCTATCAGCAAGAATCAGTTCTTATATATTATACATGGGAATGTTTCTTAAGCAGGTTACAAAAGACTTGGAACTTTTGAACCCTTTTCTTCAAGAGGATAAACGGACAGATCATTTGACTTTAGTCAAACATGCTCAAAATGTCTCTAAGTTTGAATCGTGCTACTTTTGACTGTTTTGAATGTATTAGCAGAACATCTGCTATATCCATAGGAGTACGTTGTATTGCCTGGCTCCAAGCTTCAGACTTGGAGGAATGGGTGCAAGATAAGCTGGGAAACATTCCTTGCACAGGAGAAAATCTCTTTGGCAAGGATTGGCAGCTCAAAGCTAATGAAATTGACACTGATAATACAACTTTAGACAGATTGTCAAAATCTACAGCTAACCCAGCCAAGAAAAAGTTTTTCAAAAAACCCTTTTTCTCTAAAAAGAAAAAGTTCTATCCATCTTCCACCCAGCAGGGGCAACAACAAACTAGACAAAGAAAGACACAAGCTCAGAAGGCTCAGCAGGCTCAGCCTCCCCAGGGTCTTTGACTATTGTCTAGAGAACTTAGCCATTCTTCCTATTCTAAGCCCAGAACCTTTAAATATTCCAGGCCGTATCTGCCATTTTGCCAAAAGATGGCAACAAATCACATCAGAAGACTGGACCCTATCTGTTGTGAGTCTGGGATACAAGCTTCATTTCCTTAGCTTGCCCCCATCCACGCTAATAAAACAGTTCAAATCTCGACCACCGGTCTCAGACCTGTTGTGGCAAGAGGTCACCACTCTTCTGGCTCAAGGGGCTATAGAAGAGGTTCCAATGTCCCAGCAGGGCACAGGATTCTATTCCCCCTATTTTCTCATTCCAAAGAAGTCAGGGGGACTAAGACCAATCCTGGACCTCAGAGAACTGAACAAATATTTAGTCCGAGAAAGGTTCAAAATGATCTCCCTCGGCACACTTCTTCCATACCTTCACGAGCAAGATTGGCTATGTTCTCTAGATTTAAGGGATGCTTACATGCATATCCTTATTCATGCAGATCACAGAAAATGCCTTTGATTCCTAGTCAAGGGAAGACATTTTCAATACAGGGTCCTTCCTTTCGGACTGGCCTCTGCTCCAAGGGTCTTCACAAAATGCATGGCAGCAGTAGCAGCATTTATGAGGACTCTAGGAATTTTTGTCTTCCCTTACTTAGATGATTAGCTCATCCGAGCACCGTCAGCTCTAGAGGCAAGTCATGCTCTTTCCCAAGCAATGCACATACTGCAGTACTTGGGATCATAAACGTTCCAAAGTCTCAGCTCACCCCTTCTCAATCCCTCAGGTTTATAGGGGCTCGCTTGGACACACAGCAGTCGAAGGCTTTCCTGCCTCAGCCTTGCTGTCTGCGCATCATCGAACTAGCATCTCAAGCAGTGCTACAAACCATCCTCACTGCCCGACAGATGCTTCGACTTCTAGGACACATGGCATCTACAGTCCATGTGATTCCTTATGCACGCCTTCACATGCGAGCAGCCCAGTGGACCTTAGCTTCCCAATGGTCCCAGGCCTCAGGATTCCTGTCGGACAAGATCAGAGTTACCACACGCCTGATTGCGTCTCTGCATTGGTGGCAATCTCTGGAAAACCTTACAGTAGGCTCTCCTTTTCAGCAACCCCTAACTCAGGCTGTCCTGACAACGGATGCATCCAAGTTGAGTTGGGGAGCCCACTTGGGCGATCTGTCTACCCAGGGTCTCTGGACCCCACAGGAGGCTACTCTTCAAATAAACCTCCTAGAACTAAGGGCCATTTTCAATGCTATTCGAGTCTTTTGTTTCCATCTCATAAACAAAACCGTTCTGGTGCAAACCGACAATCAAGTGGCCATGTTTTACCTAAACAAACAAGCCGGAACAGGATCTCTGCAATTATGCAACAAAGCTTTGCAACTGTGGGCCTTTGCCAGAGAGCATCACATTCCTTAATTGGCAGTATACCTTCCAGGCATTCAAAACATTTGGGCAGACGGGCTCAGCCGAGTCCTGTTGCCACACGAGTGGTCTCTCCACTCATATCACCTTGCTCGAGTATTTCAAGTCTGGGGAACACCAGACATAGACCTCTTTGCAAGTCCACAGAATTCCAGACTTCCTGCTCAAAATTGTCAGGCGAGGGATGCATTCGTGCTCCATTGGGACCAGGATTTTCTCTATGCCTTCCCACCAATTCCCCTACTTCCCAAGACCTTATTCAAACTCCAGAGAGACAGAGGTCGCATGATACTCATAGCTCCCTGTTGGTCAAGGCAAACATGGTATCCTCTTCTCTTAGGTCTCTCCTGAGCCACTCCTCTGGAGTTGGGGAGTTCTCCAGATCTTCTGTCCCAGAACAACGGATCCCTACTACACCCCAATCCCCAGTCCCTTCATCTCAAGGCCTGGCTACTCAAGGCATAGAATTTCAAGATCTAGGCCTTTCACAACAAGTGAAGGATATTCTTCTAGCTTCCAGAAAACCTTCCACAAAGTGTTCTTACGCTTTTAAGTGGAAGAGGTTCTCAATCTGGCGTTCCCAGAGGGGACTTAATCCCCTCTTGGTACCAGTGGAGTCCCTTCTGGACTATCTCCTTCACTTATCAGCTTCTGGTCTCAAGACAAATTCTGTTAGAGTCCATCTTAGTGCTATTGCTGCATCTCAAACTCTTCGATGGACAACCAATTTCCTCTCATCCTCTTGTTTCAGGATTTATGAGGGGTCTCCTTTTAACAAAACCTCCCATCAAACCACCTCCGGTGGAATGGGATCTTAATCTTGTTCTGGCTCAACTCATGAAGCCACCCTTTGAAACTTTAGCTACTTCAGAGCTAAAGTTTCTTTCATGGAAAGTCATGTTCCTTATTGCTATCACTTCTGCAAGACACATTAGTGATCTGCAGGCTTTAGTGGCTGGCCTGCCTTATACGAGGTTTCTTCATGACAAAGTAGTCTTGAGGACTCATCCTCATTTTATGCCAAAGGTGGTATCACCTTTTCATTTAAACCAATCGGTTTATCTCCCAGTCTTCTTTCCTAAGCCTCATGCCTCCAGCGTGGAAACAAATCTTCATACCTTAGATTGTAAGCGGGCTCTGGCTTTTTATCTTCACAGAACTCAGCCATTTAGAAAGTCTTCTCAGCTTTTTCTGGCTTTTGACTCTAGTCATTTAGGACTTCCAGTCACTAAGAGAACTCTCTAAGTGGATTGCAGACTTTATTTCCTATACCTATCAGAGTAAAGGAATTCCTCTTGAAGGCCATGTCACGGCTCATAATGTTAGAGCCATGGCAGCCTGAACAGCTAATCTTCGTTCAGTTGCTATTGATGAGATGTGCAAAGCAGCAACTTGGGCTTCTGCCCACTATTGTTTAGACAAGGACTCCAGTCGGGCTGCCTTGTTCAGTAAGGCTGTTCTACAGCATCTCTTCCATTCCTAGATCAACTCCTTCCCACAATACACTCTTGGATGCCTGAGGTCCCTGGGAGGAAGCATGGCCCATCTTACATAGATCCGCAACAAGCTGGGGTCATCCCTAGGCATTTTTAGCTGGGGAGTCCCCATATGTGAAGACTACATTCCTGCTTGTTCCTGGAGATAGCGTAGTTACTTACCTGTAACAGGTGATCTCCGGGAACAGCAGGAATAAGTCTTCACAACCCACCCACCTCCCCTAGGAGTTGTCCTTCTCTTTCTATTTTTCTTCTACTTCTCTCCTTTGGTCTCAGCTTTCAACTCAACTGAAGTGAGAGAGGTAGTTGGGCGGGAAGGCAGCATGCATGCATGGTGGGATGCTCCCAAAAGCTTTCCTTTTGGACGCTGGGGAGTGTTCCCGCACAGGCTCCGTCAGTGTCGACGGTACCCATATGTGAAGACTTATTCCTGCTGTTCCCGGAGATCACCTGTTACAGGTAACTGCTTTACCAGACGGACCACTATTCCCGTGGAAGACAGATCAGCCTTAAAAGATATTCTGGACCATAACGTTGATTCCTTACTGAAGAGCCAGTTTGCCATGGTGATGGCTATTCTACAGCTTGGAGGTATGTACCAGCTTGGCGTCTCAAGCCCTGCTTCAATGGATTCAGTCTCTTCCACCTGATGATGCTATTTCTCTCTCGGAATCTGCTATGGCTTTCCTTTCTGATGCCATGTATGACTTGGTGCGCTTGGCAACCAAGGATGGTGCCCTGACAGTGGTGTCATGGCATTGGATTTGGCTCCATCACTGAGCAGTGGACGCATCCTCCAAAGCCCATTTGGCTCAACTGGCCTTTAAGTGTAAGCTCCTGTTTGTAACCAATTTGGAGGAACTGGTGAAGGATCTAGGTGAGACAAAATTTTACCGTTTCCCAGAAGACAGATCCAGGTGGCCTGTGAAGTGGGCTAGTGCTCCTTTCTCATCAGCCTCCACCTGACAATCAAGGGTGCAGTGGCCGGATTCCTGGGGGTCTCGGGACTATCGTTAATACAGACCTGGGAAACTTTTCTTCTCCTTTACTTTAGGTCCTCGGGCTTGTTCTCAGTCCTTTAGTAGAGCACATTGACCCAGGAACTCGGTTCCTCTTGGGTCATGCAATGAAGGTTTGGTGGCCCAATCCCTGGTGCCTCTGGTGGCTAGCAGGCTTTGTCTCTCCTTTCAGGAATGGGCCCAGATTACCAAGGATGCTGGGTGCTAGATACCATTCAATATGGCTATGTCCTAGAATCCAAGGAGACGATTCCCAATGCATTCATAATGTTTCCCCTTGTGGGTCTGTGATCAAAGGTGCAATAAGAACATAAGATATGCCATACTGGGTCAGACCAAGGTCCATCAAGCCCAGTATTCTGTTTCGAACAGTGGCCAATCTAGGTCATATGTACCTAGCAGTTCCCCAAGGGACACAGGTTCCACAATGCTTGTATTGGTTCAAGCATTGATATCCTGGGTCCCTTCTTAATAATGGTTTATGGACCTTTCCTCCAGGAACTTGTCCAAACCTTTTTTAAACCCAGCTACACTAACAGCCTTTACTACATCCTCCGGTAACAAATTCCAGAGTTTGATTACACGTTGAGTGAAAAAATATTTTCTTTTATTAGTCTTAAATAGTTTATCCTGTAGCTTCATTGCATGTCCCCTAGTCTTTCTATATTCTGATAAGGTAAACAATCGATCTACGTTTACCCATTCCACTCCGTTCATTAATTTATAGACTTCTATCATATCTCCCCTAAGCCGTCTCTTTTCCAGGTTAAAGAGCCCTAACCTTTTTAGCCTTTCTTCATAGGAGTATCCTTCCATCCCCTTTACCATTTTGGTGGCTCTTCTCTGAACCTTTTCTAAAATCGCTATATCCTTTTTAAGATACGGCGACCAGAATTGCACACAATATTCAAGGTGCGGTCTCACCATGGAACGATATAGAGGCATTATAATATCTTTTGTTTTATTTTCCATTCCTTTCCTTATCATACCTAGCATTCTATTTGCTCTCTTGGCCGCTGCTGCACACTGGGCCGAGGGTTTTAACATGGTATCCACAATGACGCCTAAATCCTTTTCCTGGGTGGTAGTTCCTAATGTGGAACCTTGCATCGTGTAACCATAGTTTGGGTTGTTCTTCCCTAGGTGCATAACCTTGCACTTGTCCACATTAAATTTCATCTGCCATTTTGATGCCCAGTCTTCCAATTTATCAAGATCCTCTTGCAATTTCCACAATCCTCTTGGGTTTTAACAACTTTAAATAGTTTTGTGTCATCTGCAAATTTGATAACCTCACTCGTTATTCCACTTTCCAGGTCATTTATGAATATGTCAAAAAGCAGCGGACCCAGCACAGATCCCTGGGGTACACCACTATTCACCTTTCTCCATTGGGAAAACTGGCCATTTAGCCCTACCCTCTGCTTTCTATCTTTTAACCAGTTCCTGATCCACAATAGTACACTGCCTCCTATCCCATGACTCTTTAGTTTTGCCAAACGTCTCTCATGAGGGACCTTGTCAAAGGCTTTCTGAAAGTCCAGATACACAATATCAACCGACTCACCTTTGTCCACCTGATTATTCACTCCTTCAAAAAAACATAACAGATTAGTAAGACAAGATCTTCCTTGTCTAAAGTCATGTTGGCTGTCTCACCATTAGGTCATGACTATCTACATGCTGAGTAATTTTATTCTTTATGATGGTTTCTACCATTTTTCCCGGTACTGACGTCAGGCTCACCGGTCTGTAGTTTCCCGGATCACCCCTGGAACCCTTTTTAAAAATTGGTGTTACATTGGCGATGCTCCAATCTTCAAGTATTAGAGATGATTTTAATGATAGTTCATAGATTACTAATAGCAGGTCTGCAATCTCATATTTCAGTTCTTTTAACACCCTTGGATGTATACCATCCGGCCCAGGTGATTTGCTACTCTTCAGTTTATCTAATAGTTGTAATACATCTTCCCGATGTATCGATATTTCCTTCAATTCTTCTGCACCTTTAAATACCACTTCAAGCTTGGGCAGCATCCCTACATCTTCCTCAGTAAAGACCGAAGCAAAGAATTCATTCAGTCTCTCCGCTATCGCCTTGTCGCCTCTTAGTGCTCCTTTAACCCCTTTATCATCTAATGGACCAACTGACTCACAGGTTTTTTGCTATGAATTTACTTGAAAAGGTCTTTACTTCGCGTTTTTGCTTCCACAGCAAGCTTCTTCTCACATTCTCCCTTTGCCTGCCTTATCAATGCCTTGCATTTGACTTGCCAGTGCTTGTGCTGTTTCCAGGTTTCGTCGTTTGGCTCTTTTTTCCATTTCCTGAAAGATGCTTTTTTGGCAACAGCCTCTCTGACCTCACCTTTAAACCATGCTGACAGTTTTTTGGACTTCCTTCCACTTTTCTTAAAGCATGGAATACAGCTGGTCTGGGCTTCCAAGATAGTATTTTTCAACAACACCCAAGCTTGATGTAAGTCTTTAACCTTTGCAACTGCTCCTTTTAGTTTTTTCTTAACTATTTTCCTCATTTTATCATAGTCTCCCTTTTGAAAGTTAAAAGGTAGTACTGTGGATTTCCTTACTATCCCTCCTCCACTAATTAAATCAAACACGATCATGCTATGATCACTATTGCCAAGTGGCCCCAACACGCTTATCTCTTGCACTAGATCTGGTGTTCCACAAAGGACTAGGTCTAATATGGCTTCCCCTCTGGTCTGTTCACGAACCAGCTGCTCCAAGAAGCAGTCATTTATTTCATCTAGGAACTTTATCTCCCTAGCATGTCCTGCCGTGACACTGACCCAGTCGATACCGGGGTAGTTGAAATCACCCATTATTATTACTGCGCTGTAACTTTTGTTAGCTTCCTTAATTTCTTTGAACATTTCATCATCCATTTGGTCATTCTGGCCAGGCGGTCGATAGTACACCCCCACTGCCCTCGCCTTCCCCCTTTTACATGGAATTTCAATCTATATAGATTCTACAGCAGATTTTGTTTCCTGCAAAACTTTAATCCTTTCTGACTCAATGCCCTCTCTAACATAGAGAGCAACCCCTCCACCAATTTGATCAGCTCTATCATTACGATATAGTTTGTACCCAGGTATCAGTGTCCCACTGGTTGTCCTCCTTCCACCATGTCTCTGATATTTCAATCATATCTAACCTTTCATTTACTGCTATATATTCTAACTCTCCTATCTTATTTTTTAGACTTCTAGCATTTGCAAGAATGTATTTTAGAGAATGTATTTTATTCATATTAATTTGGCTATTGTTAGACATGGGTAATTTGGGATCTTTAAGCTCTGTCTGCTCCATACTTGAGGGCATTTGGGCTAGTTTACTCTTTTGTGGAACCTCTCTGCTTTTGGTAGTATCCTTCAAAGATACATTCTTCCGAACCATCAGCTCTTGGGCGACTGTCGGCTTTCCCCTAATATCTAGTTTAAAAGCTGCTCTATCTCCTTTTTAAAGGTTAATGCCAGCAGCCTGGTTCCATCCCGGTTAAGGTGAAGCCCATCCCTTCGGAAGAGCCCCTCCTTTCCCCAGAATGTTCCCCAGTTCCTAACAAATCCAAAACTCTCATCTCTGCACCATTGTCTCATCCACACATTGAGACTCCGGAGCTCTGCCTGCCTTTTGGATCCTGCGCGTGGAACAGGAAGCATTTCGGAGAACGCTACCCTGGAAGTTCTGGATTTCAACTTCCTACCTAAAAGCCTAAATTTAGCCTCCAGAACCTCCCTACCACATTTTCCTATGTCATTGGTACCAACATGTACCAAGACAGCAGACTCCTCCCCAGCACTATCTAAGACCTTATCTAGGTGGCACGTGAGGTCCGCTACCTTCGCACCAGGCAGGCATGTTACCAGGCGATCCTCTCGTCCACCAGCCACCCAGCTATCTAAATGCCTAATGATCGAATCACCAACTATAACGGCTGTCCTAACCCTTCCCTCATGGGCACATGGCCCTGGAGAAACTTCCTCGGTGCGAGAGTGTTTTACATCACCTGGAGGACAGGTCCTAGTTACAGGATCACTTCCTGCCACACCAGGGTGATGCTCTCCTGTCACGTGACCTCTCTCCTCCATGGCAACAGGGATGCTGCCAGACTGGAGGTGGGACTTCAGGGCTATATTCCTGTAGGTCTCGTCTATGTACCTCTCTGTCTGTCTTATGCTTTCCAAGTCTGCTACTTTAGCCTCTAGAGAACGGACTTGTTCCCTGAGAGCAAAGAGCTCCTTGCACCTAGTGCACACATAAGACCTCTTGCCAACTGGGAGAAAATCGTACATGTGACACTCAATGCAAAAGACTGGAAAGCCCCCATCCCGCTGCTGGACTGCTGTCTGCATCTTAGTTTTAAGTTTGTGTTTAGATCGAAGTTCTTTACTTACTAAGGGTTGCTATGGATATTTCTACTAATAAAACTGTACCTAATACGTGTAATATACCTTGTTCACCTGAAGCTTAACTAATCTCAGGTCCTTAGTGTATGATTGATTTGGGTAACGAGCTTCACCTGAGAGCACCTCCTGCCTTTTAAGATGTGTAAGTACCTATAAAGCTACGATTATCCCAGGGGAGGGAGGGAAATAACACTTATTAAAAGAGGGCTGCTACACAGTACCCTGTCTTGTGCTGCTGAGGTAAGCTATTTTCTGATTTGATTTAAATTATAGCTCTTAGCTGCTGCTAGGCTCTAACTTCTTATGAAATTTAAACTACAAGCTCTCTGCTGTGTTCTAAATTTAACCAGAAAGCTTTCTTCTGTGTTTTAAATTTAAGCTAAAAGTACTTTTCTGATGCTAGGCCCTGAGTGACTATTAAATGTAAACTACAAGCTCTCTGCTGGTTTCCAAATGTAACCAGAATGTTCTGTGTGTTAAATTTAAACTAAAAGTACTTTGCTGTTACTAGGCCCTGAGTGACTATTAAATTTAAACTACAAGCTCTCTGCTGGGTATGAAATGTAACCAGAAAGTTCTCCTCTGTGTTTTAAATTTGGGCTTTTCATTGGTTCTTTGTCTCCACTAATCTGCTGGTAGGGGAACACAACCCACGTCTTGACTGGTCTAGCAGGACTCAAGGAAAGGACATTATCTGGTAAGTAAAATGTCACCATACATTCCAAAAATCAGTCACAGAAACTTACCCATGAAAGTAGTCAATAGTTATCAATAGTTTCGTTCATTGTAAATCCATTTCTCACAGCAAGGTATATAACTTCCTCTCCAGTATTCCGACCTTGACCAGAGTTTCACTGTCTAGTTTTCTTCAGGAATTCTTCATACCGGTAAGCCAAAAAAAATGGCAGGCTTCAATCATTTAGCATAATTATATCAATCTGGTTCTTGATAATGAGGAATCCATTTTTAGATGGCAGTGATTGCAACTCGTGGAGTGTTGCCACGTTACCATTTTTGGGATTCTTTGATCATTCTTGGTTATTCAGCAGCAGAAACTATGAAAGCAGCAGCTTTACGGTGGGTTTGAGGCAGAAGCTGTGAGTGAGATTTTGGTTGGTGAAGCAAGCTTTCTTTTCTGTCTTGGTTTTATGCTTACCTTTCTGCATTTTTTTCTTCCCCAGCAGATGGAACGGTTGACAGTGGTAAGGGATCATCTCTGTATTTGGAATCTCGAAGGAATAGTCAGCATGCAGTCTCTGTGCCATGTAGTTCTCAACCAGAACAAACCATTGTGACTGTCGCTGGCTATAGTACCCCGAACAGCCAGACACAGCAGCAACAACATGGAGGATGTCCTCCACCCTCAGTGGTGGTAAGTGCATACCTTTTAAGTGACTTGGGATAATTCCTTTAAATGATTTCCTTAATGATTTTCAGGACATCCAACCCACCTTTCTACCAATCTATAGATGTCATAATGCGTTTTGCCTAAAGTTTTTAGAGAGTAAGTTATAATGGTAGTTCTGTTGCACATTGAGACACCATATGCCTTGAGTGCAAATGTAGTTCGTTGGGGAGAACAGCGCTTAGAGCCTCAGCCTATATTCAGAGCCCTAAAAAGTTTGGAGTATTATAAGTGCAAGTAAGAGACAAAGTATTTGCTTTCTCAGGGCTGAATTAAGATATAGCACATGCCTAGGGTACCAAATTTTGAAGGCTCTCAAAAATGAGAGCTTAGGACTGTCATACTTTTGTAGATGCCATGTCTTAAATCCAGCCCTGTACTTGCCCCCATTTTCTATTATCCTTTCCTTATGACAGCAGCTTAGCCAACAAAAATTGAGAACTGAAAGTTTGTCTGAATGAACAGATTCCTGTATTTGAATCCGAATAGGGTCTCCCTGCAGCAACAGTTTTCCTAAAGCCTGAGTTCTGTTAGTTCTAGTCAACAGAAGACTTGAATGTATTTCTCTTGAAAGGTAGCATTAAGGCTGAGTTATGGAATTGCCTTGTGGTGTTTTCCATAAAATAGTTTTCAGTATGCAGAATTTTTTTTTTTTTTTTACCTTTTATGGGTATATTAAAGAAATTAGGTGAGTGAAAATAAGCCTCTAGTAGGTTGCCTTTATGATGCTGTATGCTTGCCTGGTTATAATATGTGTGGACTTGCCTGTGCATTTTTATGACATGACAGACTGTTACTTGTATAGAATGTTGCATGCATGAACCGTGGATACTTCTGCAGTTTTCTTCTTTCTCTGCTAATGAATCTTCCCTGCTCTCGAGTATGTGAATGCCATGACCACACTTTCTTTTAGTTTTTGTTTAATGTGTTGCGTTACCTTACCTTTGATTCCTAGGTTTTTTGTTGTTTTTTTTTTGGGGGGGGGGGTTGTTCCTTTTCAGAGAGGGTTTGGGCCAAGGCACAGTTTTTGAGTGCTTTGCATTCTCTTTCATTGCCACTCTGTCTTCATCCCCACTACCAAAAAATTGCTCAGAGTTCAGTACTGTCTCTCAGGATTATGGAGAGGCCATGTGGGAGTTATGAGAAATAATCATAATGCCATTTAATCTGGACATCTGTGACTATGAAATTTCTGGTTCCATGAGTGTGAATTATTTAAAATGCTTACTTTTTACCTTGTCTATAAAGAGCCCAGTCCTGATGCATTCTTGGTTTTTGTCTCTGGATCCCTTTTCAAAAAACTGCATTTTGGAGGCTTATTGCACTTATGAGCCCACTTTTTGGCAGTAGTGTTTTATGTGTCTTGGTATAGAAGAGTACTTAAGTAGTCCCCTTCCTATATAACATGTAGTCTCCCCTTAATTCACAGGGCATTCAGCAGCCTTGGAGTATATAGCATAAAGGGAGGACAGCCATTGTCATATCTGATAAAACTTGTAAAAATCAGTGAGAATCATTTACACACAAAATCTCAGATTGTGAATTTGTTACTGCCTGTCTACTAGTGTTTCTGGGTTAATTCACATATGTAAGAGTTAATTGGGATGAATTGTTTTATAAGACATTAAAGTAAACTCAGACTGGAAGTTGAACTGGGCACCGACCATTCATCTTCTCATTTTATCTCCCATTTCATTTCTTATTTGCTGTATGTTAACGTAATTCATGAGGTCAGTGCTGTTAAAATTTAGCCATCATTTCTAAGTCAAAAAAATATAGAACAATATACTAAATTGTAGTTTTCATAACAGTATTTAAGTATTAAACATGTTAGCGGTTTGTGAAGACTCTGTAATTAGATTTAAGTGTTGTCTTCCATAGTTGTTCCCCTTTTTTATTCTAAGTAAGCATCAACTGTGTTGCTGAAACCCTCAGTAGGCTGTGATTAATAACAAAACATGACCCATACTTGAAATGAGTGGAAGAGGGAAGGACATTTGAAGTCTTATTTGCACTGGAGCTATGAAACCACTTTATAAGTGTAAAAATGAGGTGCATCTAACAATACAATTTAAAAAAAAAGTGAAACTGCCTTTGAATATATGGGACAAAACCTATATACACCATCTGCTTGTGAGCTGATATTTGAATCTGTTGCTTGGGAACAAAAAATACTAAGTTCATGCTTTAACCAAAGTTCTGAACTAGTATAAAATGTTTAAAATCAGCTTTGTAATGTGAACACGATCGCGGAAATCAGATTTTTTTCAAACATGGGAGTCTGAACTCTGTGCAGAGCATTTATTATCAATTGCAAGTTAAAGTTGCAGGCCCTTTGGAGTACAGTTATAAAACTGAATTTGTAAAACATCTGTTGTATTCCATATATACATAGTTCAGAGAAGGAGGACTAACCTAACTCCTTTCTCTTAGTCTTCGATGGAATTTAGTATACAATTCTTGAAATGGACCAGAGCTGTCTCCTATACACAGCGTGGGCCTGATTTACAAAGGGGTTTTCCCTAGATTGTCTTTGGAGGAGAGGAAGGGGAAATTAAGTAAATGAGGTGCTTTTGTCATTCACTGCTCTAAGTACCATTTTAAAAAATAAATAAAAACTGTTCCAATTATTTATAACTGATAGCACTATATAATCCTGTTCCTTATCGTGTCTCCGGGCCAGTCCAGATGAATGGGTAGTCAATCTCCCTCCTCTAGCAGCTGAGGACTATATACAAAGTCTTGTTGCCAGGATACCAAGCCCCACCTCTCTGAGGCAGCAAGTCAGTCTTATGGTCCTCAGCAGCTGGACTAGACGTGTGGAGATTGGCTCCCCATCGATCTTTGGGGGGTTTTCCCTTCTTGTTTTTTAAGAACCTTTCCTTAGATAATTGCTTTGTGTTCTTTTCATGGAAGAGAGTCCCAGAGGAAATTAGTGTCACCCTGGCAGGGTGTTTCACACTACGGTGCTTATACGTCTGCAATCGTAGCGATTCTGGGGCACAGCAGCACTGTTAGAGCATGCGGCAGAGCCTGCCTCCTCTGCTCTTTTAAGGCCGATAGTGGGACCAGACCTGGGGGCCTCAGTGGCTGGTTCCTTGCTTGTCTCGCGGCTCCTTCTCCCAGCTGACAGCGTGATTGAGGGCTCCGGAACCCGTGCAGGTAAATTTGCTTTCATTTCGGCAGCGGGGTTCTTTTAGTGTTTTCTTCACCGCGGCGATTTTCGGGGCTTGTGTTTTGGCGCGAAGGGGGTTTTGGAGCCGCATTTGTGTGTAGAGAGAGTGTGCGGCCATGCAGGACGCCTCCGGTGATAACGGAGACCGCGTCTCTTCACTTCCCTCGTCAGCGAAATGCGCGGGAACGGCGGCCATTTTAACTGCTGCATCCGTCTCAGCAGTCCCTGTGCCTAAGCCAGCAAAGCGCAGAGCAAAAACTAAACATGCTAAAGAACAGCCGGTTGCTCCGGAGAGCTCAGCTCTGCCTCCACTTTCTGATTCTCTTTTGTCCCCGGAGTTTATTATTGCCTTTCATAAGGCTTATTTACTGCAAAAGGAGCAGGTTTCTGTACCGGGGAGGGCAGACTTTCCCATGGCACCCCAGACTAGGGAGCCTTGCGGGTCAGAGCTGGCAGAGGGGATTTCTGAGTTGCCTAGTGGGCAGGCTAAGTTTGAGGCTAAGTTGGATTCTCGATCATTCACAGACCTCTTGGGGCCGGAGGAAGGAGAGCTTAGGCCAGACCCAGGGGCCGATTCCTGGCCTGATGAACTGGAAGACGGTGAATTAGGGCCAGGGGATGACCCTAACGTGTTTAGGGTTTTTAGACGGGACGAGTTGTCCGCCCTAATCGCTCAGTCGCTCACGGCTCTCAGTCTGATCCCTCCGGCGTCCCAGCAGGAGCCTTTGGAAGACCCCTTATTGCAGGGGGTTCGAGCGGAGCAGAAATGTTTTCCCTTCCACAGAGTGATAAAGCAGATGGTGGAATCTGAATGGGAATACCCGGAGGCTTCCTTGCGGGGAGCTCGAACGATGGCTAAGTTATACCCGGTGCCTACCGAGGAGAGGGATCTCCTGCGGTTGCCAAAGGTGGATGCTCTGGTGTCTGCGGTCACCAAGAAAACCACCATTCCGGTAGAGGGGGCTGCAGCCCTAAAGGATATGCAGGACCGTAGACTAGAAGCACTTTTGAAGCAAGTATTTGAAGCCAGCGCTTTGGCGCTGCAGGCTTCCGTTTGTGGTGCTTACGTCTCTCGGGCTTCCATTAGATGGAGTCAGCAGACTGCGACGCCCGAGGAGAGTCTTCTCCTCCCATTCAGGGGGCTCAATTGGAGTCCGCGGCGGCGTATCTGGCAGATGCCTTTTATGATTTGATACGTATTTCCGCGAAAGCTATGGCATCGGCGGTGGCAGCCCGCCGGTTTCTTTGGTTGCGTAGTTGGGCAGCCGATGCGTCTTCCAAAGCCCGACTCAGTAAATTACCTTTTAAGGGTAAATTGCTCTTTGGAGAGGCATTGGAAAAGATTGTTAAAGATTTAGGGGACTCTAAGGGAGGTCGCCTTCCTGAGGACCGTCCTCGGACACCTAAGCAGGCTCCCTTTTCGCGGGGTCAAGGCCGTGACTTTCGCCGATTTCGGGGAGCTCGTTTTGCTCCTTATCAGCGGGGGCGTTTTCAAGCTCGGGGGCCGTCCTTTCGAGGCGCTCGGGGGTCCGGAAGAGGTTACTTCGGATCCTCCTCCCCGGGGGGTCTTAAAAAGCCACAATGATGCGAGGCAGGTCCAGGTAGAGATTCCCATCGGGGGTCGTTTGCAGGAGTTTCTCTCTGCTTGGACCGCCATTACCACAGACAAGTGGGTGCTTCAGATTATCCGCGAAGGCTATTCCCTCGAGTTCGATTGTCCGCTGGCGGACGCCTTCGTCTTCTCTCCCTGCGGTCCGCTTCTCAAACGGCGAGCAGTGCAGGACACGTTGCTTCGCTTGCTGCGGCTCCGAGCCGTGGTACCCGTGCCACCAGACCAGTGCGGCTTCGGTCGGTACTCGATTTATTTTGTGGTTCCCAAACCGGGAGATGCCTTTCGTCCCATTTTGGATCTGAAGCATGTCAATCGCTGTCTGCGGGTCTCACACTTCCGGATGGAAACTTTACGATCAGTGATTCGCTCGGTGTGCCCGGGGGAATTTCTCACTTCTATCGATTTGACCGAAGCTTATCTTCACATTCCCATAAAGGAGGAGCATCAACGTTTCCTTCGGTTTGCGCTGCCTATGGGGCATTTCCAGTTTCGAGCTTTGCCTTTCGGGCTAGCGACAGCGCCCCGCACCTTCACAAAGGTGATGGTGGTAGTAGCGGCGGCGCTGCGCAGAGACGGGATCCAGGTTCATCCTTATTTGGACGACTGGTTGATTCGAGCGCCTTCGAGGGCAGAGTCGCTGTCGGCGACTGCTCGGGTGGTGTCCTCGCTACAGAGTCTCGGATGGGTGATAAATCAGTCCAAAAGTCATCTGCAGCCGGTTCAGCGGCTTCAGTATCTGGGTGCGTTGTTCGCCACCGACAGGGGACTCGTCCTCTTGCCACTGGAGCGGGTACGGAAGCTTCTCGCGCATGTGGCAGCCTTTTTGCGTCTTCGGGCTCCGACCGCTTGGAAGTACTTGCAGTTGCTAGGCCTGATGGCGGCGGCCTTGGATTTGGTACCCTGGGCTCGAGCACACATGCGGCCTCTTCAGCGGGCTCTACTCTCTCGGTGGTCTCCGCAACAGCATCCACTCTCCAGGCGCTTGAGTTGTCCCGACTCCGTCAGACTCAGTTTGCAGTGGTGGTCGGTTCCGGACCATCTTCTGGCGGGCGTCCCACTGGCCACTCCGCAATGGGTCTTAGTCACTACCGATGCCAGTCTGACGGGGTGGGGGGCGCATTGTTTGGCACGAATTGCGCAGGGGGTTTGGTCGCCAGCGGAGACGAGTTGGTCGATAAATCGACTAGAACTTCGCACGGTCTATCTGGCGCTGTTGGCCTTTGCCGAGCTTCTCGAGGGCAAGCCGGTTCGGATTTTCTCCGACAATCTGGCGTCTGCCCACGCGACCGGACTTGCTGCACCAGGGGCCCGTGCCGATGCCTCAGGCGGATCAGTTTTCGCTTACGGCATGGCTCTTGAGCGGGATAGATTGCGCCGCAAGGGTTACTCGACCGCAGTGATCTCTACTTTGTTGCAGTCGCGTAGGCGATCTACTTCCTTGGCTTATATCCGCGTGTGGCGAGTCTTCGAAGCCTGGTGTGCCGATCGCTCGCTGCGGGCCCGTGGGTCTACTATTCCGGATATTCTGGCTTTTCTGCAGAACGGTCTAGAGAAGGGTCTTTCTCAACACCTTAAAAGTGCAGTTGTCGGTGCTAGCGGTGTTTCGAGGTCCGATTCGCGGTTCACGTCTTTCTGTCCATCCTGATGTTCTTCGCTTTCTTAGGGCAGCTCGACATATCCGTGCTCCGCTTCGACCGGTGGTTCCTCCTTGGGACTTGAATCTCGTTCTTGAAGCTCTCACGGGGCCTCCGTTTGAGCCGCATTCTGCCAGTTTCCCTCCGAGAGTTTTCCTGGAAGACTACCTTTTTGGTAGCCCTCTGTTCGGCTCGTCGCATCTCTGATTTACAAGCGCTTTCGTGTCGCCCGCCTTTCCTGCAGTTCTCAGAAGAGAAAGTGGTTCTGCGTCCGGTTCCGTCCTTTTTGCCAAAGGTGGTGTCGACTTTCCATGTCAATCAGTCCGTTACTCTTCCCACCTTTGTAGCGGTGGGAGCCGAGGCTCCCTTGGATCGTTCTCTGAAGAGCTTGGATATGGGGCGGGTGCTCCGTCGGTATCTTAGGTTGACCGCCTCGTTTCGGCAGACAGATCGTTTGTTCGTGCTCTATGGGGGTCCGTCAAAGGGAAAGGCGGCCTCAAAAGCTTCCATAGCGTGTTGGGTGAAGCAGGCCATTAGAGTGGCGTATGAATCCAAGCGTAAGTCGGTACCGGGCGGGCTTCGAGCTCATTCTACCCGGGGTCAGGCGACGTCGTGGGCGGAATCAGCGCTGGTGCCTCCTGTGGACATTTGTCGGGCGGCGGCGTGGTCTTCTCTGCATGCTTTTTCTCGTCATTACCGTCTGGATGTCCACATGGATGTCTGTGGGAGCTTCGGCAATCATCGCGGGGCTCACAGGTCCCTCCCAGGGTTAGTTACTGCTTTGGTACTACCCATTCATCTGGACTGGCCCGGAGACACGATAAGGAAGTAGAAATTAGACCTTACCTGCTAATTGTCTTTCCTTGAGTTGTCTCCGGGCCAGTCCAGAGCCCACCCTAAGAGTGTTTTGGGGGTATCTCAGGATAGTCGATTTCAAGTGTATCGGGGTTTTCGATAAGGGTATTCTATGGGTACCTTCCGGTGTTTAAAAAAAAAACATATAAAACTTCCACGTAGACCAGGCTTCTTATTCGTGCCCGGGCGTGGTTTATAGTCCTCTGGGTGCCTCTTCCAGGGTTTTCGTATATTATTCGTCTTTTTTCTTTTTGGTTTCTACTGGCTTGTTACGTAAAGACTGACTTGCTGCCTCAGAGAGGTGGGGCTTGGTATCCTGGCAACAAGACTTTGTATATAGTCCTCAGCTGCTAGAGGAGGGAGATTGACTACCCATTCATCTGGACTGGCCCGGAGACAACTCAAGGAAAGACAATTAGCAGGTAAGGTCTAATTTCTACATCTTGTTTTCCAAGGATTCATATAAGGTGATTTTTGTTTTATTCTGAAATCCTTATTTTATTTTTAAAATTTTTCCCTCTAGCCTCAACGTGGTCGTAGCATGTCAGTTTGTGTTCCCCATCTTTCTGCTGTTCCTTCTTTGTCCTTCATTCCTCCCAGTGCTCCTTGTACCCCTCCACCAGCACTGTCAGCACTTCCTTCTCCTTCCTGCCTTTGGACTGCACCTGAAGAAACCTTTACTGAAAAGCTTTCTAAGGCACTGGAAAGTGTTCTGCCTATGCATTCAGTGTCTCCTCGCAAGCACCGACGCTCCAGTCTGCCCACCCTTTTTGCCAATTCCGTATGTGTTGTCGTGTGGCATGTGCAGATAAGTTACCACTAAATAAATGCTGAAATACGGAGCTTTAAATGACGAGCAAATGAGAGCACCATTCACTCTCAAGCCATGAATGTTTTAGGGGTGCTGATTCCATTTTTATGCAGAATATAGTAAGCAGAAGGCAAATGAAAACACCAAAATTCCTATGGTTAAAAGCAGTCTAACTCTAAATTTTAGGAATAACAACTTAAAAAAAACAAACAAACCCCCAGATTTTTCAATTTTTGTTTAAAACCTTTTTACATTTTCTTTGAGGGCGAGGGGCAATGGGCAGAACAAAACATCACCTGTACAAAAATACCAAAATCCAGCAATATATTTTTAAAAGTAGTTTTATTTAACAATCTTTCAAAGGACCAGAATTTAAGTTACACCACTTTCATGTAAGATGAAGAAAAAGTAGCACAAAACAGTCTATCTGTTTCCATTGTTAGCAGCATAAAGTAGTTTAATAGTTATCTCCTACAGCTGGAAGAATATCAATTTCATTTAAGGAACAGGTCCATTGTTTGGGAGTTATTTGGGATCAAGAAATCAGTATGTCTTCAGGGGATCACGTTGTAGAAGTGTTTAAGGAAACACAAGGTTGTATGGAGTCAGCATCCAAACTGCATGGTGTCACTTTGCTCATTACAGGTGATACTGCATTTATTGTCAATGACATGGGAATTTGCTGCTGCTTTTCAACTGAAGATTAAGGGGCTTGTTTACAAAGCCGCGGTAGCGGTTCGTGGTCGTTATTGGAGCCGCGGCCCCATTGAAATCAATGGGGCCGCGGCTCCGATAACAATCGCGAACCGCTACCGCGGCTTTGTAAACAAGCCCCTAAGTGTCTTGGAGCAGAAACTAACAAAGATTTGTGGATGGAGAACTATTCTGAATTGTGTATTAAGAATGACAAGGCCTTTTTCCGTTATCTTGAAAGTCTTGTTGCTGGGCAGTGGTGGTAAAGCTCCCTTCTGGTAAAAGGAGGTGAACGAGATAGATCACCTGAATAGTATACAATATAAATCAGGAAATATCATTAGACATAGGACGGTTAAGATAAGAGCATAGGACTGAGAGCTGAATTTCTCTTGATCTAGTCCTTTTCACACTGGTTTGTCATGTTGAATGATGTGTAAGCTCCCTGCACCTTGCTTTACCAAACACATTTTCATTTTTTTCTTGGGAACTGGCATACAGTATAGAGACACTCAGGAAGGCAATATGTATTCTAAAGTTCTTGAACCAATAAGCATGTCGGATATTTTTTGGTAAAAAATTCCATAAAAATCCAAATGTTATGCAAATGCATAAAAAGTACAGCAGACTACTGCATGAACAGCTTGACAGCCAACTCAGCATAGATTCCTTTAGAAGGATAATGCTGTACAGTTTGTACTGGGGACAAATTGAAAATAGAATGTGAAGGTCAAAATATGATAATCTAGTAGAACTGCTAGTTTTTCAGAACTTGATCAGTTTGCAGAGTTATTCCTTGTACTCATATTGCCAAAAATTATTTACCCTTAGAGCAGGCAGATTTGACATCGGTCTCGAGAACATAATGAGCTTGTGTGTGTGTGAAATAGATAAGCCGCTTCAGTTTTACATTTTCTGAAAGCAGCTTGTAGCAAAAGCAAAGTTTCCCAAATGCAGACACCTTTTCCGTAGATGCATTAATTTAATGGATATTTAAATAATTTATTTAATGTTAAAAATTGTTCTTGTGTTCATGAAATTTCTACATCATTCTGCAGTGTTAGTACATTTGGCCTGGTGGCTTGGTGTCTTTGGAGCTGTGCATGTTAACGTACTGTGTTTTTTTTTTTTTCTCTAAAAGTATTTGTCTCATTCATGTTAATGCAGCCTCAATCCATGGTGCATTCATGCGGGGGAACCCCAATATTCAGAGACTCGCAGCTTTTCTCGACTGTTCATGAACGTCCGATATCTTTTTCACCACCGCCTAGCTGCCCGCCAAAGGTAGCCATTGCTCAGCGACGCAAGAGTACCTCTTTCCTGGAAGCACAGACATGTCATTTTCAGCCCCTACTGAGGACTGTTGGCCAGAACCTACTTCTGCCTGGTGGTAACCCACCAAATTGGACTCCAGAAGCACTAGTCATGCTGGGCAATGCCAGCAGCAGAGTCCCAAATGATACTTTACAAGTGTTTGAAGCCACTCCTGTTTTCAGTGAAAGCTTATCCAGCAGGACAGCTACAGAGGAATCTCATTATAGAATGCCTCATGAAACACTTTATGTAACTGGCATGCACTATCAGCAACAGTTGCCAGAGCACTATGATACCCTGACCTGTAACAGTAACCTTGGTGCTAGACAACAGATGCTTGATAAAAAAAAGCTGGTACAACAGTTGAGTTCAATTTATGATTATCAAACTGGGCAGACCTATCTGGCTCACCCTATTCAGGCCTTATTGTTGGATCCTGGAATGAACCAGGCAACACCCACATCTAGTGTTTCAGCACAAGTTGCTGCTGAGCCATGCAGGATGATTCATCAGGTTTTTGTCCCTCACTCTGCACCGCCTGTCCTGGCTAACAGTAGTGAGGGCTATCCTAATTGTACATTTGATTTCCATATGAATACATCAAGCTCTGCTCCAATAGAAGGAACCGGATTAGCAGCTCAGCATGTTTACCGAAGCCGTCGAGGCTCTGTTGATTTTAACCAAGATGAGTTGTCTCAAAGTACTGGATTACACAGCAGACTCCAGCCTGTGACTGAGGAGCAGTACAACTTTTTAGGAGTAGAATCTGCCACTGCTTCAGGAGTTCATATAAATCCAAACAGACCAGAAGGCAGTCCTGAATACTCAAGTGACTCTTCACAGCTGACATCATCAGATTTGGGAGATTTCCTGTCACCACTTCTTGTAGGCTCTGCAACAACCTTTGGAACTGACTTTCTGTCTCATGCTCATTTATCTCAGACGGTATTTCAGGATTCACAGCTCTTCTGCTACCCACATGTTGCATCGGCTTCACAAGTTATGCCCACCTCCCTTTCTACAGGAGCACCATCAGCATCTTATCCTCAGGTTAATATAGCTGAAACAGATCACTAGGTTCTGGTTTAAATGTTCTGGAATTCTCCCCATACTCTGTATTACAGATATGAAATTTACTTGTAGAAACCCCATTAAAAAAAAAATTGATGACCTTTCTTGGTCTATAGATTAGCGTAATTTCCCCGGTAATGGCTAGTAAGGTGTAGGAAATACCCGATCACTATCTGGAAGAACCTTATAATAATGAAATACCAGTGTGCACTTCTTGCCCTGTTAATGTATTACATTACATGCAAACAGCTTTGAATAGCAGGCGGTATAGAAATAATTTTAAATAAATAAAGGAAATACCCTGTTCTTAATTCAATAGGCTTCTTTATTCTGTTTTTTTTACGAGGGTCATTTTTAAAGTAAGAACAGATTGCGCATCGTGTCCGCGCGATCTGTCAAGTGACGTCCGTTCAAGGTCAGCCACTCTTGGTCAGTCTCTCACTACGCCACCATTACGTTTCACGTCTCTGCCAGTGTTGGTTGTATGGTTATACTGCTTCGTTTGTCGCCATGTCAATCAGTAATCCCTCCGATTGTGAAGTGCGCTCGGTTATCCGGTTTTAATGCAAAACAAGTTCGTCCAGCATTTTTGGCACCCATCTCGCACACATTTTTTTGTAGTGCAGTTTGTCAGTAACAATGTGATAAACTACTGATCTTGAAACTTGTGGAAGCACCTGTTTTGGCGAATTTCCTCATCAACTTCTTGTCAGGTCTTCATGACAGTAGGCCGTCCAGATCGTTCTTCATCATGAACATTTGTCCTTCCTTCCTTAAACATCATTCATTATACCTCCCCCATACACTTCAACAAGCTGCCGGTGAATTTCAGCTGGACGAACTTGTTTTGCATTTAAAAAACGGATAACCGAGCGCACTTCACAATCGGAGGGATTACTGATTGACATGGCGACAAACGAAGCAGTATAACCATACAACCAACACTGGCAGAGACGTGAAACGTAATGGCGGCGTAGTGAGAGACTGGCCAAGAGTGGCTGACCTTGAACGGATGTCACTTGACAGATCGCGCGGACACGATGCGCAATCGGTTCTTACTTTAAAAATGACCCTCGTATTAACATATACTGTCTTCCTCCCACCCCCTTTAGATTTCATTATGCCTTTGTTTAAAAAAATCTCTTTAATGTTCTGAAACTATTCTAAGTTAACATACCTAATTACAGAAGATTTTTTAAATGTAGTGATTGTTGTCTTTTATTTAGACATCTAGAGGAAGAGGTTTTAATATATTAATGTGGTACACTGAGGATAAGCTTGAATTAACTCTAAGATGAGTATGTTGAAGGTCTCATAGTAGTACAATGGTCTCTAACTTTTTGAATATCTCATTATAGCATAGTGGAACACCCCCATAGTCCACATCACTGTTGGTTTTAGTGGCCCACTCTAGTCTAATCCACACCCTGAGATGTGCTTTAAATTCTAGTTGGCAGTGTCAGAGTTTACAGCTATGTAGTGCACTCTTCTTGACCTGAGCTTTCAGTCTGGATTTGGTTGAAGTAGAATAATTTGGAACTAAAATCCTATGCGTTGATACAAATTTCTTAGGCTTCTCAGTGTGTAAGGAGTATAGATGGGAATCCATGACTGTAATTTGCATCATTACAATCTTTTGACATTTTCTTAGAAAAAAAAAAGATATATATAATAAATAACTTGTCATTAATGTATACTAGTTTTGAATGTCTGTTTACCACTTATTAGCTATGGCCACCCATTTAAGACTTAATGTAGGTTATGCTACTGACTTTTTATCTGAAATGTGACAATGACATAGTTATTTTTGTTAAATATCCCATTCAGTCAGGTTCCAGTAACTTCCTGCTTGGCTTTTAATATAAAAAGGGGAAGGACAGTAAACATGTTAATTGTTTCATGCATATCTCCAGGAACAAGCAGGAATGAGTCTTCACATATGGGTACGTCGGTACCGACGGAGTCTGCGCGGGAACGCTCCCCAGCGTCCAATCAGAACGCTTTTGGAAGCATCCCAACATGCCTGCGTGCTGCCTTCCCGCCTTTCACAACTGCCTCTCCTCAGTTTTTGTTTTTCCGCGGAGCCGACAGGACGTCCTTCTGTCACCGCAGAAAATTCTTCTTTTATTTTTTAGTTTTCTTGTGGTCGCGGCTGCCTTCCCTGACGCCACCGGTACCGCCGGTGTTTCTTTTCTTTTTCTTCAATTTATTCCTGTTAGGGAATAACTTTTTCCCTCTTAGTGCCTGACGGGGTTTTCCCGGCCTTCTAGGCCTACCCCTTCTTTCCTCATGGAAACGCCAGCCACTATTCCTAAGAAATGTTCAAACTGTGTCTGTCCTGCTTGGGTCCTGACCACTTTCCTCCGGAGTGTCCCTCCTGCAATAGTATTGTGGGAAGAAGTCTTCAGCATCGAGTTCCCCTCGATATGCGGTCCCCATCCAACTTCAAGGCACCGACCATCTCTTCTTCTACACGGGATCAGGTAACCCAAAAACAGTCGGTTAAGACTAGCCAGTCCTCGAGTGGTAGATCTCATGCACAGCATAGAGATGCCTCTGGCCTTGCCCTCGAGAACACACTGGCTTTAAAACCCCGGAGGGAGTCTTCGGCCTCCAAAGTCTGTGTGGGGTTTCAGGTTGTTCCTGAGGTTCACCCCTCACAGAACATACCTGAGCCATGCTCGGTGGTGGCATCCGCTTTGAGCGGTACCGATACCCCGGCATTGGCAATGGTGTTGGATGAAACATTCCTCACCAAGGATCGTAGTCTGGCATCCTCAGTACCTACGGGGCTGTTGGATACGCTGCAGACCGACCTTCCAGTACCAGTATTGATCCCGGTACCGGTACTAGTACCGACGTCGGTACCCTCCAGATGTGCATCGATAGACTCGCTTCCTTCGATGCCGAGTCTGGAATCGATCTCCAGTCTGGAGGACTGGGTACTGACTCGCCTGGGTACCGACACCAGACGGTACTGAAGGCACGATTCCGATGGTCCAGGTTCGGCATCGACTGTTCTTTCGATACCGTTAGAGCCGTCACCGGCTGGTCTTCTTCCACCGGTATTGGATATGGTACCGGATACGGTACCGGTATCCTTTTTACCATCTTTGTCGGTACCTTCCATGCTTCTTTCATCAGGTTCGCTTCCCTCGATACGGAGTCTGGAATCGATTCCTGGCATGGACGATATGCTACCGACTGTTGCTGGTCCCGACCTCCTACGGTACCGGCAACCATCCTCTAAGGATCCCATACTCCACCATTCAGGATCTTATATTCCTATAAAGTTGGATAGATCCCTGGGTGCCAATGTTAGTTCTTCAACAGATCTAGCCTGTTCTCCTCTTCCAATGGGATTTCCCTCTTTTCAAGCTTTTCTGCTGGATATGGCAAAATCACTTGCCATTTCTATACCTGGACAGGATCCTACACAGGGGAATACAGAATCCCTGTATATTCCTGGGACTGCAAAGGAGAACATCATGCTTCCTTTGCATCAATCCTTGCAGGATCTCCTTTTACAAATGTGGAAAGCTCCTTTAACGGTACCCCCACTTTCTAGGGCAACTGATCTTCTATATCAGGTGCCCCACTCTCCAGGTTTTCAAAGGACTCAACTTCCTCATCATTCCATTGTTGTAGAATCAGCAATGAGGCGTATTAAGAGTACTAAAAAGCACTCTTATCTGCCAGGTCGTGAGTCTAAGACTTTGGATGCCTTTGGACGCCAAACCTTCCAGGCATCCATGCTTTCACAAGAATTCTCTCATATATTTTCTATATGGGATTATCTCTTGAGGTCACAAAGAAATTACTGTTTTTGACTCCTTTTCTTCAAGAGCCCAAAAGAGCAGACTATTCCTCACTGGTTAGTCATGCTCAAAATATCTTTAGGTTCCTTACTCGTGCTTCCCTAGACTCCTTTGAGTCTGTTAGCAGAACTTCTGCTATAGCTATAGGGGCATGACGTAAAGCCTGGCTCCAAGCTGGTTACAAGAAAGACTGGGAAATACTCCTTGCACTGGAGAAAATCTCTTTAACAAGGCGTCTTTACTCCAAGTTGCTCAGCTAGCCACTGACATTCCTGTTTCCAGAGGCTGTTCTACGCCTTCCTCTTTCCCAGTTGGTAGGAAATGTCCTACCAAACTTTCTTCCCCCAGGGGGAAAAAGTTTTATCCATCTCCTGCCCATCATGCAGATGTTCACAAACAAGGGAAACATCGCCCTAGTCTAAAGAAACCACAACCTCAATAGGTTCAGCAAACCCAGCAGTCGCAGGGTT
Source organism: Ichthyophis bannanicus (assembly GCA_033557465.1). Classification (NCBI taxonomy): domain Eukaryota; kingdom Metazoa; phylum Chordata; class Amphibia; order Gymnophiona; family Ichthyophiidae; genus Ichthyophis; species Ichthyophis bannanicus. The sequence goes on from CM066037.1 coordinate 453,025,410, forward strand.
TTGGATAGATCATCATTACCTCTTCTGGTTGCTGGTTACATTGCAGTCTGCTTCTTTTCACTTGAAGCATCTGCACTAATTTCTTCCTAACTTTTCCTGGATCTCTCTTCACGAGACATCCTTTTCTTTCCTCTAAGAGTCTTTGTGATGATCATGCTCATAGTTAACAGGTTTCTCTTCCTCTTCTGGGAAAAGAGAAATGACAACTATCAATAAGACAGTTTTCCCTGTACTAGCATGTATCATCTTACCTTTCAGAGACTTACTGCGTAGTCAGTCTCCTTCAACTCTATCTTACCTCCCTCTTGCCACAACATTCGGTTTGTAAGAGTGGCTCTATTATACTGGTAAGCCCCTATGGTCCTTTACCTATTCCACAGGAGGATTCTCCCTTCCAGAGTTGTCTCCCCCTTCTATTACCTTAGGGTAGCTCATCAGACAATAGGAGGTCTTACCACTCCTATTATGACCCCACTTAGGAAAGACATTGCGGAACTTCAGTTAATCTAAAGCTTAACGCTTCCTAAGTCTGTCCTTACTTTCTTATCACATACAGGGGTCTCCATACCCTTTCTCTCCTACATGGACTAATTCCACTGCCAGTCCAAATGGGTCAGACTTATTTTCCCTTTGGTCCTAGGATTGTACTGTTCTTGGGCCAAAACAGCTTAAGCTTTGTCTAATAGTACCTTCTGCGTTTTCCACTGAAGCCCTACCTCTTTATAATACCCCAGTTTCCCCTGGGGCTATTTCTCACCCTGAAGGTTTCTGGCCTCCACTTGTTTTTTTCTACAGTTATTACCTCTACTTCTCAGTGAGGTACTCCTTGAGGATCTTCTACTGGCTCTTCTAACAGATCCATATGAACCTCAATACACTTTTATAATACCACCAAGGGGGGTCCATATTAGAATATTGCATTCATCATTTTACTAGTAAATGTCATCTATACAGGATCTTCCTCCATAGAAGATCTGTTCTACTCCAGCTGTTTCCACAGCACCTTTTCTATAACTCAACTCCTACCCTCCATCCCCAAGATGCCTGAGGTTCGGAGGAGTAGCATGGCTCTTTTTAGATTCGCTACATGCTTGGACTCCCTCTTGGCATCTCAGATGGGGGAGTCCCCATATGTGAAGACTCATTCCTGCTTGTTCCTGGAGATAGCACAGTTACTTACCTGTAACAGGTGATCTCTGGGAACAGCAGGAATAAGTCTTCACAACCCACCCACGTCCCCTAGGAGTTGTTTTTCTCTATCTCTATCTTTCCCTTTCTTGCGCTCTCTCTCTCTCTCTCTCTCTCTTTGCTTCAGCTTTAAACTTAACTGAGGAGAGGCAATTGGGAAAGGCAGGAAGGCAGCACGCAGGCGTGTTGGGATGCTTCCAAAAGCGTTCTGATTGGACGCTGGGGAGCGTTCCCGTGCAGACTCCGTCTGTACCGACACCCATATGTGAAGACTTATTCCTGCTGTTCCCAGAGATCACCTGTTACAGGTAAGTAACTGTGCTTTTTCAGAGTTCATAATGTTTAGCTACCTTTTTTTCTCTCCACATTTCCATTCTCTGTCGACAAACACGATTGAATAGGCCATATAAATGAGTGATGTCATCCAGCATTAGACAGAACAGCTTTCCCAGAGTTCAGATCTAATGTAAAAGCTCTGAGCATATGTGTGGCCCTTGCCTTTTTTCTTGCTCTGCCAAATGGATTTTTTTCTCATTTATTTTTTCATTGACCATCATAATAGGATTTTAGATTTATTTACTCACCTTTTCCAAATCGAAGCTCAAGACAAATTACAATCCGGGTATGCAAGTTATTTTCCTACACTAAGTTGTTCCTGAGGCAATGGAAGGTGAAGTGACCTGCCTAACGTCACAAGGAGCCTTTAGTGGAAGAAGCAAGATGTGAATCCAGGCTTCCCTGGTTCTCAGACTGCTTTCATTCCCTCTGTTGAACCATCATGCATGCTAAACTAGGATTCCGTGCCTGCCATATCTCTTAACATAGTAACATAGTAAATAAGGGCAGGTAGACTAGTAGGTCCATTTAGTCTGCCCAGTAAGATGGCTAGTGTTCTATCTGCCACTCCATGCAGGTTACCCACCTATATGCCTTTGTTTAGGGTTGTACCTGCTGTTCTCTGCAGGTTACCCCTTTCTCACCCCCATGCCTTTATTTAGGGTTGTTCTCTGAGGACAAACAGGATAGCAAGTCATCACCAACAGTCTGTTGCAGGGAAAACACTCTAGCTTTGATAAGTTCCAGAAGCTTTTGAGAAATCCTTCCACACATTTGTGTCTCTTCCCACTTGCTGCTATTGTATGGGGCTGCCTCAGTCTGTCTTTCTGTAGAGCTGAGAGATGTAATCACCATAGGATCATATCCAGTTTTTTTATTTTTGAAGAGATTCTGTATTTTTTAATTCCTTTTATTTTCATCTTTCTCTTCTGCATGTGTTTGTCACTACCTTGCGGGGCTGGTTCTCATTCACGCCTTAAGGTTTTTGAGATATTTACAAGTTTTCTTTCCCCCCCCCCCTTTTTTTTCTTTTGTGTTCGCTCTGAGTAAGCCTCTTATTAGGCAGAGGCATCTCAGGAACACTTTTTTTTCAAAATTTTATTTTGTAGCAGCTTTTTTTCTTGGTGGAATGTCCCAGAAAGTCTCCAGTAACTTTAAAAAGGCACTGCTCCTGCAAGATGGCGGCAGGGAGTTTCTGCAGCTGAGACATTCTGCACATATCTTCCTTTGTCTAATTCTGCAGCCTTTGGAGGCATTGGGGCAGTGGAAACGCAAGCAAGCCAGCCTAGAGATCAGTTCCCCTTGCTGAGGACCTTGCAGCTTCGAGTGGTGGAATTGGTTTGATTCCAGTGTTGGGGGACTTGATTAAACCTGCTATGATAACACTAGAAGCGCTATGGGATGCGGTTGCTTCTATGAATACCTCCCTAATGACTGTTGTGGGTTCTGTGAATACTGATCTGCTTTCTTTGAAAAATGCTGTTTCTGAGGTTACATGGATCCAGGAGGAACAGGCTAGTCAGTTGGCCAGTGTCAGAGCAGAGCTGGGTCATCTTCGAGGGCTGTGTGCTGCACAGGTTAAGGACAAGACTTTGCTTTCTAGGAAAGCAGAATACTTGGAGAACCAAGTTTGTAGGAATAATTTGAGACACTTGAACTTTCCTAGGTCTCCGATTGTGTCTGCTTCTGAGATGATGCGCAAATATTTCCAGGAGGTGCTTAAACTTCCTGGGGATATGTTCCCAATTGTGAGAGCGCAGAACCTGTCCGTGGACCCCAGTCATCGTGGCTCTGCTTCTGAGAATCCACTTCAGGGATCTGGAGACCTGACTGCGTTTCTGGAAGATTCTTTAGAAGTGGTCACTGTGCGGACAACCTTGTTTGTGACCCTGGCATTGGAACCGGATAAGTCTGTAGTTCTGCGTGCATATTTTAGAAACTTCAATGTATCTTTCTTAGGTTCTAAAGTTTTTATATTTTTCCTGATCTCTCACGGGTTACCCAGCTGAGGAGGAAGGAATTCCTTGGTCTTCGGCCTAGAGTCCTTTTCCTCGGAGGGACTTTTGTTTTAAGGTTCCCCCGTCATCGTATAATTACCTATAAAGATAAGTTTCAGGTTTTTTTTGTTTTTTGAGCCCAGTCAATTGTTGGATTTTCTGGTGGCTAGGGAGGAGGCTGTGGTTAGTACTTCATCCAACATGGCTGACGCATAAGGTTCATCTCTGCTGTGTTTTCTTTTCTTAGGGATATGACTATCTCTTTTTAGGCTATTTCCTGGGGCCCCCTGAGATTTTCTATATTGTGGACTAAATATGATGACTAGGATTATTGCATGTTTCTTTTTCCTTATTTGTTTGATGTATTATCTTGTTTCTGTCATTCTTGTTTGTACTGGAATGAATTGCATAAAAATTATGAAAAAATTAAAAATTAAAAAAGATGCCTGGGAAGTAAAGGGCACACTGTGTATATGCACAAGGCACATCCTTCTCCCGTCACACACGCAGGCACCCCATCTTTGCACCACATGCACACAAGTGTCGCGTAATGGATTAGTGGGGGTGATGGGAGAGGAGGGATGAAGTGGGGCCACTGCCTTTTATTGGCATTGTGCAGTGGCCAATTAAGAGCCTGGTTTATTAAGCTTTTTCCCATGGAAAACAGTAAATTAGGCCCTAAAACCTGAAAAAGTAACTGTGATTCTCATTTTTGTGGGGGTGGGGCATGCACTATGACCTAAGTTTTGGCAGCCAGCTCTTAGATTTTTAGGCTGTCTCCTAGGTTCCAAGAAAATTTGTCAAGGCTTGGACTAGAGGACAAGCTGTGACGCTGCAATGTAGTTCATTTAAGACTAATTGGGAGAACAATGTTTTCACTGAATGCATAATCAAACTCTGGAATTTGTTACCAGAGGATGTAGTAAAGTTAGTGTAGCTGGGTTTAAAAGAGGTTTGGACAAGTTCCAGGAGGGTAAGTTCATAAAACATTATTAAAGACTGGAGAAATTGCTGCTTGTATCTGTGGTAAGCAGCATGGAAGCGGTCTATCTATGGACCTGGATTGGCCACTGTTAACGGGATACTGGGCTTGATGGACCTTTGGTGTGATCCAGTATGATATATCTTATGTTCTTAAGTTCTAGGTATCCCCCACCCTCATGCTGTCCCCAGATATGACAGGATTCTCGCCCTTGTCCCCATTAGCAGAGAGCCTAGAAGACCCAGCCAGCTCCTTAGCCAAAACCAGTATTCCATTTTCCAAACCAGGCAACCTGCTGATGGGAGTGAGGCTGCACTTTTATGTAAACAGCTGGTCCCTTAGAAAAGAGTCTTCGTCTATCCCATGTTCCACCAAATTGCCCACTGAGAGCATCTTGGTCAAGCTGTCCACATCAGGACATACTAACCAAGGAGCTCTTCCCTCTTGGAGGCCAATGTGGTCACGTTATTTCACAGTGCAAAAGAGGGAAGGGATTCTACTTCACTTATTTCCTGATCACCAAGAAGGCAGAGTGATTCTGTCCCAAACAAACAACTTGTTCAAGAAGTTCAGAATGGTTTCCTTAGGCACCCTTATCCTTGCCTCCAAAAAAGAGGCTGGCTATGTTCTCTGGACTTAAAAAGATGTATACACCCACATAAATATCTCCTGCTGCTTTGCTGTATCTCCCATCAGCACCTCGCATCTTCACACAATGTCTCACATTAGTTGCAGCACATGTATATGTAGAGCTCATGTATCTCTGTATGGATGATTGGTTTGTCGTAAATGAAATTTGATGAACCCTAGTAATTCCAGCACCTGGATCATTGTGTGCATAGATCGTTGGGCTCCTTTCTGTGATATACTTTTGACTAGTTAGTCATCTAGCCAGCCAGTATTGTCAAGAATGAAATGGAACGTGTATAGCTTGATCTGTTGGGTGTCAGCGAACTGAAATGGACTGGCATCGGGCACTTTGTATCAGATGATCACATGGTCTACTATGCTGGAAATGAGACAAAGAAGAAATGGTGTGTTGCATTTATAATAAAGAAGAAACTTGCAAGAACTGTAATGAAATACAATGCAGTCAGCGAACGCTTAATCTCTATTCGTCTACAAGGAATGCCTATCGACACAACTATAATTCAAGTATATGTCCCAACAACAGCTGCAGAAGAGAATGAAATTGAAGAGTTCTATGAACATGTACAAGCTGAAATGGACAGAACATGCAAACAGGATATCCCAATAGTCATGGGTGACTGGAACGCAAAAGTTGGCAACAAAGAAGAAGACAAAGTAGTTGGAAAATATGGACTTGGCAACAGAAATGAAGCTGGAGAAAGACCGGTAGAATTCTGCAAGACCAACGATCTATTCATCTCAAACACTTTCTTCCAGCAACACAAGCGGCGACTGTACACATGGACTTCACCCAATGGATTGTATAAAAATCAAATTGACTACATCTGTGGAAGTCAATGCTGGAAAAGCTCTATAACATCAACAAAGACAAAACCTGGAGCTGACTGTGGTACAGATCATCAACTACTAGTATGCAAGCTAAAGTTGAAAAAGAGTTAACCACTCATGAATGCAGCAAAATATGACCTTGAGAATATACCACTGGAATTTAAAGGCTGCCTGCAAAATCGATTTGCTGCTTTAGATACAAATGACAGAGCTCCAGAAGAGCTATGGAATGACATCAAGAAGGTTGTGTTGGAAGAAAGCAAGAAGTCTCTACAAAAGGTGAAAAAGAAAAAACAGCCAAAATGGATGACGGAAGAAACTCTGAAAATTGCCCAGAAACGCAGAGAAGCTAAAGCCAGAGGAGAAAGAAAGACAGTCACAGAACTCAACAGAGATTTCCAACATGCAGCAAGACAGGACAAGGAAAAGTACTACAATGACGCATGCAAGGAAATAGAAGCAGAAACTATTAGAGGAAGAACAAGATCGGCTTTCCTAAAGCTGCAAGAGTTAAAGAAAAAGTTCCAGCCTCGAATTGGAATGTTACAAGATGCTCAAGGTTCTATGTTGAATGATGCTGAGAAGAACAAGAAAAGATGGAAGGAATATACAGAGTTTTTATATGATAAAGATCAAGTGGACCAACAGCCGTTTCAACCTGTACCTTATGATTGGGAACTATTGGTGATGAAAGAAGAAGTTAAGCAGCATTGAAAGCCTTATCAAAGAACAAAGCACCAGGCATTGATAGCATTCCCATAGAAGTATTGCAGCAATCTGATGCAGCTGTTACCGTACTCACAAGGCTCTGCCAAGAAATATGGAAGACAACATCATGGCCAACTGACTGGAAAAGATCTGTGTTTATACCAATACTAAAGAAAGGTGATCCAACTGACTGTGGAAATTATCGCACAGTCGCTCTGATCCCACATGCCAGCAAGATTCTACTGAAGATTATTCAAAAGAGACTACAACCATACCTGGAACAAGAACTACCTGAAGTGCAAGCAGGGTTCAGGAAAGAGCGAGGAACGAGAGACGACATTGCGGATGTGAGATGGATCCTTGAAAAGACTAAAGAATACCAAAAGAATATCTATTTGTGTTTTTATCAACTATAGCAAAGCTTTTGACTGTGTAAACCATGAGAAACTCTGGGCCACATTAAGAAGCATGGGTATACCAGAACTCGTGATCGTACTCTTGCACAATCTGTACATTGATCAAGAAGAAACAGTTCGAACGGAACAAGAAGAAACAGAATGGTTTAAAATAAGCAAAGGTGTAAGACAAGGCTGCATACTTTTGCCCTACCTGTTTAATTTATATGCAGAACAAATCATCAGAGAAGCAGGATTGTATGAAGACAGCAGAGGTGTGAAGATTGGTGGAAGACTCACCAACAACCTTCGCTATGCTGATGATACCACATTACTAGCTGAAAGTGAAGATTATCTGAAACATTTGCTTTTCACAATCAAAGAACATAGTCTCAAAATGGGTCTGCACCTTAATGTAAAAAAGACAAATCATGACAACTGGCATAATCAACAGGTTCATCGTCGAAGGAGAAGAAATTGAAATCGTGAACAACTTTAACCTACTTGGATCAACTATCAATAAAGAAGCAACAAGCAGTTAAGAAATCAGACGACGCATTGCTCTTGGCAGAATGGCTATGAAAGACCTAGATAAGATTTTCAAGAGCAGAGATGTCTCTCCATACAAAGATTCAACTTGTTCAAGCCATGGTATTTTCAATAACATCATATGGATGTGAAAGCTGGACAGAAAAAGATAGACAGGAAGAAAATTGATGCCTTTGAATTATGGTGCTGGCGGCGAATACTGTGTATACTATGGACTGCCCAAAGAACAAACCAATCAGTATTAGAGGAGATCAAACCTAAGCTTTCTTTAGAAGCTCAGATGACAAGACTTCAACTTTCATACTTTGGACACATCATGCGAAGAGAGAGATCATTAGAGAAAGACATCATGCTTGGCAAGATAGGTCAATGCAAAAGAGGAAGGCCAGCAATGAGATGGATCGATACAATAACAGCAGCTATGGGTACCAGTCTGTCAATAATGAGCTGCCTGACTGAAGACCAAACACAATTTAGGATAGCTATCCAGAGGGTCGCCATGAGTCGACTCCGACTCGACGGCACTTAACAACAACAACAAGTGTATAACTATTTGTGAGGACTTGTATTTTTGCCTGTCCTTGGAGAAAGGTTGTTTACTTGTAGCAGGTGTTCTCTGTGGACTACAGGATCTCTCATACCTCCCATCTCCGTGAGATGGTGTTCTAAACTCTGCTTTATTATTGGACTGAGATAGTCCTGTGTGACTGTGGCAAATGGGAAGTGACTTCTGGAAGCTTTTTTCTAAGCTAAGAAAACTTTTCCCATACTGGGCTTCATTGATGTTCTCTGTGGGCAACAGGATACTAGTCCTCCCAGATGGGAAGCATCTGCTAGAGATAAGTAACTTGGTTAATCTACCACTATGTGCAGGCTGTCCCTCTTTGCCTTTGTTTAGTATTGTACCTACCATTTCTTGATGTTTGTTTTAAGGTAACCTCCTTGCAGCTTTGTTTCATGTCCTGATTCTACAGCTTCCCCATTTTTGAAAAAAAGTTAATCTGTTCATTAATACATTTCAGGTATTTAAATGATTGTATATCTAACCTGTTCTAGGTTATGGATGTTCAGATCTTCAAGTAGCTTCTTATACATTTTCTGGCACAGACTCCATACCATTTGTTTATCCTTCTCGGACCTGCTTCAAATCTTTTCATTATGTTAGTAGTGAGCTATGGTCACTAAAGCTAATCACAATGCTCCAAGTGAGGCCTCATCCGTGACTTGTAGGGCCATTATTGCTGCCTCCTTTCTTTTGCGTATACCTCCCTGTATGCAGCCTATCATCCTCCTGGCTTTTGCTAACACCTTGTCACATTGTTTTGCTCATCTGTGCACATTAGTCTCTTGCTTCTTATCAGTAAGTTGCATGCTCATCTTTGCTCACTGGTCAGTGGAAGATCTCAGACTTCATACCAACCTGTTGGAAGGTGGCCAGAATAAGACCTTTACTAACGAAATACTCCTTAAACCAGTCAATCATTTCAAATTATAGACTTGCCTCAAATCTTCCATTTGTCTCTGAAGTAACAGAAAAAGCCATTAATCTTCAGCTGTCTGACTTCCTGGATAAAGTGAATGTAACGCACTTAAGAGAACTAAGTTTTCAGTCAGGCCACAGTACAGAAACCATATTGGTGGAACTGACCAGTGAAATCTATATAAAACTTGATACAGGTAGCATTGTCCTGGTTGCACTTGATTCGTGTGTAGCTTTCAGTCCGATCAATTTGTTACTGTATATAGCCTCCAACACGTAGGCCTTGGTTTCAGGTGTTTGTCCTTGAATGGTGCATTCTTCTGGAATGCGTTCCTCTTTTTCAACATAATCCTTCAACCAGTGGAATTTTCCATAGAACTATAGCATCACCTATGCTAGTCATCTCCCCCCCCCCCCCCGGCCTCTTTTTTCGCTTTAATCCAGGGCATGACATTGATTGCTATCTTTATGCAGATGATATATAGCTGTTAGCTCAATATGACCCTAGAGTTGTGGTCGACATTATTGCCACCCTTTCAGTTCAACCCCTTATTGTCCAGTATCTCCTAAAATAGTGGCCAGTGAAATGGTTTTGGACTATAAATGCAAACATATTTGACACACAAAAGAATCAAATTAAACAAGACCAATTAATAAAGGAAATATTAAAAACTGGGACATTGCCAGGACAGGATTGGCACACTTACAAACAATTTAAATCAGTTTGAACAGAAGAACCACATTCCCGTTGCAGTAAAATTAGACACACCTGTGATTGTCAGTACTCACATGACTTGAATCAACCAATGAATGATGACTCTAATGTTTAAAATGGCCACATTCACTCCGTTTTCATTTTCACAATGGTGAAGACTAGAGCTGCCTGGGACAATCAGAAAAGCCATTATTACCAAACATCAGACGTCAAAGGGGTACACAAGGCCATCTCCAAAGACCTTGTGATTCCTCTGTCTACAGTTTGCAATGTTACCAAGAAGTTTCTTGCTCATGGAACTGTCAAGAACCATGGTGGGAAGAGGAAAAAATTATCTAAGAAGTTTTTGAAGGTTAATGCAAATGTTGGAAAAACACTACGTACAGCATCCAAAGAGCTGAAGGCTGACCTGGAGCAATCTGCTGGTTTCAGCCAGCACCATACGCCATGCACTAAACAAAGAAGGACTTCATGGATAAAAGCCAAGGAGGAACCTACTGCTCAAAGGCAGATGTAAAAAGGCATATCTGATCTTTGTCCGAAACCACAATCCTTCTGGTAAAATGTTCTGTGGATAGATGAAACCAAACTTAAGTTCTTTGATAATGCAGACAAGTGATACGTTTACAGGCGAAGAAATGAAACTTATAAGGAAAACACCTTTCCTACAGATAAATATGGCGGAGATTCCATAATATTGTGGGGCTGTTGTGCTGCCTCAGGAACTGGAGGCCTGGAACATATTAAAGGAATCATAGGGCTGCCAAGGTATTTTGGAGCAAAATGTGCTACCTAGTGTCAGAAAGCTAGGTCTGGGTCAAAGGTCATGGTCCTCCAGCAGGACAATTATCCAAAACATACATCCAAAAGTACAAAGGAATGATTAAAAAGGAACAAATGGACTGTTTTAAACTGGCCAGCAATGAGTCCTGATCTCAATCCAATCAAGAACCTTTGGAAAGAGCTGAAATCTGTCATTGGTAAAAGGAATACTGGAAACATTCATGAGCTGGAACAAATCGCAGTTGAAGAATGGGAGAAACTACCAGCAGGCGGATGTATGAAACTTACAATTGGCTACAAAAAAACGTTTGGAGGGTGTCATCACTTTTGAGGGTTGTGCAATCAAATATTAGTGAAGGGTGCCATTAATCCTGTCCAGTTCATATTTTTTTTCCTCAGAAATTACGAAGTTTGCACAGACGTACCTTTTTTGTTGTTGTTGTTTCTGTATACCTTTAAACATGCAATTAAAATATTATGACATACAGTTGGAATATTTCCAGTTTTCTCAAGAATATTGTATGCAAGATACCTAAAATACAAAGATGCCAATAATCTTTACCACAACTGTATGAACCCAGACCAGTCTAACCGATACCTGTCTTAATGCAGCTGCCACATTGGTCCTCTAGTCACAGACTGAAGCTAAATCCCCTAAAATTGGAGACTTTATGTATTATGCTTGACTCTCACCTAAATTTCAACCCTCACTTATCAGCCCTATTGAATTTTTTTTCCTGTGCAAAATTTGTTAGTATTGCAACAGAAGGTTTTTCTGTTTCCTCTTTCAATCTTTGACGTGTTGCTTGGTCTGTGGGAATGTGTATTTTTACTGGCATCTCTTTCTTGTCTTTGAAATGTATTCAACTCTTTCAAAACTCAGCCTTTCAAACTCTGACATTCATAAATGCGATCATGCCTCACCACACCATGGCAATATTTTCAAGACCCTCCTGACAGATTTGCCCAGCTAACTAACTAAAATGCTTATTTCTTAAACATCATCCTAATGCTTGGGATCATTCCTACATAGTCGTCTTTGAAGAAAACTCCATGACCTGACCACAATACCTCGGCTCTTTAGGTCTCTGGTCCATCAGTAGTGAGAGACAGGCAGAGAGTAATACAGAACCCAAGCACACACACACAAAGTGCTATTTTCTTTGAGCTCAGAGGGAAGATGGCAAGCGGTATATGGACGGGCATAATTCCACACCTGCCGAATTCAAATTTCTCCTCCTAAAAGCTCCTTTTTATTAGAGAAAAAGAGGAAGTTACAATCATTTATTATAACCATGAAATAACACAAGGTGTCGCCAAAGTTCTTTTTACAAAGTAAGATCTGATTACAGTATATTAGATGAAATTTACGCAATTATGACAAAATTGTTTATAATTGCAAAAGTTGCAAAAATTATGTTTTGTCAGCAGGGACTTCCAGCTGACTGTACAATGAACTTTATGCTTGCACAGTTCATAGGCGTTATGCTTAGTTAACACTGTTCCATCTATTTTAGAGACAGTTACACAGAACCCATGATCATGACATCCTATTCTATTTAAGAAAGTAGGTGAAAAGTCAAACTTCTAAACACATTTTGTATCAAGAAATTCATCCATCTTCAATTACATATTGGGGATTCTGGTATCCCTCGTATCTGTCCATCCCTACAGTCTTACTATTCCTCTCCTCTCCAAAATTTATTTGGAGTACGCTTGCTGCTTTGCATTTTGCAAAGCCCCATTGTTGAGGAATTCTATTCTCCCATTCCTGACATGTGATCACACTTGCTCTGTTTTTAGATCGAGATCCAAGACCTGACTTTTCATACATATTCATTTTGGTCAGCTTTCCTATCCTACCTCCTTTGCAATTGTAACTCCTCTTTTTCTCCTTTGCGTTCTGCATCTGTCTTTTCCATTTAAATTCCTCCTCTGCCTCTCCCCATCAGTCACCTTACCTCTGTCCTTTATTCTACCTCTAACCTCTGCTTTCTCCTTTTATTTTTTTGAAATGCAGACCGCTTTATTGTATTTTAAATGATCAGACTAAAAACTATAGACTTTCTTCTCTCATGCAACTTTCCTTAGAACTGATGTAATTATCTCTAAAGTATCTGCCATGGAAGATAGGTTGCCTTGTGGCAGTCAACTCTGCCAGAAAGATTGGTGAGTCACAAGCTTCAGTCATGAACAATAGAGACCATCACAAGAAAGGTAATCTTGAGGAAGCATCCTAAGTTCCTGACAAAGGTAGTCACAACCTTCCACTTAAGTGAGGAAAGAATTTTGCCTGCCTTCTATTCTATCATGAGCATCAATGCAAGAAAACCCCCATATTCCAAACTGTAACTGAGTTCTCACATACTACCTGAATATGACAGCATCCATGGGACGATTTACACAGCGGTTTTGTTATCTTTTACTTCCAATTCTGATACTTCTAAAGTGCAAAGCACACACTAGCAAATTGGGTAGTGTTGTGTTCTCCAGGACCAAGCAGGAAGTCAGTCCTCACTTATGGGTGACGTCGGCGCCGACGGAGCCCTCGCGGAGCAATTTTCCCCAGCTTTCAAAGAAAGCCTTTGGGAATTGCAGCGCGCATGCGCGGTCCTCTTCCCGCCCAAGGGTGCCATCTTAGCCAGTCTTCTTTTTTCCGCGGAGCCCTACAGACGTCCCCGTCTTGTCCCCGCGAAAAAGTCGATATATTCTTCATTATTTTATTCTTTTTCCTTCGGTTCGACGCCGGTCTTTTTCCCGCCCGGACTCGCGACGCCGGTCACGAGTCCTCTTCCTTTTTTTGGTTTTTCTGACTTAGTCAGCTTTCGTTTTCGATTTTTCCCTGGCAGCCCGGTCCTTTGACCTCGCAGGGGCCCTTTTTCCCCCGATGGCTGCCAGTGGTTTTAAGCGGTGTGGTCAGTGTGACCGAAATATGTCACTAACTGACACACACGACTTTTGCCTCCGCTGCCTGGGCCCGGATCATGAGGAATTGATCTGTGGGCCCTGTGGCAAAATGTCCTCCAAAGCGTTGAGAAGTCGGCGGCATCAGCGTGATAGGATCTTCGCTGACCCCAGCCGTACCCGGACCTCGTCGGAGGCCTCCGCGTCAAAAGGCTCCAGCTCGGACCGTCGCCGGAGTTCCTCCGACAGGGGTTCTCCCTCCGGGGACCATCGTCGGAAGGTGAAACCCGCGAGGGCGGCGTTGGTGGACGCTCCTGGCTCCGCGAGGGCCAGGTCGCATAGCCCCGACAGCCGCCCCAGGTCCTTGGAGAAGGAGCACCTCACGAAGCGACCTCGCCTGGAGTCAGAGATGCCTGCTCGGGTAAGTCCTGTGGTCCTTCTGGACTCGCCTCCGCGACAGCCGACGGGTGTCGGGCCCCGAGTCGGGGGCTGCTGGGTCACCTGAGCTCGGACTCAGGTTGACGGCCTTGGAGAGCAGACTGTCTGCCTTCATGGACCAGCAGCGGGCACTGCTCGCTGGCCTCGCTGGTGCCGCTGCCCCGACCGCCGGGACGTCGACGTCCAAGTCGACCCCGGAGACCGAGCCGATCCTCGAGTCGATGCGAACTCGAGTCGATCCTCGGTCGAGGTCACCCTCGGCCTCCCGTTCGGGACCGAGGTCGCCGACGCCGACTCCCTCGGCGTCGGGGCGGCAGGCGCCGCGCCCTGCCTGGGCCGACCCCACCGAGTCCTCGTCGGAGTCGGTCTGGGAGTCTGAAGAGGAAGAGTCGCCTGATTCTTTCCGGACTCGGTGTGTCCCCTCGGACTCACCGGAGTCCGAGCCTCGGAAGCAGTCCCCCCCGGAGGATGCCCGGTTCTCGGACTTCGTCAGGGATATGGCCAAGGCTTTGGCCTTCCCTGCGGACCCCGAGGAGGAGCCTCGAGCCGAAGAGCTCGACGCCCTCCAGTATGACTCTCCCGCAAGGGAACACTTTACTGTACCGGTTCCTCCTATGCTGGAACGACTACTCTTCCGCATGTGGGAGAGTCCGGCCTCCTCGCCGGTCCTGAGCAAGCGGGTCGATTCTATCTATCGAGTCCGCAAGAGCCCTGGCTTTCAAAAGGCACAGCTACCACACCATTCCATGGTAGTGGAATCGGCCATGCATCGTCTTAAGAGCCAGAAGATGCACTCCTCGGTGCCTCCTGGCAGGGAGGCCCGTAACCTGGATGGCCTTGGTAAGAAGTGTTTCCAGGGCTCTATGCTCGCATGTCGTGTCCAGACCTACCAGCTATACATGGGCATGTATCTCCGAGATCTGGCTAAAGAACTAGCCAGATTCTCCGCTGGTTTGTCCGAGGAACCCTTGCGGAGGTTCCTGGCCTTGTCCACTGGCATTCGGGAATGCTCAAAGTTCATGTCCCGAGCAGCCTATGATGGCTTTGAAGCATCGGCTCGAGTGGCCGCAGCCGGCATCGGTGCCCGCCGACAGGCTTGGCTTCAGTCGTCAGACCTTGAGCCCTGGGTGCAGGACAAGTTGGTCGATGTCCCCTGCCGAGGCGAAAACCTCTTTGGCAAGCCCATGGCTGAGAAGGCTGCACAAATTGAGACTGAGACTCTCACCAGGACCAGGCTTTCTAGGAAGACCTCTGCCCCTTCCCAGAAAAAGAAGGGCTCGGGAAAAAAGTCCTTTTACCCGAGGAAGGCGACTGCCTACAAACAATACCCCCATTATCAGGCCCCTGCAGCTCCCCAACAGGGCCAGCAGGCCAAGGGACGAGGTAACGGGTCCCGTAGGCAGCAAGCCCCCAAGCCTGCACCACCAGCCCCTGCTCCGCAGGGTGGGGGTTTTTGACTCACTAAGCATAGCTTCTCCCCCCCCCGCTGGTTCCTCCCAGCACCGGAGGCCGGCTGGTTCACTTCGCCCACAGGTGGTCCAGCATCACCGCAGATGCCTGGGTGCTTCAAGTCGTGCGAGAAGGCTATCTTCTCCACTTCCACCAGGTCCCTCCCTCCTATTTTCCGGGAGAACCTCCACGACCCCCTCTGCACAGGGAATTACTCCTTCAGGAGTTAGCAGGTCTTCTGCAGGATCAGGCGGTGGAACCGGTGCCACACCACCTGAGAGGTCAAGGTTTTTATTCCCGGTATTTTCTAATACCAAAGAGAACAGGAGGCCTCAGACCCATCCTGGACTTGCGCAACCTCAACAAGTTCCTCGTGCGGGAGAAGTTCAAGATGCTTACCCTTGGAATCCTTCTGCCCTACCTCCAGCAGGGAGATTGGCTATGCTCCTTGGATCTAAAGGATGCCTACACACACATCCTCATCCACCCAAGCCACCGCCAATACCTAAGGTTTGTGGTGGCAGGAAATCATTACCAGTACAGAGTACTGCCCTTTGGCCTGTCCTCCGCTCCGCGAGTCTTCACAAAATGTCTCGCGGTGGTGGCGGCCCATCTCCGGCTTCACGGCCTCTATGTCTTTCCGTACCTCGACGACTGGCTCATCAGAGCGGCGTCCGCTCCGGAGGTCACCAGCGCCACACACCGCACGGTGACTCTTCTGCAATACTTGGGCTTTGTTATAAATTTCGCAAAGTCCACTTTGCTCCCCTCACAGGATCTCGAGTTCATCGGCGCAAGGCTGCACACTCCTCAGGCACGGGCGTACCTTCCGCTCGACAGGGCTCAACGGCTCATGGACCTAGCCGACCGTTTTCGCAGCCAGCCCCTGGTCTCCGCCAGGCGCTTCCTGAGACTACTCGGCCATATGGCTTCCACCGTCCATGTGACCCCCAATGCCCGCCTGAATATGCGGCCTGCTCAATGGTGTCTCCGCCAGCAGTGGCGACAAGCCACAGGCGGCCTAGCAGACCTAGTGCGCGTCTCCGAGCAGCTGTTCTCGTCTCTCCGGTGGTGGCTTCAGCAGCCGAACCTGATATTCGGAATGCCTTTCCAGTCACCCCAGCCGACCCGGGTGCTGACCACGGATGCATCCCTCCTGGGCTGGGGAGCACATTGCCAAGGGGCACGTACTCAGGGCCTCTGGACCACGTGGGAGTCTGCTCAGCAGATCAACTTCCTGGAGCTCAGGGCGATCCGCCTGGCTCTCAAGGCCTTCTCCCACCTGACTTCCCACCAGTCCGTCCTTGTCCAGACGGACAATCAAGTTGCCATGTTCTACGTGAACAAGCAGGGGGGCACGGGCTCCTTCCTCCTCTGCCGGGAGGCACAGAAGCTCTGCTCTTGGGCCGTCAGTCACGGCATTCTCCTCAAGGCAGTTTATCTCCCGGGCCAAGAGAATTGCCTGGCGGACAAACTCAGCAGGATCCTCCAGCCGCACGAGTGGCGGCTGGATCCCTTGGTAGTTCAGAAGCTCTTCCTAAAGTGGGGCCTCCCCACGGTGGATCTCTTTGCCAGTCCTCACAACCGGCAGCTTCCTCGCTTCTGCTCTCGTCAGCCACACCCCCTTCGGGTTGCGGCAGACGCGTTTCTAATTTCATAGTCGGGGAGCCTTCTGTACGCTTTCCCTCCCATCCCGCTAGTCTCTCGGACTCTTTTCAAGGTTCTCCGAGACAAAGCCTTCATGATCCTGGTGGCCCCTCGTTGGCCCAGACAGCCGTGGTTTCCGCTCCTGCTGCAATTAGCGGTGGAGGATCCATTCCCTCTGGGGGTACAACCGGATCTCCTCACTCAGGATCAGGGGTCTCTACTACACCCAAACCTCAGGTCTCTCAACCTCATGGCCTGGCTGCTGAGAGGGTAGTCCTTGCTCCCCTTCTCCTGCCAGCAGAGGTGGAGGAGGTCGTCTTGGCTTCGCGACGGCCTTCTACCCGCAAATGCTACGCCCTTAAATGGCGTCGCTTCGCCGTCTGGTGTACCCAACAGTCTCAGGATCCCTTCTCCTGCCCGGTGTCGGTGATCTTGCAGTACTTGCTACACCTCTCTAATCTGGGACTTAAGTCCAACTCCGTCAAAGTTCACCTCAGTGCTCTTTCGGCCCATCATGTGCCAGTGGACGGTAGACCTCTCTCCAGCGACCCTCTCGTAGCGAGGTTCCTCCGAGGTCTCCTTCTACTTAAACCACCTCTGCGCCCGCCAGCGCCTGACTGGGACCTGAATGTGGTTTTGCAGCGGATCACCTGTCCGCCTTTTGAACCTATGGCTACCTGTTCTCTCCGTTTTCTGTCTTGGAAAACACTGTTCTTGATAGCCCTCACTTCCGCTAGACGCGTAAGTGAATTGCAGGCCCTCGTGTCTGATCCCCCTTACACTCGGTTCTACAAAAATAGGGTAGTCCTACGGACTCACCCAAAATTTCTTCCAAAAGTGGTCTCCCCTTTTCACATCAATCAGGAGGTGGTACTTCCAACCTTCTTTCCCAGACCACACTCCAGCCGAGCTGAAACGGTCCTCCATACCCTGGACTGTAGAAGGGCATTGAACTTCTACCTTGACCGTACGCGGGAGCACCGTAAAGCTGCTCAGCTTTTTGTGTCTTTTGACCCCAATAAATTGGGGCTCCCGGTCTCCAAGCGTACTCTGTCCATCTGGGTTGCGGACTGTATCTCTTGGGCTTATGGGGCAGCCGGACTCTCCTTAGAAAGTCGAGTCACGGCTCATTGCGTTCGGGCAAAGGCTACGTCAGTGGCTTACCTCCGCTCTGTTCCGTTGGCAGACATCTGCCGGGCCGCTACTTGGTCTTCGAGCCAGACTTTTGCGGTCCATTACTGCCTCGAGAGGGAGTCCCGCAGGGACAGTGCTTTCGGACAGGCAGTCCTCCGTAATCTCTTTGAGGTCTGAGCAACTCCTACCCTCCATCCCGGATGTGGGCTACCGGTGGGTGATAATTCAGCGAAGATTCTTTCCTTCTGTGCTGCTGAGCTAGAGGGAGTTCATTTTTGTGCTTAGGGTCTCCGGTAGCCTTGAGCTTGGGAGTCCCATAAGTGAGGACTGACTTCCTGCTGTGTCCTGGAGAAAGCGTAGTTACTCACCTGTAACAGGTGTTCTCCAGGAGCAGCAGGAATCAGTCCTCACTACCCTCCCTCCTCCCCTTGGAGTTGCAATCGTCTGCTTATGTTTGCAAATTTTTTTTTTGTGCTGTCTTTTTTAGCTATGTCATCTGACTGGCTAAGATGGCACCCTTGGGCGGGAAGAGGACCGCGCATGCGCGCTGCAATTCCCAAAGGCTTTCTTTGAAAGCTGGGGAAAATTGCTCCGCGAGGGCTCCGTCGGCGCCGACATCACCCATAAGTGAGGACTGATTCCTGCTGCTCCTGGAGAACACCTGTTACAGGTGAGTAACTACGCTTATTCAGTTATATTACAATCAAACTAATATTCCTCTATCAGTAATAAACCTCAGTATATTGGAACTAACTGTCACCACTATAGCTCTCAAAGTCTGCATCATTGGAGAGTCCTTGCAAAGCAGATTGCCTGTTCCTTTCTTCATGCTTTTACATTGATTGTCTATCCTTAGTAGGATAAAATTCAAAATACTCATGTTGGCACATCACACATTTTACTCAGGGCTCCCACTTCTCTTCCCACTTCTGGTTCCTTATTTGCCTCAGAGGCCGTGGCGATATCAAGTTCATTGGCTAGTGGTTCCCTCAGTGCATACATTTAAGTATGAATGACTGGAATGCAATTTTTGCTTGTCGAGCACCCATGTTGTGGAATTCTCTCCCTCTAGATTTTACAAATGGAGACACCTGTTAGTAAATTTAAGAAAGCCTTAATGAGTAGCTGCTTCAATGTGCTTTTGCTGAATTTTTGGACAGCTTTTTTGCTTTTCTTGGACATTTCTTGGAATTCTGTTTTGTGTGTCTAGTTAATTGTTCTATATATCTTTTCCTATTGCTTCCTGTTAGTCCATATTATATCCTCAAGGTTTTTGCTTGATATTGGATAATGGCATTACTGCTGTTTTGAATTGTCTGTTCTCCAGGACCAAGCAGGAAGGCAGTCCTCACATATGGGTGATGTCGATGGAGCCCTTGCGGAGCATTTCCCCAGCTTTCTATGAAAGCCTTTGGGAAGGCAGGCATGCATGCGTGGTCCCCTTCCCGCCTAAAGGTGCCATCTTGCCCAGTCTCTCTTTTTCCGTGAAGCCCGTCGGACGTGTGTCCTAGTTCTCCCGGAAAATAGTTAGATTTTTTCGCGATTCCTTCGCTGTATTTTTCTCCGGTTCGACGCTGGTTCCCCTCCTGCCGGGATCGGTATGCCGGTATCGAGCCCTACCTTATTTTTTCGGTTTTTGCCCTTCGTGGCTGGCGTTCGCGCCCTTTTCTTCTTTTTCCCTGGAAGGCCGGTCCTTTGACCTCACGGGGACTCTTTTTTTTCTCTGATGGCTTCCAGTGGTTTCAAGAAGTGTGATCGGTGCAAGAAACTAATGTCTCGCACCGACACACACGACTGCTGCCTTCGGTGCCTGGGTCCTGACCACGATCCTAAGATCTGTGAACCATGTGGAAAGATGTCCACCAAGGCGCTTAGAAGTCGTCAGCACGAAAAGGAAAGGCTTTTCTCTGACTCGGCCTCCGGCCGGGCCCGAACCTCGTCTGAGGCCTCGAGATCTCGGGAGTCTGATCCCGAGCACCGTCGGGGCTCCTCGGACAGGGGGTCCCCTGACCGGGAACGAAAGAGGAAGAAGCGGCTCGCGAGGGCGACATCGGAGGAGGTCACTGGCTCCTCGAGAGCTAGGTCTCAGACCCCCGACCGCCGCCCCGGGCCCATGGTACAGGAGAAGCCACCAAAAGTACCTCATGTGGAGCCGGAGTCTGCTGGACACGCAAGTCCTGTAGTCCTTGTGGACTCTTCTCCCAGGGAGCCGACGTCGGGCTCAGCACCACCGGGGCCTGAGTCGTTGGCTGCTAAGTCTCCTGAGCTGGGTCTCAGGCTGACAGCCTTGGGGTGCAGATTGTCTGCCTTCATGGAACAACAGCGGGTGCTGATGGCCAGCCTGTCTGGCGCATCCGCCCCGACCACCGGGACATCGACGTTGAAGTCGACCCCGGAGACCGAGCCGATACTTGAGACCATGAAGGCTCGAGGTCGACCTCGGTCGCGGTCTCCCTCGACCTCCCGTTCAGGACCGAGGGTGTCAACGCCGGTGCCTTCGGCGTCGGGGCGGGTGCTCACAGGCCCCGTGCGGTCAGAGCCCGATTCCTCATCGGACGAGTCCACCTGGGAGACGGTGGACGAGGTTCCCCCGACACCTTCTGGACTCGGTACATCCCATCAGACTCACCGCAGTCTGAGCCCCGGAGTAGATCCCCTCCGGAGGATACCCGGTTCTCAGAGTTCGTCCGGGATATGGCCACTGCGTTGACTATCCCTGCGGATCCCGAGGAGGAGCCTCGAGCCGAAGAGCTCGAGGCCCTACAGTATGACTCCTCCAAAGGAGGCCTTTACTGTTCCGGTTCCTCCGATGCTGGAACGGCTCCTCTTCCAGATGTGGGAGGCACCGGCCTCGGTGCTGGTTCTAAGCAAGCGGGTCGATTCCATTTATCGACTCCGGAAGAGCCCTGGTTTTCAAAAGGCCGCAGCTACCACACCATTCCATGGTGGTGGAATCGACCATGCATCGTCTCAAAAG
The DNA here is from genome assembly GCA_033557465.1 of Ichthyophis bannanicus. Lineage (NCBI taxonomy): Eukaryota > Metazoa > Chordata > Amphibia > Gymnophiona > Ichthyophiidae > Ichthyophis > Ichthyophis bannanicus. The sequence goes on from CM066037.1 coordinate 453,046,571, forward strand.
TCAGAAGATGCACTCGGTGGTGCCCCCTGGCAGGGAGGCCCGGAACCTGGATGGTTTTGGTAGAAAGTGCTTCCAGGGCTCAATGCTTGCTTGCCGTGTCCAGTCTTACCAGCTGTACATGGGCATGTACTTGCGAGACCTGGCCAAGGAACTGGCCGGGTTCTCTGCTGGTCTCTCCGGGGAACCCTTGCAGAGGTTCAAGTCCTTGTCCTCGGGGATACGGGAATGCTCCAAGTTTGTCCCGCGCTGCCTACGATGGCTTCGAGGCTTCGGCACGTGTTGCGGCAGCCGGCATCGCGGCCCAACACCAGGCGTGGTTGCAGTCATCGGACCTCGAGCCGTGGGTTCAGGACAAGTTGATCGATGTCCTTTGCCGAGGTGAGAACTTTTTTGGCAAGCCCATGACCGAGAAGGCCGCACAGCTCGAAACCGAGCACCTCACAAGGACCAGGCTGTCTAGAAAGACTTCTGCCCCTTATCAAAAAAAGAAGGGCTCGGGTAAGAAGCCCTTTTACCCGAGGAAGGGCAGTGCCTATAAACAGTTCCCACAATACCAGGCCTCACACACTCCCCCACAGGGTCAGCAAGCCAAGGGGCAGGGTAATGGGCCCCATAGGCAGAGAGCACCCAAGCCTCCGGCTCCTGCTTCCACTCAGCAGGGTGGGGGGTTTGACTCCTTAGGCATAGCCTCTCCTTCCCTGCTCTCCCAACCCTGCACAGGAGGTCGACTTACCCTGTTTGCCCACCAGTGGCCACTCATCACTGGGGACAGTTGGGTGCTAAGCATCGTCCACAAGGGCTATATGCTACACTTCCAGCAGCTGCCTCCTCCATACTTCCCAGGGGAGCCTCCAAGGCCTCCCCTACACACAGATCTTCTCCTTCAGGAGCTCCAAGGTCTGTTGTGAGACAAGGCAGTGGAGCCTGTGCCTCCCCATCTCCAGGGTCAAGGGTTCTACTCCAGGTACTTTCTCGAACCAAAAAGAACCGGTGGCCTCTGGCCTATCCTCGACCTCAGAAATCTCAACAAGTTCCTAGAGAGAGAAAAATTCAAGATGCTTACTCTTGGAACACTTCTGCCCTACCTCCAGCAGGGAGATTGGCTATGCTCCTTAGATCTAAAGGATGCGTACACTCACATCCTCATTCATCCAGACCACAGAAAGTACCTCAAGTTCATTGTGGGAGGAAACCATTATCAGTACAGGGACTGCCTTTCGGCCTCACCTCTGCCCCCAGGGTCTTTACCAAATGCCTGGCAGTGGTGGTTGCCTACCTGAGAAATCAGGGTATCTTTGTCTTCTATCTGGACGACTGGCTCATCAGAGGTCAGACGTGCCAGGAGGCCACACAAGCCACCCTCCGAACTATTGCTCTTCTTCATAATCTGGGATTTGTCATAAACTTCGCAAAGTCCACTTTGCTCCCCTCCCAGAACTTGGAGTTCATAGGAGCAAGGCTGGACTCTCTGCTGGCAAAGGCTTTCTTGCCAGACGACAGAGCCCAAAGACTGATAAACTTGGCAAACCAGTTTCTCAGCAGGTCACTGGTCTCCGCCAGACTCTGCCTGAGGCTTCTTGGCCACATGGCTTCGACAGTACATGTGACCCCCAATGCCAGGCCCCATATGAGGCCTGCACAGTGGTGCCTCAGAGCTCAGTGGACACAGGCCACAGGGAGCCTCAGAGACAGGATAAGGGTGTCCAGACCATTCCTGAACTCCCTCCACTGGTGCCTTTTCCGGGGTGCCTTTTCAGATTCCTGGGTTCACAGTGGTGTTGACCACAGATGCCTCCCTGCAAGGCTGGGGAGCTCATTGTCTGGGCAAGTGCACCCAGGGCCTGTGGTCTCCCTGGGAGGCCATGCAACAGATCAATCTACTGGAACTCAGGGCTATTCGTTTAGCCCTCAAGACTTTCTCTCAAACCCTGGTTCATCAGTCTGTCTTAGTTCAAACAGACAACCAGGTAGCCATGTTTTATGTGAACAAGCAGGGCGGCACTGGGTCCAGGCTCCTTTGTCAGGAGGCACAGGACCTTTGCTTGTTTGCTCTCAAGCACAACATGTTCCTCAAGGCTGTGTATCTCCCTGGCCAGGAAAACTACCTGGCCGACAGGTTGAGCAGGATTCTGCAGCCCCACGAGTGGCAGCTCCATCCTTTGGTGGTTCAGAAGATTTTCCTGAAATGGGGACTTCCATCCATAGATCTATGTGCCAGTCCACGTAACAAATAGCTGCCAAGGTTCTGCTCCAGGCAACCACATCCTCTGCGGCTAGCAGCAGATAATTTTCTGATTTCCTGGTCCCAGGGCCTCCTGTATGCGTTTCCTCCCACACCCCTGGTGGCCTGAACCCTATTCAGAATTCTACAGGACAAGGCCTCGGTCCTGCTGGTAGCTCCCAAATGGCCGAGAAAGCCTTGGTACCCCCTTCTGCTTCAACTGGCAGTGGATCCCCCACTGTCTCTGGGGTTGCAGTCCGACCTATTCTCTCAAGATCAAGGTTCCCTTCTGCACCCAAATCTCAGAGCTCTCAATCTAATGGCATGGAAGCTGCAAGGGTAGTTTTGGCCCCCTGGGGCCTACCTCAAGAAGTTGAGGAGGTTGTCCTAGCCTCTAGAAAGCAGTCCACTAGGAAAACCTATGCCCTGAAATGGAAAAGGTTTTCTGTGTGGTGTCCCTTCTCCTGTGTGGTGTCCCTTCTCCTGTGCTGTGCCAGTAGTGCTTCAGTACCTACTGCACTTATCCAATCAAGGACTTAAGTCCAATTCTGTTCGGGTCCACCTCTCAGCTCTAGCAGCTCACCACTCACTGGTGGAGGGACATTCTCTATCGGTTCACCCCTTGGTGTCCAGGTTTCTCAGAGGCTTGCTCTTGCTAAAGCCTCCAATCCGTCCTCCAGCTCCTGAGTGGGAGTTGAATGTGGTCTTACAGCAACTGACTCGCCCACCTTTTGAGCCGATGGCTACTTGTCCACTATGCTTCCTGTACTGGAAGACACTCTTCTTGGTAGCCCTAACTTCGGCCAGACGTGTGAGTGAGCTTCAGGCCCTAGTCTGTGACAGGCCTTACACCCGCTTCTATAGGAACAGGCTAGTCCTTAGGACTCATCCAAAGTTCCTCCCAAAGGTTGTCTCCTCTTTCCACCTCAACCAGGAGGTGGTTTTTCCGATGATCTTCCCTAGGCCTCATGCAAGCCAGGCTGAAGCAGTTCTGCATACCCTGGACTGTAGGAGGGCCTTATCCTTCTACCTTGACCGTACGCAGGGGCATAGAAGGGCTACTCAGCTCTTCATATCTTTTGACCCTAATAATTTGGGCTTAGCTGTGTCCAAGCGTACCTTGTCCATCTGGGTGGCTGACTGTATCACCTGGGCTTACTGGGCGGCTGACCTTCCTTTGCAGGGTCGGGTCACGGCCCATCGTGTCAGGGCAATGGCTGCATCAGTGGCTCATCTCTGCTCTGTACCGTTGGTAGACATCTGCAGGGCTGCAACTTGGTCCTCAAGCCAGTCTTTTGCGGCCCATTACTGTCTGGAGAGGGAGTACCGTAGGGACAGTGCTTTTGGCCAGGCAGTACTCCGGAATCTCTTTGAGGTTTAGGCAACTCCTACCCTCCAGCCCTCCGTTGGGCTACCGGTGGAGGTTCTTTCAGTGAAAAGCCTTTCTTTGATGCTGGGACTAGAGGGAGTTCTCTTGTTCAGCCTGAGTTCCTGGTAGCCCATATCTAGGGAGTCACTCATATGTGAGGACTGACTTCCTGCTTGGTCCTGGAGAAAGAGTAGTTACTCACCTGTAACAGGTGTTCTCCAGGAGCAACAGGAATCAGTCCTCACAACCCTCCCTCCTCCCCTGGGAGTTGCAGTTGTACATAGTTTATTTTTACATTTTTGTGTGCTGTTTTTAGCTATGTCATTTGACTGAGCAAGATGGCACCTTTAGGCGGGAAGGGAACTGCGCATGCATGCCTGCATTCCCAAAGGCTTTCATAGAAAGCTGGGGAAATGCTCCGCAAGGGCTCCATCGACATCAATGTCACCCATATGTGAGGACTGATTCCTGCTGCTCCTGGAGAACACCTGTTACAGGTGAGTAACTACTCTTTTTGTAAACCATATTGATGGCAAGAGGAACCATTCTCTCAAACATTGGAGCAACCCTGAGCTTGGAACCCCCTTGAGTGGTCAGTCAATCCTACTTGTCGATGGAAAAAGCAAAGCTACTTGTTACACGTATTTAAATGTATGCAGTAGATTTAATCAGACACACAATCCTGCTTGCCTGCCCGAGAGTCGATACTAAGCTTTAAATTGAAGAGACTGGGGTGTGCAAAAAGGGCCACACATACTCTGAGCTTCACTTTAGTTCTGGGACAGCTGTTCTGTACTAATGCTGTCACCCACTCTCGTGTCTGATTACAGGTAAGCAACTTCTTCTCCAGGACCAAGCAGGAAGTCAGTCCTCACATATGGGCGACATAGGTGCCGAAGGAGCCCCCGTGCGGAGCATTTCCCCAGCTTTCTAAGAAAGCCTTTGGGAATACTGCACACATGCGCGGTTCCCTTCCCGCCTAAAGGTGCCATCTTGCTCAGTCTCTCTTTTTCCGTGGAGCCCATCGGACGTCTGTCCTAGTCACCCGGAAAAGCTGAAGTTTTTTTCAGTAATTTCTTCGCTTTTTCTACCGTGTTCGACGCCGGTTCCCCTTCCCGCCGGGTTCGGTACACCGGTATCGAGCCTGTTTTCTATTTTTCGGTTTTTGCCCTTCGTGGCTGGCGTTCGCGCCCTTTTTTCTTTTTCCCCTGGAAGGCCGGTCCTTTGACCTCACGGGGGCTCTTTTTTCCCCGATGGCTTCCAGTGGTTTCAAGAAGTGTGATCGGTGCAAGAAACTAATGTCTCTAACCGACACACACGACTGCTGCCTTCGGTGCCTCGGCCCAGATCATGACCCCATGATCTGTGGCCCGTGTGGCAAAATGTCCACCAAGGCGCTTCAAAGCCGTCAGCACCAGAAAGAAAGGATTTTTTCATATTCTGCCTCTGGCCGGGCCCAGACCTCGTCTGAGGCCTCGACGTCTCGGGAGTCTGATCCCGAGCATCGCCGTGGTTCCTCAGACAGGGGGACCCCCAACCGCCGTCCCGGGCCTTTGGAACAGGAGAAGCCGTCCAAAGTACCTCGTGTAGAACCGGAGACCGTCAGACACGTAAGTCCTGTAGTCCTCGTGGACTCTCCTCTGAGGGAGCCGACGTCGGGCCCAGCGCCGCCGGGGCCTCAGTCGGTGGCTGCTGAGTCTCCTAAGCTTGGACGCAGGCTGACAGCCTTGGAGTGCAGATTGTCTGCCTTCATGGAGCAGCAGCGGGTACTGATGGCCAGCCTCGCTGGTGCATCTGCCCCTACCACCAGGACGTCGAAGTCGACCCCGGAGACCGAGCCGATACTCGAGACCATGAAGGCTCGAAGTCAGTCACGGTCTCCCTCGACCTCCCGCTCGGAACCGAGGGCGTCGACGCCGTTACCTTCAGCATCGGGAAGGGTGCCACCTTGACCCGCGCGGTCGGAGCCCCTAGACTCCTCTTTGGATGGGTCAGCATGGGAAACGGAGGACGAGGAGTCCCCCGACACTTTCCGGACTCGATGCATCCCTTCGGACTCACTGCAGTCCGAGCCCCGGAGTAGGTCCCCTCCGGAGGACACCCGTTTCTCGGAGTTCGTGCGGGACATGGCCAAAGCCTTGGCGATTCCCGTGGACCCCGAGGAGGAGCCTCGAACTGAGGAGCTCGAGGCCCTCCAGTATGACTCTCCTCCGAAGGAGGCCTTTACTGTACCGGTTCCTCCGATGCTGGAACGGCTCCTTTTCCGGATGTGGGAGGCACTGGCCTCGGCGCCGGTCTTAAGCAAGCTGGTCGATTCCATTTATCGACTCCGTAAGAGCCCTGGGTTCCGAAAGGCGCAGCTGCCGCACCATTCCTTGGTGGTGGAATCGGCCATGCATCGTCTGAAGAGCCAGAAGATGCACTCTGTGGTGCCCCCCGACAGGGAGGCCCGGAACCTGTATGCTTTCGGCAGAAAGTGCTTCCAGGGCTTGATGCTTGCTTGCCGTGTCCAGTCATACCAGCTGTACATGGGCATGTACCTCCGAGACCTGGCAAGGAGCTTGCCGGGTTCTCTGCTGGCCTCTCCGAGGAACCTTTGCAGAGGTTCCAGTCTTTGTCTTCAGGAATCCGGGACTGTTCCAAGTTCATGTCCCGAGCGACCTACGATGGCTTCTAGGCTTTGGCTCGTGTGGCGGCAGCTGGCACTGGGGCCCGACGCCAGGCATGGCTGCAGTCATCGGACCTCGAGCCTTGGGTACAGGACAAGTTGGTCGATGTCCCTTGCCGAGGTGAAAACCTTTTTGCCAAACCTATGGCCGAGAAGGCTGCTGAGCTCGAAACTGAGCACCTGACCAGGACAAGGCTGTCCAGAAAGACTTCTGCCCCTTCTCACAAAAAGAAGGGCTCGGGTAAAAAGTCCTTCTACCCGAGAAAGGTGTCTGCCTACAAACCTTACCCTCAATACCAGGCCTCCCCAGTTCCCCTAGAGGGGCAGCAGGCCAAGGGCAGGGACATGGGCCCTGTAGGCAGAAGACCCCCAAGCCTCCGGCTCCTGCCCCTACCCAGCAGGGAGGGGGTTTCTGACTCCCAAAGCATAGACTCTCCGTCCCTTCTGCCCCATTCCTGCACAGGTCGCTTAGCCCTGTTTGCCCACAGGTGGCCACCCATTACAGAGGATGCTTGGGTCTTAAGCATCATTCACCAGGGTTATATGCTTCATTTCCAACAGTTGCCTCCTGTGTACTTTCCAGGAGAGCCTCTGAGGCCTCTCCTGCACACCCACCTCCTCCTCCAGGAACTTCAAGGTCTGCTTCTGGACAAGGCGGTGGAGCCTGTACCTCCTCGCCTACAGGGGCACGGGTTCTACTCCAGGTATTTCCTGGTGCCAAAGAGAACAGGAGGCCTAAGGCCTATCCTAGACCTCAGGAACCTCAACGAGTTCTTGGAGAAAGAGAAGTTCAAGATGCTTACTCTTGGAACACTTCTGCCCTACCTCCAGCAGGGAGACTGGCTATGCTCCTTAGATCTAAAGGATGCGTACACTCACATCCTCATTCATCCAGACCAGAGAAAGTATCTCAGGTTCGTGGTGGGAGGAAACCATTACCAGTACAGAGTGCTGCCTTTTGGCCTAACTTCTACCCCACGGGTCTTTACAAAGTGCCTAGCTGTGGTGGCGGCCTACTTGAGGACTCCAGGTGTTTGTCTTCCCTTATCTAGACGACTGGCTCATCTGAGGTCAGACTTACCAGGAGGCCAGGCAGGCCACCTTCAAGACTGTCACACTCCTTCAAGACCTAGGCTTTGTCATAAGCTTCGCAAAGTCCACTTTGCTCCCCTCCCAGAACCTCAAGTTCATAGGGGCACGGCTGGACTCTCTGCAAGCAAGGGCTTACTTGCCAGAGGACAGAGCTCAAAGGCTCATGGAGTTGGCATCCCGTTTTCTCAGTCTGCCAAGGGTTCCTGCCAGGTTCTGTCTGCAACTCCTGGGACACATGGCATCGACTGTGCATGTAACACCCAATGCCCGCCTCCACATGAGGCCTGCACAGTGGTGCCTCAGAACTCAGTGGAAGCAGGCCACAGGGAGCTTCGCAGACAAAGTAAGGGTGTCAAAACCCTTCCTGGACTCTCTTCAGTGGTGGCTATACCCCCCCAACTTGCTGTAGGGGGTGCCTTTTCAGGTGCCTGCCCCCACAGTGTTGTTGACAACTGAGGCCTCCTTACAGGGATGGGGTGCACACTGTCAAGGGAGCTGCACCCAGGGCCTCTGGTCCCCATGGGATACCACGCAACAGATCAACCTACTGGAACTGCGGGCTATTCGCTTAGCCCTCAGGGCTTTTTCTCACACCTTGGCCCACCAGTCTGTTCTAGTTCAGACGGACAACCAAGTAGCCATGTTCTATGTGAACAAACAGGGCGGCACTGGGTCCAGGCCTCTATGCCTGGAAGCACAGACCCTTCGCTCGTTTGCCCTCAGGCACCAGATGTTGCTGAGGGTTGTTTATCTTCCTGGCCAGGAGAACTTTCTGGCAGACAGATTGAGCAGAATTCTGCAGCCCCACGAATGGCAGCTGCACCCTTTGGTGGTTCAACAGGTTTTCCTGAAATGGGGACTTCCATCCATGGATCTCTTTGCCAGTCCCCTAAATCACCAGCTGCCCAGGTTTTGTTCCAGGCAACCGCATCCCCTAAGGGTGACGGCGGATGCCTTCCTGATTTCTTGGTCCCAGGGCCTGCTCTATGCGTTTCCTCCCACGCCTCTGGTGGCCCGAACCTTGTTCAAGATTCTCAGGGACAAGGCCTCAGTACGTCTGGTTGCTCCCAGGTGGCTGAGGCAGCCCTGGTTCCTCCTGCTGCTTCAACTGGCAATGGAGACACCCATGCCTCTGGGATTCCAACCCGACCTTCTCTCTCAGGATCAGGGTTCCCTTCTGCATCCCAATCTCAAATCTCTCCATCTGATGGCATGGAGGCTGCAAGGGTAGTCTTGGCTCCCTGGGGCCTACCTCAGGAAGTGGAAGAGGTGGTCTTGGCCTCTAGAAAGCAATCCACCAGGAAAACTTATGTCCTGAAATGGAGGAGGTTCTCCTTGTGGTGTCAGCAATGCAAGGAAGATCCTTTCGGCGGCACACTGCCAGTAGTGCTCCAGTACCTTCTGCACTTGTTCAATCAGGGCCTTAAGGCCAATTCTGTTCAGGTCCACCTCTCTGCTCTGGCAGCTCACCACTCAGTGGTGGAGGGACACTCTTTGTTGGTTCACCCTTTGGTGTCCAGGTTTCTCAGAGGCTTACTATTGCTTAAGCCTCCTCTCCGTCCACTGGCCCCAGAGTGGGAGTTGAATGTGGTCTTGCAGCAACTTACTCGCCTACCTTTTGAACCAATGGCTACATGTCCTCTACGCTTCCTATCCTGGAAGACTCTATTTCTATTGGCCTTGACCTCAGCCAGGCGAGTGAGTGAACCTCAAACCCTGGTCTGTGACAGACACTACACTCGCTTCTATAGGAACAGGGTAGTCCTTAGGACTCATCCTAAGTTCCTACCCAAGGTTGTCTCCTCTTTCCATCTCAACCAGGAGGTGGTTCTTCCAAGATTCTTCCCTAGGCCCCATGCCAGCTGGGCTGAGACAGTCCTGCATACACTGGACTGTAGGAGGGCCTTATCCTTCTACCTTGAGCGTATGCAGGAGCATAGGAGGGCTACTCAGCTCTTCGTATCTTTTGACCCCAATAACTTGGGGGTACCTGTGTCCAAGTGTACCTTGTCCATCTGGGTGGCTGACTGTATCACCTGGGTTTACAGGGCAGCTGACCTTCCTTTGCAGGGTCGGGTCATGGCCCACCGTGTCAGGGCAATGTCTGCCTCAGTAGCTCATCTCCGCTCTGAACCATTGGCAGACATCTGCAGGGCTGCAACTTGGTCCTCAAGCCAGACTTTTGCGGCCCATTACTGCCTGGAGAGTGAGTCCCGTAGGGACAGTGCTTTCGGTCAGGCAGTGCTCCGGAATCTCTTTGAGGTTTAGGCAACTCCTGCCCTCCAGCCCTCTGGTTGGGCTACCGGTGGAGGTATGTTTAAGTGAAATACTTTCTCTGATGCTGAGGCTAGAGGGAGCTCATTTTTCAGCTCTGGGTCCCCGGTAGCCTGAAGCTGGGGAGTCCCATATGTGAGGACTGACTTCCTGCTTGGTCCTGGAGAAAGAGTAGTTACTCACCTGTAACAGGTATTCTCCAGGAGCAGCAGGAATCAGTCCTCACAACCCTCCCTCCTCCCCTGGGAGTTGCAGTTGTACATAGTTTATTTTTACATTTTTGTGTGCTGTTCTTTAGCTATGTCATTTGACTGAGCAAGATGGCACCTTTAGGCGGGAAGGGGACCGTGCATGCGTGCAGTATTCCCAAAGGCTTTCTTAGAAAGCTGGGGAAATGCTCCACACAGGGGCTCCATCGGCGCCGATGTCACCCATATGTGAGGACTGATTCCTGCTGCTCCTGGAGAACACCTGTTACAGGTGAGTAACTACTCTTTTCCTACTGCACCTAAAGGAGAGAAATGAAGTTTTTTGGATAAGTTTAGTAAAGTATAATAGAATACCACCAAGAGGAGAATAAGAATTTCCTTAGTATGTCAACTCTGAAACTACAGATAGTACCCTTTGTATTAGTATTTTTAGAGCTATAAACTCATGGAGTGTTTCAGGTTTGGGTTGGCCAAGTAAAAGTTATGTTTGGAACTTAGGCTCCACTTTTCCAGTTTAGAAAAGGGCTCCTATAGTGTTGTAGAACAAATAAAATACAATTTACAATATCAACATGTTCAATATATAATACAAACATATGAAAAATAATATATTAAATGCCTCGTCAAATTATATATATTATATAATGTAATAAGCAAATCAAGTAGAAACAGTAATTAATCTCCCGAAACACTAGCGCAAACAAATCGAAATTGAGCATTCCCAAAAACAGTCATTTTCCCAGAGCTTCTAAACTATATTTTCCATATCGTCCTGTTAGACCAGTCCAGACAAGTGTATTGTGTTCCCCTACCAGCAGATTGGTGGAGACAAAGAACCAATGAAAAGCTCAGGTTTCAACGACATCACTCCTATGCCTCTATTCGCCTCAGCCACCAAAGGTCCCTTCAGTATTTCTTTGTCTCCAGCAGGTGGTGGATGGATTTTCTCCTCTCTGAAGAAAATCTGAGGATTGAGAGGGAAAGATTTGATTTAAATGCTTGTGAATGACCACCCTGAGAAACCTTGAGCACTATGTGGGAGGCTCCACTAGACTGCGGTCTTTTTGGTAGCCATAGGAGGAGGGAAAATTTGGTTCAGCTCCATGCTTACCCTGAATAAGAGCCTTTTGAGCAGTCAGAAAATTGGAAGGATCTGGAAGAGTGCAGCAACCTCACATAACCTCAACGCCCTCTCCCTCCTCCTCTGTCCCCCTGCTCTCTCCCAAAGATTGCAGAAGGCAGAGGGGTCTGTCTGCCAACCACCTTACATGCAGTGCTGCACAGCCAGTAAAGGTTTCAGGGGAGTAGAGCTGAGCTTGGCATGGAATCTCAACCTGGGACTCTTGGGGGGTGAGTACCAAGGCTTGACCACCTCATTGTCCTTGTTTGGGGCTCCTAATTCCGTTGTCTTTGGATGCAATTTGGAGTGGACCACTGGTAACCGTTGGCATGGTGTGGGGGTTTCCCATCGTTTTTCTGCATGCGTTATTGTGTGCCTAGTGGTCATATGGTCCTAGCGCATGTTCTGCCCAACCAGCTCCAGTGCATGCTCCTTCCCTAGTGTCTGTAACATGCGCCTTTGAGGCATTGCAACCTTAGCACACACTGATGTGATACTTTCCTTACCTCTTTCTTCTTCCAGAAAACATTGTTTGACCTGTGGCAAGCGAGTTACCTCATCTCTGGATTCGGGACATTGCTGCTCTTGCATGGCAATTTGACTTGACCCTGGAGGGTCTACTTCCCCTCTCCCAGTCAAGGGATGCAGTTAGTCCGGCCTTACCTGCCTCAGGGCAGGAGATGACGGATGGCACTATGGATAAGGATATCCTTCTGGCCAGAGGATTCGACAACTGTTCTGTGATACACTCATTATCCTCTAAGGAATTTGTGGCAGCTGGGCCCCCAGGTAGTGGGGGTTCATTTCCTAGAGGAGAACTTCCACACCCAGGATTGTCCTCCTGAGAATTCTTTTCCTTTTTGCAGCAGACCTGGTCCTTCTGGTGGGAAAATTCAGACCATACGGCCTCTAGATGCCCCTGGGCGCAGTCTCATGCAGGGCCGGCTGAGAGTGGGAGTCCTGTTTAATTACCTTTGGCTAAATGTCCCTAGCGAGGGATGACTCCTGGAGATGAGGAAACAGCTGAGGCCAGTCTGAGACTTTGACTCTGGCTTAGATTCAGGTGGCTCAGTATTGGGCTCTGATGTGGCTATTCCGGAAGGAGAAGCTGGTGGCATTGATTGCCAGAGTCTTTTCCACCTTGAATTTGACAGGTGCTTCCAGCATGGAGCAAGAGTTGAAGGTACATCCGCTCCTCTAAGGGGTGTGAAAATCCACTGCTGTCTTCCTATTCCCGGATGTGATCAAGGATTTGATCTGGTCAGTGGGGCTATACAGACACCCTGCCTAAGGGGCTTAGGTTGTGTAAGAAGGTCTGTGCTCTGCCGGATAAGGAGTGCATCGAGTGGTTTGGCATTCCCAAAGTGGATGTGCAGGTCAAGGCAGTTACCAAATGGATCGACCTTAATAAATCTTCTGGACACAAGGTGGATTTGTTGCGGCTACTGTCCTATAACTGACGATATGTACCAGCCTGACAACACGAGTCCTGCTCAAGTGGATTCAGTCTCTTCCACCAGATGATCTACCCCTCTTTTGGAGTCTGCTATGACCTTCCTTTCTGATGCCATGTATGACCTGGTGGCCAGGAATGTTGCCATGAATACAGTATCATGTCATTAGATTTGGCTCAGGCACTGGCAACAGACACATCTTCCAAAGTCCAGTTGACCCAGGGGAAGCTTCTGTTTGGGACCAATTTGGAGAAGCTGATGAAGGACCTGAGTAAGAAAAGATCGTACCGCATTCCAGAGGACAGGTCCAAGGGGCCTGTGAAGCAGGCTCATGCCCCTTTCTCGTCAACCTCAAACCGTTCATCAAGGGCACGCTGGCTGGATTCCCGGGGACCTTGGGACTCAGGCTTTCCAGGTTGGTAACACATTCTTCCCCTCTACCTTTGGGCTTCAAGCTCATTTTCACTCTTTTCGTGGAGCGTGTGGGCCCAGGGACTCATCCCCCTCCAGAGGAGGACTCTCCTGGGCTGCACAGTGAAGGTTGGGGGCCCATTCTCAGGTTCTTCTGGTTGGAGGCAGGCTTTGCCTTTTCTTTCAGGAATGGGCCTGGGTTACCAAGGATCACTGGGTGCTAGACACCATTCAGTTTGGCTATGACCTGAGTGCAAAGAGTCTATTCTGGATGCTTTCATCATCTCCCCTTGTGGATCTGCAATCAAAAGAGCTGCTATGCGGGCCATGGACAAGGTGCTGCTCCTAAAGGCAGTAGTGCCTGTCTCACCAGATGAGCAGGGGAAGGGCAGATACTCAGTCTATTTTGTGGTGCCCAAAAAGGACTGTTCCTTCTGGCCCATTCTGGACCTCAAGGGGGTCAACAAGTGTGTGTTTTCTGTTCTTCCAGATCAAAACACTGTGTTCCATGATTCAAGAAGTGCAGTGATAAGAGTTCTTGGCTTCTCTGGATCTGGCCAAGGCATGTTTTTACATCCTGATCTGGGCGGATCAGCAGAAGTATCTGCATTTTGCCATGCCTGACTCTCACGTTCAGTTTGCCGCCCTCTCTTTTGGGCTATCCACTGCCCCAAGGATGTTCTCGAAGGTCATGGTGGTGGCAGCCATGGCACCAAGGGATCTATGTTCATCCAAATTAAGACGAATGGCTATCTGGGCCTGCTCCTTTCCAGAAGCAACTCGGGTGGCATCCCGAGTGGTATCCTTTTCGGAAAGCCTCAGTTAGAGAAAGAGCTAGCTTATTGCCTTCAAAGTCCCTAGAGTTTCTGGGAGAATGTTTTGACACTTGAGTAGGCAGAGTTTTCATACCGGAGGAAAAAGTCAAGATCTGGATTGCCTGGTGCTGTTTTGTGCACAGCAGGCTCCCAGAATCTGGGATTATCTTCAGTTGCTCGCATTGATGGCGGTGACCATAGAGATGGTTCCATGGGCGCATGCTCACATGCGACGACTCCAGTAGTCCTTGCTGGCTCTGTGGTCCCAGAGTTTTTAGGAGTTTGAGCGCAGGTTCCTGCTCCTGTTGCATGTGAAGTCCAGTCTGGTGGTGGCAGTGGCCCTGTCATCTAAGGAAGGGCATGCCACTGGACGATTTCTCCTGGATCTTCATGACAGATGCTAGTCTTTCGGGCTGGGGAGCCTATTGCCAAGACCGTACCGCCCAGGGCCATTGCAACAGCAGGGAAGCGGCGTCCATCAACCTCGGCAAGGGGAGGGCCATCAGGTTGGCTCTCCTGCATTTCCGGCCCCTGTTTGAGGGCCCAGCGGTTTGAATGTTTCCAGACAATGCCACGTCTGTGGCTTGTGTCAATTGGCAAGGCAGCCCGAGGAGTGCTGGAGTAGCTCTGTAGATGGCTCTATTGTTCACTTGGGTGAAGAAGAACCTCCTACCCTTGTCGGCTCAGCACATTGCCGGGGTCGACAGTATGGAAGAGGACTCCCTCAGCCACCACAGAGTCAAGAGGCATTTCAGTTGATTCTGCACCACTGGGGTCGCCCTGAACTTGATGTAATGGCAATCCATTCCAATGCCAAAGTTTGCAGCTTCTTCATTCACTGCAAAGAGACAGGGTCAGAGGGTGTCGTCACCCTGACCCAGCCTTGGTCAAGTCAGCACCTGCTGTCCGTGTTTCCTGACCCCTGGTGGGGCATCTGCTTCAGCGTATAGAGCACCATCTGGGGAGGATTGTTCTGGTGGTGCTGGATTGGCCAAGAAGAGTGCAGTTTGGAGAGCTGATGTAGCTCCTGAAGGTGCCTCCTCTTCGGTTGTCTCCATCTCGGGGCCTAATATGGCAGGGACCAATCGTCCTGGGAGACCCAGATCCCTTCTTGCTTATTGCTTTGCTCTTGAAAAGAGACACTAGCGCATAAGGGCTACTCTCCTGCGGTGGTCTCTACTCTGCTCGGAATCTGGAGGAGGTCTACCAAGCCGGCATACATGTGGATCTAGTACCTCCTGAATGATGCTGCAGTGCTCCACAGTTGGCCCATGAGGTGGCCAAGGTGCCATCTCCGTTGGCCTTTCTACAGGATGGCCTGGAGAAGGGCCTTTCCCTCAGCTCCCTGAAAGTTCAGATGGTAGCTTTTGTCCTGTTTCCATGGTCTGGTGGCTGGTAATTCTTTGGCCTTGCACTTGAACATCTCGCACTATCTCCAGGAACAAGCAGGAATGTAGTCTTCACATACGGGTATCATCAGTACCGACGGAGCCTGCGCGGGAACGCTCCCCAGCGTCCAATTAGAAAGCTTTTGGGAGCATCCCACAGCGCCTGCGTGCTGCCTTTCCCGCCTTTCTCAACTGCCTCTCTCCAGTTCTTCATTTTCTGTGGAGCCAGAAGGTTGTGTTCCTCTCACCGCAGAAAATTTTCCTTATTGCCCTTCATTTTTGTGGTCGCGTCTGCCTTCCTCAACGCTTTACCGGTACCGCCGGTTCTTCCTTCTTTTCTTAAAAAAAAAAAAAAAAAATATATATATAAATATATATATATATATATATAAATATATTTATATATATATACTACCTTTTCCATTTTTTCCAGGTGCATGTGCCGTTTTGGGCCCTAGGCCCAAAATGTTTTCCACAATGGAAAAACCCGCTTCGGGTTTTAAAAAGTGCACCAAATGTGGCGGTACCATCTCTGTCACCGACACCCATGAGTGGTGTCTTAGGTCCTGACCACTCCATCACGGAATGTATGGCCTGTGCCATGATGTCCAAGAGAGGTTGACAGAACCGAGCTGCCAAGCTCAGTACCCCGTTTCCCCTCTGATGCAGCTTCGGTGGCATCGACGACGTCCAGGGCTTCGTCTTCCTCCCGTGGATCTCAGGTAACTAAACATAAGTCTAGCCGGTCCTCAAAGGGTAGATCTCCCTCTAAGCATCGAGATGCCTCTGGCGTTGCCCTTGAGGATTCTGCACCGGCCAAATTGCCCCGGCGGGAGGCTTCGGCTTCCAAAGCATTATCGAGGCTCCAGGACGTTCTCGAGGCCTCGACCTCGGCAGAACTACTGGTGCCATGCTCTGGGGTACCGGCTCTTTTCTCCGGTACCAACACCCAGGCATCAGCAGCGTCGATAGACCAGAGGTTCCTGGCTATTGAACGCAGTCTGGCGGCTCTCCTTGCGGCATCGACACCCTCGGAACCGCGTCAGACAGTTCAACCGGTACCGGCATCGACTCCGGCACCGGTGTCGATACCGGTACCGACAGCATCGACATCGACTTAGGTGTCCGCATTGCCGGCATCCAGTCATGGGATGCCTTCTGGTACCGATTCCCCCCGGTACCGACTTCGGTCGGTACGGGTATCGGGCTC
Source organism: Ichthyophis bannanicus (assembly GCA_033557465.1). NCBI lineage: Eukaryota > Metazoa > Chordata > Amphibia > Gymnophiona > Ichthyophiidae > Ichthyophis > Ichthyophis bannanicus. Next base: position 453,062,802 of record CM066037.1, read on the forward strand.
TTCAAGAGCATCCGGACAGAAGGTACTTCGATTCTGACAGTTCTGTCGATGCGGGAATACTTCTCCCAGAGGAGCCTTCCTCCCCTAAACGCAGGATATCTCCTCCAGAGGACATTTCCTTTCAGGATTTCATCAGGGAGGTGGCTCAAGGTCTGTCCATTACTGTGTCTCCTGAAACAGAGCCCAGAGCAAAGGATTTGGAAATTTTACAATATCCCAAGACTCCTAAGGAGGCAGCTACTTTTCCCATCCATGAGATCTTGCATGATCTCATGCTAAGAATGTGGGAGACGCCTCTTACCACCTCTCCTCACTCTCGTAGACTGGATACTATGTATCGAGTCCCTCCTTGTCCTGGTTTCCAGAAAACTCAGCTTCCTCACCACTCTATTGTAGTGGAATCAGCTATGAGAAGGATCAGGAGTGCAAAGAGACATGCCTCTAATCCTCCAGGATGTGAGTGCAGAACTTTGGATGCTTTTGGACATCGTATCTTCAAGCTTCCATGCTTTCTGCCAGGATCAGTTCCTATATTTTATATACGGGAATGTTCCTGAAGGAAGTCACAAGAGATTTAGAGGTTTTGAACCCTCTTTTTCTTGAGGATAGAAGGCCAGACTTTCTCACATTGGTCAAACATGCCCAGGATGTTTCTAAATTTGTCAACCGTGTAGCTTTTGACTGTTTTGAGTGCATAAGCAGAACCTCTGCCATTGCCATAGGTGCACGTAGAATTGCTTGGCTCCAGGCATCTGATCTGGAGCTCTGGGTACAAGACAAACTAGGAAATACTCCTTGTACTGGAGAGAACCTGTTTGGCAAAAATTGGCAAGAAAAAGCCAATGAGATGGATGCTGACAACTCTACCTTGGATAGATTATCCAAGGCCACAGCTGATCCTGCAAGAAAGAAATCTTTCAAGAAACCATTCTTTTCCAAAAAGAAAAGGTTTTATCCTGCTTATTCTCAGCAGGGACATTCTGCAGGTCAACCTGTCTGGAAAGGTCAGCAACCACCCAAACAAAGGAAAGCAAAGACTGCTAAGCCTCAACCGTCCCAGCAGTCTCAGCCTCCACAAGGCCTTTGACTTTCAGCTAGAGAACTTAGCCTTCCTGGCTCTCAATGTACCAGAGCCTTCCACCATTCCAGGAAGGTTGTGTCACTTTGCCCCCAGATGGGGGCAGATAAAGCAGAGCATTGGACACTTTCCATCATAAAAGAGGGGTACAAGCTTCATTTTTTGAGCATGCCCCCTCCCACAATGATAAGACAGTTCATTTCTCACACCTCTCTCATCAACCTGTTAGATCAAGAGGTCACCACGCTTCTTGCCCAAGGGCAATAGAAGTACCCATCCATCAACAGGGTACAGGGTTTTACTCCCCCTATTTCCTTATCCCAAAGAAAACACGGGGAAACAGACCTATTTTGGACCTCAGAGAATTGAACAAATTCCTGTTCAAAGAGAAATTCAAAATGATTTCTCTAGGAACTCTGCTGCCATACCTTCAGAGTCAGGACTGGCTTTGTTCTCTAGATATCAAGTATGTGTACACCCGTGTTCTCATCCATCCAACTCACAGAAAGTTCCTTCGGTTCCTTTTTCAAGGAAAGCACTACCAATACAGGGTGCTTTCTTTTGGCCTGGCCTCAACACCAAGAGTGTTCACGAAATGCATGGCTGTGGTAGCAGCATTTCTCCGCACTCTAGGAATATTCGTCTTCCCCTACTTAGATGACTGGCTCATTCGAGCCCCAACAGAATCAGAGGCCAGGACTTCTCTGTCCTGCACAATGCGTATCCTTCAGTATTTGGGTCTGGTCATAAACATCCCAAAATCCAGTCTAACTCCCACACAGTCTCTAGAGTTCATAGGAGCTTTGCTGGATACCAGAAAAGCAAGGGCCTATCTCCCTCAGGCCCGTTGCCTTTGCATGGTGCAGTTAGCTTCTCAGGCAGTGCTAAAGCCTCATCTCACTGCCCGAGAAATGCTACAATTGCTAGGCCACATGGCTTCTACTGTGCATGTGGTTCCCTATGCTCGCCTCCATATGAGAGCAGCCCAGTGGACTTTATCCACTCAATGGACCCAGGCATCAGGATGCCTGTCAGACAAAATAGCAAACACAAATCGCCTTATTTTGTCCCTCCAATGGTGGCAGTCCACTCAGAACCTGTTGTTGGGGTCCCCATTTCAACAACCCTTACCCCAGGAAACTCTCACAACGGATGCTTCACCAATGGGTTGGGGAGCTCATCTGCAAGACCTCTCCACCCAAGGCAACTGGACTCCACAGGAGACTCATCTACATATCAATCTCTTAGAGCTCAGAGCAGTGTTCCTTGCTCTTCGAGTGTTCCACACCCTGCTCAGCTACAAGACAGTCCTCATTCATACGGACAATCAAGTAGCCATGTTCTACGTGAACAAGCAGAGGGGAACAGGCTCTCTGTCGCTTTGCAACAAAGCTTTGCAACTATGGGCCCTCGCCAGAGCGCATCAGATTCATCTCATGGCAGTGTATCTTCCAGGCATGCAAAACTCTTGGGCAGACAGACTCAGTTGAGTTCTGCTTCCACACGAGTGGTCTCTGCATGCAGACCAGGTGGCCAAGATTTTTCAAATTTGGGGAACCCCGGACATAGACCTTTTTGCAAGTCCGTGGAATGCCAAACTTCCCCGGTTCTGTTCCAGAATTCCGGCTCAGGGCTCTCAGGCCAGGGATGCTTTCCTCCTTTACTGGGGTCAAGACTTCCTGTATGCCTTTCCACCCATTCCCCTAATTCCCAAAACCCTGTTCAAGCTTCAGAGAGACAGAGGCCGTATGATTCTCATAGCTCCACATTGGCCACGGGAACTGTGGTACCCTCTGCTTCTACATCTCTCTCAAGCTCCCTCCCTGAAGTTAGGGTCTGCTCCAGATCTCCTGTCTCAGGAGAACGGAATGTTATGGCATCCCAATCCCCAGTCTCTGCATATCAGGGCTTGGTTGCTGAAGGCCTAGATCTTCATGATCTTAACCTCCCTCAGCAAGTAAAGGATATCCTTTATGCTTCCAGGAAGCCTTCCACAAGACGCTCTTATGCTTTCAAGTGGAAAAGGTTTACCATATGCTGTTCGCAGAAGGGTCTTAACCCCCCTTGTGATACCTCTGGAATCATTACTAGAGTATCTCCTTCATTTATCCAATGCAGGACTTAAAACGAACTCAGTAAGAGTCCATTTGAGTGCTATTGCATCTTTTTCAAGCCTCTAAATGGAGAACCTATTTCCTCCCATCCTTTTATAGCAAGATTTGAGAGGCCTTCTTCTAACTAAGCCTCCCATTAGGCCACCACCGGTGGCATGGGACTTAAACCTGGTTCTTGGTCAGCTCATAAAGCCACCTTTCGAACCCTTAGCTACCACCTCATTGAAATTCCTTTCTTGGAAGGTTATCTTTCTCATTGCAATCACATCAGCACGCCGCATCAGTGAGTTGCAGGCATTAGTAGCTGATCCACCTTATACAAGGTTCCATCATGACAAGGTAGTCCTTAGGACTCATCCACACTTTATGCCAAAGGTGGTCTCGCCTTTTCATCTAAACCAAGCTGTCTACCTGCCTGTGTTTTTTCCAAGGCCTCATGCAAATGCAGAAAGGAATCTTCATACTTTGGACTGTAAAAGAGCTTTAGCCTTTTACTTGCAAATAACACAGCAACATAGAAAGTCCTCTCAACTCTTTGTTGCTTTTGATCCTTCTCATTTGGGACTTCCAGTCTCCAAGAGAACACTGTCCAACTGGATTGCACAGTGTATTTCCTTTGCCTATCAGAGTAAGAACCTTCCTCTGGAGGGCCATGTCACAGCTCACAACGTGAGAGCCATGGCAGCTTCAATGGCTCATCTGCACTCTGTGTCTATCGACGACATCTGTTGAGCAGCTATCTGGGCCTCGGTTCATACCTTCACAGCCCATTACTGCTTGGACAAGGACTCCCGCCGGGATGCCTTGTTTGGTCAGGCTGTTCTCCAACACCTATTCCATACCTAATCGACTCCTACCCCCACCATCCCTGGTGGGATGCCAGAAATCCATGGGGGGAAGTGGAGCCCTTTCTCAGGGGGACACAACTTCTGGGCTCTCTCCCTGGCATCTAAAGCCAAGGAGTCCCCATATGTGAAGACTACATTCCTGCTTGTTCCTGGAGATAGCATAGTTATTCACCTGTAACAGGTGATCTCCGGGAGCAGCAGGAATTTAGTCTTCACAACCCACCCACCTCCCCTAGGAGTTGTATCTCTCTCTCTCTCTCTTTCCCTTTCCCTCTCTCTCTCTTTGTCTCAGCTTAAAACTCAGCAGGAGAGAGGCAGTTGGGAAAGGCAGGAAGGCATCATGCAGGCGCTGTGGGATGCTCCCAAAAGCTTTCTAATTGGACACTGGGGAGCATTTCCGCGCAGGCTCTGTCAGTACCGACGATACCCATATGTGAAGACTAAATTCCTGCTGTTCCCGGAGATCACCTGTTACAGGTGGTAACTATGCTTTCTCCAAGGGATTTGGTGTCTGTGTTCTCCCCTTTGATCCCTCCAGGATCCCCTTTGATCCTCTCCAGGATCTGTGTCTGGTGCTCATGACCCTGATGGAGGCACCCTTTGAAGCACGCTACTTTAAAGGATTTGGTGCTCAAGATGGTCATTTTGGTTGCAATTTGTTTCGCAAGGCGTATTTCCGAGTTGCAGGCTCTGTCTTGCCAAGATCTTTGTCTTTTTCAAAGGAGCCTGTTTTCCGTTTGGCTTGTGCCTGCCTTCGTGCCTAAGGTGCTGTTTGTTTTTGATGTCAACCAGGCTGTCTGCCTGCCCTCCTTATCGAAGGAGCAGTGTTGGGGGAAGGATAAGGATCTTTGCTTTGTGGATGTCCGGGAGATGCTTCTCCAGTACTTGGAGGTTACGAATTCCTTTTGTAAGTCTGACCATCTTTGTGTTTGCTGGCCTGTGCAAGGGTGATGTGGTGGCCAAATGGACATTGGAGCGCTGGGTTAAGGAGGCCATTGCCTTGGCGTATCTCTTGCCGAACTGGCCGGTTCATAGGGTTTGTGCCCCTATTCTACATGAGCACAGACATCTTCGAGGGCAGAACAGCTCTTGGTAACTTCTGAAGACATTTGTTGGGCAGCAACGTGGGCATCACTACCCACTTTTGTTGATCATGACTGCTTTGGATGTTCACACACGGGTGGACATGGCATTTGGCTCAAGGGTTTTACGAGCTGCTGTCTTCTCGCCCAGTGGAGTTGTAGCTTTGGTACATCCTACTTATCTGGACTGGTTTAGCAGGATAATATGGAAGATGACGTTTTACTTATCAGTTAATACCCTTTCCTTGAGTTTTGCTAGACCAATTCAGGACCCACCCCTGAAACTGTATTGCTCTGTTCTTCTACTACGGTACCCTTGGGTCTGCCGTAGTTTTTATGCTTTGCTGCGCAGGTTCATTTTCTACTGACAGCCTTTTGTTTATGCTTTCCTGTACATAGTTCTCTACTGTTGATTATGCATTGTTGCCCACGTTTGAGGCAGTTTCTCCAAATGGATTAGTTTTGCACATATCATGAACCTCACTTCTATGCCAGGGTATGTAAGGTATGAGCTCAGTCTCTCAAATTTCCTGCTAATGCTTGGGAGGGAGTGGGATGGGGCCTTGACCCGACCTCATGAGCTGGTGAGCGGGGGGCAGCTTGCAGGTAGGGGGGTTTCATGGAAAGGGCTGGGTGGGGAGGAGGGCAGAGGGGAGTGAGTGGGGAATAGCGGGGGAGTGGTGGCCTGAAAGGGAGGGAGGGCGCCAGAGCCCAATCACCAGCAGTCGCGGGACACATGGAGGGGGATGTGCGCGGCTGGAACACACACCCTCCACCATGGAAGCAGAGAGGCACTTTGAGAAGAGTATAGGAAAATGGAAACAGGGCATTGGATAGATAAAGGTCCTTACGCTGAATGTGGCCAGCATCCACTTTCCAGTTAAGAGAACTAAACTAATGGTGAATAATTTTCCCAATAGAAAAAGGTGAATAGTGGAGTACCCCAGGGATCTTATGCTGGGTCCGCTGCTTTTTTAATATATTCATAAATGACCTGGAAAAGGGAATAACGAGTGAGGTTATCAAATTTGCAGATGACACAAAACTATTTAAAGTTGTTAAAACCCAAGAGGATTGTGAAAAATTGCAAGAGGATCCTGATAAATTGGAAGCCTGGTCATCCAAATGGCAGATGAAATTTAATGTAGACAAGTGCAAAGTTATGCACCTAGGAAAGAACAACCCAAACTATGGTTACATGATGCAAGGTTCCACCCAGGAAAAAGATTTAGGCGTCATCGTGGATAACATGTTAAATCCCTCCACCCAGTGTGCAGCGGCGGCCAAAAGAGCAAATAGAATTCTAGGTATCATAAGGAAAGGAATAGAAAATAAAACATAGGGTATTATAATGCCTCGGTATCGTTCCATGGTGCAACCGCACCTTGAATATTGTGTGCAGTTCTGGTCGCCGTATCTTAAAAAGGATATAGCGTTATTAGAAAAGGTACAGAGAAGAGCCACCAAAATGGTAAAGGGGATGGAAGGATACTCCTATGAAGAGAGACTAAAAAGGTTAGGGCTCTTCAACCTGGAAAAGAGACGGCTGAGGGGAGATATGATAGAGGTCTATAAATTAATGAATGGAGTGGAACGGGTAAACGTAGATCGATTGTTTACGTCATCAGAATATAAAAAGACTTGAGAACATGCAATGAAGCTACAGGGTAACCTATTTAAGACTAATAAGAGAAAATATTTTTTCACTCAACGTGTAATCAAACTGTGGAATTTGTTACCAGAGGATGTAGTAAAAGCTGTTAGTGTAGCAGGGTTTAAGAAAGGTTTGGACAAGTTCCTGGAGGAAAGGTCCATAAATCATTGTTAAGAAGGACCCAGGATACAAATTATCATACTGTTCCATTTTGTGGTATAAGACTAAACTATCTTTTATATGAGAAGCATTCACAGCTTTTAAGAGCCTGACACTGATTTTCACAATTAGTAATCTGCTTAGAAACAATCTCCACCTTATTATCCACTTCAGACAACTTAGCAGTAATCTCCGAAGAGAAACTTGTTTCGTGCAAAAAATGTTAGGTTGTTGAATTTTCCTTATTGTCGATTGCTTTCAGCTGAAATACTTTTGCAAAAGTATTTTAGAGAGATTTTGGGATTGGCTTCGGCTGATTCCATCTGTCTCTCTAAATTTTATTATTTGACTGGTAGAGTTCTGTCTTGGGGTTCCCCAGGGGGGTTTGATGAGGTTCAAGGTGGGGCTGACCTTGATCTCACCAAATTCCTGGAGGACTCACAAGATATTTCTTCTAGAGCCACCTTGGTGGTTTCATTTCTTTCTGATTAGGATAGAGCCCTTGTATTCCGTAGTTATTTCAAGAATATGTCTGTACCTTTTTGTGGAGAGAGAGTGCGAATATTTCCGGACGTCTGCAGGGCGACTCAAACTAGGAGACAGGGTTTTTTGTCCCTTAAACCTAGAGTGATTGCCCTGCCGGCCACCTTTTTTCTTCGTTATCCTTGTAAGTGCTTGTTAACTTTTCAGGGATCTAGGTTTGTTTTCCTTGATCCTACTCAACTTGAATCATTTCTTTGTGATAAAGAGAGGCTTGGCACGAAGGGACTGGGATAGTTGTTTTTGTTAATTTAGCTGTCTATAAACTCAGGAGTTATGACTCTTGGTTTTTTCCTTTCTGATTGTTATTATGGTTATTATATTCTCCCCATATTGTGGGCTAGGTATGATGAGTGGTTATTTTGTACATTCTTTTGTTTTTTGTATTTTTTTTTCTTAATGGATCATCAGTATGTTTCTTTACGCTTGCTTTGTAAGTTTGTAAAAATTTCAATAAAAAAAAAAAAAGGACCCAGGATATCACTGCTTGACCCAATACAAGCATTGAGGAACCTGTGTCTTTTGGGGAAACTGCTAGGTGCTTATGACCTAAATTGGCCACTGTTGGAGACAGGATACTGGGCTTGATGGACCTTGGTCTGACCCAGTATGGCATATCTTATGTTCTTATGTTTTTATGTACTGTAGTACTTGCATCGTGCTAAAGAGAGCATCCTTCTGGAGTTCGTAAGATGTAACTGGTATGGGTAGTTTGTCAAAATGTGCTTGGAAGTTCTTTTTTATCAAGCCTGTGGTTCCCAATACAATGGGAAATATTTCTGTATCTTTCTACCACATTTTCTTGATCTCTGACTGCATTTCTTGGTACTTTAGAATCTTCTGCCTCTCCATGCGATTCACAGAATAATCACTTGGAACAGGCACCTCTATTATCAAACATCCTGAATCTATACGTTGGTTCTCATCTCTCTTCCTTTTCAAATCCGTGCTAAAAGCTCATCTCTTTAAGGCTGCTTTTGGATCCTAATTCCCTTGTTCTCCTTGTGTCTCCTTTCCCTTTTTGAACCCTTTGTTTCTCTTACATTGTACTGTCTGTCTTGATTAGATTGTAAGCTCTTAATGAGCAGGGCCCATCTTCTATATGTTCTTGTACAGTGCTGCGTATGCACCATATAATTTATTAATAGTAGTAGTATTATAAATGCCGTTCTGATGATTTTCTCTTACCACTGTCAGGTTTCCTTGCATCCAGTTTCTTATCCGTCAGAATGGGAATGTTCCAGGTGATCATAACCTCTAGATTCTCCATAATTCTTTTAGGGTCATGATCCCAGTGCTTTTCTGTGACAATGATGTTGTAGTGTTTACAGAGTTTCCAGTGGATGATACGTGCAACTTTGTTGTGCCTGTCTGTATAGACATTTTCCACCATCGGAACTTCACAGCCAGCTATGAGGTGAGTCGCTGTTTCCAGCTCTGTCTTACAGAATCTGTTTGTCGGTTTTTTCAATGCTCGCTGTAAACCATCTTGTCTGTAATCCGCTGTCCTGGACTGCAACTATCAATCTCTCATCCTTTGGTTTCAGTTCACCTCTCTTTAACCATTCATGTGTCTGTTCTTGATCAACAAAAGGGTTCCTGGAGTAACACTGTACTTCCCAATGTATTTGTGCATTTGTTACTTGTTTTTCCTCATTTGCTGATCTAATTCTTTGAAGAGTTTTTCTCTTGTTTTGCAAACTCTGTTGCTTCCTTTCCTGTGTGTGCTTGTGGATTCTTACTTATTCCTTCTAGTTGTCGGAATGCTTGTCCAAGTTTGATGATGACTGATTCTGGACGTTTACTTTCATATTTCAGCACTTTTTGCTTATTTAAATCTGGTGATGCTGTCAGGTAGGCCTGGAGTCCTATGATAGTAGCTCTATAGGTGTAATCAATCTGAGTCTTAGCCCTCCAACTCTAGGAATGTAGGGCCCAATATTCGAAGGGCATTTGCATGGTTTACAGCCCAGTAAACTGTGTAAATGCCCTTAAATCTGGATATTCAATGGCACTGACACAGTGCCATTGAATATCCCCTTCAAAGCTCAATACACACCCCGATGCTCTGCGGTTAGCATCAAGGCATGTTGGGGGCAGAACAGAGGCAGAGATTGCCACTAACCAGGTAGCAATGATATTACACCGCTACCCGGTTAACGATCTGCAGTTAAAGCTAGGCCAGCTTTTGGCTCACCTAATTTTAGCTGCAGATGCTAACTAGGTAGTGGTGCAATATCGGCGGCTCTGGGGCATGTGCAGCGATGCCAAATATTCAGTGCTGTTGCCGTGGCATTGAATACCCGGTGTTAAGGGTCGGCGGGCAGGGCTATGCACCATAGTGGCGCATAGCCTGCCCAATACAATATCGTCCCCGTACAATCTTGGCATAGGCTGGTTCTTGTAAATTATTTCATGAGCATGCAGGAGTTTTCTTGGGGCAGCTTCTCCAAATGGGTTAGTTTTGTGCATACCATGACAGGCATGAACTTCACTTCTAAGCCAGGGCATGGGGAGTATGATCTCAGTCTCTCAAATTTACTGCTAAGGTTCAGTATAATATTTGCATCGTGCCAAAGAGAGCCTCCTGATGGAGCTTGTAAGATGCAGCATGTATGGGTAATTTAAGATGTGCTTGGAAATTCTTCTATATCAAGCTGATGGCACCCAACACAATGGGAAATATTTCTGTATCTTTCTGCCACATTTTCTTAGTCTCTGACTGCATTTCCTGGTATTCCAGGATCTTCTGCCTCTCCTCGTGGTTCACAAAGTCGCTTGGAACTGACAACTCTGTTATCAGTGCCGTTCTTTTTTTATTTCTCCTTAACCACTATCTGGCTTCCTTGCATCCAGATTTTTATCGGTCGGAATGGGAGTATCTCAGGTAATCATAACAACCTCATTCTCTAATTCTCTTAGGATCATGATCCCAGTGCTTTTTGGGCACAGTGCTGATTTTATTTTATTTATTTATTTAACATTTCTTATATACCGCCTTTCAGTGGTGTCAAGGCAGTTTCATGTAACTCTTGTTCTGTTAGATGTAAACATAGAACAACTAACTAGGTACAGGTAACTGGAATTACAGTGCAATTAACTATTTACATTTTAACTGATAGGCAGTAAGGTATTTACTGTCTGAACAGTGATCTGTTAACTATTTACTTTTGGTCAGTATATAAGCCATGCTTTTGAATTTCGGATATCTAGGTTTGTGTGTAGGTTTTGGTTGTAGGTGAGAGATCTTGAAGGTCAGACCCATAATATTTCTTGGAATACATGCATTTTTTAGCAACTTCCTGAAATCCTTTGTCAGTAGTTGCTCTGTGTTTGGTTGGAAGAGAGTTCTATAGTGTAGGCCCGCATATCGAGAAGGTACAGTAGCATATTTCTTGTGTACCGGTTGTTTTCTGTCTGGGGATTTTGAGGAGGCTTGATGTTTGGTCTCGTCTTGGTCTGTCATCAGGAGGTATGATTATGAGAGTTTGTAGACAGGCAGTGGTTAGGTTATGTATACTTTTGAAAGTGTTCATTGTTGCTTTGTATTATATCCAAGCTTGGATGGGAGGCCACTGTAGTGCCTTTAGGACTGGGGTAATATGTTCTTGTCTGGGTATCCTTGATATTAAGCATGCGACAGTGTTTTGTACACTCTGGAGTGGAAGAAGTGTGCTTTTTGGTAGGCCTTGTAGTATTGTTGTAGTAGTCCTACATTAAAGTAATGAGTGCTTGGCAGATCTTACGGAATAGGTTGTGGTCTAGCAATGGGCAGAGGTTATGTAGTGTTATCCTTTGTGTTGCTGCAATTGTTTTCTTAATGTGGGCTTGGAAAGTGAGTTTCCAATCTAGTATCACGCCTAGGTATTTGATTTCAGATTTGATAGGGATATCATGGTGGTTGAAGGTCAGTTTCTCTATTGGAATGTAGTTGGGGTCTCTGTCTACAACCAGTGCCTTGGTTTTACTTACATTCAAAGCAAGTGAGTGTTCATTTAACCAGTGGGTTACTTCATTGAGGCAGGAGAGGATGGTGGAGAAGTCCGGGTTCTTTGTCGCAATTGTGGTGTACAGAATAATGTTGTCTGCGTAGATATGGAACATTATCCCGTATTTTCGGAGGATGTTACAAACGGGCTGGATTTATAAGTTAAATAAGAGAGCTGATCCTTGAGGGTAATCCTTGGTGAATTTGGAACGGTTTTGATATCGTACTTTGTACTTTCACTTGTTGCTTGCGGTCAGATAAGTATGAATGATTCTCCAGGACCAAGCAGGAAGTCAGTCCTCACATACTGGTGTCATCGACGTCGATGGAGCCCTTGCGGAGCATTTCCCCAGCTTTCCAAGAAAGCCTTTGGGAATGCAGGCACGCATGCGCGGTTCCCTTCCCGCCTAAAGGTGCCATCTTGCTCAGTCTCTCTTTTTCCGTGAAGCCCATCGGACGTGTGTCCTAGTCCTCCCGGAAAATAGTCAGATTTTTTTTTGCCGATCCTTTGCTATTTTTTCTCTGGTTTGACGCCGGTTCCCCTCCCGCCGGGTTCGGTACGCCGGTATCGAGCCCGATCTTTTTTCGATTTTTGCCCTTCGTGGCTGGCATTCGTGCCCTTTTTTCTTTTTCCCTGGAAGGCCGGTCCTTTGACCTCGCGGGGACTCTTTTTTCCCCGATGGCTTCCAGTGGGTTTAAAAAGTGTGATCGGTGCAAGAAGCTGATGTCTCTCACCGACACACATGACTGCTGCCTTCAGTGCCTCGGTCCTGACCACGATCCTAAGACGTGTGGACCATGTGGGAAAATGTCTTCCAAGGCACTGCACAGTCGTCAGCACCAAAAGGAAAGGCTTTTTTCTGACTCGGCCTCTGGCCGGGCCCGGACCTCGTCTGAGGCCTCGACATCTTGGGAATCTGATCCCGAGCACCGTCGGGGCTCCTCGGACAGGGAGTCCCCCGACTGGGAACGAAAGAGGAAGAAGCGGCTCACCAGGGCGTCGTCGGAAGAGGTCCCTGGCTCCTTGAGGGCTAGGTCTCAGACCACCGACCGTTGCCCCGGGTCCATGGAACCAGGAGAAGCCTCCCAAAGTACCTCGAGTGGAGCCGGAGTCTGCTGGACACGTAAGCCCTGTAGTCCTCGTGGACTCTCCTCCCAGATAGCCGACGTCGGGCCCGGCGCCGCCGGGGCCCAAGTCGGGGGCTGCTGAGTCTCCTGAGCTGGGTCTCAGGCTGGCAGCCTTGGAGAGCAGACTGTCTGCCTTCATGGAACAGCAGCGGGCACTGATGGCCAGCCTGTCTGGCGCATCTGCCCCGACCACCGGGACATTGACATCGAAGTCGACACCGGAGACCGAGCCGATACTTGAGACCATAAAGGCTCGAGGTCGACCTCAGTCGCGGTCTCCCTCGACCTCCCGTTCGGGAACGAGGGTGTCGATGCTGGTGCCTCCGGCGTCGGGGTGGGTGCTCACAGGCCCCGCGCGGTCGGACCCCGATTCCTCATCGTACGAGTCCGCCTGGGAGACTGAGGACGAGGAGTCCCCTGACACCTTCCGGACTCGGTGCGTCCCGTCAGACTCACCGCAGTCTCATCCCTGGAGTAGATCCCCCCCCCCCCCCCGGAGGATACCCGGTTCTAAGAGTTTGTCCGGGATATGGCCACCGCGTTGCCTATCCCTGCGGACCCCGAGGAGGAGCCTCAAGCCGAAGAGCTCGAGGCCCTACAGTACGACTCTTCTCCGAAGGAGACCTTTACTGTTCTGGTTCCTCCAATGCTGGAACGGCTCCTCTTCCGGATGTGGGAGGCACCGGCCTCGGCGCCGGTTCTAAGCAAGCAGGTCGATTCGATCTATCGACTCCGGAAGAGTCCTGGCTTTCAAAAGGTGCAGCTACCACACCATTCCATGGTGGTGGAATCGACCATGCATCGCCTGAAAAGTCAGAAGATGCACTCCGCGGTGCCCCCCCGGCAGGGAGGCCCGGAACCTCGATGGTTTTGGTAGAAAGTGCTTCCAGGGCTCGATACTTGCTTACCGTGTCCAGTCTTACCAGCTGTACATGGGTATGTACTTGCGGGACCTGGCCGGGTTCTCTGCTGGTCTCTCCGGGGAACCCTTGCAGAGGTTCAAGTCCTTGTCCTCGGGGATCCGGGAATGCTCCAAGTTTGTCCCACGCTGCCTACGATGGCTTTGAGGCTTCGGCCCATGTTGCGGCAGTTGGCATCGCGGCTCGACGCCAGGCATGGCTGCAGTCATCGGACCTCGAGCGATGGGTTCAGGACAAGTTGGTCGATGTCCCTTGCCGAGGTGAGAACCTTTTTGGCAAGCCCATGACCGAGAAGGCCGCACAGCTCGAAACCAAGCACCTCACGAGGACAAGGCTGTCTAGGAAGACTTCTGCCCCTTCTCACAAAAAGAAGGGCTTGGGTAAAAAGCCCTTTTACCCGAGGAAGGGCACTGCCTACAAACAGTACCCACAGTACCAGGCTGCCCAAGCTGCCCCTCAGGGCCAGCAAGCCAAGGGGCAGGGTAATGGGCCCCGTAGGCAGAGGACCCCCAAGCCTCCGGTCCCTGCTCCCACTCAGCAGGGTGGGGGTTTTTGACTCCTTAGGCATAGCCTCTCCGTCCCTGCTCTCCCAACCCTGCACTGGAGGTTGCCTCACCCTGTTTGCCCACCAGTGGCCACTCATCACTGCAGACAGTTGGGTGTTAAGCATAGCCCACAAGGGCTATCTATTACACTTCCACCAACTGCCTCCTCCATACTTTCCAGGGGAGCCTCCATGGCCTCCCCTGCACACAGATCTTCTCCTTCAGGAGCTCCAAGGTCTGTTGGTGGACAGGGCGGTGGAGCCTGTGCCTTCCCACTTGCAAGGTCAAGGGTTCTACTCCAGGTATTTCCTGGTACCCAAAAGAACCGGTGGCCATCGACCTATTCTAGACTTCAGAAACCTCAAGTTCCTAGAGAAGAAAAATTCAAGATGCTTACTCTTGGAACACTTCTGCCCTACCTCCAGCAGGGAGATTGGCTGTGCTCCTTAGATCTAAAGAATGCGTATACTCACATCCTTATTCATCCAGACCACAGAAAGTACCTCAGGTTCATTGTGGGAGGAAACCATTATCAGTACAGAGTACTGCCTTTTGGCCTCACCTCCGCTCCCAGGGTCTTTACCAAATGCCTGGCAGTGGTGGCGGCCTACCTAAGAAATCAGGGAGTCTTTGTCTTCCCCTATCTGGACGACTGGCTCATAAGAGGTCAGACGTGCCAGGAGGACCGACAGGCCACCCTCAGAACTATTGCTCTTCTTCAAAGGTTGAGGTTTGTAATAAACTTTGCAAAGTCCACTTTGCTCCCCTCCCAGAACTTGGAGTTCATAGGGGCGAGGTTGGACTCTCTGCTGGCAAAGGCATTCTTGCCAGAAGACAGAGCCCAAAGACTGATAAACTTGGCAAACCAGTTTCTCAGCAGGTCACTGGTCTCCGCCAGACTCTGCCTGAAGCTTCTGGGCCACATGGCTTCGACAGTACATGTGACCCCCAATGCCAGGCTCCATATGAGGCCTGCACAGTGTGGTGCCTTTGGACTCAGTGGTCACAGGCCACAGGCTGCCTCAGAGACAGGATAAGGGTGTCCAGACAACTTCTGCACTCCCTCACTCCCTCGGCTGGTGGATGCACCCACCCAATTTGCTTCAAGGGGTACCTTTTCAGCTGCCTGGGTTCACAGTAGTGTTGACAACGGATGCCTCCCTGCAGGGCTGGGGAGCTCATTGTCTGGGCAAGTGCACCCAGGGCCTGTGGTCTCCCTGGGAGTCCGCACAGCAAATCAGTCTACTGGAACTAAGGGCTATTCGGTTAGCCCTCAAGACTTTCTCTCCAACCCTGGCTCATCAGTCTGTCCTAGTTCAAACAGACAACCAGGTAGCCATGTTTTATGTGAACAAGCAGGGCGGAACTGGGTCCAGGCTCCTTTGTCAGGAAGCCCAGGACCTTTGCTTGTTTGCTCTCAGGCACAACATGCTCCTCAAGGCTGTGTATGTACCTGGCTAGGAAAACTACCTGGCCGACAGGTTGAGCAGGATTCTGCAGCCCCACGAGTGGCAGCTCCATCCTTTGGTGGTTCAGAAGATTTTCCTGAAATGGGGACTTCCATCCATAGATCTGTTTGCCAGTCCTCTGAACAAACAGCTGCCACAGTTCTACTCCAGGCAACCTCATCCTCTGCGGATAGCAGCAGATGCTCTTCTGATTTCATGGTCTCAGGGCCTCCTGTATGCTTTTCCTCCCACACCCGTGGTGGCCTAGACCTTGTTCAAGATTCTCCAGGTGGCCGAGACAGCCTTGGTTTCCACTTCTGCTTCAGCTGGCGGTTGATTCTCCACCGCCTCTGGGGTTGCAACCCGACCTTCTCTCTCAGGATCAGGGTTCCCTTCTGCACCCCATTCTCAAAGCTCTCAATTTGATGGCCTGGAAGCTGCAAGGGTAGTTTTGACTGATTCCTGCTGCTCCTGGAGAACGCCTGTTACAGGTGAGTAACTACTCTAACCATATTAAGGGGTCCCATTTACTCTGATTTCTGCTAGATGGGTGAGGAGTCTTCTATGGTTTACGGCAGGGGTAGGGATCCCTGGTCCTGGAGAGCCGCAGACCAGTCAGATTTTCGGGATATCCCTAATGAATATGCATGAGATATATATGCATTAGAGATATCCTGCCAACCTGACTGGTTTGTGGCCCTCCAGGGCTGGATTTGGAGACCCCTGCCTTACAGCTCTGTCATTTAAGATTGTGAGTGGGCAAGGTGCAGATGTCCAAGACATCAAAAACGTTAGATAGAATGTGTCACATTCCTCCTCACTTCTCACCACCACCAAAATATTGTCTATTAGACAACTTTTTGGTGGTGGTGGGAATCGAGGAGGAATGTGACACATTCTATATGCCTGTTTGGATATTTCTATGCCCTTAAGTAGGGTGTCATACCGCTGGCCATATTCTCGACCCCGTAATTGTTCCACTATCTCCTCCTTTCGTAATTTCTCATCTTAAGGTGAAACCTCTTCCCTGGTCTGACCACTCCTGTTCATCATTTCTACTGAAATTCAACACCTCTTACCTTTCCACCTCCTCAGGTTCTCTTCTTGTCCCTCCGTCCTCCATTCCTCTGCGCGGTCGCATTACTCCCCTTACCCTCCAGCTTTTCCCGGCAGCTTCCCAGCTCCTCCCTGTTGACTTTCCTGTTCTTTCCCCAAACTCTCAGGTATCTTAACTTTAATTCTACACTCTCATCAACCCTTGAACGCCTTGCTCCCCCTCAGCCAATCCACCTGAGATGCTAAACTACTCACCACCCATGGTTCCATGCAGGCCTTCGCCTCCTACGTACCCATCTCCGCCGATCAGAGCATATCTGGCAAAAGCACCACACACCACTCACCCTTGCCCAATTCCGTGAGCACCACTAGCATTATCGTTCGTTTGTCCACAAAGCCAAACTTTCTCTAATTCAATTACTACCACCACAAAGCCATCTCTGCAGATTTTTTTCTGTTCTCCGGTCACTCACCTCCCTTCATTCAGGCCCCACCCCTGCGCCCCCTCCCCCCCCCATGTCCTCTCCTACCCAACTGGCCCTACATTTCACTACCAAGATCCAGGACCTTCCTGCAAGTCTCCCCTCCTGTCCCCCACCCCTGTCTTCCCTCCCCCTCCTCTATCCTCTCCTTCTCCTTCTCTCCCCTCTTTCCCACACATGGTCTACTTTCTATCCTATCACCACCTCTGAGCTTGTCGCCTCCATTTCCTCAGCACGCAAGACTACATGTCCCCTAGACCCCATCCCTACTAAATGGTTTCTGGAACCGTCATTAGCCCTGGTTCCACACATCTGCACCTTAATCAACTTCGGTCTTTCCAGTGGCATTTTCCCTTCCCCCTGGAAACACGCTTTCATACGCCCCATCCTTAAAAAAACCCTTCTTGATCCTTAGGTCCCTGCTCACTACCGTCTAATCTCCAATTTCCCCTTTCTCTCAAAAATCCTGGAGAAGTTCGCCTCACAACATCTTAACTCTGTCAACTATCTCCATCCCCGACAATCCGGCTTCCATCAGGGACACAGTGTGGAAACAACTTTGACAGCTCTCCTCAATGAACGCACATGATCGGGGTGACATTACGGTGGTGGTCTCCCTAGATCTTTCCTCTGCTTTTGACCTCGTGGATCACTCCCTTCTCCTCTCACAACTACGAGATGCAGTCCTTCGAGGTGCTGTCCACCACTGGTTCCACTCTTTCCTTTCCTCCCGTCTTTTCTCCATAGCCTCTTTCACAGACCCACCCTCTCTTACCAATGCTTCCCCTCTCTCATGTGGTGTTCCTCAAAGTTCTGTTCTGGCCCCCCTATTGTTCAATCTTTTCCTTGCACCACTGGCCCTTTGCATTCAGCAAACCGGTCTGTCTCTTTTCTTCTATGCAGACGACATCATTCATCACACTAGTCCACTGCATCCTGACCTCACACCCTTGAACTCTTGTCTCACACTCGTTTCAAATTGGCTATCCTCAAACTGTTTCCATCTCTACTTCGCCAAAACTTCAGCTACATGGTTCACGTTTGGAAGTCCTTGCCCTGCTCTTGCTCCCTCCTTTGGCTGCTTTGCGATCCCCATTGTTCCTTCCTTCAAATATCTCGTCATCCTCCTTGATTCCAATCTCACTTTCAAAGATCACATATCGCACCTAGCTAAGACGTCTTATTTTTTCCTCCGTCAAATTCGTTCCATTTGCCCTTTTTTGTCCCCCTCAGCCCTAACCACTCTCACACTATTCACAGTCTTGTCACAGTTAGATTACTGTAACTCCATTTTTGCTGGCATCACCAAAGCTTAACACCGTCGGTTGCAACTTATTCAAAATACCGCAGCCAGAATTATCTCCCACTCCTCCCGCAGGGACCATATTTATCCCCTTATTGTTTCACCTGCATTGGCTCCCGATTGAATACCGCATTAGATTCAAGATATTAATCATGGTTTACCGAGTTCTTTACACACACAGGCCGCAATACCTCGTTGATCTTCATTTCCACACCCTTGCACGTAGTCTCCGCTCCCTCCATATCAATTGACTTCACCTCCCCCCACCGTCTCATGCACATCTACAATCTACCCACCACTCTGCCTTTTTCTTCCATGGTCCAGCCCTTTGGAACTCCCTCCCCTCTTCACTTCATCTAGAAGAAAACTATACCACCTTTAGGTCGCTGCTCAAAACCCATTTCTTCACCTCTGCATGCAACCTTCTGGCCACACCCAGCTGACCTGGTTTATCCATGTTTACCTATGTCCTGTCTTTCTCTCGCTTTACGTCTTGTCCTATGTCCTACTATTTTCTCCTTTGTCTCAGTTTTGTAGTTCTTTTCCTGCTATGGGGCCTTGTGCCTATCCCAGTTTGACTTTGTACATGTAAACCACCCTGATGTAACAAAGGGCGGTATATCAAATTTAAATAAACATAAACAAGGAGTAAAGTGAGGAGTGTTTCAGTACTGTATTGTCTGAACTCATGTTGCTGGTCACCCAGAGGTGCGTTGGTGTCTATAAACTTCTGTAGTTGGAGTTGGAAGGCTTTTTCTATAATTTTTGCTAGGAGAAGGATACTGGAGATGGGTCTGTAGGAAGTGGGTAGGGCAGGGTCTGCTGTAGCATTCTTCAGGGTGGGCCTGATTGAGGAGATCTTTAGGTTGGTTGGGATTTGGCCTAGTGTGAGAGATGAGTTTATTATTTTGAGCAGTGGTAAGGTCTGGTTGCTTTGATCCATGCAGTTGGGCATGGGTCTAGTGGTGATGTGGTGGTCATCAGCGAGAGGTTATCTAGTTTGCTTGTTTGATATTGGAGTGAATATGGACCAGTTTGGTGAATTGGTGTATGTGCTTATAGTTAGTTGATCCAGGTCTATTGTTTCTTTAGTGCAGGGGAATTTGTTTTGAAGGTAGGAGGCATAGTCTTGTGGTTTCAGACTGGGGCCTTTTGAGGCAGTAGGGGTTTGTATGAGTCTCTTGGTGATTTTGAACAGCTTTCTCAGCCAGTGAGTGATTTGTGAATGATATTACTATCGTACTCTTGTTTCCGTTGGTTTATCAAGTTGTTGTAGTCTGCTTGCTTGAAGGTGTTTTCTTTGTGATGTTTGGGATCTTGCGTTCTTCGCCATCTGCACGCAGACTGTCTCAGTTTGAGTTTTGCTTCTTTTATGTCTTTTGAGTACCATGTTGCCAAGCCACTTTTCCTTGGGCCATGCTTTGGGGGGAGTATTGCAAAAGATGCTATACGGTTGTTCATTCATCATTTAGTTCTCTGGTATCTATGGAAGATGATTCTATTAGTGGGGTGAAGTGTTCCAGGAGGGATTCCTTATCAAATTCTCAGAATCTGCATGTGTCCTAGTAGTCTGGTTTCCATTTTTGGGTAGGCATGGGCAGTGGTAGGTCGAAGGATTCTAAGTGGTGATCTGACCATGGTAATGGTGTGGTTTGAACATTCAGTGCCGGCATTGTCTTAGGGATGAAAATCAAGTCCAGGGTGTTTCCTCCTTTGTGTGTGGGGGAGTGGATGATCTGCGAAAGGTCCATTGCAACTGTTGCTTCCATGAAGGATGTGACTTTGTTCATTTGTGCTGAGTGTAGGTTAAGGTCTCCCAGTAGGATGAACATTTTTTCTGATGTTGATTGCAAACTTGCTAGTTCGATTAGTGATGAGATGATCTGCTGTCGATGTTGGGGATCTGTAAACCAAGCATATGGATAATTGGTGGTTTTGAATCTGAAGGATATTTAAGGTGGCTTTTGTCAAAGACCTGGTCACTTGGAATTTGAGGTGTTTCCTAGTGAGGACGAATATCCATCCTATTCTCTTATTTATTCGTAGGCAGTTATGTAGGTCCATGTCTGGCATGGTGAGTTGGCTTTTGAATACCTGATCAGTTTTGGTGAACCACAACTCAGTGATGAACATATCTTGCTTGTCATTTATGTAGTCACTGATAAGGTTTATCTTCTTGCGTGCAGAATATGCATTTGCTAATGCACATTTTATATATTTAGATGAGTGAATATTGTTTTGTTGAATCGTTGCGTGGGGTGATGTAGCAATATGGATTAGTCTTGATTGTCTTCTGGGTATGTGTAGGAATTGTTGGAAGCTGGGTAGGTTTATCTAGTTGTATACTATTGGAATACATGCTGACTGGATCATGGTGCCATTCGTTAATCCTATCAGGAGTGTTATTATCAGCAGTATTAGTCCATTAGTGGTTAGTTGTGCCATTTTGAAATGTCTTATCTTGGCTCAGTCTGCTGTGTATTGTGGGGTTTACTACATCGGTTTTTAGGCTATGCTGATGGTGTTCGATTATCTTGCCGTCTTCTTGTGTTTGCTTTGCAGTTAGTGTCTATAGTTATATCCCTGTGGCTGTTTGATACTTCCTGTGTTCTTGGCGGGGTGAATGTAGTACCAGTGAATGCCTGTAGTGATGTTGATTTAGCATTTGAGCCAAGGTGGAGGAGGCACCCAATATTTTCTAAGCAGTGATGAAGAGTTTTACTTTCCTATCAAGAGTGCTTGTTTAAGCTGATGCAGTGTTCAAGGGGGTCTCTCAGTTCAGGTTTTCCTTTTGAAATTCTGCTGTGTTGGAGCGGTGTTAGATTGATTCAGACAGTAAGGAGGAGTGTTTACAGAGTTTCCAATGAATGAAGCATGCTACTTTTGTCTTTCTGTATAGAAAGTTTCTGCCATCAGAACTTCACAGCCAGCTATGAGGTGAGTCACCGTTTCCAGGTCTTACTTACAGAATCAGCATAAGAACATAAGAAATGCCATACTGGGTCAGACCAAGGTCCATCAAGCCCAGCACTCCGTTTTCAGCATATGTCTGTATTACCATATTTTTCAGTGCTCGCTGTTAACCATCTCGTCTGTAAGCCGCTGTCCTGGGCTGCAACTATCGACCTCTCATCCTTCAATTTCAATTCATCCATCCTTGTCCGTTCTTGATCGATAAAGGGTTCCTGGAGTAACACACTGTATTTGTGCATCTGCCACATGTCTTATTTGTTGATCTAATTCCTTGTTTTGCAAATTCTGTTACTGCCTTCCCTAGGCATATAGTAACATAGTAAATGACGGCAGATAAAGACCAGTATGGCCCATCTAGTCTTCCCAGCAAGATGGCTGGAGTAAGATGGCAGGAGTAGGTGCCACTCTGTGCAGGCCACCACTCCCCATGTCTTTCTTTGTTTAGGGGTGAACCCACTGTTCCATGCAGGACACCCCTATTTGTTGAGAAGTTAGATGGTTCAGTTTATTTTAATTTTATTCTGTTGCTGTAAATGGATCCATTGTGTCTGTCCCATGCCATTTTGAATTTTGTCACTGTATTTGCCCCCACCACCTTCATCGGGAGGGCATTCCAAGCATCCACCACCCTCTCAGTGAAAAAGTATTTCCTGATATTGCCTTTCAATTTTCCACCTTGCAGCTTCATGTTATGCCCTCTCGTTTTACAGCTTCCCCGTCTTTGGAAGAGGTTTGTTTGTTCATTATTTCTCCTTAAGTATTTAAAGGTCTGAATCATATCTCCCCTATCCCTCCTCTCATCCAAAGTATACATATTTAGGTCTTCTTCTCATAAGGCTTCTGACGCAGGCTCCAAATTATTTTGGTCGCCTTCCTCTGAACAGTTTCCATTCTTTTTACATCCTTTGCAAGATACGGTCTCCAAAACTGAACACAGTATTCCAAGTGAGGCCTCACCAGTAACTTATACAGTGGTATTAGAACCTCTTTCTGCTGGTAATTCCTCTTCGTATGCAGCCCAACATCCTCCTGCCTTTTGCCACTGTCTTGTCACACTGCTTTGCCACCTTGAGATCTACAGAAATAATCACACCAAGGTCTTTCTCCTGATCCGTGCACACCAACCTCTCGCCCCCTATCGTGTACATTTCTCTTGGGTTTCTGCTACCCAAGTGCATGACTCTGCACTTCTTTGCATTAAATCTTAATTGTCAAGCATTTGACCATTCTTCCAGCTTTTGTAGATCTTTTCTCATGTTAAGGACTCCCTCGGGGGAGTCCACTCTGTTGCAAGTTTTCGTCTCATCTGTAAAAAGACAGACCTTTCCATTCAGTCTTTCAGCAATATCACTCACAAATACATTGAACAGTGCTGGGCCCAGGACCGAACCCTGGGGCACCCCGCTAATCACCTTCCTTTCCTCCGAGTGAGCTCCATTTACCATCACCTTCTGTCGTCTGTCAGTCAACCAATTTCTGATCTAGTTTATTGATAAGCCTCCTATGAGGAACAGTATCAAAGGCTTTGCTGAAATCCAGGTAGATGACATCCATCGCATGCCCCTAATCTAGTTCCTTGGTCACCCAGTCAAAGAACTCAATCAGATTTGTTTGGCAAGACCTTCCTTCGGTAAAACCATGTTGCCTCGGATCTTGCAACCTGTTGGTTTTGAGAAAGTTCACTATTCGCTCTTTCAGGAGCGTCTCCACTACTTTTCCCGCCACTGAGGTAAGGCTCACGGGTCTGTAGTTTGCCACTTCTTCCCTGTCAACACTTTTGTGTATAGGTATGACACCAGCCAATCTCCAGGAACAAGCAGGAATGAGTCTTCACATATGGGTACGTCGGTACCGACGGAGCCTGCGCGGGAACGCTCCCCAGCTTCCCAAAAAGGAAAGCTTTTGGGAGCATCCCACAGCGCCTGCGCGCTGCCTTCCCGCCTTTCCTAACCGCCTCTCTCCAGTTCTTCTTTTCCGCGGAGCCAGCAGGTCGTGTTCCTGTCACCGCTGAAGAAGTTCTTTATTTTATTTTATTTCTTTGGTAGCGCATCTGCCTTCTTTGACGTCGGACCGGTACCGCCGGTCTTTTCTTTCTTTTTCTTAAAAAAAAAAAGAATACTTTCCGTTCCACTTCAGTGTATTTTTCTTCGTTGGGCCTTAGGCCTAACAGAAAATTCCTCATGGAAATGCCCGCCTCCGGGTTTAAAAAAATGCACTAAGTGCAGCGGTACCATCTCTGTTACCGACACCCATGACTGTTGTCTTAAGTGTTTGGGTCCTGACCATTCCATCACGGATTGTCTGTCCTGCTCCATGATGTATAAAGAGGTTTACAGAACCGAGAGCCAAGCTCAGTACACTGTTTCCCTCTGATGCAGCTTCGGTGGCAGCGACGTCTTCCAGGGCTACTTCTTCCTCCTATGGATCTCAGGTAACCAAACATAAGTCCATCTGGTCCTCGAAGGGTAGATCTCCCTCTAAGCATCGAGATGCTTCCGGGCTTGCCCTCGAGGATCCTGCACCGGCAAAAGTACCCCGGCAGGAAGCTCCAGCTTCCAAAGCTCCTCCTATGGGGTCACAGGTTGACATCGATGGCACGACCTCGACCGATCACCTGTTGCAATGTTCTGGGGTACCGGTGGAATCCGCCGGTACCAACCTCCAGACATTCATGGCGTTGATGGATCAGAAAGTTCTGACCATGCAGCGTGCCATTACGGCATTCATACAAGCTGCGACGCCGCTGGTACCGCAACAAGCTTTGTTGTCGGTACCGGCTCCGATATCGGTTCCGGTTCCGGTGCCGGTACCGGTTGCATCGACATCGGCTTCGGTGTCGACTGCAGCGGTACCCTGTCCGATGATGCCTATCGGTACCGATCCGGTACCGATGACTCCCGATGTCGATACCACCCGGTATGCGTATCGGGCTTTACAAGAGCATCCAGACAGGCGATACTTCGATTCCTCCGAAGACTCTGATGCATCGGAGGCCTCTGTCGAAGCATCGGTACTTCTTCCTCAGGAGCCTTCTTCTCCAAAAAGAAGAATGTCCCCTCCAGAAGACTTGTCTTTTCAAGACTTCATAAGGGAAGTGGCCAAGGGGCTTTCTATCTCAGTAGCCCCTGAGACAGAGCCTAGAGCCAAAAAATTGTATTTTTTGCAATATCCCAAGGCTCCTAAAGAAGCAGCCACTTTGCTAGTTCATGAGATCCTTTATGACCACATGATAGGCATATGGGAGACTCCTCTCACCATCTCTTCTCATTCTCGTAGGTTGGATACCATGTATCGTGTCCCTCCTTGTCCTGGATTTCATAAAACTCAGCTTCCTCACCATTCTATTGTGGTGGAGTCTGCTATGAAAAAGTTAGAGTGCAAAGAGGCACTCATCTGCTCCTCCAGGAAGAGAATGTAGAACCTTAGATGCTTTTGGCAGGAAAATTTTTCAAGCCAGTATGCTTGTTGCCAGAATCATCTCCTATAGTCTCTATATGGGGATGTTTCTGAAGGAAGTTACAGATCATCTGCAAACTTTCCTCCCTTTTCTTCCAGAAGATAAAAGGGAAGACTTTCTTACCTGGCTTAAGCATGCCCAGGATGTTTCCAAATTTTCTAACCGTGCAGCCTTTGACTCTTTTGAGGGGGCCAGCAGAGCCTCGGCCATTGCCATAGGTGCACGCAGAATTGCTTGGTTACAAGCTTCTGATTTGGAACCCTGGGTCCAAGATGGATTAGGAAATCGTCCTTGTACAGGTGAAAACCTATTTGGCAAAGATTGGCAAGCAAAGGCCACTCAGATGGATGCAGAAAATTCTGCTCTGGATAGGCTTTCAAAGTCTACCTCTAATCCTGTCCAGAAGAGGTTGTTCAAAAAGACATATTTTCCCAAGAAGGGAAGATATTATCCTGCTTATGGTCAGCAGACATCTTCTGCAGGTCGTTTTGCTGCAAAGCGTCAACAACCTAAACAGGCCAAGTCTAAGGCTGCAAGGCCTACTGTAGCCCAACAGCCTCAGCCTCCTTAGGGCCTTTGACTTGCTGCTAGAGAACTTAGCCTTTCTGGCTCTAAAAGAACCAGAGCCTCTCACCATTCCAGGAAGGTTAGCTCACTTTGCTCCCAGATGGGAGCAAATTACAGCAGAGCAGTGGACCCTTTCCATTATAAGGGAGGGGTACAAACTTCATTTCTTAAACCTTCCTCCTCACACCATGGTGAGACAGTTCAATTCTCCAACATCTCTCCTCGACCTTCTGGGTCAAGAGATTTCTACCCTTCTTGCCCAAGGGGCAATAGAAGAAGTGCCTCTTCTTCAACAGGGCTCAGGGTTCTACTCCCCCTACTTTCTGATTCCAAAGAAAGCAGGGGGTTACAGACCCATATTAGATCTCAGAGAATTGAACAAATTCCTATGCAAGGAGAAATTCAAGATGATTTCTCTGGGTACTCTCCTTCCATTCCTTCAGAGTCAGGATTGGCTTTGTTCTCTAGATCTCAAGGATGCATATACCCATATACTCATCCATCCAGCACACAGAAGGTTCCTTCGGTTCCTTTATCAGGGAAGGCACTATCAATACAGGGTGCTTCCCTTTGGTCTGGCCTCTGCTCCAAGAGTGTTCACAAAATGCATGGCAGTAATAGCTGCATTTCTATGCACTCTAGGAATATTCGTATTCCCATATCTGGACGACTGGCTCATCCGAGCTCCAGCCCAGTCAGAGGCCCAGATTTCCCTAGCCTGCACAATGCGTGTCCTGCAGTATCTGGGACTAGTTATAAACATTCCAAAGTCCCAACTCACCCCTACTCAGTCTCTAGAGTTCATAGGGGCCTTGCTGGATACCACAACTGCAAGGGCCTATCTTCCCCAGGCCCGTTGCCTACGCTTAGTGCAGTTAGCCTCTCAGATTCAGTTAAAAACCCACCTAACTACTCGAGAGATGTTACAACTGCTAGGCCACATGGCATCCACGGTGCATGTGCTCCCTTATGCTTGCCTTCACATGAGGGCAGCTCAATGGAATTTGTCCACCCAGTGGACCCAGGCATCTGGAAGTCTGTCAGACAAAATAGCAACCTCCAGGCGCCTTTTTGGTCTCTCCAGTGGTGGAAGTCCACTCAAAATCTGTTGCTGGGGTCCCCCTTCCAACAGTTGCTACCCCAAGCATTCCTTACAACAGATGCCTCTCCAAAGGGTTGGGGAGCTCATCTTCAAGACCTCTCCACCCAGGGCATTTGGTCCCCACTGGAGACCTCCCTACATATCAACTTCTTAGAGCTCAGAGCAATCTTCTTGGCTCTCAGAGTCTTCCATACCCTGCTCAGCTACAAGACAGTCCTCATTCACACGGACAACCAAGTAGCCATGTTCTATGTGAACAAGCAGGGAGGGACTGGCTCTCTGTCGCTTTGCAACGAAGCTCTGAGATTGTGGGCCTTCGCCAGAGAGCATCAAATTCATCTTCTGGCAGTATACCTTCCAGGAGTTCAAAACTCTTGGGCAGACAGACTCAGTCAAGTTCTGCTTCCACACGAATGGTCCCTTCATATGGACCAGATAGTCAGAATCTTTCGAATTTGGGGAACCCCAGACATAGACCTTTTTGCAAGTCCGTGGAATGCCAAACCTCCCCGATTCTCTTCCAGAATTCCGTGTCAGGGAGTTCAGGCCAGGGATGCCTTCCTCCTTCATTGGGGTCAAGACTTCCTGTACGCCTTTCCACCCATTCCCCTAATTCCCAAGACCCTTTTCAAGCTTCAGAGAGATCAAGGGACTATGATTCTCATAGCTCCACGTTGGCCATGCCAAGTGTGGTACCCTCTACTTCTGCATCTCTCTCAAGCTCCCTCCTAGGACTTGGGGTCTGCTCCAGATCTCCTGTCTCAGGAGGGGGGGAACGTTGTGGCACCCAAACCCCCAATCTCTCCATCTCAGGGCTTGGTTGCTGAAGGCTTAGACCTTCAAGATTGGCATCTTTTTCAGCAAGTAAGGGATATCCTTCATGCTTCCAGAAAGCCTTCTACTAGACGTTCCTATGCTTTTAAATGGAAAAGGTTTACCATTTGGTGTGCTGAGAAGGGTATTAACCCTCTAGCAATACTTTTGAATTCTTTACTAGAGTATCTCCTGCATCTTTCCCATGCAGGCCTCAAAACGAATTCAGTAAGGGTCCATTTGAGTGCTATTGCAGCATCCCTCAAGCCTCTCAATGGACAACCTGTTTCCTCTCATCCTCTTATTGCAAGATTCATGAGAGGCCTTCTTTTAACTAGACCTCCCATTAGACCACCTCCAGTGGCATGGGACTTGAATCTGGTTCTTGGTCAGCTCATAAAGCCACCCTTTGAACCCTTAGCCCCTACCTCCTTGAAATTTCTTTCCTGGAAGGTTATCTTTCTTATTGCAGTCACCTCAGCTCGCCGCATCAGTGAACTGCAGGCCTTAGTGGCTAATCCACCTTATACAAGGTTCCATTTTGATAAGGTAGTCCTTAGGACCAATCCACACTTTATGTCTAAAGTGGTCTCACCTTTTCATCTTAATCAAGAGGTGTATTTACCTGTCTTTTTTCCAGGTCCTCATGCATCAAGTGCAGAGAGGAATCTTCATACCTTGGATTGTAAGAGAGCTCTTGCTTTTTACTTACAAAGGACACAGCAACATAGAAAGTCTTCTCAACTCTTTGTTGCTTTTGATCCCTCTCATTTGGGACTTCCAGTCTCTAAGAGGACACTGTCCAATTGGATTGCTCAGTGTATTTCTTTCGCCTACCAGAGTAAGAACCTTTCTCTGGAGGGCCATGTGACAGCTCATAATGTGAGGGCCATGGCCACCTCTGTGGCTCATCTAAATTCTGTGTCCATCGACCAGATCTGTCGAGCGGCCACCTGGGCCTCGGTTCACAGCCCATTACTGTTTGGACAAGGACTCCCGCCAGGTTGCCTTGTTTGGTCAGGCTATTCTCAAACACCTGTTCCATGCTTAATCAACTCCTACCCTCCATCCCTGGTTGGATGCCTGAGATGCATGGGAGGAGGTAGAGCCCTTCTCAGGGTCTCACAACCTTGGGGATCTCCCAGGCATCTCCAGCTGGGGAGTCCCCATATGTGAAGACTCATTCTTGCTTGTTCCTGGAGGTAGCACAGTTACTTACCTGTAACAGGTGATCTCTGGGAACAGCAGGAATAAGTCTTCACAACCCACCCACCTCCCCTAGGAGTTGTACCTCTCTATCTTTCCTTTCCTCTCTCTCTTTGTCTCAGCTTTGAAACTCGAACTGGAGAGATGTTAGGAAAGGCGGGAAGGTAGTGTGCAGGCGCTGTGGGATGCTCCCAAAAGCTTTCCTTTTTGGGAAGCTGGGGAGTGTTCCCACGCAGGCTCCGTCGGTACCGACGTACCCATATGTGAAGACTTATTCCTGCTGTTCCCAGAGATCACCTGTTACAGGTAAGTAACTGTGCTTTCTCCAGTCCTGAGGAACCTCTCCTGTTCCCAAGGATCTGTTGAATACATCCTTTAACGGCCCTGCAAGAACCTCTGAGCTCTTTCAGTATCCTGGGATGTGTATCCCATCCGGTCCCATGGCCTTGTCCACTTTCAGTTTCGCAAGTTGTTCTAACACATCATCTTCTGTGAATGGTGTGGTATCTACTTCATTCCCATCTTTATATATTTGGGAGTCACAGTTGGTCCTTCTCCAGGATTTTCTTTAGTAAAAACAGAGCAGAAGTATTTGTTTAGCAATTCCGCTTTTTCAATATCCCTTTCCACGAGTCCATTCCCAGCACTTCTGAGTCCTGCGATTCCACCTCTGATCTTCCTTTCCCGAATATACCTGAAGAAAGTTTTGTCGCCACTCTTTACATCTTTAGCCATCTTTTCCTCTGCCTTTGATGTTGCTATCCTTATTTCTTTTTGTTTCTGAGTTTGATCCTGTATTTGTTTCTGTATTCCTCTGTTTGCAAGCTTTTGTATTTTGTGAAAGCTGTGTTTTTTGCCTTTATTTGAGCAGCCACTTCTTTGGAAAACCAAATAGGTTTCCTTCTCCTTTTGTTTTTGTTTACTTTTCTTGCATATTTATCCGTTGTCCCTTTTATTGCCACCTTTAGTTTAGCCCATTGCAATTCTACTTCCCTTATCTCCGTCCACCCTGTCAGCTCCTCCTTTAGGTACATGGCCATTTTGAAGTTTAGGACTTTGAGCTTGCTATAGTTGGACTGCACCTTGGTTTTTATCTCAAACCACACCATCTAATGATCGCTGCTGCTCACAGGTGCACCCACCCAGACATTCGACACGCTATCACCGTTGGTGAGGACTAAATCCAGAGTTGAGCTTTCCCTTGTTGGTTCCATCACCATTTGTCTAAGTAACGCATCTTGCAGAGCATCCACAATTTTTTTTGCTTCTTTCCAGATTTGCAGAAGGAGTAATCCAATCCACATCGGGTAGATTAAAGTCACCCAATATGATCGCTTCCTCCTTTGTGGCTATTTTGACAATGTCTATAATCAGTTCGTTATCTAGCTCTTCGATTTGAGTTGGAGGTCTGTAGACTACAGCAGTATGGATGACAGTGCCATCTCCTCTTTCCAACACAACCCAGAGCGCTGCTTCTTTTCCCCATGCCCCTGCATTTCAGTAGCCTAATATTGCTTTTGACATACAAGGCTACTCCTCCTCCTCTTTCATTTTCTTTCTCTTCTGAATAGATCATAGCCAGCTATGGCTATATCCCAATCATGCGATTCATTAAACCATGGTTCTGTAATGGCCACAATGTCCAAGTCCATTTCCACCATTAGGACTTCCAGGTCTGGAACTTTATTGGATAAGCTTCGAGCATTTGTGCTTATTGCTTTCCAGCATTTAACTGGCTTGTGTGTGTTTTGCATTGATTTTGTTCTGTCTACTTCTTCCCACTTTTATTGTTGTGTGGTTTAAAAGTGTGTCTGTTTCTGATGATCTGCTTTTGCAGGGAGTGACGTCCAGAACTTGACCTTCCCCATCCTTCACCCCCTTTTTCTAGTTTAAATGCGTATCCACATACTGGCTGAATTTTTCACGGATTATTCTCCCTGCGACAGAGAGATGTAGTCCATCAGCACAGTATAGTCTCTTGTTGTTCCATCTGTTTCCCCAGTCTCCTATAAATCTGAATCCTTCCTCTTTGCACCAGGTTTGGAGCCATGCGTTAAAGCTGTTTATGCAATTTAGCCTTTCTGCCCCCTTACCAAGAACTGGTAGAACTTCTGAGAATGCTACAGTGTTAACAATGGGCTTTAGTTTCTCCCCCAGAGTTTGAAAGTCCCTTTGAACTGTAGTGGCACTGTTTCTAGCCAGGTCATTTGTACCCAAGTGGATGATAACATCAATTTTGGAGTGCTCACTTTCAGCGCTAAGTACATCAACAATTTGGTTTGTATTCTTGCTAGATGAAGAGCCTGGGAGGCATTTGACTAACTTCCCTCCTTTGAACTGTTTCCAAGTTGGTGCCTCTGATGATGGAATCACCAAGTAGTAGTAGTTTTCTGTTCCTTGAGTCTCTCTTCATAATTGGTGCTTTATCAGGAGATTGGGCATTGCCTATCTTATTTAAGGGCCCTTGAGCTTCCCTGGCTTGGGCATCCTCATTAACCAAAGCAGAGAAGGCATTATGCAATGATATCTCTCGATGTACAGGGTATTTCTGCATTACCGGACGTAGTCTACCAAAGCCCATTGTGATCCATTTGTTCCTGGGATGTTTGAGCCTCTGTGGGAGCGGCGGAGGACTATGTTTGGTTTGTATCCTAGAAGAGGTGTGTTTCATTGCAGCTACTTCTTCCCTTAATAGAGTCAATGCATGCTTGTGGATTTTCACTCATTCCTTCCTATTGTTGGAACACTTGTCCGTTTGATGATGGAGACAGATTCTGGATGTTTACTCCCATATTTCAGCACTTTTTGCGTATTTGGATCAGAGGATGCAGTTAAGTAGGCCTGGAGGTCTATGATAGTAGCTCTGTATGTGAATCAATCTGAGTCCCTAACCCTCCAACTCTAGGGATGTACAGTCTTGGCATACACTGATTCTTATAAATCACTTCATGGGCATAGAGGTGGGGTTTTTTCGCACATTCAGTTTTTCAAGATCTTTGAGGCCAGTCCACAACCCCAAAGCTGTCTGAAAATACAGGAATTGGCAGCTGATTGATGGGGCCTGTATCTTATGATGTTAAAGCACTTTTCAATGATGAATTTAATCTCCTGTCATTGAAACCTGGGCTTTTCATTGGTTCTTTGTTTCCACCAGTCTGCTGATAGGAGAACACAACCCACTTGTCTGGACTGGTCTAGCAGAACTCAAGGAAATGACATTAATTGGTAAGTAAAATGTGACATTCCAGACTTGGCTGATTCTCCTGTCAGTAGCATTTAAAAATGTGTTCCTTTACATAGCAGAGGGTGGCAAAGTCATTGGAATGTACAGTACAGCATAAACAGCTTGAACAGACCCTAAGGTCATAGGGCATGAACAGTTGACTCCCTCCTCAGCTCCTAAAGATGATAGTTGTTACCTCCTCCATGGGGGAGGTGGAATCCAACATCAGCTCAAAATGAAAGTAGGGATTAAAACTGTCATAGCCATTGTTAGCTGGAACACTACCTCCCATACCCCTCCTCCAACCACAACTACTATTAAACCAAGAATACTAAGTAATACAATAGGTAGTAGATGGAGCTTCACATACATAGACATTAGCATGTGCGTGCATCCACTGCTGTGAAAGATTGTATGAGTCAATTTCTTTGATCTCATCTTAGAGCATCGTGTGTAAACCAATTAAAATTTCCAGATAATCCTGCTAGACCATTCCAGAAAAATGGGTTGTCTCCCCCTGTCAGAGATGATGGAGGAAAGAAACCTAAACTATGCTGTGACATCACCACTGGCATAAAACCTGGTGCAGCTAGGGGCACCCTCCAGTATTTTCTATCTCCAGCAGATGGTGATTGCTATTTGTCTCTGCAGCTGAGGCCTGGAGCTCGCAGGCTAGTATAGCTTGGTCATCAGAGGTCCCCAGGAAGTATATGAGATACTGGCTGGTTTCCCTGTTCTTTCTTTGGGGGTGAGTTCCTGACTGAGAGCAAGTTTAACTCTCTTCAGGTTTAGGATCAGGAGGATCCTCTGAGGGGGGTGTCTACTAGCTGGACCTTCAGTACATCAAGGCACATGGCTGACAGAGCCCCCCGCCCCCATGGAGATTGTGGCTGAAGAACACCTGTCATCTCCCTATTACCACAGGAGTTTGTGATCGCTGAGCAATGGAACTGTCAGAAGTGCAATTCCTGAGCAGCAGACCGCGAGTGGCAGCCCTATGGCCTATCTCCTGCCCGATTGGCCCATTGCCATGCAGATGTGCACGCACGCTTGCGGCCTTACTGCGCCTTTCTCTCTCCCATAGTGCTTCGACTGTAGCAAGCAGTGGCGATTTTTGGCAGATCACATGTACTGCTTGTACAGCAGATCCCGGGGAGACTTCTAATGTGATTTTGCCGGCGGTTGCTTTTTCTTCACTGGCAATGGCAACTGCTCTTCCCACGGGCCTTCTGGTCTCAGCAGGGTCAGGTTCACTTCCAGAGGGGGGGGGGGGGGTACTGCTCTCCTCCTTTCCTTCTTCCACAGCAGGCCCCCTCAGTCATCACAGCAGCAGGTCCTAGACCTGCTGAGTTTTCCCTGCTTTTCCAGCATGCCTGGAGTTTGTGGAAGGGTGGTCAGTGCCTGTCCCTTTCTCACCTACACCCCTTCCACTAGCCAATCGGTGCCTTCATGGGGGTCCCGAAAACATGCCTGGGCTGCAGAGCAGGATCATATGAGTGGTTGCCTTGAAGGGAGATGACTTTGATAGAGGATCTCAGGATGGTTCAGAGTCAACCAAATCCAGTATTGAGGAAGGGGTAGGTAGCCCTGCTGGACAGCAAGTCTAGACTCATGTGCCTGTGCCGCAGAGAGGAGATCCCTGCCTTGATTGTCTAGATTGCGGCCGAGTTGTGGATCTTGGATCCTTTGGTGGATGACCAGAACATCAAGCTCTGATCACATTCTGGTGGGCATCAGGAAACTCTCCAGAGCCTTTCTCTTCTCGCTGGAACTGCAATGGATGGTTTCTGCAGAGTGGAACTGTCCTGATGCTGCCTTGAAGAACTCCCAGCATTTGGGTCATATTTATCCCTGGTCTTGGGACATCTTGGACAAATGGCTGCATTTTCCCAAGGTGGATGCCCTAGTCACGGCAGTTACCAAGCACATCACCATCCCCGTTGAAGAGGGGGAAGGCCACCTTTCAGGATCAGCAAGACCGCAAGGTGGAGGGGCTTTTGATGATGGCTCTTTCTGCATCTTCCCTAGTAGTTCAGCTGGCGGCCTGTGGAGGATTGTGAGCTCAGGCCTTGCTCCAATAGATTCAGTTTCTCCTAGAGGAGGCAAACTCAGCACAACTAGAGTCTGTGGTGGCCTTCGTAGCAAATGTCTCTTATGATCTTCTGTGCCTCACTGCATATGGTGTGGTGGTGGCTGCATTGGCCTGGGGTTGGCTCTGGCTGCGTAATTGGTTGGTGGATTAGTCCTCTAAAGGCTGGTTGACTTGGTTACCCTTTAAGGGTGAACTCCTCTTTGAGGAAGATGTGGAGAAATTGGTCAAGGACCTGGGGAGGTGAAGCCTCAGAGGTTGCTGAAGGATAAGCCTAAGGTGTCCTCCAAGTGCTCCTCTTCTTAAAGTGCCTCCTCTTCGCGCCTGCACGTCCAGGAAGTTAGATATTATCAGCCAGGAAAGCTGGCCGCTCCCTCTTTGTACTCTTCAAAGTCCCGGCCTTTTCATGGAGATCATTGATCCTACTCCCAGCCCTCTGACACCAGGAAATGAGTTCACTCTTCCAATCCATCCCACTGATGGGTTGGTGGCCGTTCCAGAGTGCCCCTGGTGGGCAGTTGTCTGTGCCATTTTTACCACGAATGGGCCCGTTTGACAGCAGATCTCATTGGGTTCTGGACATCATAAGACAAGGCTGCACGTTGGAGTGCGCAGGACCAATAGTGGACTCCTTCATTTTATCTTGTGCCTCCGCCATCAAAAGGGCAGTTGTTTGAGCTACCCTATGGCATCTCCTGGCCCTTTGAGCTATCATTCCTGTGCCCCCCTCGGAAAGGGGCCAGGGAAGATATTCAATCTACTTCATCATCCCCAAAAAGGACAGGTTCTTTAATTCTATTCTGGACCTCAAGGGAGTCAACTGCATTTTGCAGGTTCCTTGTTTTTGCATGGAGACACGGCGGTCAGTGATTCAGGCCATACAAAAGAGCGAGTTTCTTGCTTGGATCCTAGCAGAGGCCTTCTTCCATATTCCTATTGGAGAAGATCAGCAGTGGCTTCTGCGGTTCACGACACTGGGGGATCATTTCCAGTTCTGTGTGCTACCATTTGGGTTAGCGACTGCCCCCCAAATCTTTTCCAAAATGATTGTAGTGACTGCTGCAGCTCTCAGATGCGAGGGGTGGGGGGTGTGCATCCTTTTTGGACGACTGCCTCATCGGGACCAAGTCCAAATAGGAGGTGGTTCTTTTGGTGCGTTGCATAATCCAGCTCCTCGAGGAGCTCAGTTAGGTGATCAGTCTCTGCAAAAGCTTCCTGATGCCCTCCCAAACTCTGGAGTTCCTCAGTACTTGCTTCAGTACAAAGATGGGGAGGGTGTTTCTCACTTTGGAACGCTGGTCCAAGTTAAGCAGACAGTTGCAGGGGTTTCTTGCGAATCCAGCTCCCAGGGCATGGGATTATCTGCAGCTTCTGGGAGTGATAGCGGCGACCTTGGAGTTAGTCCCCTTGGCATCAGCGCACAAGCAGCCCTTTCAGCAGGCATTGCTGGCATGCTGTTTCTCGTGCATGCAGAACTACAGTGTTCATTTGCCACTTCCGCCGGTGGTGAGGTGCAGCCTCTCTTGGGCCTCTCCCAATAGGATGCTGCGGGGGATGCTTCTTGAGTCACCAGTCTGGATGCTGGTTACAACAGATGCCAGTCTCGCCGGTTGGGGGGGCTTGCTGTCTGGACCGGACAGCCCAGGGTCAGTGGTCCCGGTGGGAAGCCTGACTGGCCATCAATCTCCTTGAGGTGAGGGCTAGCAACCTGAACTTGTTGATCTTCCGCAGCTTGCTCCAGGGTCGAGTGGTGCCGAGTCCTAGCCAACAATGACACAACTGTGGTATATGTCAATCTCTAGGGCAGGACAAAGTGCTTGAGGGTGGTACGGGAAATGTCCCTTCTGTTCCCTTGGGTGGAGCAGCACCTGCAGAGTATATCGGCTCAACATATTGCCAGGGAGTAGAATGTGGAGGCCAACTATCTCAGCTGTCATCTTCTCAATCCTGGGGAGTGGGAGCTCACCCCAGGGGCCTTCTATCAAATAGTGGCCTGGTGGGGGAGTGCCAGGAGTGGATTTGATGGCATCAGCTCACAACACAAGTTCCCATCTTTTTCAGTCGTTGCAAGGGAAGCAGGTCCAAAGGAGTGGACGCATTGGTCCAACCGTGGCCTCAAGATCCACTTTTTTATGTGTTTCCCCCATGGGACTCTTCAGAGGATGGAGGAGCATTCATGGTCGATAATCCTAGTTGCCCCAGATTGACTGCATCGCCTGTGGTATGCAGATCTTGTTTGCCACCTTGTATCTGAGCCGCTCAGTCTTGGTTCTCACTGTGGCTTGTTGTGACAGGGGCCCATTCTCATGGAAGATCTGGCTTCCTTCTCGCTTATGACTTGGGGGCAGGTTGCTCTCTTGTGGTGCACTGGGATGTGGCGTGTTTCCTTTGGAATGTTCGGGCCTTTCTCTCCCCCCCCTCCCCCCGTGCATCCTGTTGTTCCAGCTTGGGACCTGGTGCTGCAGGTACTCATGCATTCCCCCTTTGAGCTGCTTGTGGGCTAGTGTCAAAGACCTTACCTTGAAGATAGTGTGTTTTAGTGGCTTTCACCTTGGCACGCAGGATCTCTGAGTTGCAAGCCCTTTCCTTCTGAGATACCTTATTAACCTTCTTGTCCGAGGCGATGACCTTACGACCGGTCCCTTCCTTTTAGCCCAAGGTGCTCTCACCTTTTCATATCAATCAAGTGATTTCATTGCCAGTCTTCTTTCTGGCTTAGTGTGCCGGAAAGGATGATGAGTGCCATCGACTCATGGCGACCCTCTGGATAGTTGTCCTAAACGGTGTTTGGTCTTCAGTCAGGCGGCTTATTGTTGACACTGGCACCCATAGCTGCTGTTGTATCGATCCATCTTATTGCTGGCCTTCCTCTTTTGCTTGACCTTCTACCTTGCCAAGCATGATGTCTTTCTCTAATGATCTCTCTCTTCGCATGATATGCCCAAAATATGAAAGTCAAAGTCTTGTCATCTGAGCTTCTAAGGAAAGCTTAGGTTTGATCTCCTCGCTAAGGGACTCAATTTTGTGGATGTCCGCCGAATGCTCTTGTATTACTTGGAGATGACTAATCCTTTTTGCTTGTTGGATCACCTGTTTATCCTGTCTGATGGCCCTCGTAGGGGGCAGGCAGCCTCAAAGGCTACCTTTTGGTTGCTGGATTAGAGAGGTCATTTCCTCAGCCTGTATGCTCTGTAGTAAGCCTGTTCCTGTAGGTTTAAAGGCTCACTCTATCCGGGCCCAGGTGACCTCTTGGGCAGAGTTGTCTCAGGTTTTGCCTTTGGATAGTTGCAGGGCAGTGACTTGGTCTTCCTTGTCTACCTTTGTGAGGCATTACCATTTGGATGTCCATACTCAAGCAGTGGCAGGTTTTGGCTTGGGTGTGCTTACAGCTGTGATTTCTTCCCACCCTGTAGTGCAGAGGTACTCAAATCCAGTCCTGGAGGCCTGCAAACCAGTCAGGTTTTTGGGATATCCATAATGAATATGCATGAGATATATTTGCATGCACTGCCTCCATTGTATTTGAATGTATCTCATGCATATTCATTATGGATATCCCGAAAACCTGACTGGTTTGTGGCCCTCCGGGACTGGATTTGAGTACCCCTGCTGTAGTGGAATGGCTTTGGTGCTTCCCATTTGTCTGGACTGGTCTAGCAGGATGATCTGGAAGGTAAAATTTTACTTGCTGTTAATTTCCTTTCCTGGCATCCTGCTATATCGGTCCAGGACCCATGTGTGTTCTCAGCCTTATGCCTTGTCATTTGTCTATTCAGTACTTCTGTATATAGTTTGGCCTTGGCCTTTTGTACATGCAGACATTATGTATATAGTTGGTCTGAGTATCCCCTTCAGAGGATTCTTGAGGGTTTTCCTTTTTCTTGTTATGAAAATACTGGAGGGTGCCCCTAGCTGCACCGAGTTTTATGACAGTGATGACGTAACGGAATAGTTTAGGTTGTTTCCGTCATCTGCTGGCAGGGGGAGATAACCCATTTGTCTGAACTAGTCTAGCAGGACTCTACAAAAGAAAATTAACTGTAAGTAAAATGTCACCATATAACTGAGAAAAAATTATGAATAAAGAGCTAAAAGCAATTTATCGGCATAAATATGCACGGAAGCAGCTGAAATCTAAAGAATAGAAAAAGTGCAGAACATTAACACAGGACAGTAGTAACAATTTCTCAAATGATTTGTCAATGTTCACATACATAATGCATGTATTTGTTATGCTAAAAACATCACAAAAAATTCAAACTGGCTGAAAGGACAGGCATATGAGCAGAGGTTGTGCATTGTATATGAAGTTGAACAGTGGTGGGCTCACATGCAAATAGTAAAATTATACTTTCATAATAGTCACATACAAGATAACCCATGAAAGCAAGCTTCCAGTCATAGACAAAAGCTGCTATTCAGGCAAGGAATATACTCGTATATGCAAAGAAAGGAATCCTGTGGCCAAACAGGATCACTTACCTTTGTTTATCTACTGAACTGTGTGGCTTTGTAGATGCTCAAACGATTAGAAACAGTGTTGAGGGGGAAAAATCTTTTTTTTTCTTCTTTATTTTATGGACAAGTTTGTCTTTCCATTAATAACCCTTCCTTTTGATCACACGATTCCACATAAAATGAATTAGTAACCAATTAACATAAAATAAACTACAACTAGTCAATAGTTCACCTAGCGAGCAAATGTCCTTTTCTGCACTTAGAATTCAAAAAATTTTTAATTGGATTTTTTATGTTCGCTTCCATAGAAAAATACCAGCTCCTTTTGAAGGAATTACACCTGACAACAGTATTCTCTTATTACTTTGATTGGTGTTCTCATCACTGTTCCCTCTCAATGTCAGTACCTATTTATATGTAGAAGTGAAGCTGAGTACAGTCATATTAGGTTTGTGTTGAAAATACAGTACCAAGTTTTCATTTTTGTACATAAAACATAGAAAGGTAATATGTAATTATGTGCTGTAAGAAAAAAGCTCCATATAGATAAGTTTCTATAGAGAGAAATTTTCTATTACCCTTCATATGATTATATAATCCCTTGACTCCTCTTGTCTTTTATATGGTTCTACAAAGAAAATGCTTTTTAGGTGGACTTGCACTTTTGGTAATATTAATAGAGGTATGAAGGGTGGTTTTCTCTTTTCTTTTTTCCCCTCTCATGTATAGGGAAAAATTTACTCTCTTATTCCTCTGCCTTTGCATGCTAGTCACTCATTTCTGTTTTTCATGACACCATCTTCCTTGTGCCAAGTTCTTCTTACAGGCTAATTGAGGACCAGAAGGAACCCAGCTTATCTTCTCAGCACCGTAATTGGCTACCTAGCAGTCTTGCTCTTCCCACTTAAATGAATTGGTGGGATGCCATAGATTCTGATATGACTGATAAGTAGCTTCATATACTGTAACTATAATTGGACTAGAAGGGTATTGCCAAATTCTAAGTTATCAATAGGTTTTTTGTTTACACCTGAACTTTCTCTCCCAGTGCTGCTGTGCCTGATCCAATATTTGCCCTAAAAAAAACTGGTATAGCCTAAGAAGTTAGATAAGAAAATGAAACCTTGTGCTTTTGTATCTGTTGCCTAGTGCAGATTTAGAAAATCTCTTGGTCATACTAATGAAGAGCACTAGAGCTTTTTGAATGTTGCATAAATTTTACTAAATAGTTATGTACCTCATCAACTGAAAAAGTTCCTCGTCTGACTTCATTTCATCCTGCTTTTATATATTTCTCCCAGACACAAGTGCCAGGCCAGCCTGTCCCCACCAGCTTACCATCAGGAGTCACAAGCCAGCCTACACAGCATGTTCAACAGGTAAGTCACCAACAGGAAGATACAAACCATCCATAAAATAAGAGTGCTGGTCTGTGCATATGTCTTTTTTTCTTTTCATTTATGTATAAGTCTAGTTTTTACAGACTGTTGAAAGTTACATTTTTATTTAGTGTAACTATGAATTGGAACACATTTAATTTGTGAAATAATAAACGTGTGTGTGTATATGTACATATATACATAAACATAAAAATAAGCAAATATTTCTATACTACCTTTCTGAATAGCCATTCAAAAAGATTCACATAACAAATTATATACAAACTTGAACCATAAAAATGAAACACATAACTGGTGATATATATCTGTAATTTCCTCCAGAACTTTCCTGCCTTCCAATTTACTTCCAGCCCTTTTCTTTGACAGCTTGTAAACAGAGATTTTTAATAGTTTTGTAAATGGCAGCAATCCCTTTTCTAATCATACTATAACACAAGAATCCCACAAAGAGCGCCCTACTTTCCTCCTTTTTTATGGGAGGGTAGGACCAATAATCTGCTCTCACTTGCCAGACACACTTATTGGGCATGTACCATGCCAACTTTTCCAACAAAAGAAGTGCTTATTGGCTACTCAATACCTTAAAAGCTCTTGCCATCAGTTTGAATTGAATACATTCTTGTATGGATAACCAGTGGAGTTTGTATAGCACTGATCAAGCACACTCAAACTAACGAATAGCCAACAAAATTCTTACTGCCATATTCTGAATGACCTGCAATCTCTGCATGGCTTTTGCAAGCAAACCAGCTTAGACTATTACAGTAATCCAAACTATCAATCAGTACCTGCATAACTAATTCGGAATGCATCTCTATTTCTCTGGAGACAAGCAGGGGACTGAGCCTTGTGCCGGATTGCCTACAGCTCAGAGAAGCTTTGTTGCTTCACTGAGCATGCATGCTGCTTCCTGCCTGCCTATGCCCAGAGAATCATTTTTTTCTCTTACTGTGCAGAAGCCTGTACGCGTCTCCCTTCCTCTTCATTTTTGCTTGCATTTTTTCCCCTTTATTTTGGTTTTTTTCATGATTCCATCGCTCTATCCTCACACTGGGTTGCTTCCACTGCCTTTTTCTTTCAGCCGCGTGAATTTTGAATCATTGGGCAAAAAAAAAGTTAAACATCTGCCTGCACCTCACCGCCACTGACAAAAGATAAACGTGCCTGCCTTTACTTCACCGCGTGACTGCGGCAAGTGCTTTTTGAACTTGGCTGCCAGGAAAAATAAATTTTAGCCAGAAAACCGCACAGAGCTGTTTTTTTACTGTATTAGAGCCAGGCCTTGCTCAGTGTTTACTGCTTCTGCGGGGCCAGCTCTCTTGTCAGACTTCTCCTCAAGGGGACTGTTGTAGTGGTTGATATGGAATGACTGACTAGATAGGCCATGTGGCATCTACTGTACATGTCTTTCCATAGGCTCGTCTACATATGCGTGCAGCTCAATAGTCCCTGGCTTCCCAGTGGTCTCAAGCATCCGGTCGTTTGGGAGACAGGATAAGCCTCTCTACACATCTCATCTCGTCTCTCCAGTGGTGGCAATCCCCGGAACACCTTCTCATAGGATCACCTTTTCAGAAGCCTCAACATCAATGTACCCTGACAACAGATGCTTCCAAATTGGGCTGGGGGCTCATCTGGACAACCTTTCCACTCAGGGTCTTCGGTCTCATCAGGAGTCACAACTCCACATAAATCTGCTGGAACTCGGAGCCATCCACAGTGCTCTCAAGGTGTTCCACGACCACTTTCGCTTCTGCACAATTCTAGTCCAGACAGACAATCAGGTAGCCATGTTCTACTTGAACAAGCAGGGCGGAGTAGGCTTTTGTACTCTGCAGCAAAGCCCTAAATCTGTGATCCTTTGCCATACAACATCATATTCACCTACTTGCGGTATATCTCCCAGGCAAACAGAATCTCTTGGCGGACAGGCTCAGTCGGGTACTACTACCCCACGAGTGGTCTCTCCACGCAGACAAGGTAAGGTGGTTCACATTTTTCAGATCTGGGGAACCCCAGACATAGACCTGTTTGCAAGTCCTCAGAATGCCAAACTTCCCCGCTTCTGCTCCAGAATGCAGGTTCAAAACAATCAAGCGGTAGATGCCTTTCCCCTTCACTGGGGTCAAGGCTTCCTATACGCCTTCCCTCCCATTCCCCTCATTCGCAAAACTCTCTTCAAACTCCAGAGAGACAAGGGCTACATGATTCTTCTCCAGGAACAAACAGGAAGTCAGTCCTCACTTATGGGTGACGTCGGCACCAATGAGCACACGCGGAGCAATTCCCCAGCTTTCAAAGAAAGCCTTTGGGATTGCTACCACACATGCGTGCGCTCTTCCCGCCCAAGGGTGCCATCTTGCTCAGTCTTCCTTTTTCCGTGGAGCCCTTCGGACACATGCCCTCGTCCCTTGGAAAAAGTTTTGTTTATTCGCCTTAACAGGCTCTCTTTTCCATTTGCACCGGTCCTCTACCCATCCTTCTCCTGCTCTTATTTTTGTTGTTTTTAGAGCTATCAGGGATACCCTTCCTTATTTTTTCATTTGCGGGCTTCGCAACCTTTTTTCTTTCCTAACCGCTGGCCACGTAGGTCTTCGACCTCGCAGTTGCCATTTTTGCCCCATGGCCACCGGATTAAAAAAATGCGATAGATGCTCTAGGAACATGTCGCTTATGGACACTCATGACTGTTGTCTAAGGTGCCTGGGAGCCGACCATGACCCAGAGCTCTGTTCGCTCTGCAAGAAAATGTCCTCTAAGGCCCTGCTCAGTCGTAAACAGAAGTCCGAAGACATTTTCTGTAAGGCCTCCTCAGAGTCCCCGGAGGTGCTCTCAGTCGTCTCTTCTCCGGTGGATTCTCCTCCTGCAGCCCCGTGCTCCTGGGGGCACTCTGGTCAGGGGTCCCCTGAGGTGGAGCGGCGCAAAAAAGAGGCCTTGAAGTCGCTGTCTGGGGCCCACGCCCAGTTGATTAGCCTCCTTCAGCATTCCTGAGAGTTGGACAAGGAGTGGCTCCGCAAGGTACGCTGCATGGAAGTGGAGGCCTCCAGCCTCCTGAGGGTTGTCCCGGTGAGGACCTCCTCTCCTCCTCGACATCCGATCCGGTGACCCCAGTATCTGTGTCACAGGGCCCCATTCCCACGTGGAAGTCCTGCATGCTGGTGCTGGAACGCAGCGTTTCTGCGTTGCTTCCCAGCAGGCGCTTATGGCCAGCTTTGCTGACTCACGCCCAGAGACTGCAGGTCTCTTGCGTGGGACACCCAAATCCGTCCAGGAAACCCCCGAGAGCTGTGGGCCTTGTGAGGGTCCTTGATGTCAGTCTCGCTCGCCCTTCCATTCCTTGGAGGCGAGATTGTCCAGAGCCTCCAGCACCAGGCTGCCAGCCATTTAACAGGGCAACCTGCCCAGCTCACACTCCTCAACCGACTTCTCAAACTGGGAGTCCAATGGGGACACCTCCCCGGAAACCCATACCCATCAGGATCTTCTGTCGGACCCCTCGCTGCTGCCTTCCAGCGGCACTCACCATCCGAAGACACCTCCTTCCTGATGTTTATTCGGGACATGGCATGGGCCCTTAACCTGTTCACCCAGGCTGAGGAGGACCCTCGTGCTGAAGAACTCAACATTTTTCAGTATGAGTCCCCGCCTAGGGAATCCCTCACTGTGCCTGTACTGCCGATTCTATTTTGGCTGCTGCTCCGTATGTGGGAGGCCCCAGCCTCAGTCCTCATCGTGAGCAAGCGCCTTGACACGATGTACAAGGTGCAGCGTGGGCCAGGCTTCCGAAAGACCCAACTCCCACATACCTCGATGGTGGTGGAATTGGCCACAAGGAAGCAAAAGAGCCCGAAATTGGACTTGTCGGTACCACCCGGCCAAGAATCGAGAGCCCTTGATGCCCTGGGCCGCAAGGCCTACCAAGGTTCCATGCTCTCTTTTCTCATCCAGGCATATCAACTGTACATTGGTATGTTCCTGCACGATTTAGCTAAGGAACTCAAGGGTTTCTCCGTGGGCCTCGAAGGAGAGCCCCTCGACAGATCCCGTGCCCTGATAAAGTCCATCACCGACTGCTCCAAGTACCTCTCTTGAGCCTCCTGTGATGGCTTCA
This sequence comes from Ichthyophis bannanicus, assembly GCA_033557465.1. Lineage (NCBI taxonomy): Eukaryota > Metazoa > Chordata > Amphibia > Gymnophiona > Ichthyophiidae > Ichthyophis > Ichthyophis bannanicus. Next base: position 453,106,546 of record CM066037.1, read on the forward strand.
AGACATTGGCTCGGGTGGCGGCCACGGGCATTGGAGCCCACCACCCGGCATGGCTCCAATCCTTGGATTTGGAGTAATGAATTGTACATCTTTGGTTATATGTAAACCGCGCTGATGAGAAATAGTGCGGTATAGAAGAAATTGCAAATAAAAAATAAATAAATGGGTGCAGGAGAAGCTCCTGGACGTGCCCTGCCTCGGCAAACAGCACTTTGGTAAGCCGATGGAGGAGAAGGCTGCGGAAATTGAGACGCAGTTTGTCACCAGGACCTGTCTCTCCCACAAAACGTCTACCCTGCCTCAGAAGAAACAGCCAACCAAGAAGCCCTTGTTCCCTAGAAAGGGTCGCCAGTATCAAGGCTATCCACCATATCCAGGTACCCCCACGCCGACCACTCCAGCGCAGGGAAAGTCTGGCCATGGGCATCGTAAGCCAAAGGGACCGAAGGCCCAAATGCCGGCTCTCTCACAACCCACTCAGGGGTTTTGATGCCATCGAAATAGCCCCTCGCCTTCTGGCGATGCAGCAGCCAGTGGGGGGACACCTGTCCCTCTTCGCCTGATTGTGGGCTCCCATCACCTCGGACACTTGGGTCCTCCAAGTCGTCCAGGATGGCTATTGCCTTCATTTCGACGGTCTTCCACCTCCTTTCTCCCCGGTGGAGCCTCCTCGACTCCCTGCACACCAACTTCTGCTGCAGAGGGAATTGCACTCCCTCCTCACCCAACGGGCAGTCGAGAAGGTCCGTCCCCATCTTTGGGGTAGGGGCTTCTGTTCCCGGTACTTCCTTGTCCCAAAAAAGACAGGGGTCTGCGGCCCATCCTCGACCTCTGCGGCCCATCCTCGACCTCTGCGGCCCATCCTCCGGCAGGGCGACTGGCTATTCTCCTTGATTCTAAAGAACGCTTACACCCACATCTCAATCCACCCCCAACTCAGGCAGTATCTGTGTTTCAGGTTGCAGGGAGAGCACTTCCAGTACAGGGTGCTCCCCTTTGGCCTGGCGTCCGCCCCATGGGTCTTCACAAAGTGCCTCGTCGTTGTCTCCGCATACCTTCGGCACCAAGGCGTGCCAGTCTTTCCCTACCTCGACAACTGGCTTGTTACAGGCTCCTCTGCCGAGGAGGCTCAGCAAGCAATGTCATGCACTGTCCTCCTCTTGGAGAGCTTGGGGTTCTTGGTCAACTAACCGAAGTCGCACCTCGAGCCAGTGCAGGCTCTCGAGTTCATTGGGGCGTGCCTCGATACTCAGCAGGCCATTGCCTTCTTGCCGGTGGATTGCTCCTCCCGCCTCCAAGCTCTAGCAGCTTGCATCCAAAGCACCCAGCAGCTCACCGCTCGGTCTATGCTACATCTCTTGGGCCACATGGCTTCGATCGTACATGTGGTTCCTCATGCCCACCTGCACATGCAGAGTCTCAGTGCCCAATGGAGCCAGTCCCTCGGACACGTCAGGGACCCCGTCAGGGTTCTTCCTGACATCCGCTTGTCCCTAAGCTGGAGGCAAAACCCCCGCAACCTTCTGCGGGGATTGCCGTTTCAGGCCCCACGGCACAATGCGGTGCTGACGACAGATGCTTCCCTATTAGGGTGGGGAGCCCATTGCGGACCTCTCTGCGCGTAGGGGCAATGATCACCCGAGGAGTCTCAGCAACAGATAAACCTGCTCGAACTCCGGGGCATTTGATGGGCCCTCGAGGAATACCTCAGCGGGAAGTCAGTTTTAGTACAGACTGACAACCGTGTAGCGATGTTCTACATCAACAAGGAGGGTGGCATGGGATCGCACTCCCTCTACTGGGAAGTGGTCCTTATCTGCTCTTTCGCTGCTCGACGGAGGATATCCCTCAGGGCGACGTACCTCCCGGGTAAGGAGAATGGCCTGGCGGACAGACAGTAGAGCCCTTCGCCCCCACGAATGGCAGCTGGATCCCAGAGTAGCAGGCTGGCTGTTTCTCCTCTGGGGGACTCCAGCGATGGACCTCTTTGCCAGCCCCCAGAACATGCAACTCCCCTGCTTTTGCGGCCTGGTGCTACACCCAAGCAGGGAGAGCCCTGATGCATTTCTCCTGGACTGGTCTTTGCCTCGAGGAAGGACTCCACTAGGCAGGCTCATGCCTTTAAGTGGAAATGCTTCTCTGGTGCTCGGAACACCAGATCGACCCCCTTCTCGTGTCAGGTTTGGAGGGTTCTCCAGTACCTCCTCCACCTCTCAGGGGAAGGGCTGACGTCGAACTCTGTCAGAGTTCATTTGAGCGCCATTTCGGCTAATCATCTCCCTATCGAGGGAAAACCCCTCTTGGGGCAACCGTTAGTTTCCTGCTTCATGCGGGTTTTTCTGCTATCCAAGCCGCCCATCTGTCGTCCTCAGGCGGAATGAGACTTAAATGTGGTACTCGCGCAGCTCACCCATCCACCCTTCGAGCTGATGGCGACGTGTTCGCTCCGGCACTTGTCCTGGAAGGTGGCCTTCCTGGTGGTGCTGACCTCGGCCTGCCAAGTCGGTGAGCTCCAGGTGCTCATGGCTGGCGCCCCTTACACCAGGTTTTATCGGAACAGGGTGTTCCTCCATTCCCACCCTAAATTCCTACCTAAGGTCGTTTCGGATTTCCATCTCAACCAAGAGATAGTTCTAACTACTTTCTTCCCGAGGCCCCACGCCAACTAGGCGTCGACGGCTCTCCACACCCTTGACTGAAAACAGCTTTGCAGCGTACCCAGACTCATCGCAAGTCTGACTGACTTTTTGTGACCTACGCTCCCAATAGATGGGGGCAAGCAGTCACCAAGTGCACCCACTCAGTTTGGGTGGCAGACTGCATCGCTTTTGCCCATGCGAAGGTGGGCGTTCCTTTGGATCGTCGAGTCATCGTACACGGAGTCCGAACCAAAGCAGCCTTGGTGGCCTCGCTGCGCTCCTTGCCCCTGATGGACATCTGCCAGGTGGCAACCTGGTCTTCCAAGAACACCTTCGCTGCCCACTACTGCCTGGAGAGGGAGTTCCGTCGGTACAGTGCCTTCGGCCAGGCTGTACTCCATAATCTGTTCAGGGTATAAGCAACTCCTGCCCTCTGACCCCCCTTTATGGCTACCGAGGGCTTCGCCTTCTGCTTACGGCCTCGTGGAGGCTTTTTTGGTTACAGGTTCGGTAGCCTGTAGCTAGGGAGTCTAAGTGAGGACTGACTTCCTACTTGTTCCTGGAAAAAGCGTAGTTACTCACCTGTAACAGGTGTTCTCCAGGGACAGCAGGAATCAGTCTTCACTACCCTCCCGCCTCCCCTGATGAATTGCTGAATTTTTGTCCTTCCCTTGCCATCTGCTTGGCAGGGCTCCAGCTAAAGGACCTAACTGAGCAAGATGGCACCCTTGGGCAGGAAGAGGACCACGCATGTGTGGTAGCAATCCCATAGGCTTTCTTTGAAAGTTGGGGAATTGTTCCGCACTGGTACCGTCGGTGCCGATGTCACCCATAAGTGAGGATTGATTCCTGCTGTCCCTGGAGAACACCTTTTACAGGTGAGTAACTACACTTTATAGCCTCGCGTTGGCCACGACAACCGTGGTATCCTCTGCTTCTACGTCTCTCAAGTTCAGCCAGTATATTTGGGGTCTGCGCCAGATCTCCTCTCACAGAACGGGACACTGCTGCATCCCAATCCGCAGTCCCTACACCTCACATCATGGCTTCTGAAGGCATAGAATTCCAGGGCATTAGGTTCTCTCTCAACAGGTGAAAGCTATCCTTTTGTCTTCTAGGAAACCACCTACAAGGCACTCCTATGCCTTCAAGTGGCATAGATTCTATGTTCGGAAAAGGATCTTAACCCCTTTTCAGCTCCAGTGGAAGCATTACTTGAATATCTTTTCCACCTCTCTTCCTCTGGACTCAAAAGCAATTTGATAAGAGTCCACCTAAGTGCCATAGCAGCTTCTCACATGCCCTTGGATGGTCAGCCCATCTCCTCTCAACCGCTTGTAGCACGCTTCATGAGAGGTCTTCTGTTAACTATACCTCCCATTAAGCCACCTCCAGTGGCATGGGACCTTAATGTTGTTTTGGGACAGCTTATGAAGCCGCCCTTTGAACCTCTAGCCACTACTTCTCTGACGTTTCTTACCTAGAAGGTCAACTTCCTTGTTGCCCTCACTTCAACAAGATGTATTAGTGAGCTTCAGGCTTTGGTGGCTGATCCTCCTTATACATGTTTCCACCATGATAAGGTAGTCCTTGGGACTCATCCTCACTTTTATGCCAAAGGTGGTCTCGCCCTTTCACTTAAACCAGTCTGTGTACCTCCCTGTTTTTTTTCCCTAGGCCTCACTCTTCTAGGGAGGAAGTAATCTTTCATACTCTGGATTGCAAACGTGCTTTGGCCTTGTATCTCTAGAGAATTCAGGAGCACAGAAAAGCTTCCCAACTTTTCATAGCTTTTGACTCCAGTCACCTAGGACTACCAGTATGCAAATGAACTCTTTCCAGCAGATTAGCAGATTGTATCTCCTTTGCTTACGACAGTGCAGGACTCTCTCTTGAGAGTCACGTCACTGCACATAATGTTCGGGCAATGGTAGCCTCCATGGCTAATCTGCGCTCTGTAGCGATTGATGATATATGTAAAGCAGCAACCTGGTCCTTTGCCCATACTTTTGCTGCTCACTATTGCCTGGACAAGGACTCCCGCCAGGATGCCTCATTTGGCCAAGCTGTTCTCCAGCATCTCTTTCAGACTTAGATCAACTCCTAGACCCCGTCCCGTGTTTTGATACCAGACATACCTGGAGGGTGTATGACCTACTGCTTAGCCCTGTGTTCCACATCTCGCTCTGAGGTCATCTCTGGCATCTCCAAGCTAGGGAGTCCCATATGTGAAGACTACATTCCTGCTTGTTCCTAGAGATAGCGTAGTTACTCACCTGTAACAGGTGATCTCCGGGAACAGCAGGAATTGAGTCTTCACAACCCACCCTCATCCCCTAGGAGTTGTACTTTTCCTCTTCTTCGCCTTCTCTCCTTTTATCTCAGCTACAAACTCAACTGAGGAGGGAGAGCTAGAAAGGCGTGAAGGCAGCTACGCAGGCACAGTGATATGCTCCCAAAGGCTTTCCTATTAGACGCTGGGGAGCGTTACCACGTGTGCTCCATCGGTACCGACGTCACCCATATGTGAAGACTCAATTCCTGCTGTTCCCGGAGATCACCTGTTACAGGTGAGTAACTACGATTTCTGCTCCTTAATTTTGTGGTACTTTTTTGTTTAGTCAAAATAGTGTAGGTACCAAACTAAGGTTTTACTATTTTAAGTGTCAGGAGTTCCTGAGTAAAGGGGAGTGGCTCAGTATCTTTCCCTAACTTGCTTGTAGTTGTATAATTGAAGGGTGTAATGGGACAGACACAATAGATCCCTTTATAGCAAGAGGATAGAACATAAGAACATAAGATATGCCATACTGGGTCAGACCAAGGTCCATCAAGCCCAGTATCCTGTTTCCAACAGTGGCCAATATAGGTCATATGTACCTAGCAGTTTCCCCAAAAGATACAGGTGCCACAATGCTTGTACTGGGTCAAGCATTGATATCCTGGGTCCCTTCTTAATAATGGTTTATGGACCTTTCCTCCAGGAACTTGTCCAAACCTTTTTTAAACTCAACTACACTATCAGCTTTTACTACATCCTCCGGTAACAAATTCCACAGTTTGATTACACGTTGAGTGAAAAAATATTTTCTTTTATTAGTCTTAAAGATTTTACCCTGTAGCTTCATTGCATGTCCCCTAGTCTCTCTATATTCTGATAACGTAAACAATTGATCTACGTTTACCCGTTCCACTCCATTCATTAATTTATAGACTACTATCATATCTCCCCTCAGTCGTCTCTTTTCCAGGTTAAAGAGCCCTAACCTTTTTAGCCTTTCTTCATAGGAGTATCCTTCCATCCCCTTTACCATTTTGGTGGCTCTTCTCTGAACCTTTTATTAATAACGCTATATCCTTTTTAAGATACAGCGACCAGAATTGCACACAATATTCAAGATGCAGTCTCACCATGGAACGATATAGAGGCATTATAATATCTTTTGTTTTATTTTCCATTCCTTTCCTTATGATACCTAGCATTCTATTTGCTCTCTTGGCCGCCGCTGCGCACTGGGCCGAGGGTTTTAACATGGTATCCACAATGACGCTTAAATCTTTTTCCTGGGTGGTGGTTCCTAATGTGGAACCTCGCATCGTGTAACCATAGTTTGGGTTGTTCTTCCCTAGGTGCATAGCTTTGGACTTGTCAACATTAAATTTCATCTGCCATTTGGATGCCCAGTCTTCCAATTTATCAAGATTCTCTTGCAATTTTCCACAATACTCTTGGATTTTAACAACTTTAAATAGTTTTGTGTCATCTGCAAATTTGATAACCTCACTCGTTATTAACTTTTCCAGGTCATTTATGAATATGTCAAAAAGCAGCAGACCCAGCATAGATCCCTGGGGTACACCACTATTCACCTTTCTCCATTAGGAAAATTGGCCATTTAGTCCTACCCTCTGCTTTCTATCTTTTAACCAGTTCCTGATCCACAATAGTACACTGCCTCCTATCCAATGACGCTTTCATTTTGCCAAATGTCTCTGATGAGGGACCTTGTCAAAGGCTTTCTGAAAGTCCAGATACACTATATCAACCGACTCACCTTTGTCCACCTGTTTGTTCACACCTTCAAAAAAACATAATAGATTAGTAAGACAAGATCTTCCTTGTCTAAAGTCATGTTGGCTGTCTCCCATTAGGCCATGACTATCTACATGCCGAGTAATTTTTTTCTTTATGATGGTTTCTACCATTTTTCCTGGTACTGACGTCAGGCTCACCAGTCTGTAGTTTCCCAGATCGCCCCTGGAACCCTTTTTAAAAACTGGCATTACATTGGCGATCGTCCAATCTTCAGGTATTACAGATGATTTTAATGAAAATTCAAAAATTACTAATAGCAGGTCTGCAATCTCATATTTCAGTTCTTTCAACACCCTTGGATGTATACCATCCGGCCCAGGTGATTTGCTACTCTTCAGTTTATCTAATAGTTGTAATATATCTTCCCGATGTATCGATATTTCCTTCAATTCTTCCGCTCCTTTAAATACCACTTCAGTCATGGGTAACATCCCTATATCTTCCTCAGTAAAGACAGAAGCAAAGAATTTGTTCAGTCTCTCCGCTATCGCCTTGTTGCCTCTTAGTGCCCCTTTAACCCCTCTATCATCTAATGGACCACAACTGACTTTCTCACAGGTTTTTTGTTACGAACGTACTTGAAAAGTCTTTATTTCGCGTTTTTGCTTCCGCAGCAAGCTTCTTCTCAAATTCTCCCTTTGCTTGCCTTATCAATGCCTTGCATTTGACTTGCCAGTGCTTATGTTGTTTCCAGGTTTTGTCATTTGGCTCTTTTTTTCCATTTCCTGTAAAATGCTTTTTTGGCAACAGCCTCTCTGACCTCACCTTTAAACCATGCTGACAGTTTTTTGGACTTCCTTCCACTTTTCTTAAAGCATGGAATACAGCTGGTCTGGGCTTCCAAGATAGTATTTTTCAACAACACCCAAGCTTGATGTAAGTCTTTAACCTTTGCAACTGCTCCTTTTAGTTTTTTCTTAACTATTTTCCTCATTTTATCATAGTCTCCCTTTTGAAAGTTAAAAGGTAGTACTGTGGATTTCCTTACTATCCCTCCTCCACTAATTAAATCAAACACGATCATGCTATGATCACTATTGCCAAGTGGCCCCAACACACTTATCTCTTGCACTAGATCTGGTGTTCCACAAAGGACTAGGTCTAATATGGCTTCCCCTCTGGTCGGTTCATGAACCAGCTGCTCCAAGAAGCAGTCATTTATTTCATCTAGGAACTTTAGCTCCCTAGCATGTCCTGCCGTGACACTGACCCAGTTGATACCGGGGTAATTGAAATCACCCATTATTATTACTGCGCTGTAACTTTTGTTAGCTTCCTTGATTTCTTTGAGCATTTCATCATCCATTTGTTCATTCTGGCCAGGCGGTCGATAGTACACCCCCACTGTCATTGACTTCCCCTTTTTACATGGAATTTCAATCCATAGAGATTCTACAGCAAATTGTGTTTCCTGCAAAACATTAATCCTTTGTGACTCAGTGCCCTCTCTAACATAGAGCGCAACCCCTCCACCAATTTGATCAGCTCTATCATTACGATACAGTTTGTACCCAAGCATCACAGTGTCCCACTGGTTGTCCTCCTTCTACCATGTCTCTGATATTCCAATCATATCTAACCTCTCATTTAGTGCTATATATTCTAACTCTCCCATCTTATTTTTTAGACGTCTAGCATTTGCATTCAAGAATTTTAGAGACTGTATTTTATTCATATTAATCTGGCTATTGGTAGACAATCCATTGGGTGAAGTCCATGTGTACAGTCGTCGCTTGTGTTGCTGAAAGAAGGTGTTTGAGATGAATAGATCATTGGTCTTGCAGAATTCTATCAATCTTTCTCCAGCTTCATTTCTGTTGCCAAGTCCATATTTTCCAACTACTTTGCCTTCTTCTTTGTTGCCAACTTTTGCGTTCCAGTCTCCCATGACTATCAGGATATCCTGTTTGCATGTTCTGTCAATTTCAGCTTGTACTTGTTCATAGAACTCTTCAATTTCATTCTCTTCTGCAGCTGTTGTTGGGGCATATACTTGAATTATAGTTGTGTTGATAGGCAATCCTCGTAGACGAATAGAGATTAAGCGTTTGCTGACTGCATTGTATTTCATTACAGTTCTTGCAAGTTTCTTCTTTATTATAAATGCAACACCATTTCTTCTTTGTCTTTCATTTCCAGCATAGTAGACCATGTGATCATCTGATGCAAAGTGCCCGATGCCAGTCCATTTCAGTTCGCTGACACCCAACAGATCAAGTTGTACACGTTCCGTTTCAATATGGAAGACAACATCATGGCCAACTGACTGGAAAAGATCTGTGTTTATACCAATACTAAAGAAAGGTGATCCAACTGACTGTGGAAATTATCGCACAATCGCTCTGATCCCACATGCCAGCAAGATTCTACTGAAGATTATTCAAAAGAGACTACAGCCATACCTAGAACAAGAACTACCTGAAGTGCAAGCAGGTTTCAGGAAAGGGCGAGGAACGAGAGACATCATTGCGGATGTGAGATGGATCCTTGAAAAGACTAAAGAATACCAAAAGGATATCTATTTGTGCTTTATCGACTATAGCAAGGCTTTTGACTGTGTAAACCATGAGAAACTCTGGGCCACATTAAGAAGCATGGGTATACCAGAACACCTGATCGTTCTCTTGCGTAATCTGTACATTGATCAAGAAGCAACAGTTCGAACGGAACAAGGAGAAACAGAATGGTTTAAAATAAGCAAAGGTGTAAGACAAGGCTGCATACTTTCCCCCTACCTGTTTAATTTATATGCAGAACAAATCATCAGAGAAGCAGGACTGTATGAAGACAACAGAGGTGTGAAGATTGGTGGAAGACTCATCAACAACCTTCGCTATGCTGATGATACCACATTACTGGCTGAAAGTGAAGATGATCTGAAACATTTGCTTCTCACAATCAAAGAACATAGTCTCAAAATGGGCCTGCACCTTAATGTAAAGAAGACAAAGATCATGACAACTGGCATAATCAACAGGTTCATCGTTGAAGGAGAAGAAATTGAAATCGTGAACAACTTTAACCTACTTGGATCAACTATCAATAAAGAAGCAACAAGCAGTCAAGAAATCAGACGACGCATTGCTCTTGGCAGAATGGCTATGAAAGACCTAGATAAGATTCTCAAGAGCAGAGATGTTTCTCTCCATACAAAGATTCGACTTGTTCAAGCCATGGTATTTTCAATAACATCATATGGATGTGAAAGCTGGACAGTGAAAAAGATAGACAGGAAGAAAATTGATGCCTTTGAATTATGGTGCTGGCGGCGAATACTGTGTATACCTTGGACTGCCCGAAGAACAAACCAGTTGGTACTAGAAGAGATCAAACCTAAGCTTTCTTTAGAAGCTCAGATGACAAGACTTCGACTTTCATACTTCGGACACATCATGCGAAGAGAGAGATCATTAGAGAAAGACATCATGCTTGGCAAGATAGAAGGTCAACGCAAAAGAGGAAGGCCAGCAATGAGATGGATTGCTACAATAACAGCAGCTACGGGTACCAGTCTGTCAACAATGAGCCGCCTGACTGAAGACCGAACACAATTTAGGATAGCTATCCAGAGGGTCGCCAAGAGTCGACTCCGACTCGACGGCACTTAACAACAACTTAACATTGGTAGACATGGATAATTTGGGATCTTTAAGCTCTGTCTGCTCCATACTCAAGGGCATTTGGGCTACTTGACTCTTTTTTGGAACCTCTCTGCTTTTGGTAGTATCCTTCAAGGATACATTCTTCCGAACCATACGCTCTTGGGAGACTGTCGGCTTTCCCCTATTTAGTTTAAAAGCTGCTCTATCTTCTTTTTAAAGGTTAATGCGAGCAGCCTGGTTCCATCCCGGTTACGGTGAAGCCCATCCCTTCAGAAGAGCCCCTCCTTTCCCCAGAATGTTCCCCAGTTCCTAACAAATCCAAAACCCTCATCTCTGCACCATTGTCTCATCCACGCATTGAGACTCCGGAACTCTGCCTGCCTTTTGGGTCCTGCGCGTGGAACGGGAAGCATTTCGGAGAACACTACCCTGGAAGTTCTGGATTTCAACTTCCTACCTAAAAGCCTAAATTTAGCCTCCAGAACCTCCCTACCACATTTTCCTATGTCACTGGTACCGACATGTACCAAGACAGCAGACTCCTCCCCAGCACTATCTAAGACCTTATCTAGGTGGCGCGTGAGGTCCGCTACCTTCACACCAGGCAGGCATGTTACCAGGCGATCCTCACGTCCACCAGCCACCCAGCTATCTACATTCCTAATGATTGAATCACCAACTATTATAACGGCTGCCCTAACCCTTCCCTCATGGGCACATGGCCCTGAACAAACTTCCTTGGTGCGAGAGGGTTTTACATCACCTGGAGGACAGGTCCTAGTTACAGGATCGCTTCTTACCACACCAGGGTGATGCTCTCCTGTCACGTGACCTCTCTCCTCCATGACAACAGGGATGCTGCCAGACTGGAGGTGGGACTTCAGGACTATATCCCTATAGGTCTCGTCTATGTACCTCTCTGTCCTTCTTATATCTTCCAAGTCTGCTACTCTAGCCTCTAGAGAACGGACTCGTTCCCTGAGAGCAAAGAACTCCTTGCAGCTAGTGCACACGTAAGACCTCTCACCAACTGGGAGAAAGCATGGTTACTCACCTGTAACAGGTGATCTCCGGGAACAGCAGGAATATAGTCCTCACACATGGGCATCATCGGCACTGACGGAGCCCGCGCAGGAACGCTCCCCAGCGCCCAACAGGAAAGCTCCTGGAAGCATCCCACAGCGCCTGCGCGCTGCCCCCCGCTTCTCCCAACTGTCTTTCGCCAGTTGAGTTTTAAAGCTGAGACAAAGAGAGAGAGAGGGGGGGAAAGAGAAAGAGATAGATAGAGAGATATAACTCCTAGGGGAGGTGGGTGGGTTGTGAGGACTATATTCCTTCTGTTCCCGGAGATCACTTGTTACTATGAGTAACTATGCTATCTCCAGGAACAAGCAGGAATGTAATCCTCACATATGGGGACTCCCTAGCTTTGATAAAATCAAAGCAAACTTAATCTTTTATACTTCAATAAATGGAGGGGTGGGGGTGACCTCCCCGGAGCGGTGGGCACAATCCTAAACACAGGCATGGGGGGTGAGGGGGGATCCTGCATGGAGCAGTGGTTCTCCAGGAGCAAGCAGGAAGTCGGTCCTTATATATGGGTTCTATTGGTGCCGATGGAGCCTGCGCGGAGCATTTCCCCAGCTTTCAAAGAAAGCCTTTGGGATGTGCTACCACGCATGCGTGATCCCCTTCCCACCCAAGGGTGCCATCTTGCTCAGTCTCCTTATTTCCACGGAGCCCAACAGATGTCTGTCCCATTTCCTGGAAAAATCCTTGCTAATTATCCTCAAATTAGTTCCTGGTTTGCCTACCGGCTCTTTGAGCCGGCGCTGTCCCCAGTGCTGTTCTCGGCTCCTTTTGTCTTTTTATGATTGAGGCTCTCCTCGACCAGCATTCATGCCCTTTTTCACTCGGGGGTCGTCGACCCCTTTCGGGTGTTCCCCACCATGTCCTCCAGTGGGTTCAAAAAATGTGCCTGCTGCAGTCAGACACCAGTGACCGATACCTACGCTGCCTGGGCCCGGGCTGTGACAGCACGCCCTGCGACCTGAACCAGGGCATGACGCCTAAAAACAATAAAAAGAAGTCTGAGTTGCAAGAAAAACTGTGTTCCCTAGGTCTTACTTGGCACTGGCCTCCACGATGGTGAGCTCCAAGCCCAACACATCCCGTGAGGCCCATAAGATCATAAGACATGCCAAACTGGGTCGGACCAAGGTCCATCAAGCCCAGTATCCTGTTTCCAACAGTGGCCAATCTAGGTCACAAGTACCTAGCAGTTTCCCCAAAAAACACAGGTTCCACAATGCTTGTATTGGGGCAAGCAGTGAATATTCTGGGTCCACTTTAATAATGCTTTATGGACCTTTCCTCCTGGAACTTGTCCAAAACCCTTTTTAAACCTGGCTACACTAACAGCTTTTACTACATCCTTCGATAGCAAATTCTAGAGTTTGATTACACATTGAGTGAAAAAATATTTTCTCTTGTTAGTCTTAAATAGGTTACTCTGTAGCTTCATTGCATGCCCCCTAGTCTTTCTATATTTTGATGGCGAGCATCCTTGGAGTCCTGCGGCAGTGGCTCCTCCAAGAAGACCTCGGACCCTGAGAGAAAAGAGAAAAATCCTTGAAGTCCACCAAGGTTGCACTGGAGAAACCTGGTAAAACCGCCCAAAGGGACTGGGGCAGCTCCGAGAAGCGCCCTACGAAGGTTCTCAAGAAGGATTCCTTGGCCAGCGAAGACTGTGCAAGGTTCCTCAAGATCATAGTTCTCGTCAAAGACATGCTCACGAGAGTGCTGGCACCAAGCCCAAAATCCTCTGTGCCTGTGGCAAAAGCTGCGGAGTATTCTGGCTTGGAAACCAGAATGGCGGCCTTGGAGCAGAACATCACTGCTGTCTTAGCCCTGCAGCAGGCAATGATGGCTGGTTCATCTGCATTATCTGCCCCGACGACCAGGCCCCCGACTGCGGGGAAGTCTCCAGTCATCGAGCCAAGCTCAGAGCGCCATCAGCCTCGGGTAAGCCCTCTGCGTTGGTTGAGGTCTCTGTCCCATTCCTCGGACATCTGGTCCTCCCTGGCCAGTTTCTGCGACTCGGACCCCAGGTGCTCTGGAGACTGCCGACCATGGCCCCAGCCTCGATGTTATGAGTCGCAGGGCCTCAGACTTGTTGTCACTGCTCAACTCCGAGTGGGAGACTGATGACGAGGCATCCCTGGAAACTGTGTCACTGAGAGATTCCCTTGGACCCGTCACCCTGGCAGCATTTTCCTCCAGAAGATGTGGCCTTCCATGACTTTGTCAAGGAAATGGCCAGAGCCCTCTCGGAGGAAGATCCATTCACTGAGGAACTGGAGATTCTCCAGTATGAGTCTCCAACCAAGAAGACTCTCGTGGTGCCTGTGCAGCTGTTCCTCGAGCGGCTGCTACTCAGAATGTGGGAGATGCCAGCCTTGGTGCCGGTGGTGAGTCGGCACCTCGAGACTATCTACCGCGTCTGGAAGGGCCCTGGGTTCCACAAGCCCCAACTCCCAAATAACTCCCAAATAACTCCTTGGTTGTCAAGTCGATCATACAGAAACTTGAGCCAGATGACTCACTCTTCGGTCCCTCCTGGGAGGGACATTGGAGCCCTCGATGCCCTTGGGCGCAAGTGTTACCAGGGCCCTATGCTGTGTTGCCAGATTCAAGCCTATGAATTATACATAGGCATATACCTAAAGGCCCTAACCCAAGAGTTGTCCGGTTTTTCAGCAGAGCATACCGGGGAACCCCTCCAGCAGTTTCAATCCCTGATCTCCAGGATCAAGGACGGTTCTAAGTTCCTTTCCTGGGCGGTTGTGACGGCTTTGAGTCAGCAGCTTGGATAGCAGCGTCCGGCATCTACCCCGATGCCAAGCCTGGCTGCAGTCTTCAAACCCCGAGCAATGGGTCCAAGACAAGCTGCTCGACATCCCCTGCACCGGGGAGAACCTGTTCGGCAAGTCTGTGGCTGACAAGGCAGCCGAGATTGAAGCCAATGTGATGACTTGACAGAGGCTCTCCAAGAAGACCTCATCCTTTCACTGTCAGAAACCATCGGGGAAAAGACCACTGTTCCTGAGGAAAAAGGGGCCCTTTCAGCAGAGTCACCACTACCAGCCATTCTTGGGCCAGCAACAGGGTTCTCACCCCAAGGGACAGGGAGCTCAGAAGTCCCAAGCCCCAGCTTCAGCCCAGCCAGGGGGGAGCTTTTGACTCCAGGGGCAGGGCCTCTCCTCCCTCGGGAGACCTTCACCAGCCCACAGGGGGCTGTCGGCACTTTTTGCCCACAAGTGGGCCGGTGTCACCTCGGACCAGTGGGTACTGCAGGTGGTAAGGGAAGGATATCTCCTCCACCTACAGCAGGTACCACCCAGCTTCTTTCCAGGAGAACCAGTGTGATCTCTCCTTCACCAGACCCTTCTGCACTCGGAGCTCACAGGTATGCTCAGGGACAACGCAGTAGAGCCTGTACCCAAACATCAATGGGGAAAGGCTTCTACTCCAGATACTTCTTTGTCCCAAAGAGAACTGGGGGCCTCAGGCCCATCCTAGACATGAGAAACTTAAACAAGTTTCTGGTGAGGGAGAAGTTAAAGATGCTCTCTCTTGGATGCTGCATTACCTCCACCAGGGAGATTGGCTGTGCTCCTTGGACCTAAAGGATACATATACTCACATTCTGATCCACCCCTCCCACAGGCAGTACCTTCGGTTCATGGTGGGAGGAGGGCACTGCCAGTACAGGGTGCTACCCTTTGGCCTGGTCGCCTCTCCAAGGGTCTTTATCAAATGCAGTGGCCCCTTGTAGATGCAGCTAGGCGGTGGTGGCCGCCTAGCTGCATCTACAAGGGGCTTTTGTCTTCCCTTACCTGGATGACTGGCTCATCAGGGGCAATACGGCTTCAGAGGTCAGTCAGACCACAGAGCGTACAATCCTACTTCTGCAGCACTTGGGGTTCTTCATCAACTACCCCAAATCCCATCTCTCTCCAGCCCAAAGCCTGGAGTTCTTAGGTGCTCAGTTGGACATGTTACAGGTCAGGGCCGTCCTCCCAAGAGAGAGGACAGAGCGCCTGGGGCAGGCCCATGACGGACCTATTCACCTCTCCAGACAACACGCAGCTACCCCACTTCTGCTCCCGTCAGCCGCATCCGGAGAGAGTGGTGGCAGATGCCTTCCTGATCTCGTGGTCTGAGGGCCTACTTTGTGTTCCTACCGACCCCCCTCCCTCCCCCCTTGGTCGCCAGGACCCTCTTCAAGCACCTCTTCTGCTTTCCCTGTTGGTGGCACTCCCGGTCCCAGGAGGAGGGCTCCCTCCTACACCCTAATTTGAGGTTGCTAAAGCTAACAGCATGACTGTCACAAGGGTAGTGTTGGCCCCTTTCAGTCTTCCTGGAGAAGTCAAGGAGATCATATTGACCTCCTGAAAACCCTCCACCAGATGGGCTTTTATGCCTGTAAGTGAACATAAGAACATAAGATATGCCATACTGGGTCAGACCAAGGTCCATCAAACCCAGTATTCTGTTTCCAACAGTGGCCAATCTAGGTCATACGTACCTAGCAGTTTCCCCAAGGGACACAGGTTCCACAATGCTTGTATTGGTTCAAGCATTGATATCCTGGGTCCCTTCTTAATAATGGTTTATGGACCTTTCCTCCAGGAACTTGTCCAAACCTTTTTTAAACCCAGCTACACTAACAGCCTTTACTACATCCTCCGGTAACAAATTCCAGAGTTTGATTACACGTTGAGTGAAAAAATATTTTCTTTTATTAGTCTTAAATAGTTTACCCTGTAGCTTCATTGCATGTCCCCATGTCTTTCTATATTCTGATAAGGTAAACAATCGATCTACGTTTACCCGTTCCACTCCGTTCATTAATTTATAGACTTCTATCATATCTCCCCTCAGCCGTCTCTTTTCCAGGTTAAAGAGCCCCAACCTTTTTAGCCTTTCTTCATAGGAGTAGCCTTCCATCCCCTTTACCATTTTGGTGGCTCTTCTCTGAACCTTTTCTAAAATTGCTATATCCTTTTTAAGATATGGCGACCAGAATTGCACACAATATTCAAGGTGCGGTCTCACCATGGAACGATATAGAGGCATTATAATATCTTTTGTTTTATTTTCCATTCCTTTCCTTATCATACCTAGCATTCTATTTGCTCTCTTGGCCGCCGCTGCACACTGGGCCGAGGGTTTTAACATGGTATCCACAAGGACGCCTAAATCTTTTTCCTGGGTGGTGGTTCCTAATGTGGAACCTTGCATCGTGTAACCATAGTTTGGGTTGTTCTTCCCTAGGTGCATAACCTTGCACTTCTCCACATTAAATTTCATCTGCCATTTTGATGCCCAGTCTTCCAATTTATCAAGATCCTCTTGCAATTTTCCACAATCCTCCTTGGTTTTAACAACTTTAAATAGTTTTGTGTCATCAGCAAATTTGATAACCTCACTCGTTATTCCACTTTCCAGGTCATTTATGAATATGTCAAAAAGCAGCGGACCCAGCACAGATCCCTGGGGTACACCACTATTCACCTTTCTCCATTGGGAAAATTGGCCATTTAGCCCTACCCTCTGCTTTCTATCTTTTTAACCAGTTCCTGATCCACAGTAGTACACTGCCTCCTATCCCATGACTCTTTAGTTTTGCCAAAAGTCTCTCATGAGGGACCTTGTCAAAGGCTTTCTGAAAGTCCAGATACACAATATCAACCGACTCACCTTTGTCCACCTGTTTATTCACTCCTTCAAAAAAACATAACAGATTAGTAAGACAAGATCTTCCTTGTCTAAAGCCATGTTGGCTGTCTCCCATTAGGTCATGACTATCTACATGCTGAGTAATTTTATTCTTTATGATGGTTTCTACCATTTTTCCCGGTACTGACGTCAGGCTCACCGCGTGGTGTGCAGAAGGTTCTCCGCGTGGTGTGCAGAAAGGGCGGAGAATCCTTTCTCCTGCCATGTGCAACTAGTACTTCAGTACCTACTGCACCTGTCACACCGGGCTAAAATCTAACTCTGTGAGGGTGCATCTGAGTGCCATAGCCGCTCACCACCACCCTATCGAGGGGAAAACCCCTCTCAAACCAGCCCCTGGTCTCCAGGTTCCTCCGGTGCCTTCTGTTATCCAAGCCCCCTCTCCATTCTCCTGCAGCAGAGTGAGGCCTCGACATGGTGCTCTCCCAGCTCACCAAACCCCTGTTCAAGCTCCTGGCCACTTGTCACCTGCGATACCTGTCCTGGAAAGTGGCCTTTCTGGTGGCCCTTACGTCTGCTCAAAGAGTGAACTAACTCCAGGCACTGGTGGCAGATTCACCATATACAAGGTTCTACAAGAACAGGGTAGTACTCTGCACACATCCCAAATTTCTCCCGAAGGTGGTGTCTCCTTTCCATCTCAACCAAGAGGTGGTCCTCCCCACCTTCTTCCTGTGGCCTCGCTCCAGCAGGGAGGAAGTACTACTTCATACACTAGATTGCAAACAGGCCCTATCCTACTTACAGCGAACCCAGACCCTTCGCAAAGCTGCTCAGCTTTTCGTATCCTTTGACACCAGCATATTGGGGCTCCCTGTGACTAAGTGAACTTCATCCTCTTGGGTAGCAAATTGTATTGCCCTTGTGTATGCGTGACCTGGCCTGTTCCTTGAGCACCAGATCACAGCCCACCATGTGAGGGCAGTGCTACATTGGTGGCCAACCTCCACTCAGTGCTGTTAGAGATCTGCAAGGCCACCACATGGTCTTCAATTCATACGTTCGTAGCTCACTACTGCCTGGAGAGCGAGTCCCGCAGGGGCAGTGCTTTTGGCCAGGCAGTACTCCGTAATATTCTCGAAATGTAGGCAGCTCCTGCCCTCCAACCTTTCGGTGTTCAGGCTATCGGAGTGATAATGTCACTGGATGCTAGGGTTTTGCAGAGTCTCTCAGTGGGGACTCACCTTCTGCAACTCAAGCTACCCGATTGGTTGCCTTTGGTGCTGTCTTGGTTCAGTCCTCGGCAGCCTGGAGCTAGGGAGTCCCATATGTGACTTGACTTCCTGCTTGTTCCTGGAGAAAGCGTAGTTACTCACCTGTAACAAGTGTTTTCCAGGGACAGCAGGAATCGGTCTTCTACTTTGTTTTACTGCTGTCCTAGCTATGTCATTTGATTAAGCCAGATGGCTCCCTAGGGCGGGAAGGGGACCAGGCATGCGTGGTAGCATGTCCCAAAGGCTTTCTTTGAAAGCTGGGGAAATGCTCTGCACGGGCTCCATCGGCGCTGATGTCACCCATATGTGAAGACTGATTCTTGCTGTCCCTGGAGAACACCTGTTACAGGTGAGTAACTGCACTTTTCAACCTCTCTAGCCACCTTACTGGGAAGACTAGATGGACCATGCTTGTCTTTATCTGCCATCATATAGTATGTTACCTTTAAATGGGTGCACTGATATTACTTCCAATCATGCTGTCTTCTAATTTGTTGTCTTTATCACCAGTAGTGTATGCTGCCACCGGTACAGCAGTCGAGGCTTCCCTTTTCAGTGTGCTAATATTAATCTACCAGCTTTAAGGATTGCGTCATCACTTAACTACTGGCATAAGTAAATTTATGTATAACCTCAGCTGCACAGGGCAAATGGGCTGCAGGTCTTCCTTTTCTGCTATAAAGTTTTATGTCCCTCTACTTATCTTGGTGGTGGATGAATTCAAGTATACCCTTCTCTTAGTTTCCTACATTCATTATGTATCAAAATGTCTTAACAGTACTGAGGCAAATTCAACAGAAATGGAACCAAAAATCAGAATGAAGTAGCAGTTTCTAGAGTTGAGATCAATAAAATAATTTTCTATGAGGGTATATACCCTGTAAAGTTTAGCATAGTCCCTGGCCTGGGGGTTTGTGTGTTACAAGGTACTGATTGTTTCCCCATTCATAAAGCTGCACACTAGGCACTTTTAAGACTCCGTTCCAACGGGTGTTGATTGATCTACAAATTTGATGCTTGCAGTACAAAGTTTATGGAACCCATGGTTATTGATGTATGAGGCTTGATAAATAGGGTTTTACAATTGCAGTATTAACTAATCCTAATGTTTAAAAAAAATTGAAGTAAAGCATTCTGGAATAGCAGACAACCTATAATCCTTTCCTGACATCTACAAAAAATTACCAATAAACCCATTTTTTACATAGGTCTTTGGACTTCCGCTTCATTACTGCTGTCAGTTGTATGTAAAAGCCTGCTCTTACAAAATGATTTGGGACATCATTTTTTTTTGTATTTGTAATAGAGGAGCAGAGTAGCAGCCTAGTGGTTAGAACACTAGATTGGTAACTAAAAGACCAGAGTTCAATTCCCATTAGCA
This sequence comes from Ichthyophis bannanicus, assembly GCA_033557465.1. NCBI lineage: Eukaryota > Metazoa > Chordata > Amphibia > Gymnophiona > Ichthyophiidae > Ichthyophis > Ichthyophis bannanicus. Next base: position 453,126,282 of record CM066037.1, read on the forward strand.
CTCCTTGTGACCTTGAGCAAGTCACGTAACCCTCCATTGCCTCAGAAGAAAGGCTTGGCAGTCTACTTCCGGTCACACTGTCAAGAAAACCCAGGAACTGTTGGGTCGCCAGGAGTTAGCACTAACTCAATGGCACACTATGCATGCAACTAAAATCAAACTTTCAATAATGTCCTGCTAGACCAGTCCAGACAAGTGGGTTGTATTCCCCTACCAGCAGATTGTTAGAGACAAAGAACTAATGAAAAGCCTGGGTTTCAATGACATCACTCCTATGCCTCTATTCACCTCAGCCACCAGAGGTCCCTTCAGTATTTCTTTATCTCCAGCAATTTGTGGATGGATTTTCTCCTCTCTGAAGAAAATCTGAGGATTAAGAAGAAAAGATTGCTTAAACACTCTTGAATGACCACCTTGAGAAGCAAAAGTGACTCTCTCACTTGAGCGCGATGTGGGATGCCTCACTAGACTGCGGTCTTTTTGATAGCCATAGGGGAAGGGAAAATTGGTTTAGCTCCATGCACTTATAACGGTCTGTTGAGGAGCCACAAAATTGGAAGGATTTGGAAGGATCTGGAAGACTACAGCAGCCTCACACAACCTCAGTGCCCCCTCCCTCCTCCTGTATCCCCCTTGTTCTCTCCCAAAGATTGCAGAAGGCTCTCAGAGGGATCTGTCTGCAAGCCAGTTACAGTTTTTCAGGGGAGCCCGGCATGGATCCTCTGCTCTGGGTGAGTACCCAGGCTTGACCTCGTCATTGTCCTTGTGGCCTCCCAATTCAGTCTTCCTGGGACGCAATTTGAGGTGGTTCGCTGGTATCATTGGTGCGGTGTGGGGGTTTCCTGCTGTTTTCTGCATGCGCTAATAGCATTTGGCCTTCACGGAATATTCACTCTCGTAATAAGAAGGTTTCCTTTGCTTTTAGCTTGGAAGATACTTCGGACACTGATTCTGCGGTGTCCGGTTCAGCCAAATTTGGCACTAACAGGACTAGACAGGCATCGACCCCCCCTTTACAGCATCTAGGGGTAATTTATCCCATGGCCGTTGACCTTGGGGTTCTAATCACCAGGATTTTCTCGAGGGCCCCGACACCAGGTCCAAGACCAGGGGTCGTCAGTTGTAAACCTCTCAGGCCAAGTCCTTTCAAAGGATCAATTGTTTGTTCTGGAACTGGGTTTATCCTATGTCCCTTCACCTAGGTATGACAGCTTTGAGATGCGTGTGGCACTTTATCGCTTTTTTCGAAAGCTGCGGGTGATTCATCACTTCTCTAATTATGAGGGGAATCCAGATATTTCTTTGGTTAAGAATCCCTCCAGATGGCAACCATCGGGCCACCTTGAAGCAGCTATTTCCACCTATCAAGACCTAGATCTGAATGCACTCTTACAATTCGAATCTACGAACATTCCTCCGTATAGTAATTTGTCGAGGGATCACTTTAAGGCTATAAAGCAGTTGTCTACATCAAACCTGGTCATTCGGCGTGCTGACAAAGGAGGGGCAACAGTGGTTCTTTCTATGGAGCAGTATGATCAGGAAATGCAATTGCATCTTGGTAATCACAAGTATTATGCTCCTATCCCTGATCCCACGATGGAGCTTTTACACAACATACAAGTTCTGGTGTCTCGGGCTTTTAAGTGCAATTGGCTGACAAGACAAGAGGCTGGCTTTCTAATTATTGTGTCCCACAAATCTATTTTGGTCAACTTGTATCAGAGTGTGCCCGATCTCGTCTGATCTCGGAAGCCAAGCAGGGTTGGGCCTGCTTAGTACTTGGATGGGTGACCTCCTGGGAATACCAGGTGCTGTAGGCTGTAAGATAAAAATTCAGATTGAGATTGAGTCTACAACATGACTTCTTAAAACATGACTTAAGACTAGGCGTAACGGGTCATTGATGCAAAAATAGGCTCCGCATGAGCAGCCTCACGGCACTCCGGGGAACCTTGAGTCTGAGACCCAGTCAGTCATTTAATAAAAGATTGTGTATAAGTTGGTTTGATAAATACGTTTGCAAGTGAACATATTTAATTCAGAGTTTTATGTTTTCATTGATGACTTTCTACTTAATCAACATCCTAAAACGCCGACCTTTTACCTAGTGCCGAAGATCCACAAATCTTTGCTTAACCCTCCAGGCCGCCCAATAGTGTCCTGCAGAGGTTCAGTTTTGGAGCCACTCTCCCAATTCTGTGACCTCTTCCTGCAACCAGTTGCAGCTAGAGTGTCTTCTTATATTAGGGACACAGGTGACTTTTTGGAACAATTGGCTTACCTGCACAGCGGCATCTACCTACACTTATATGGTGTCTTTAGATGTTCAATCTTTATACACCAATATTGACCAGAGGGAAGTACTGACCAGGCTGACAAACTACCCCTTGACTTTACCGGATCGTATTCCGAAGCACTTTGTTTTGGCTCTATTGGATTTGGTGTTGAATAAGAAGTTTTTTCTATATCGACAACAGTGCTACCTTCAAGTCTATGGGATTGCGATGGGAGCTACTGTGGCTCCTTCTATTGCTACACTATATATGAGTTGGTTTGAAGAGGCATATATCTATTCTCATCCGCTGTTTCTACTGGTCCCCTTCTGGAGAAGGTTTTTAGATGACATCTTCTTTTTGTGGACTGGCACTAAGACAGCTCTGGAGGAGTTCATACGGTCTTTAAACTCTTTTAAAGAGAATGTACAGTTCACTGCACAGATAGAGACCCGACAAATTCAGTTTTTGGACATCACTGTGTAATTAACTGAAACAGGTTTTCAAACGTCTTTATACCGAAAACCGGTCCAGTGCAACACTCTCCTACGCTTTGACAGCTTCCATCCACCCGCGCTAAAGCGGGGATTGCCGTTTGGCCAATTTTTGCGCCTCCGTCGTAATTGCACCCATTTTGCTGATTTCAAACTGCATGCGAAAGATCTAACTGCTCAGCTGCTGATGAGGGGATACCCATATAAAGTGGTTAGGCTGGCATATAAAGGGGCTTGCCATGTTCATAAAGAATGGCTTTTTAATGGTTCGGGTTTAAAATGTCCACAGGAGAATATAACGGGGGTTTTCCCCTATATGAAGGGATTTTCGACAGTGGTGGGCATCTTACACCAATACTGGCCCATTTTGGGTCTACATGCTTGTTTTAGGAAAAAGCTACAGATTGCCTATTCCCGGAAGTCTAATTTACGGGATTTGATGGTGCGCACCACAGCAGTTGTCGATCGCCCTATAGCCTCTCATGATTCTGCGGGGCATTCTCCTGGTGGTGACTGTACCTATTGAACACTCTTTCAGGTTTGTCTTGGCTTGACAGCCATACCCAAAAATCTTACCGAATCCGTTGGCGAACCAGTTGCCTTTCAACTTATGTGATATATTTGATCCTCTGTCCATGCAACCTGTACTATGTGGGGCGTACGTCTCGACCTTTCAAGGTCCGGCTGGGTGAGCATGCTTCTCGGCTGTGTACAAAATCGACATCAGCCCCGATGGTGGACCACTGTTTAATTAGATCTCATGTTTTTGAGGATCTTCATTGGCGGGTTCTTGATCACGTGCCGCCGGAATCCCGAGGAGGTGATCGTCTTCAAGCTTTGCAATATTTGGAACAGAAGTGGATTTTCCATCTGGATACGGTGCATCCACGGGGTTTAAACCAACAGGTGGATTGGTACACGATTATATAATGTTCTTACTGCCATTGGACCTTTGGGGGGGGGGGGTTTCTGCTTGGTGGTTCTTCCCCCTTTTAGCTCTGATTGGCTCCTTGGACTATCATTCATGCTTTATGGTTGAGATCAGCTGTGCTCACGGTGCTGACGCCATAGAATAAAAACCGTTCTTCTCAGAAACTAGTTTCAAAGCTGATTTGACTGCCGAGCAGTGATTTGACCTGATGCAGGGGTAGTACAGCAAACACCCCGAAACGTGCCACGTCGTTTGTTACATTGCTGACTGGATGGATGCAGCCTCTGTTCTTCTACCGATTCAGCTAAGTGAATGCTGTATTGCTTGAATTTAATGATTAAAAAGGAAAGGCCACAGCGGTGTGGGTGATTCTTCCTCTGCACTGGGCTGGCTATTCCGACAAATTTTTTTTTTCTGTTTTGATGGTATTTTATTGATCCGGGCTGGTGTTGTGGATGATTATTTTGCCCTGGGATTGGGTATCGGTTGTTCTAATAGCATTTGTACCTATTGTGCGCCTGGTGGTTGTGCAGTTCTAACATGGGTTCCGCCCAAGTGGCTCCAATGCATACTCCTTCCCTAGTGCCTGTAATATGTGTTGCATAAAAGTGCAGAATGCATGCCTTTGGGCTACCGCAGCCTTAGTGCGTGCTGTTGCAGTACTTGCCTAACTCTTTATATTCTTCCAGGAAACGTTTGACCTGTGGCAAGTGAAGTGCCTCATCCCCAGGGCTGACCAAAGAGTTTCTGCCATCCTAGACGGTAGCCTTGGCTGTGCCGCACCCCCCCCCTCCCTCCATACTGAGCTGCACTACTGCCGATTCCAGTGGCAGGGTCAGGGGGCGTGGCTCAGCTCTGTGGCAGGCCATGTGCTTCGGCACGCATGGCCTGCTGCTTCTGACTACCTTCTGACATCACTACAGGGGTTCAGAAGCAGCAGGCCATGTGTGCTGAAGCACATGACACGCTGCTGAGCCTGGCCTCCCCTCCCCCTGCCTCAGGAATCAGCAGCAGCGTGGTGTGGCTCTTCATGGGGGGGAGAAGGCAGTGCAGCTCGACATGGGGGGGAGGAGGGGTGGTAGGCCATGTGTGCCGAAGCACATGGCCTTCCGCTGACAGAGATCTGCTGTCCTGGGTGGCTGTCTAGCCCGCTTAGTGGATAGGCCAGCCCTGCGTCCCTGAATTCTAGTTTCTGCTCTTCTTGTATGGCAGCTTCTGAGTCATCCCTGGAGGCCCTGCTTTCCACCTCCCAGTGGGGGGATACAGTTAGACCTCGGGGTAACTGGCAACCAATACTGTGAGATGCTCATCATCCTCTAGTGGGTCTGTGACAGTTGTGCCCCCTAGTGTTGGGGAGTCATGTCTGAGAGGAAAGCTTCTGGACTCTGGATGGTCCTCCCCGGAACTCTCTTCGTTTTTACATCAGGCCTGGTCCTTCTGGCATGGAAATTCAGAGCCTGCAGCCTCTGGTTGCCTCAAGGCACAGTCTCCATTTGGGCAGACTGAGCGTGGAAGCCCTGTTCAATTATCTTTGGCTAAGCTGGCGAGGGGCGCACCCTTGAGATGGGAAACAGCTGGGAGCTGTTGGAGATTTTGACATTGACTCTGATTCAGATGGTTTGGTACTGGGCTCTGATGTGGATGAAGAAATACTCTCGCCTTCAGAGGATTGTGCAGAGGCCAGAGTGATCCACCTATTATGGAAGGAGCAGCTGGTGACATTGATTGCCAGGGTCTCATACGCCTTGAATTTGACGGACGCTTCTGGCACAGAACAGGATCTGAAGATACACCCGCTCCTCCAGGGGGTGAGAAAATATACTACTGTCTTTCCGTTCTGAGATGTGATAAAGGATATGATCCAGTTAGAGTAGGACTCTCCTGACTCCCTCCTTAAATGGTTAAAGGTGTGTAAGAAGATCTGCACTCTCCCAGAGAAGGAGTGCATTGAATGGTTTGACATTCCCAAGGTGGATGCGCAGATTAGGGCAGTTAACCAGACAGCTAAAACACTTCTCTTTACTGAACGCTTTAACCCACAACCCTTACTCACATGTATATAGTTGTGGATCTCCAGGAACAAGCAGGAATGAGTCTTCACATATGGGTATCATCGGTACCGACGGAGCCTGCGCGGGAACGCTCCCCAGCGTCCAGAAAGAAAGCTTTTGGGAGCATCCCACAGCGCCTGCGCTCTGCCTTCCCACCTTTCCTAACCGCCTCTCTCCAGTTCTTCTTTTCCGCGGAGCCAGCAGGTCGTGTTCCTGTCACCGCTGAAGAAGTTCTTTTTCTTTATTTCTTTGGTCGCGCGTCTGCCTTCTTTGATGTCGGACCGGTACCGCCGGTCTTTTCTTCTTTCTTCTTTAAAAAAAACCCCTACCATTTCCCACTTCTGTGCAATTTTTCCTTTTGGGCCTTTGGCCTAGAAAAATTTTCCTCATGGAAAAGCCCGCTTCCGGGTTTAAAAAGTGCACGAAGTGCAGCGGTACTCTTTCTATCACCGACACCCATGAATGGGGTCACAGGTTGACATCGATGGCGTGGCCTCGACCGATCACCTGTTGCCATGTTCTGGGGTACCGGTGGTTTCCACTGGTACAGACATCCAGACATTGGTTGTGTCGATGGATCAGAATATTCTGACCATGCAGTGTGCCATCACGGCATTCATACAAGCTGTGAAGCCTCTGGTACCGCAACAAACTCCGTTGTTGGTACCGGTTCCGGCACCGGCACCGATTGTATCGACATCGGCTTCGGTGTCGACTGCAGCGGTACCCTGTCCTGTGATGCCCATCGGTACCGAATCAGTACCGATCACTCCTGATGTCGATACCACTCGGTACGCTTATCGGGCTCTGCAAGAGCATCCAGACAGGCGATACTTTGATTCCTCCGAAGACTCTGATGAATCAGAGGCTTCTCTCGAAGCATTGGTTACTCCTTCCTCAGGAGCCCTCCAAAAAGAAGAATGTCTCCTCCAGAAGACTTGTCTTTTCAAGACTTCATTAGGGAAGTGGCCAGGGGCCTCTCTATTTCAGTGGCCCCTGAACCAGAGCCTAGAGCCAAGAAATTGGATATTTTACAATATCCTAAGGCTCCTAAAGAGGCAGCTACTTTACCAGTTCATGAGATCCTTTATGATCACATGTTGGGCATATGGGAGACGCCTCTTACTACCTCCCCTCATTCTCGCAGGTTGGACACCATGTACTGTGTTCCTCCTTGTCCTGGCTTTCATAAGACTCAGCTTCCTCACCACTCTATTGTGGTGGAGTCTGCTATGAAGAAGATAAAGAGTGCAAAAAGACACTCATCTAATCCTCCAGGAAGAGAATACAGAACCTTGGATGCTTTTGGCCGGAGAATTTTCCAGGCCAATATGCTTACTGCCAGAATCAACTCCTATAGTCTCTATATGGGGATGTTTCTAAAGGAAGTTACAGATCATCTGCAAACTTTATCTCCTATCTCAGAAGATAAAAGGGAGGAGTTTCTCACCTGGCTTAAACATGCCCAGGATGTTTCCAAATTTTCCAACCGTGCAGCCTTTGACTCTTTTGAGTGTGCCAGCAGAGCCTCGGCTATTGCCATAGGTGCACGCAGAGTTGCTTGGTTACAAGCTTCTGATTTGGAACCCTGGGTCCAGGATGGATTAGGGAATCTTCCTTTTACAGGTGAAAACCTTTTTGGCAAGGATTGGCAAGCAAAGGCAACTCAGAAGGATGCTGAGAATTCTGCCTTAGATAGACTTTCAAAGTCTACTTCTGCTCCTGCTAGAAAAAGGTTATTCAAAAAGGCTTTCTTTCCCAAAAAAGGGAAATATTATCCTGGTTATGGTCACCAAGCATCTTCTGCAGGTCGTTTTGCTGCAAAGCGTCAGTAACAACCTAAACAAGCCAAGCCTAAGGCTGCAAGGACTGCTACGACCCAACAGCCTCAGCCTCCTCAGGGCCTTTGACTTACAACTAGAGAACTTAGCCTTTCTGGCTCTAGAAGAACCAGAGCCTCTCACCATTCCAGGAAGGTTAGCTCACTTTGCTCCCAGATGGGAACAAATCACAGCAGAGCAATGGACCCTCTCCATCATAAGGGAGGGGTACAAGCTTCATTTCTTAAACCTTCCTCCTCACACCATGGTGAGACAGTTCAGTTCTCCAACATCTCTCCTCGACCTTCTGGGTCAGGAGATTGCTACTCTTCTTGCCCAAAGGGCAATAGAAGTACCCCTTCTTCAACAGGGTTCAGGGTTCTACTCCCCCTATTTTCTTATCCCAAAGAAAACAGGGGGCTACAGACCCATATTAGATCTCAGAGAATTGAACAAGTTTCTATGCAAGGAGAAATTCAAAATGATTTCTCTCGGTGCTCTCCTTCCATACCTTCAGAGTCAGGATTGGCTTTGTTCTCTAGATCTCAAGGATGCGTACACCCATGTCCTCATCCATCCAACACACAGAAGGTTCCTTCGGTTCCTTTATCAGGGAAAGCACTACCAATACAGAGTGCTTCCTTTCGGTCTGGCCTCTGCTCCAAGAGTGTTCACAAAATGCATGGCAGTGGTAGCTGCATTTCTACACACTCTAGGAATATTTGTATTCCCATATCTGGACAACTGGCTCATCCGAGCTCCATCCCAGATAAAGGCCCAGGCTTCCCTAGCCTGCACAAGGCGTGTTCTTCAGTATCTGGGACTGGTAATAAACATCCCAAAATCACATCTCACCCCTACTCAGTCATTAGAGTTCATAGGGGCCTTGCTGGATACCACAACTGCAAGGGCCTATCTTCCCCAAGACCGTTGCCTACGATTGGTGCAGTTAGCCTCACAAGTTCAGTTAAAGTCCCATTTAACTGCTCGAGAGATGTTACAACTGTTAGGCCACATGGCATCCCCCATGCATGTGGTTCCTTATGCTCACCTTCACATGCGAGCAGCTCAGTGGACTCTGTCCACCCAATGGACCCAGGCATCAGGGTGCCTGTCAGACAAAATAGCAACCTCCAGTTGCCTTTTTTGGTCTCTCCAGTGGTGGAAGTCCACTCACAATCTGTTGCTGGGGTCCCCCTTTCAACAGTTGCTACCCCAAGCAACCCTTACAACAGATGCCTCTCCAAGAGGTTGGGAAGCTCATCTACAAGATCTCTCCACCCAGGGCGTCTGGTCTCCACAGGAGACATCTCTACATACCAACCTCTTGGAGCTCAGAGCAATTTTTCTAGCTCTGAGTCTTCCACACCCTGCTCAGCTACAACACAGTCCTCATCCACATGGACAACCAAGTAGCCATGTTCTACGTGAACAAGCAGGGCGGGACTGGCTCTCTGTCACTTTGCAACGAAGCTTTGCGATTGTGGGCCTTCGCCAGAGAGCATCAAATTCATCTCATGGCAGTGTATCTTCCAGGGGTTCAAAACTCTTGGGCAGACAGACTCAGTCGAGTTCTGCTTCCACAGGAATGGTCCCTCCATGGGGACCAGATAGCCAGGATCTTTCGAATTTGGGGAACCCCGGACATAGACCTGTTTGCAAGTCCGTGGAATGCCAAACTTCCCAGGTTCTGTTCCAGGATTCCGTGTCAGAGAGTTCAGGCCAGGGATGCCTTCCTCCTCCATTGGGGGCAAGACTTCCTCTATGCCTTTGCACCCATTCCCCTAATTTCCAAGACACTGTTCAAGCTTCAGAGAGACAAGGGGGTCAATGATCCTCATAGCTCCACGTTGGCCACGCCAAGTGTAGTACCCTCTACTTCTTCATCTCTCTCAAGCTCCCTCCCTGGACTTGGGATCTGCTCCAGACCTCCTGTCCCAGGAGGAGGGAACGTTGTGGCACCCAAATCCCCAGTCTCTTCATCTTAGGGCCTGGTTGCTGAAGGCCTAGACCTTCAAGATTTGCATCTTTCTCAGCAGGTGAAGGATATCCTTCATGCTTCCAGAAAGCCTTCCACTAGACGTTCCTATGCTTTTAAATGGAAAAGGTTTACCATTTGGTGTACAGAGAAGGGTCTTAACCCTCTTGCAATACCTCTGAATTCTTTACTAGAGTATTTGCTGCATTTATCCCATGCAGGCCTTAAAACGAATTCAGTAAGAGTCCATTTGAGTGCTATTGCAGCATCCCTTAAGTCTCTCAATTGACATCCTATTTCCTCTCATCCTCTTATTGCAAGATTCATGAGAGGCCTTCTTTTAACTAAACCTCCCATTAGACCACCTCCAGTGGCATGGGATTTGAATTTGGTTCTTGGCCAGCTCATGAAGTCACCCTTTGAACCCTTAGCCACTACCTCCTTGAAATTCCTTTCCTGGAAGGTTATTTTTCTCATTGCAGTCACCTCAGCTCGCCGTATCAGTGAGCTGCAAGCCTTGGTGGCTAATCCTCCTTATACAAGGTTCCATCATGACAAGGTAGTCCTCAGGACTAGTCCACACTTTATGCCTAAAGTTGTCTCACCTTTTCATCTGAACCAGGAGGTGTATTTACCTGTCTTTTTTCCAGGACCTCATGCATCAAGTGCAGAGAGGAATCTTCATACCCTGGATTATAAGAGAGCACTTGCTTTTTACTTACAAAGGACACAGCAACATAGAAAGTCCTCTCAACTATTTGTTGCTTTTGATCCATCTCATTTAGGACTTCCAGTCTCTATGAAATCTCTGTCCAATTGGATTGCTCAGTGTATTTCCTTCGCCTACCAGAGTAAGAACCTTTCTCTGGAGGGCCATGTCACAGCTCACAATGTGAGGGCCATGGCAGCCTCTATGGCTCATCTAAATTCTGTGTCCATCGACCAAATCTGTCGAGCGGCCACCTGGGCCTCGTTTCATACCTTTACAGCCCATTACTGCTTGGACAAGGACTCCCTCCGGGATGCCTTGTTTGGTCAGGCTGTTCTCAAACACCTGTTCCATACCTAATCAACTCCTACCCCCTATCCCTGGTTGGATGCCCGAGATCCATGGGGGGAGGTAGAGCCCTTCTCAGGGACTCACAACCTTGGAGATCTCCCTGGCATCTCTAGCTGGGGAGTCCCCATATGTGAAGACTCATTCCTGCTTGTTCCTGGAGATAGCACAGTTACTTACCTGTAACAGGTGATCTCTGGGAACAGCAGGAATAAGTCTTCACAACCCACCCACCTCCCCTAGGAGTTGTATCTCTCTATCTTTCCTTTCCTCTCTCTCTCTCTCTGTCTCAGCTAAAACTCGAACTGGAGAGAGGCGGTTAGGAAAGGCGGGAAGGCAGCGCGCAGGCGCTGTGGGATGCTCCCAAAAGCTTTCTTTCTGGACGCTGGGGAGCGTTCCCGCGCAGGCTCCGTCGGTACTGACGATATCCATATGTGAAGACTTATTCCTGCTGTTCCCAGAGATCACCTGTTACAGGTAAGTAACTGTGCTATATCCTTCTAATAGTCCTGTGACAGACGTAGTCGAATGTTTTTTTTTCTTTAACTATACATAGTTATACCATGTTATGGTTTGTAATATTTGTTCTTTGTAAAATGGTTTGTTTAATGTAAACCGCCCCTGATCTCTAGAAAAACTGCTTAAATAAAGTAAATAAATAAGACTGCCATTCCTATGGAAGACAGATTGGCCTTAAAGGATTTTCTGGACTGTAAGGTGGATTTGTTGCTGAGGAGCCAGTTTGTCGTGATGGCTACTATTCTGTAGCTGACGGTATGTACCAGCCTGAGGTCTCAAGCCCGGCTCCAGTGGATTTAGTCTCTTCCACTGGATGATACTATCCCTTCTTTTGGAGTCTGCTACAGCCTTCCTTTCAGATGCCATGTATGACCTGGTATGCTTGGCAGCCAGAGATGGTGTCCTGACGATGGTGTCAGTGTTGGATTAGCTCAGACACTGGGCAGCAGACCCATCTTCCAAAGCCTGGTTGACCTGACTGACTTTTAATGGGAAGTTTGTTAGGAGCCGATTTGGAGAAGCTGGTGAAGGATCTGGGCAAGACAGAATCTTGCCGACTTCCAGAAGAGAGGGCCAAGGGGCCTGTAAAACGAGCTGGTGTCCCTTTCTCAGCAGCCTCCGCCCATCCAAAAGGGTGCACTGGCTAGATTTCCGGAGGTTTTGGGACTCTCATTACTGACCTGGAAAATTTTTCCCCTCTGCTTCTGGGCCTCGGGCTTGTTCTCAGTCCTTTCGTGGAGCGAATGGGCCTAGGGACTCGGTCCCTTCGTGAGGAGGACCCTCCCAAGCTGCACAGTGAAGGTTTGGGGGCCCATTCCCTGGTTCCTCTCGTTGGAGACAGGCTTTGCCTTTTCTTTCAGGAATGAGCCTGGATTACCAAGAATCACTGTGTGCCAGACACCATTCAACTCAGCTGTGTCCTGAAATGCAAAGAGCAGATTCTGGATGCCTTCATTTCCCCTTTTGGATCTGCGATAAATTTAAAAAAAAAAAGAAAAAAAAAGTGTCACTGTGTGAACCACTTTGGACAAGTTGTTGCGTCCAAAGGCAGTGGTGCCCATTCCACAGGATGAGGAGGGCAGGGGCAGATACTCCATCTATTTCATGGTGACTAAATAGTTTGGTTCCTTCTGGCCCATTTTGGACCTCAAGGTGGTCAACTAGCACATCTGCATCCTGCACCTCCAGTTGGAAACCTTCTGCTCTGTGAGTTAAATAATGCGCTGAGGGGAGTTCTTGGCTTCTCTGGATCTGGCCGAGGCATATTTCATATCCTGGTCCGGGCGGATCAGCAAAGAATCCATGTTTATTTTTGCTGTGCTTGGCTCTCGCTATCCGTTTGTCATACTCCCTTTCAGGCTATCCCCCACACTAAGGATCTTCTCCACGGTCATGGTGGTGGTAACTGTGTTGATAAGGGATCTGTGTCCTATATCTGGATACTGGTTCATCTGGGCCAATTCCCTTCCAGAACACTCGGATGGCGTCCCAAGTGATGTCCTTTTAGAAGGTCTCAGCTGGGTGATCAGTCGGGGAAAGGGCCAGCCGTTGCTGCCTTAGTCTCTGGAGTTTCTGAGAGAACGTTTCGACACACTAGTGAGCAGAGTTGTCCTACTGGAGGAGAAAGTCAAGACTGTTGGATTGCCTGTCAATCTGTGTGCATCGGGCTCAGTCTGGGATTTTCTTCAGCTCATCGGATTGATGGCAGCGACCATAGAGATGGTACCATGAATTCGTGTTCTCATGCAGCCACTCCAACTGTCCTTGCTGATTCGGTGGTCAGAGTTCTCAGGGATTGATGGTGAGGTTTGGCCTGTGGTGAAGGCAAATACAGTGATAGAATTCAAAATGGCATGGAACAGACACGGTGGATCCCTTTACAGCAACAGGATAAAATCAAAATAAACTTAACTATCTAATTTCTCAACATACAGGGTGTCCTACACGGAGCGGTGGGTTCACCCCTAAAACAGACATGGGGAGGGGTGGCCTGCATGGAGCGGCAAGTGCACCTACTCTTGCCATCTTACTGGGCAGACTAGATGGACCATACTGGTCTTTATCTGCTGTCATTTACTATGTTACTATGTCTTCTGAGGAAGGGCATGCCATTGGACGAATTCTCCAGGATCCTCCAAATGGATGCTATTTCTCGGGTTGGGAGGCCCATTGCCAGGACTGTATGGCACAGGGCTGTTGGAATCATAGGAAAGCAATATGGTCCATCAGTTGCTTTGAGGCGAGGGCCATCAGGTTGGCTCATCTGCTTTTATGGCCACCGGTTGAGGACTGGGCATTCTGAGTGTTTTTGGACAACGCCATGGCAGTGGTTTGTCAGTCTGCAAGGCGGCATGAGGGGTGCTGGGGTTGCTCTTGAGATAGTTCTTCTGTTTGCCTGTGTGGAGAATCACCTCCTAGCCTTGTCAGCTCAGCACATTGCTGGGATGGACACTTTGGAAGCGGACTTCCTCAGCTGTCACTCTCTGGATCCTGGAGAGTGGGAATTGAGTCAGGAGGCGTTTCAGTTGATTCTGTGCTGCTGGGGTTACCCTAAAATGGATCTGATGGCAGCCCACTCTAAGGCCAAGTTTTGCCACTTCTTCAGTCACTACATGGAGACGTGGTTCAAAGGTGTCGATGCCCTGATCCAGACTTGGCCAAGTCAGCACCTGCTGTACATGTTTCCTCCATGGCTCCTGGTGTGGTGTGTGATTAGGCATATAGATTGTTCTGGTGGTGCTGGGTTGGCCGAGGAGAGTGGTTGGAAGACCTGATGTGGCTTCTGCAGGCACCTCCTCTTCATTTGCCTCCATCTCGGGGCCTATTGCAGCAGGGACCAATTTTCCTGGAGGACCCATCTCCCTTCTCACTTATGGCTTGCCTCTTGAAAGGAGACGACTAGCGTATAAGGGTTACTCTCCAGAGGTGGTTTGTACTTTGCTTGGAGCCCAGAGGAGATCTCCCAAGCTAGCATACAGTATGTACGGATCTGGTTCCTCTTGGAGTGATGGTGATGAGCTTGACCGTTGGCTCCCAAGGCAGCCAAGGTGCCCTCCCTGATGGCCTTTCTGTAGGATTGCCTGGAGAAAGGCCCTTTTCCTTAGCTCCCTGAAAGTTCAGGTGGCAGCTTTGACCTGCTTCCAAGGTCTTGTGGCTGGAAAGTCTCTGGCCTTGCATCCAGATGTCTGGCGCTTCTCCAGGGGGATGGGCGTCTGCATCCTCCCCTTTGGTCTGTGATCCCTTCTTGGGATCTGTGTCTGGGGCTCAGGACACTGATGGCAGTGTCCTTGAGCCATTGAAGTGCACTACCTTAAAGGATCTGATGCTCAAGATGGTGGTCTTGGTTGCGATTTATTCTGCAAGGTAGATTTCCAAGCTGCTGGCTCTGTCTTGCCGACATCCTTATCTGACTTTTTTTTTCTAAGGAGGCCATTTCCATTCAGCCTGTGCCTGCCGTTGTGCCTAAAGTGCTTTCTCCCTTCATGTGAGCCAAGTGGTTGGCCTGATCTTCTCTAAGGAGCAATGTTGGGGGAAGGATAAGGATCTTCGCCTTGTGGATGTCCAGAGGGTGCTTCTCCGGTACTTCGAGGTTGCGGATTCATTTAGTGAGTCCAACCATCTTTCTGTGGTGTTTGATCGCCTGCACAAGTGTGACGTGGCAGCCAAGTCTATTTTGGGGTACTGGATTCAGGATGCCATTGTCTCTGCATATCTGTTGCAAAACCAGCCTGTTCCAGAGGGTTTGTGTACCCATTCTACCCGAGCACAAATGTCCTTGTGGGTAGAGCGGAGTTTGGTGGCCCCTACAGACGTTCTCTGGCAGCAATGTGGGCATCACTTTCCCCTTATCAACCATTTCCACTTGAATGACTACACGCGGGAGGACATGGCCTTTGACTCAAGGCTTTTGCAAGCTGCTGTCGTCTTCCCGCTAACTGGAGTTGTAGCTTTGGTACATCCAACTTGTCTGGACTGGACTAGCAGGACTGTGTGGACGATGACATTTTATTTATCAGTTAATGTCCTTTCCTTGAGTCCTAGACCTGTCCGGGGCCCACCCCTGAAACTCTTTGCTCTCTTGTTCTTCTGCAGTACCCTTTGGTCTGCTATGATTTTTATACTCTGCTCTGTAGGTTCATCATCTACTGACAACCTTTTGTTTATGCTTTCCTGTACAGCATTCTATTTTTTGATTACTCTTGTTTCCCACGATTGAGGTTGTGTGAGGCTTACCATGTTTCTCTCATATGCTTTGGGATGAATACTGAAGGGACCTCTGGTGGTTGAGGCGAATAGAGACATAGGAGTGATGTCATTGAAACCTGGGCTTTTCATTGGCTTTGTCTACACCAATCTGCTGGACTGGTCTAACAGGACTCACGGAAAGGACATTAACTGGTAAGTAAAATGTCACCTTCTACAATCTTGCTTCGTAAAATAGTCTCTTAAATTTTCCTTTTTTTTTTTTTTTTTAAACCTTCCCAGCCTCCAGCATCTCAAACAATACCTACCATCCAAGGCGAACCACAAATTCCAGTTTCAACATCCTCAATCACCCCACATTTCCTTCCTATGGGACAGCCTGTGCCGACTCATTTTTCAGTTTCTCAGGTGCCTACCGTAGTGCCACAAACTTCAGTTCAGGTGAGTGTTTTTTTTTCTTGGTCTGTCCATTTATGTGTTAAAAGTAAGCAGTGTTTGGTGATAACAGGCTTTCTGATTCATCTTGTGCAGCTGCCTTTCTACTGGTGCAGACTGTGCTTCCTTGCCAGCTTTGCATTGTTATGCACCCTTTGTCTCATTTGCCTAGCCAAATTCTCTGTCCATTGAAACATCTGTACTGTCCATGGGATTTTTCTACCTGATAAAGTACATTTCCAGTTTGAAGCTGAGGCTTAGCAGTTTGTTAGAGGCTGACTGGCTGGTAGCCTAAATCACCTTTGTTGATTATAGTTGTGGGGGATTGGTGGAGGAAGGAATCATAGTGCTGTTCCTCATAAACCAAGTGTCAGTGGTTAGAAAGCAACTCTCATTAACTGACTAGACTTTGTATTGAGTAAAGATCAGCAGTGGCTGTTTAAATTATATATAGTATAGTTTGAGGGATGAACGGGAATGTCTGAAGTTATTAGAACTTCTGCGTTCTCCTAAATCTCCAGGAACAAGCAGGAATGAGTCTTCATATATGGGTACGTCGGTACCGACGGAGCCTGCGTGGGAACCCTCCCCAGCGTCCAATCAGAAAGCTTTTGGGAGCATCCCACAGCGCCTGCGTGCTGCCTTCCTGCCTTTTCCAACTGTCTCTCCTCAGTTCTTTTTTTTCCGCGGAGCCAGCAGGTCATGTTCCTGTCACCGCAGAAGAATTTCCTTATTTTTTCTTTATTTCTTTTCTGTCGCGTCTGCCTTCTTCACCGGTCTTTGTTCTTTTCTTCTTGTAAAAAAAAACAACCTTTTTTCTGTTCTTTTTCTTCAGGTGCACTTCAGTTTTGGGCCTTAGGCCCAAAACTTTTTTTTTTTTCCCTTAAATATGGAGAAGCCTGCCTCAGGTTTTAAAAAGTGCACAAAATGTGGCAGTACTATTTCTGTCACCGACACCCATGACTGGTGTCTAAAATGTTTAGGTTCTGACCATTCCATAACAGATTGTGTGTCCTGTTCCATGATGTCTAAAAGAGGTCGGCAGAACCGAGCTGCCAAGCTCAGTACCCTGTTTCCCTCTGATGCGGCTTCGGTGGCATCGACGTCTTCCAGGGCTGCTTCTTCCTCACATGGATCTCAGGTAACTAAACATAAATCTAGCCGGTCATCGAAGGGTAGATCTTCTAAGCATCAAGATGCCTCTGGCCTTGCCCTCGAGGATTCTGCACTGGCAAAATTACCCCGGCGGGAGGCTTCAGCCTCTAAAGCATCATCATCGGGGTTCCAGGATGATCTCGATGGCGTGGCCTCGACAGATCTTCTGGTGCCATGCTCTGGGGTACCGGTGGCTTCCACCGGTACCGACTTCCAGGCATTGGCGGCGTCGATGGATCAGAGGATTCTGTCCATCAAACGCAGTCTGGCGGCTTTTCTTGTGGCATCGACGCCCGTGGTACCGCAACAGACTACTCCGCCGGTACCGGCTCTAGCATTGCCATCGGCACCGATCCCGGTACCGGTGACATCGGCTTCAGTGTCCGCTATGCCGGTACTCTGTCCTCTGAAGCCCTCTGGTACCGATACCCCGGTACTGGTGATTCCCGATACCAATCCCGGTCGGTACGGGTTATCGGGCTTTGCAAGAGCATCCGGACAGACGATACTTCGATTCCTCTGAGGATTCTGAAGAGTCGGTCGATGCAGTGATGCTCCTTCCACAGGAGGAGTCCTCTCCTAAACAAAGGATATCTCCTCCAGAGGATTTGTCTTTTCAAGACTTTATCAGAGAGGTGGCTCGGGGTCTCTCTATTACAGTGGCACCTGAATCAGAGCCCAGAGCCAAGGAGTTAGATATTTTACAATATCCTAAAACTCCTAAAGAGGCAGCTACCTTACCTATTCATGAGATTCTGTATGATCTCATGTTGAGGATGTGGAAAGCACCTCTAACCACCTCTCCTCATTCTCGCAGGTTGGATACCATGTATCGTGTCCCTCCTTGTCCTGGTTTCCATAAAACTCAACTTCCTCACCACTGTATTGTGGTTGAGTCTGCAATGAGAAAGATTAGAAGTGCCAAAAGACATGCCTCTAATCCTCCAGGACGTGAATGTAGAACCCTGGATGCTTTTGGAAGAAGAGTCTTCCAAGCTTCCATGCTTGCTGCGAGAATTAATTCCTATAGTCTTTACATGGGAATGTTCTTAAAAGAAGTCACTGACCATTTGAGACTTTAAGTCCTTTTATGTCTGAAGATAAAAGGCAGGAATTTCTCACTGGGCTCAAACATGCCCAGGATATCTCCAAATTCTCCAACCGTTCAGCTTTCGACTCCTTTGAATGCGTAAGCAGAGCCTCAGCTATTGCCATAGATGCACGTAGGATTGCTTGGCTTCAAGCATCTGATTTGGAGATCTGGGTTCAAGATGAATTGGGAAATATCCCTTGTACAGGTGAGAACCTGTTTGGTAAGGATTGGCAAGCAAAAGCCAATCAGATGGATGCTGAAAATTCTGCTTTGGATAGACTATCCAAATCTACAGCTGCTCCTGCTAAGAAAAGGTTGTTCAAGAAAACACCTTTTTCTAAAAAGGGACGATTCTATCCTGCTTATAGTCAGCGGGCATCTTCTGCAGCTCAGTTTCCTTCCAAACGTCAGCAATCCTCCAAGCAGAGCAAAGCAAAGGCTGTGAGGCCTGCTCCAGCCAAGCAACCTCAGCCCCCTCAGGGCCTTTGACTTTCTGCTAGAGAACTTAGCCTTCCTGGCTCTAGAAGGACCAGAGCCCTCCACCATTCCAGGAAGGTTATGTCACTTTGCTCCCAAGTGGGGGCAAATTACAGCAGAGCATTGGACACTCTCCATCATAAGAGAGGGGGTACAAGCTTCATTTTTCAAGCTTGCCCCCTCTCACAAGAGTGCACCAGTTCAATTCTCCAACCTCCCTCCTCAGCCTGTTGGAGCAGGAGGTTGACACTCTTCTTGCCCAGGGGCCATAGAGGAAGTGCCTTTTCAACAACAGGGCACATGGTTCTACTCCCCCTATTTTCTTATTCCAAAGAAAACAGGGGGATACAGACCCATCTTAGATCTCAGAGAGTTGAACAGATTCCTAGTCAAAGAAAAATTCAAGATGGTTTCTCTAGAAACTCTGCTGCCATACCTTCAGAGTCAGGATTGGCTTTGTTCTCTAGATCTCAAGGATGCGTATACTCATGTTCTCATCCATCCATCTCACAGAAGGTTCCTTCGGTTCCTTTTTCAGGAAAAGCACTATCAATACAAAGTGCTCCCTTTTGGTCTGGCCTCTGCACCAGGGGTGTTCACGAAATGCATGGCAGTGGTTGCTGCTTTTCTGCGCACCCTGGGAATATTCGTCTTCCCTTACCTGGACAACTGGCTCATTCGAGCTCCCACTCAATCATAGGCCAAAACTTCTCTCACCTGCACAATGCGTATCCTTCAGTATTTAGGGCTGGTAATAAACATACCAAAATCCAATTTAGTCCCTACTCAGTCCCTGGAGTTTATAGGGGCGTTGCTGGATACCACAAGGGCAAGGGCCTATCTTCCCCAGGCCCGTTGCCTTCGCTTGGTGCAGTTAGCTTCTCAAGCAGAGTTGAAACCCCTACTAACTGCTCGAGAGATGTTAGTTACTAGGCCACATGGCATCCACCGTACATGTGGTACCATATGCTCGCCTTCACATGAGAGCAGCTCAGTGGACTTTATCCACCTAATGGACCCAGGCAGTAGGCTGCCTGTCAGATGAAATAGCAAACACAAGTCGCCTCATTTTGTCCCTCCAGTGGTGGAAGTCCCCTCAAAACTTGTTGCTGGGGTCCCCCTTTCAGCAACCTCTACCCCAAGCAACTCTTACAACAGATGCTTCTCCAGTGGGCTGGGGAGCTCATCTTCAGGACCTCTCCACCCAGGGCATCTGGTCCCCACAGGAGACTTGTCTACATATCAGTCTCTTGGAACTCAGAGCAATCTTCCTTGCTCTGCGAGTTTTCCACACCCTGCTCAGCCACAAGACAGTCCTTTTCTCCAGGACCAAGCAGGAAGTCAGTCCTCACATATGGGTGTCATCGGCGCCGATGAAGCCCTAGCGGAGCATTTCCCCAGCTTTCTATGAAAGCCTTTGGGAATGCAGGCACGCATGCGCGGTTCCCTTCCCGCCTAAAGGTGCCATCTTACCTCAGTCTCTTTTTTTTCCGAGAAGCCCACCGGACATGTGTCCTGTCATCCCGGATAAAAGTTGATTTTTTTCAGCGATTCTCGCTGTTTTTTCTCCCGGTTCGATGCCGGTTCCCCTCCCGCCGGGTTCGCTACACCGGTATCGAGCCCGATTCTTCTTTTTCGGTTTTTGCCCTTCGTGGCTGGCGTTCGCGCCCTTTTTTGTTTTATCTCCAGGAACAAGCAGGAATGAGTCTTCACATATGGGTATCGTCAGTACGGACGGAGCCTGCGCGGGAATGCTACCCAGCGTCCAATAAGAAAGCTTTTGGGAGCATCCCACAGCGCCTGCGTGCTGCCTTCCTGCCCTTCCCAACCGCCTCTCTCCAGTTCTTTTCCGCGGAGCCAGCAGGTCGTGTTCCTGTCACCGCAGAAGAAGTTCTTTATTATTTCTTTATTCTTTTGTGTCGCGTCTGCCTTCTTCGACGTCGGACCGGTACTGCCGGTCTTTCTTTTCTTTCTTCAAAAAAAAACAAACCCCGCTTTATTTCTACTGTGCATTTTTCAGTTTTTGGGCCCTAGGCCTAAAAATATTTTCCTCATGGAGAAGCCCGCTTCTGGGTTTAAAAAATGCACAAAATGTGGCGGTACTATTTCTGTCACCGACACCCATGACTGGTGTCTAAAGTGTTTGGGACCTGATCATTCCATCACAGATTGTGTGTCCTGTACCATGATGTCTGAGAGGTCGACAGAACCGAGTAGCCAAGCTCAGTACCCTGTTTCCCTCTGATGCAGCTTCGGTAGCATCGACGTCTTCCAGGGCCTCCTCTTCCTCCCATGGATCTCAGGTAACCAAGCATAAATCTGGCCGGTCCTCGAAGGGTAGATCTCCCTCCAAGCATCGAGATGCCTCCGGGCTTTCCCTCGAGGATTCCGCACCAGCAAAATTACCCCGGCGGGAAGCTCCGGCTTTCAAAGCATTATCTATGGGGTCACAGGTTGACATCGATGGCTCGGCCTCGACAGATCACCTGTTGCCATGTTCTGGGGTACCGGTGGCTCCCACTGGTACCGACATCCAGACTCTGGTGGTGTTGATGGATCAGAAAATTCTGACCATGCAGCGCACCTTAACGGCTTTCATATAGGCTACGATGCCTCCGGTACCGCAACAATCCCCGTTGCTGGTACCGGCTCCGGTACCGGCACCGATTGCATCGACATCGGCTTCGGTGTCGACTGCAACGGTACCCTGTCCCATGATGCCCATCGGTACCAAACCGGTACCGATTACTCCCGATGTCGATCCCACTCGATACGGTTATCGGGCTTTACAGGAGCATCCAGACAGGCGATACTTCGATTCCTCTGAGGACACTGAGTCTGAGGGTTCTGTAGAAGCATCGATACTTCTTCCTCAGGAGTCTTCTTCACCTAAACGAAGAATGTCTCCTTCAGAAGACTTGTCTTTTCAAGACTTTGTTAGGGAAGTGGCTAGGGGCCTCTCTATCACAGTGGCCCCTGAGTCAGAACTCAGAGCCAAGGAGTTGGATATTTTACAATATCCTAAAGCTCCTAAGGAGGTAGCTACTTTACCTGTTCATGAGATTCTTTATGATCTCAATTTGAGGATGTGGGAGACACCTCTCACCCCCTCTCCTCATTCTCGCAGGTTAGACACCATGTATCGTGTCCCTCCTTGTCTTGGCTTCCACAAGACTCAGCTTCCTCACCACTCTATTGTGGTAGAGTCTGCCATGAAGAAGATAAAGAGTGCAAAAAGACACTCATTTAATCCTCCAGGGCGTGAATGCAGGACCCTGGATGCTTTTGGCCGAAGGGTTTTCCAAGCTGCTATGCTAGCTGCTAGGATCAATTCCTATAGTCTCTATATAGGAATGTTTCTAACAGAAGTCACAGATCATCTGCAGACTTTAACCCCTTTCATTTCAGAGGATAAAAGAGAGGAGTTTCTCACTTGGCTCAAACATGCCCAAGATGTCTCCAAATTTTCCAACCGTGCAGCCTTTGACTCTTTTGAGTGTGTAAGCAGAGCTTCAGCTATTGCCATAGGGGCACGCAGAATTGCTTGGCTACAAGCTTCTGATTTGGAGCTCTGGGTCCAAGATCAATTGGGAAATCTCCCTTGTACAGGTGAAAACCTTTTTGGTAAGGATTGGCAAGCATAGGCCACTCAGATGGATGCTGAAAACTCTGCTTTGGATCGACTTTCAAAGTCTACCTCTGCTCCTGTTAAGAAAAGATTGTTTAAAAAGACATCTTTTTCCAAGAAGGGAAGATACTATCCTGCTTATGGTCAGCAGGCATCTTCTGCAGGTTGTTTTGCTGCAAAGCGTCAGCAACCACCTAAACAGGCCAAGTCAAAGGCAGCTAGACCTTCCACGGCCCAGCAGCCTCAGCCTCCTCAGGGCCTTTGACTCGCTACTAGAGAACTTAGCCTTTCTAGCTCTGGAAGGACCAGAGGCCCCTTACCATCCCAGGAAGGTTGACTTACTTTGCTCCCAGATGGGAGCAAATCACAGCAGAGCAATGGACATTCTCCATCATAAGGGAAGGGTACAAGCTTCATTTCTTAAGCCTTCCCCCCCACACCATGGTGAAACAGTTCAATTCTCCAACATCTCTTCTCAACCTTCTAGGTCAGGAGATTGCCATCCTTCTTGCCCAAGGGGCAATAGAAGAAGTACCTCTTCTTCAACAAGGCACAGGGTTCTACTCCCCTTATTTTCTTATTCCAAAGAAAACGGGGGGCTACAGACCCATCTTAGATCTCAGAGAATTGAACAAATTTCTGTTCAAGGAGAAATTCAAGATGATTTCTCTCGGTGCTCTGCTTCCATACCTTCAGAGTCAGGACTGGCTTTGTTCTCTAGATCTCAAGGATGCGTACACCCACTCGAGTTTATAGGGGCTTGGTTGGATACCATAACCGCAAGAGCCTATCTTCCTCAGGCCCGTTGCCTACGCTTGGTGCAATTAGCCTCCCAAATACAGTTAAAGCCCTTTTTAACTGCTCGAGAAATGCTACAACTCTTAGGCCACATGGCATCCACTGTGCATGTGGTTCCATATGCTCGCCTTAACATGAGGGCAGCTCAATGGACTTTGTCCACCCAGTGGACTCAAGCATCAGGTTGCCTGTCAGACAAAATAGCAAACTCCAGTCGCCTTTTTTGGTCTCTCCAGTGGTGGAAGTCCTCTCAAAACCTATTGCTGGGGTCCCCTTTTCAACAGTCATTTCCCCAAGCAACCCTTACAACAGATGCCTCTCCAAGGGGTTGGGGAGATCATCTGCAAGATCTCTCCACCCAGGGCATCTGGTCTCCACAGGAGACTTCACTACACATAAATCTCTTGGAACTCAGAGCAATTTTCTTAGCTCTCAGAGTGTTCCACGCCTTGCTCCGCTACAGGACAGTCCTCATCCACACGGACAATCAAGTAGCCATGTTCTATGTAAACAAGCAGGGAGGGACTGGCTCTCTGTCCCTTTACAACGAAGCTTTGCGACTGTGGGCTTTCGCCAGAGAGCATCAGATTCATCTTGTGGCAGTATATCTTCCAGGCATTCAAAACTCGTGGGCAGACAGACTCAGTCGAGTTCTGCTTCCACACGAATGGTCCCTCCACAGGGACCAGGTAGCCAGGATTTTTCGAATTTGGGGAACCCTGGACATAGACCTATTTGCAAGTCCGTGGAATGCCAAACTTCCCCGGTTCTGTTCCAGGATTCCGTGTCAGGGAGTTCAGGCCAAGGATGCCTTCCTCCACTGGGGTCAAGACTTCCTTTATGCCTTTCCACCCATTCCCCTAATTCCCAAAACACTGTTCAAGCTTCAGAGAGACCGAGGTTCTGTGATCCTCATAGCACCACATTGGCCACGCCAAGTGTGGTACCCTCTGTTTCTGCATCTCTCTCAAGCTCCGTCCCTGGAGTTGGGCTCTGCTCCAGATCTTCCCTCCCAGGAAGATGGAACGTTCTGGCACCCAAACCCCCAGTCTCTCCATCTGAGGGCCTGGTTGCTGAAGGCCTAGACCTTCAAGTTTTCCATCTCTCTCAGCAAGTCAGAGATGATATTCATGCTTCTAGAAAGCCTTCCACTAGACGTTCCTATGCTTTCAAATGGAAAAGATTTACCATTTGGTGTTCAGAGAAGGGTCTTAACCCTCTTGCAATCCCTTTGAATTCTTTACTAGAGTATCTTCTGCATCTTTCCCATGCAGGCCTCAAAACGAATTTGGTAAGAGTCCATTTGAGTGCTATTGCAGCGTCCCTCAAGCCGCTCAATGGACAGCCTGTTTCCTCTCATCCTCTTATAGCAAGATTCATGAGGCCTTCTTTTAACTAAACCTCCCATTAGACCACCTCCAGTGGCATGGGACTTAAATCTGGTTCTTGGCCAGCTTATGAAGCCACCCTTTGAACCTTTAGCCACCACCTCCTTGAAATTTCTTTCTTGGAAGGTTATCTTTCTCATTGCAGTCACCTCAGCACGTCGCATCAGTGAGTTGCAAGCCTTGGTGGCTAATCCTCCTTATACAAGGTTCCATCATGATAAGGTAGTCCTCAGGACCATCCCACACTTTATGCTCAAAGTGGTCTCGCCTTTTAATCTGAACCAGGAGGTATACTTACCTGTCTTTTTTTCCAGGACCTCATGCATCAAGTGCACAGAGGAATCTTCATACTTTGGATTGTAAAAGAGCTCTCGCCTTTAACTTACAAAGAACACAGCAACATAGAAAGTCTTCTCAACTCTTTGTTGCTTTTGATCCTTCCCATTTAGGATTTCCAGTTTCTAAGAGAACACTGTCCAACTGGATTGCTCAGTGTATTTCTTTCGCCTACCAAAGTAGGAACCTTTCTCTGGAAGGCCATGTCACAGCCCACAATGTGAGGGCCATGACAGCCTCAATGGCTCACCTAAACTCTGTGTCCATCGACCAAATCTGTAGAGCGGCCACTTGGACCTCGGTTCATACATTCACAGCCCATTACTGTTTGGACAAGGACTCCCGCCGGGATGCCTCGTTTGGTCAGGCTGTTCTCAAACACCTGTTCCATTCCTAATCAGCTCCTACCCACCTACCCTGGTTGGATGCCAGAGATCCATGGGAGGAGGTGGAGCCCTTTTCAATGACACACAACTCTGGGGTCTCTCCCTGGCATCTGCAGCTAGGGACTCCCCATATGGTGGGTTGTGAAGACTCATTCCTGCTTGTTCCTGGAGATAGTACAGTTACTTACCTGTAACAGGTGATCTCTGGGAACAGCAGGACTAAGTCTTCACAACCCACCCACCTCCCCTAGGAGTTGTATCTCTCTAGCTTTCCTTCCCTCTCTCTCTCTTTGTCTCAGCTTTAAAACTCGAACTGGAGAGAGGCGGTTGGGAAGGGCGGGAAGGCAGCACGCAGGCGCTGTGGGATGCTCCCAAAAGCTTTCTTATTGGACGCTGGGGAGCGTTCCCGCGTCAGTACTGACGATACCCATATGTGAAGACTTATTCCTGCTGTTCCCAGGGATCACCTGTTACAAGTAAGTAACTGTGCTTTCCCTGGAAGGCCGGTCCTTTGACCTTGCGGGGACTCTCTTTTCTCCGATGGCTTCCAGCGGTTTCAAGAAGCGTGATTGGTGTAAGAAATTAGTGTCTCTCACCGACACACACGACTGCTGTCTTCGGTGCCTCGGTCCTGATCACGACCCTAAGTCGTGTGAACCATGTGAGAAGATGTCTTCCAAGGCACTCCGAAGTCGCCAGCAGCAGAAAGAAAGGCTTTTCTCGGACTCAGCCTCCGGCCGGGCCCGAACCTCGTCTGAGGCCTCGACATCTCGGGATTCGGATCCCGAGCGCCGTCGAAGCTCCTCGGACAGGGGGTCCCCCGACCTGGAACGCAAGAGGAAGAAGCGGCTCGCGAGGGCGTCGTCGTCGGAGGTCCCTGGCTCCTCGAGGGCCAAGTCTAAGACCCCCGACCGTTGCCCCGGGCCCGTGGAACAAGAGAAGCCTGCCAAAGTTCCTCGCCTGGAGCCGGAGTCTGCTGGACACGTAAGCCCCGTAGTCCTCGAGGACTCTCCTCCCAGAGAGCTGACGTCGGGCCTGGCGCCACCGGGGCACGAGTCGGTGGCTCCTGCGTCTCCCGAGCTGAGTCTCAGGATGACAGCCTTGGAGAGCAGACTGTCTGCCTTCATGGAGCAGCAACGGGCACTGATGGCCAGCCTGTCTGGCGCATCTGCCCCGACCACCAGTACATCGACTTCGAAGTCGACCCCGGAGACAGAGCCGATACTAGAGTCCATCATGGCTCGATGTCGACTTCAGTCGAGGTCTCCCTCGACCTCCCGCTCGGGACCGAGGGTGTCGACGCCGGTGCCTCCGGCATCGGGGCGGGTGCTCCAGGGCCCCTCGGGGTCGGACCCTGACTCCTCGTCAGACAATTCCGCCTGGGGATGAGGATTCCCCCGATACGTTCAAGACTCAGTGCGTCCCATCGGACTCACCGCAGTCTGAGCCCCGGAGTAGATCCCCTCCGGAGGATACTCGGAGTTCGTCTGGGATATGGCCACTGCCTTGGCTATTCCGGCGGACCCTCAGGAAGAGCCTCGAGCTGAAGAGCTCGAGGCCCTGCAGTATGACTCTCCTCCAAAGGAGGCCTTTACTGTCCCGGTTCCTCGGATGCTGGAACGGCTCCTCTTCAGGATGTGGGAGGCACGGGCTTCGGCGCCAGTTTTAAGCAAGCGAGTCAACTCGATCTATTGACTGAGAAAGAGCCCTGGCTTTCAAAAGGCACAGCTACCACACCATTCCATGGTTGTGGAATCGGCCATGCATCATCTGAAGAGCCAGAAGATGCACTCCGCGGTACCCTCTGCCAGGGAGGCCCGGAACCTCGATGGCGTCGGTAGAAAGTGCTTCCAGGGCTCGATGCTTGCTTGCCGTGTCCAGTCTTACCCAGCTGTACATGGGCATGTACTTGTGGGACCTGGCCAAGGAGTTGTCCGGGTTCTCTGCTGGACTCTCCGGGGAACCCTTGCAGAGATTCAAGTCCTTGTCCTTGGGGATTCGGGACTGCTCGAAGTTCATGTCCCGCGCCGCCTACGATGGCTTCGAGGCTTCGGCCCGAGTTGCGGCAGCCGGCATTGCGGCTCGACGCCAGGCATGGCTGCAGTCATTGAACCTCGAGCCATGGGTTCAGGACAAGTTGGTCGATGTCCCTTGCCGAGATGAAAACCTTTGTGGCAAGCCCATGAACGAGAAGGCCGCCCAGCTCGAGACAAGAGCCCCTTACAAAGGACAAGGCTGTCTAGGAAGACCTCTGCCCCTTCTCATAAAAAGAAGGGCTCGGGTAAAAAGCCCTTCCCAGGGAAGGGCACTGCCTACAAACAGTACCCTCAATATCAGGCTGCCCAAGCTGCACCCCAGGGTCAGCAAGCCAAGGGGCAGGGTAATGGGCCCCGTAGGCAGAGGACCCCCAAGCCTCCGGCCCTTGCTCCCACTCTGCAGGGTGGGGGTTTTTGACTCCTTGAGCGTAGCCTCTCCTCCACTGCTCTCCCACCCCTGCACAGAAGGTCGCCTCGCCCTCTTTGCCCACCAGTGGCCCCTCATCACCGGGGACAGTTGGGTGCTGGACATAGTCGCACTGCATTTTCAACAACTGCCTCCTCCATACTTTCCAGGGGAGCCTCCAAGGCCTCCCCTGCACACAGACCTTCTCCTTCAAGAGCTTCAGGGTCTGTTGGTGAACAGGGTGGTGGAGCCTGTGCCTCCCCACTTGCAAGGTCACGGATTCTACTCCAGGTATTTCCTGGTACCCAAAGGAACCGGTGGCCTTCGACCCATTCTGGACCTCAGGAACCTCAACAAGTTCCTAGAGAGAGAAAAGTTCAAGATGCTTACTCTTGGAACACTTCTGCCCTACCTCCAGCAGGGAGATTGGCTATGCTCCTTAGATCTAAAGGATGCGTGCACTCACATCCTCATTCATTCAGACCACAGAAAGTACCTCAGGTTCATTGTGGGAGGAAACCATTTTCAGTACAGAGTACTGCCTTTTGGCCTCACCTCAGCTCCCAGGGTCTTTACCAAATGCCTGGCAGTGGTGGCGGCCTACCTGAGAAATCAGGGAATCTGTCTTCCCCTATCTGGACGACTGGCTCATCAGGGGTCAGACGTGCCAGGAGGCCAGACAAGCCACCCTCAGAACTATTGCTCTTCTTCAAAGCCTCAGGTTTGTCATAAACTTCGCAAAGTCCACTTTGCTCCCCTCCCAGAACTTGGAGTTCATAGGGGCAAGGCTGGACTCTCCGCTGGCAAAGGCTTTCTTGCCAGAAGACAGGGCCCAAAGATTGATAGCCTTGGCAAATCAATTTCTCAGCAGGTCACTGGTCTCCGCCAGACTCTGCCGAAGGCTGCTTGGCCACATGGCTTCGACAGTGCATGTGACCCCCGATGCCAGGCCTGCGCAGTAGTGCCTTCGGACTCAGTGGTCACAGGCCACAGGCAGCCTCACAGACAGGATAAGGGTGTCCAGACAATTTCTGAACTCCCTCAACTGGTGGCTGCATCCACCCAATCTACTGAAGGGCGGATGCCTTTTCAGATTCCTGGGCACACGGTGGTGCTGAACACCGACGCCTCCCTGCAGGGCTGGGGAGCTCATTGTCTAGGCAAGTGCACCCAGGCCCTGTGGTCTCCTTGGGAAGCTGCACAGCAGATCAATCTCCTCGAACTCAGAGCTATTCGATTAGCACTCAAAGCTTTCTCTCCTACCCTGGCTCATCAATCTGTCCTGGTTCAGACAGACAACCAAGTAGCCATGTTTTATGTGAACAAACAGTTCGGGACTGGGTCCAGACTCCTTTGTCAGGAGGCTCAGGACTTTTGTTCATTTGCCCGCAAGCACAACATGCTCCTCAAGGCTGTGTACCTTCCAGGCCAGGACAACTGCCTGGCCGACAGATTAAGCAGGATTATGCAGCCCCACGAGTGGCAGCTGCATCCTTCAGTAGTTCAGAAGATCTTCCTATAATGGGGTCTCCCTTTGATAGATCTCTTTGCCAGTCCAATGAACTAGCAACTGCCAAAGTTCTGCTCCAGGCAACCGCATCCTCTGAGGATAGCAGTAGATGCTTTTCTGATTCCATGGTCTCAGGGCCTCCTGTATGCGTTTCCTCCCACGCCCTTGGTGGCCCGAACTCTCTTCAAAATTCTTCAGGACAAGGTCTCGGTCCTGCTGGTGGCTCCCTGGTGGCCGAGACAGCCTTGGTTTCCGCTTCTACTTCAACTGGCGGTGGATCCTCCACTTCCCCTGGGGTTGCAACCCGACCTTCTCTCCCAGGAGCAGGGTTCCCTTCTGCACCCCAATCTCAAAGCTCTCAATTTGATGGCCTGGAGGCTGCAAGGGTAGTTTTGGGTCCCTGGGGCCTACCTCAGGAAGTTGAGGAGGTTGTCCTAGCCTCTAGGAAACGGTCCACTAGGAAAACCTATGCTCTCGAATGGAAGAGGTTTTCTGTGTGGTGTCAGCTACGTACAGAGGATCCTTTCTCCTGTACTGTACCAGTAGTGCTTCAGTACTTACTGCACTTATCCAATCAGGGACTTAAGTCCAGTTCTGTTCGGGTCCACCTCTCAGCTCTAGCAGCTCACCACTCACTGGTGGAGGGACATTCTCTCTCGGGTCACCCCTTGGTGTCCCGCTTTCTCAGGGGCTTGCTTTCACTCAAGCCCCCAATACGTCATCCTGCCCCAGAGTGGGAGTTGAATGTGGTCTTTCAGCAACTGACTCGCCCACCTTTTGAGCCCATGGCTACTTGCTCACTACGCTTCCTCTCCTGGAAGACACTCTTCCTGATAGCCCTTACTTCGGCTAGGCGAGTGAGTGAGCTTCAGTCCCTGGTCTGTGACAGGCCTTACACTAGGATTTATAGGAAAAGGGTAGTCTTCAGGACTCATCTGAAGTTCCTCCCAAAGGTTGTCTCCTCTTTCCACCTCAATCAGGAGGTGGTTCTTCCAACATTCCTCCCTAGGCCTCATGCCAGCCAGGCTGAAGCAGTCCTGCATACCCTGGACTGTAGGAGGGCCTTATCCTTCTACCTTGACCGTACGCAGGGGCATAGAAGGGCTACTCAGCTCTTCGTCTCCTTTGACCCTAATAAGTTAGGATTGGCTGTGTCCAAGCATACCTTGTCCATCTGGGTGGCTGACTGTATCACCTGGGCTTACAGGGCGGCTGACCTTCCTTTGCAGGGTCGGGTTACGGCCCACCGTGTTAGGGCAATGGCTGCCTCAGTGGCTCATCTCCGCTCTGTGCCCTTGGTAGACATCTGCAGGGCTGCAACTTGGTCTTCAAGCCAGACGTTTGCGGCCCATTACTGTCTGGAGAGGGAGTCCCGTAGGGACAGTGCTTTTGGCCAAGCAGTACTCCAGAATCTCTTTGAGGTTTAGGCAACTCCTGCCCTCTGTTGGGCTACCGGTGGAGGTTGTGTCCTTCAAAAGCCTTTCTTTGCTGCTGAGACTAGAGGGAGTTCTCTTGTTCAGCCTGGGTTCCTCGGTAGCCCAGAGCTAGGGAGTCACCCATATGTGAGGACTGACTTCCTGCTTGGTCCTGGAGAAAGAGTAGTTACTCACCTGTAACAGGTGTTCTCCAGGAGCAGCAGGAATCAGTCCTCACAACACTCCCTCCTCCCCTTGGAGTTGCAGTTGTACATAGTTTATTTTTCATTTTTGTGTGCTGTTCTTAGCTATGTCATTTGACTGAGATAAGATGGCACCTTTAGGCGGGAAGGGAACCGCGCTTGTGTGCCTGCATTCCCAAAGGCTTTCATAGAAAGCTGGGGAAATGCTCTGCTAGGGCTTCATCGGCGCCGATGACACCCATATGTGAGGACTGATTCCTGCTGCTCCTGGAGAACACCTGTTACAGGTGAGTAACTACTCTATCCACACGGACAATCAGGTAGCCATGTTCTATGTAAACAAGCAGGGAGGAACTGGCTCTCTGTTGCTTTGCAACGAAGCTCTGCGACTGTGGGCCCTCGCCAGAGAGCATCACATTCATCTTCTGGCAGTTTATCTTCCAGGTATTCAAAACTCTTGGGCGGACAGATTCAGTCGAGTTCTGTTTCCACACGAGTGGTCCCTACATATGGACCAGGTATCCAAGATTTTTCGAATTTGGGGAACCCCGGATATAGACCTCTTTGCAAGTCTGTGGAATGCCAAACTTCCCCGGTTCTGTTCCAGAACTCCGGCTCAGGGGGCTCAGGCAAGGGATGCTTTCCTCCTTCACTGGGGTCAAGACTTCCTGTATGCCTTTCCACCCATTCCCCTAATTCCCAAAACCCTATTCAAGCTTCAGAGAGACAGAGGCCACATGATTCTCATAGTTCCACATTGGCCACGGCAAGTGTGGTACTCTCTGCTTCTACATCTCTCTCAAGCTCCCTCCCTAGAGTTAGGGTCTGCTCCAGACCTCCTCTCTCAGGACGACGAAAAATTGTGGCATCCCAATCCCCAGTCTCTGCATCTCAGGGCTTGGTTGCTGAAGGCCTAGATCTCCAGGATCTTCCTCTTTCTCAACAAGTGAAAGATGTTTCTTTATGCTTCCAGAAAACCTTCCACTAGACGTTTGTACGCTTTCAAGTGGAGGAGGTTTACCATCTGGTGTTCTGAGAAGGGTCTTAACCCCCATGCCATACCTCTGGAATTGTTGCTGGAGTATCTCCTTCATCTGTCTAATGCAGTCCTTAAGACAAATTCAGTAAGAGTCCATTTGAGTGCTATTTCAGCTTCCCTTAGGCCTCTAAATGGACAACCTATTTCCTCTCATTCTCTTGTAGCAAGATTCATGAGAGGCCTCCTTTTAACAAAGCCTCCCATTAGACCACCCCCGGTGGCATGGGACTTAAATTTGGTTCTTAGTCAGCTTATGAAGCCGTCTGTCGAACCTTTAGCTACCACCTCCTTGAAATACCTTTCTTGGAAAGTTATCTTTCTCATTGCAATCACATCTGCATGCCACATCAGTGAATTGCAAGCACTAGTAGCTAATCCACCTTATACAAGGTTCCATCATGACAAGGTGGTCCTTAGGACTAATCCACACTTTATGCCTAAAGTGGTCTCGCCTTTTCACCTCAACCAGGAGGTCTACCTACCTGTCTTTTTTCCAGGACCTAATGCATCAAGTGCAGAGAGGAATCTTCATACCCTGGACTGTAAAAGAGCTTTGGCCTTTTACTCACAAAGGACACAGCAATATAGAAAGTCTTCCCAACTCTTTCTTGCCTTTGATCCTTCTCATTTGGGACAACCAGTCTCCAAGTGAACACTTTCTAACTGGATTGCCCAGTGTATTTCTTTCGCTTATCAGAGCAAGATCCTTTCTCTGGAGGGCCATGTCACAGCTCACAATGTGAGAGCCATGGCAGCCTCAATGGCTCATCTGAACTCTGTATCTATCGATGACATCTGTCGAGCAGCCACTTGGGCCTCGGTTCATACATTCACAGCCCATTACTGCTTGGACAAGGACTCCCGCCGGGATGCCTTGTTTGGTCAGGCTTTTAAACACCTGTTCCATACTTAATCAACTCCTACCCACCATCCCTCATGGGATGCCAGAGATCCAGGTGGGGAAGTGCAGCCCTGTTCCAGGGATACACAAGTTCTGGGCTCTCTCCCTGGCATCTAAAGCTAGGGAGTCCCCATATGTGAAGACTCATTCCTGCTTGTTCCTGGAGATAGCACAGTTACTTACCTGTAACAGGTGATCTCTGGGAACAGCAGGAATAAGTCTTCACAACCCACCCACCTCCCCTAGGAGTTGTCTCTCTCTCTCTCTCTTTCCTTTCCCTCTCTCTCTCTCTTTGTCTCAGCTCTAAAACTTAACTGAGGAGAGACAGTTGAGAAAGGCGGGAAGGCAGCACGCAGGCGCTGTGGGATGCTCCCAAAAGCTTTCTGATTGGACGCTGGGGAGCGTTCCCACGCAGGCTCTGTCGGTACCGACGTACCCATATGTGAAGACTTATTCCTGCTGTTCCCAGAGATCACCTGTTACAGGTAAGTAACTGTGCTTTCTCTTGGGGTCATGATTCCAGTGTTTTTCCAATACAGTGATGTAGTGCTTACAAAGCTTTCAATGGATGAGATGTGCCACCGTGTATCTTTCTGGATAGAAATTTTCTGTCATTAGAACTTCACAGCCAGCTACAAGCTGAGTAATTGTTTCCAGCCTTTTCTTACAAAATCTGCATATGTCTGTTTTACCAGTCTTCCCTATGCTTGCTCTGAACCATCTTGTCCATAATCCACTATCCTGGGCTGCAGCTATTAATCTCTCATTCTTAGGTTTCAGTTCACCTCTCCTTAACCACTCAGTTGTCCTTGTTTGATCAAGAAATGGTTCCTTTAGTAATGCTTTGTATTTCCCACAGTATTCATGCATTTTCCATTTCTTTCTTGTTTACTTATCTAATCCTTTGAAGAGTTATTTTTTCTCTTGTTTTGCAAATTCTATTCTTTCTGTGTGTATACTAGTGGATTCTCATCCATTCCTTCTGCTTGTCAGAATACCTGCCCTAGTTTGATAATGCAGATGGATTCTGGCCATTTATTTTCATACTGCAACATTTTTGTGCATTTGGATCTGTTGATGCTGTTAAGCCTTGAGACCTATGATGGATGCTCTATATGTGTAATCAAAATCTTTGAGGCCCATTCTTCATTCGGCTCTAGGGATGTACACCTCATTTTTACATCTAATTTCTCAAAATATTTCAAAGGCTAGTCCAAAATTCTAAAGCTATACAAGAGTACAAGGATCACTAGCTGATTGGCTTGTATCTTATTCTTTTTTGGTGCACTTTTCAGAATCAGCTTCCGTCTCTTGTAGTACTCTTTGCTGGTTTCTTCTCTCAATACTTTATGCTGAATTGTTGCTCCTTCCTCTTCTTGTAGGTATTTATATACACCTTCATGTTCAAGTTCCTTTATATTACGGTCATCAGTTAGATGTTTTCAGTTGTCCTCAATTTTCCTCCAAGAAAGGTTCCCTTAGCACATTTGTCCAGACTAAGTGTCATTCTGATATGATCTAAGAAGCTTTTTCCTAAATGGAGGAGTTCCTTATCGTTCCTCCAGTTCAGTCCTCTACCTCTGGGTTGTCAATCTCCTCCTGCAGCTAGGAGACTGGTATGTCAGAATGATGACATCACTGGATATAGCCTGCTGCACTCCTACTTCCATCCCAGTGTGACCAGTCTCCTTGCAGCAGGAGGACTTGACGAGCCTTGTGAAAGGGCTCTCTGGAGGAATGGATAAGGAGCCAGGAGGAAATTAGGTTTGCTAAGTGGGTTAGATCTCTTTAGTGGCAGTGTCCCTTTAAGGCACAAAAAACCCCCAAAACGGGAACATCACGGCTTTCTTGTTCCCTGCCTGTGCCTGTGCTAGTTTTTCTTGTTGGGGGTTCTGGCTCATGACTTCGAGTTCTCCCCCCCCCCCCGGTGGCCC
The DNA here is from genome assembly GCA_033557465.1 of Ichthyophis bannanicus. NCBI lineage: Eukaryota > Metazoa > Chordata > Amphibia > Gymnophiona > Ichthyophiidae > Ichthyophis > Ichthyophis bannanicus. The sequence continues at coordinate 453,160,751 of CM066037.1, forward strand.
AGAGGTCTCTCCCCCCTGACTCTACGGGGGAGAACCCTTCTTATGCAGTGCGCATCTTCAGTGCTGCAGTATCTGTCCTTCGGCGGCTGAGCGGACGGCAGTAAATTGAAGCGGCAGAGCTTCGGGCCTGGGTTTGGAGGCACCACACCCGGCGAATTTGACAGGAGCGTGGCAGGCCGGGTCGGTAAGTGCTGCACCGGCGTCAGGCTGCCTTTTTTTCGAGGGGAAGCGTTTTCCGCGAGTGCGGAGGCGCTAGCAGTGTTTTTGGTGCCCTTTTCCCCCCTTGTCGGCACTCGCGGCGGCCATTTTCTGAGCCGCGAGGCAGCCGCGTGTCAGCAAGTGCTCTCCCGATTCCGTGGCAGAGCAAAGCTAGGGTTTTATTTTCGTTGCCCTCTTGTTCCTTTGGTTGCTTGGGGTTACTTTGTTTTTTGAGGGGCTTCCTTTTGCTTTGTTTATTTCTTTTGTAGTTTTTTTTTTTTTTTGGCCTCTTCAGCCATCCCTACAGAATCGGGGGGGGGGGGGGCGCTGAGGGGGCATCGTGTCACAGGAGCGAGTTTAACAAGTACATAAGTAGGTTTTCGGATCTACAAAGCAGTTGCTTTTGTACAAAAACAAAACAAAACAAAAAAAACCCCCAAAACCAACCTTCAGCGGGGCAAGAGGCTCAAGTAAGCCCCGGGGGGTTCTGGCTAGCCTTGTTATGGCTGCCAGGCCTCAGTGTATCGTGTGTGGCACTAGGAGGGGCACAGTTGCTGACACCGGGGTGTGACGGGGCTGTGCTGCCCTATCATCCACAGTGGAACTTCAGATGGAAGTCCAGGAGTCCCCGGAGGCGCAGGGCGCGCCCACGGGAGTGGAGGTTGCATCCCCGCGGCTGTCGGCGCAAGGGCCAGCGTCGGAGGAGCTGGCGGGGCCCTCCGGTGATCCTTTGGCAGCCCAGGTGTCGGGTCTCGGAGAGCTTAGTCCTAAATTTGTTCTGCTTATGCATCAAGCTTTTTGCCTACGGCGACAAGGCAAGAGGGCAGGCTCCGGGTCGCTGGCATCCCAACCTCCGCAGCTGGTGGCAGCTGGGGAGGTAGGCGAGAAGCCGCCAGCGCTGAAGCGAGCGAGACCTAGAGTCCCGGCGGAGGGCGAGTGGCCTGAAGCCCAAGATCCGGAATGGGATCCTGAAGAGGGTTCGCAGGACCTGGAAGAAGGTGAGATCCCTGAACCCGAGGATCAAGCGAAAATCATTAGGGTCTTCCGCAGGGAGGAGTTGGCGGCCTTGATTTCGGAGACGTTGCAGATGTTGAATCTTGCTACGCCGACTGCGGTGGAGAACGAGGTAGAGGATCCAGTCATCCAGGCGGTTCGGCAGACACAGGTGGTGTTTCCAGTGCACAGGGTCGTCGAGAAGATGATTCAAGACGAATGGGATAAGCCGGAGGCAGGACTTCGGGGCATTTGGACAATGAATAGATTGTATCCTTTGGCCGATAAGAATAAAGACAGGTTCCGGGCACCGTGGATTGACGCGGTGGTGTCGGCTGTTACGAAAAAGACCACCATTCCGGTCAAAGGGAGTGCGGCCTTGAAGGATACCCAGGACCGTAAAGTTTACGGTCTACTAAAGCAGGCCTTTGAAGCGGATTCTATTTCGCTGCAGGCCTCCATCTGCAGAGCTTGGGTAGCCAGAGGGTGTCTGCGCTGGGCCCAGCGTCTGCGCCAGTCTTCGCGCATGGATCTCGAGGAGGTAAAGGAGCTGGATCGCCTAGAGTCCAGTGCTGCCTACCTCGCAGATGTGCATTACGACTTGATTATTATTATTATTTATTTATTATTATTATTATTTATTTATTATTTATTACAATTTCTTATATACCGCACTATTGTCAGCGCGGTTTACATACAACAAAATGACCATAACAAACTGTTTGGCTTCACATAGAACAGGAGAAAACAACTTGGATAACATGCTTTTGCTTTTAGGGCGCTGGCCAACAGCACGGGGTCGGTGGTGGCTGCCCGTAGATCTTTGTGGTTACGCAATTGGGCGGCGGACGGCCCTTCTAAATCCCACCTTAGCAAGCGTCCATTTAAGGGGGGTTTGCTGTTTGGGGAAGATTTGGATAAGTTGGTGAAGGACCTGGGTGAGTCCAAGGCGGGCCGGCTGCCCGAGGATAAACCGAAGCAAGCCAAGTCAGGCCAAGGCGTTCGGGGTCAGTTTCGAGATTTCAGAAGATTTCGGTCAACGCGGTTCGGTAGTTTCCAGAGGGGGCGGTTTCCATCTCGAGCCCAGGGTTTTTGCGGGTTTCGGGGAGCGAATAGAGGATTCTCCAACCCTGCGTCCACATCACGTAAGACTCAATGAAGTGAGGCGGGTCCCGGCGGAGGGGCCTCCCATAGGCGGGCGACTTCGGGAGTTTCTTTCCGCTTGGACCCACATCACATCAGACCAGTGGGTGTTAGAGTTCTCCAGGACCAAGCAGGAAGTCAGTCCTCACATATGGGTGTCATCGGCGCCGATGAAGCCCCAGCGGAGCATTTCCCCAGCTTTCCATGAAAGCTTTTGGGAATGCTGGCACGCATGCGCGGTTCCCTTCCCGCCTAAAGGTGCCATCTTACCTCAGTCTCTTTTTTTCCGAGAAGCCTGCCGGACGTGTATCCTGTTCTCCTGGATAAAAGTGATTTTTTCTTTGGCGATTTTTCGCTATTTTTCTCCGGTTCGACGCCGGTTCCCCTCCCGCCGGGTTTGGTACCCCGGTATCGAGCCCGTTTATTTCTTTTTCGGTTTTTGCCCTTCGTGGCTGGCGTTAGCGCCCTTTTTTCATTTTTTCCCTGGAAGGCCGGTCTTTTGACCTCGCAGGGGCTCTTTTTTCCCCGATGGCTTCCAGTGGTTTCAAAAAGTGTGATCGGTGTAAAAAACTTATGTCTCTCACCGACACACACGACTGCTGCCTTCGGTGCCTCGGCCCTGACCACGACCCCAAGTCGTGTGCGCCATGTGGGAAGATGTCTTCCAAGGCACTCAAAAGTCGACAGCATCAGAAGGAAAGGTTTTTCTCAGACTCTGCCTCCGGCCGGGCCTGGACCTCGTCTGAGGCCTCGACATCTCGGGATTCCGATCCCGAGCGCCGTCGAAGCTCCTCAGACAGGGTGTCCCCCGACCGGGAACGCAAAAGGAAGAAGCGGCTCTTGAGGACGGTGTCAGAAGAGGTCCCTGGTCCCTCGAGGGCCAGGTCTAAGACCCCCGACCGTCGTCCCGGGCCCGTGGACCAAGAGAAGCCTGCCAAAGTTCCTCGCGTGGAGCCGGAGTCTGCTGGACACGTAAGCCCCGTAGTCCTTGTGGACTCTCCTCCCAGAGAGCCGACGTTGGGCCCGGTGCCGCCGGGGCCCGAGTCGGTGGCTGCTGCATCTCCCGAGCTGAGTCTCAGGATGACAGCCTTGGAGTGCAGATTGTCTGCCTTCATGGAGCAGCAGCGGGCACTGATGGCCAGCCTGTCTGGTGCATCTGCCCCGGCAACCGGGACGTCGACTTCGAAGTCAACCCCGGAGACCGAGCCGATACTCGAGACCCTCGTGGCTTGAAGTCGTTCTCGGTCGAGGTCTCCCTCGACCTCCCGTTCGGGGCCGAGGGTGTCGACGCCAGTGCCCCCGGCGTCGGGGCGGGTGCCTCGGGGCCACGCGGGGTCGGACCCTGACTCCTCCTCGGATGAGTCCACCTGGGAGACGGAGGACGAGGAGTCTCCCGATACTTTTAAGACTCGGTGCGTCCCGTCGGACTCACCGCAGTCTGAGCCCCAGAGTAGATCCCCCTCCGGAGGACACTAGGCTCTCTGAGTTCGTCCGGGATATGGCCGCTGCCTTGGCTATCCCTGCCGATCCCGAGGAAGAGCCTCGAGCCGAGGCGCTCGATGCTCTACAGTACGACTCTCCTCCGAAGGAGGCCTTTACTGTCCCGGTTCCTCCGATGCTGGAACGGCTCCTCTTCTGGATGTGGGAGGCACCGGCCTCAGCGACGGTTCTGAACAAGCGAGTCAATTCCATCTATCGACTCCGCAAAATCCCTGGTTTCCAGAAAGCACAGCTACCACACCATTCCATGGTTGTGGAATCGGCCATGCATCATCTGAAGAGCCAGAAGATGCACTCCGCGGTGCCCCTCGGCAGGGAGGTCCGCAACCTCGATGGCGTCGGTAGGAAGTGCTTCCAGGGGTCTATGCTTGCTTGCCATGTCCAGTCTTACCAGCTGTACATGGGCATGTACTTGCGAGACCTGGCCAAGGAGTTGGCCGGATTCTCTGCTGGTCTCTCTGGGGAACCCTTGCAGAGATTTAAGACCTTGTCCTCGGGGATTCGGGAATGCTCAAAGTTCATTTCCCACGCCGCCTACGATGGCTTCAAGGCTTCGGCCCGTGTTGCGGCTGCCGGCATCGCGGCTCGACGCCAGGCGTGGCTGCAGTTATCGGACCTCGAGCCATGGGTTCAGGACAAGTTGGTCGATGTCCCCTGCCCAGGTGAGAACCTTTTTGGCAAACCCGTGACCGAGAAGGCCGCTCAGCTCGAGACCGAGCACCTTACCCGGACAAGGCTGTCGAGGAATACCTCTGCCCCTTCACATAAAAAGAAGGGCTCGGGTAAAAAGTCCTTTTACCCGAGGAAGGGCACTACCTACAAACAGTACCCTCAATATCAGGCTGCCCAAACTGCCCCCCAGGGTCTGCAAGCCAAGGGCCAGGGTAATGGGCCCCGTAGGCAGAGGATCCCCAAGCCTCCAGCCCCTGCTACCACTCAGCAGGGTGGGGGTTTTTGACTCCTTGAGCGTAGCCTCTCTTCCACTGCTCCCCCAACCCTGCACAGGAGGTCGCCTCGCCCTCTTTTCCCACCAGTGGCCCCTTATCACCGGGGACAGTTGGGTGCTGGAGATAGTCCACAAGGGCTATGCCCTCCATTTTCACCAACTGCATCCACCATATTTTCCAGGGGAGCCTCCAAGGCCTCCCCTGCACACAGACCTTCTTCTACAAGAGCTTCATGGTCTGTTGGTGGGCAGGGCGGTAGAGCCTGTGCCTCCCCACTTGCAAGGTCACGGATTCTACAGGTATTTCCTAGTACCCAAAAGGACCGGTGGCCTTCGACCCATTCTGGACCTCAGGAACCTCAACAAGTTCCTAGAGAAAGAGAAGTTCAAGATGCTTACTCTTGGGACACTTCTGCCCTACTTCCAGCAGGGAGATTGGCTATGCTCCTTAGATCTAAAGGATGCGTACACTCACATCCTCATTCATCCAGACTACAGAAAGTACCTCAGGTTCATTGAGGGAGGAAACCATTATCAGTACAGAGTACTACCTTTTGGCCTGACCTCCGCTCCCAGGGTCTTTACCGAGTGCCTGGCAGTTGTAGCGGCCTACCTGAGAAATCAGGGCATCTGTCTTTCCTTATCTGGACGACTGGCTCATCAGAGGTCAGACATTCCTGGAGGCCAGACAAGCCACCCTCAGAACCATTGCTCTGCTTCAAAACGTGGGCTTTGTCATAAACGTCGCAAAGTCCACTTTGCT